>JAQJVL010000037.1:2780762-3438262 GCA_035578905.1 Stictocephala bisonia | reverse complement strand
ATAACTAAACACCAGGACACAATAACGGAGATCAATAACTAAACACCAGGACACAATAACGTTGTACTGTAGATTTTATTTTATTTACATATTGTTTAATGGTTTGATTTTATTTATTTTTTTTTTAATTTGGTAGCTGGTTTAGAAAAGCCTAACGATAAATTAATTTTAAATAAATGGTTCCAAATAATTGGCACAACATTTCCTCCATATTAAACACTAAAAAGTTAAACTTTGAAAATTACCTGTTTGATTTCCAAATATGGTTTTTAGCCATAAATAAAAAACTAGTCAAGTTAGAGACATATAGCTTTTACTAAAATATTTTAATTTGTAATTCACATTTTCCCTGAAAATTTATTCAAAATCGTTAGACCTGTTTTTGAGAAAAATCTATTTTAGTATGTTTTTGTCCATAAAAATGACATAAATAACGTTGTTAAGTGAAAGAATTGTGTGGAGATATTGGCTAAATACACATACATACCAAAATTAATAAAAATAGATCCAATTGCTTGGTCTCCAGTGAAGTGCACATACACACAGACAGACACGTACGGACAGACATCAAAATCTTTTTTCGAAAAAAACACTTTTTGGGTTTAGGGGACCTAAAATTAGATTTTTAGACCAACTTGTAAAAAAAAATGTTTTAATGATCACAATACTTTCTCTACGCTAACGCACATAGGAGAAAGTAAAATTGTAGTGTTTCATTCAAATTGAGTTTCCTCGTCAGATATTTCTGGTCTGACAACATTCAGTCCTTTTTTAAGGAATCTTCCTTGTTATTTTAGATCAATCATACCTTCTTATTGATATAAATAAATAACTATAACATTGGCTTTCTTAAACATTATTAAAGACATATTGTTTACTAAGCATGATCGTTCTGCCTGTCTTGTCACATATGCAGATGCAGAGGGCAGGTGTTTGAGCCCCAGCTGTCGGTAAGGCACGAGCTACGATCTACACACCCTTCATCCATCCTACACGTCTCCGGGACACCTTGCGCAGTTACATTGTCTCTTCTGTATTTATAATGACCACTCTCTCTTTTAAATTCTACACATGTACGCAGTTAAAAAGGTCTTATGCATCGTGCATGACACGAGGTTAATGTATTAAAATGTATGTTTGAATTTACGTAGACTAAAACTTAAACATTTAATATCCGACCTTTACAGTTTATAATTTATCTTTTGAAAATAAACCCATTTATGAATTACTCCACCACTCATCACCCAGCTATAGGCCTCACAAACTCATTCATGTACTCTCAGCCTATCACCAGCTTCTACCTGATGCAACTTTCTCATTCATACACTCACTCAGCCCATCACCAGCTTCAGACTGATGCATCCTGCCATTCACTATCGTTCTCATTCGTATGTTAGTGAATGATACTCAGTCTATCACTAGCTTCAGCTTATGTATCCCGCCTTTCACTTACTTGCTCATTCAAGCACTCACTCAGCTTATCACCAGCTTCAGACTGATGAGTACAGTCTTGCACTAACTTTTTCATTCATGTACTCACTCAGCCTATTACAAGCATCAGACTGATGCATCCAGCCTTTCCCTAACTGTTTCATTCATGCACTCAATCAGCGTATAACTAACTACAGATTCGTTCATCCAGCCTTTCACGTACTTGCATATTAATTTTCCCTATAACTAGCTACTGACTCACACATCCAACCTTTCAAGTACTTGCACATTCATAAACTTATTCACCCAATAACGAACTACAGACTCACACATCCAGCCTTTCACCCACTAGCACATTCAGGAACTCATTCACCCTCTAACTAGCTACAGACTTATTCAACCAGTCTTTCACCCACTAGCTCATTCATGAATTCATTCACCCTCTAACTAGCTACAGAATTATTCAAACCAGCCTTTCACCCACTAGCTCATTCATGCAGCCATTCACCCTCTAACTAGCTACAGACTTATTCAACCAGCCTTTCACCCACTAGCTCATTCAATGCAGCCATTAACCTTCTAACTAGCTACCAAGCCTGCTGAGTGTGTAGTCACGAGTGCGGTGTAGCAACCTGTCCGGTAACAAGTGAACACCGAGGCACATGCGTACCAGTAAGTGCTAGGTAGATGAATGTTATGAGTGATGTTGTTGAGGTTCTAGTTCCATGCAGACGGAAATCACGCGTTAAAGGGATACTATTACCAGCAGATTGAATCATAATATAAAATTAACTGACTCCAGCTTTCCCAACATGGTATTATTTTCTCTGAATTCGATGGACCAGTTTATTTCTCAGTTTTCCTTTTCCAAATTATAAACATTGTATCATACTGCCTGCCCAACGTACACATAAATTTAGGAATTCCTGAAAATCTTAAACGATTTTTTACTTTAAGATGATAGAACATTTTTAGAACCTTATTTGTTTTTAAATTTGAAAACATTGGGTATTGATAGTATAAATATGGGTTCAAAGTCAGAAGACCAACGTCGAAAGTATAGTAAAAGAATGTGTTTCCTGAGTGAGAAGAGAGTCAAAAGAGTGAATAGTGAAAGGTGAGATTTGGAATGAGAAGAGATGCGAGCGTGTGCGTTGGGTCGTGCGTATCGGACCGAACTAATCGCTGGACTTATTGGACGACAGGCATCGGCTTTGCTACTTGTCTTCTTCACAGCTTGGCTCCTTCTCTTACTTCCTATCGACCAATAACAGGTTTCAGACGGCACCACGAATCGTAGAGGCTATTTCCTGTTCTACGACAAGGCAACCTAGTTGCCACATCTAACTTTAGAACACGACTGACATCTTTAGAGCATAGAAGGAATTCTAGATGGCGTTCGATTGGAGGGACTAGTTAGGTGATTCCTGGCAAGCTATCAAATTAATGAACTGTTTAAAGTGTCAACAGAAAATGTAGTCTTGTCATACCCTACACCATAGTTGAGCCGGTCACTAACCGACATGCGTGATATATTTAGCGCATGTAGGGGTTCCAGCAGCAGAGTGACTTTCCACCGATGAGCTGCCTTACTTCACGGGCGAGACTAACTTCCACCTTCAAATGTTTAATTGGAAAAAAAGACTTGAGGTACAAATGTGTTTAATTGGTATTTGTTGTTTACATTATTATTCGTTATGTTATTGCTATTATTGATTGTTATTTGAATGCTAAATACTGATTCTATGACATACACGGGTATGAGACTAGGGACAGATTGAACTACCGAACTGAGAGGCACAGCACGGTGATTTATGAGCATCTGTCCTCGCAGGCTGTGTTCTCTTAATCAGCAGATTCCAAATTAAATAAAAAATGCTCCAACGCCCAAGGTGGTAAAAATTTGTCTTAAACGCTGTTTAGGATACATGCATTCTACAATGTCGGCGAGTTTTTAACATTTGTCTGGGAGACCATATATTTGGGTTACTGACGCCAGGGACTGGCATTGAATGATGGACTGGGATGAATAATGAACTTGTGTGTGTCTGAATGAAAAGAAAAACTATAGTAAGGATACAAAAAATATATAATTGACTCTTGCAATAGAATACTTGTTGTTGTCTATTGCAAATAAATATATTTGATTGTACGTAATGGGTGGGGCTTGCTATTGCACCGCGAGCACGTGGCCTGCCGTCATCGTGGTTGCCATGAGAATTATTAAATGGGATTAACTTTGTTTCTCTTCCATCAGTGAATGCATCTTAGCCGCAACAGTGCGTTCAGTAGGTCGTTTTCTAAGCGGCCTATCTATCAAAGTGATTTTTAATTAGATAAAGCCAATAATGAAACAAAACTTACTGCTTAGTGAAAACATTTCTTTAGCTGGAGGGAATATGAGTCTTTGCTATAGCCACTTAGCCTACGTTTTTTTATTTTCACCTCCAGTAAGATGTTTTCGTATACCGTCCCATCTATAAAGATCCAACGATTATGAGGGATTTTCGGTTACGTAAACCTAGACGCGTTTCCTAAACATAGAGTACTACATGTACTTCACACTGGCTTTGTCAAGTACGGTGTACTACATGTACTTCACACTGGCTTTGTCAAGCAATAAGCAATAAGCAATAAGCAATAAGCATTTTTATTACCACAATTCATTTGTTACATTTCACAAATATGGTGGTTCGTTAATCAATATTAAAACTAGACAAGGGAATTCATGATAACTTATGATGAAATTCAATTTTATAAAATAGAATAATGTCTAATGATTTAAAAATTCCTTCACTGAATATATCGCCTGTGTGACAAGTAAGGATTTAATCAGTTTCTTGAATTTGGCCAGTGACTGTTGTTTTTTTATTTCTAAAGGCAGTTTATTAAAAAGTCTCAAACCAGAATACAACGGACTTTTTTCAAAAGTAGTGGTTCTGTGCCGTAAGTAGCGCAAATCCTGTCTGTGTCTTGTATTGTGTCCGTGGGGGTCTCCTATGCGTTCCAAGTCATCGCGTTTTTTGAATGTAAGAACTAGGACTTCCTGTACGTATAGCGAGTGAGCTGTAAGAATTTTGTGTTTTTTGAAAAGACGGTGTACTACATGTACTTCACACTGGCTTTGTCAAGTACGGTGTACTACATGTACTTCACACTAGCTTTGTCAAGTACGGTGTACTACACGTACTTCACACTGGCTTTGTCAAGTACGGTGTACTAAAACATGTGCATTAAAACAAATCTTTAGAGACTGTTATAACAGTATTGTGATTTAAGGTACTGTACACTGAAGTAAATATCACATGTGCACTTAAACACTCTAAATTTGGAATTCCAAAATCTATAAATCAATTTCATTGAAGTTGATGTTCGTATGAAGTTAGAAACTAAACGTAATAAAACCCTTCCTAGTATTAAATTAGGTATCTTTAAATAACCCACCCGCCCACCCATACACGTACAGAGGTATTGACCCACCCGCCCACCCATACACGTACAGAGGTATTGACCCACCCGCCCACCCATACACGTACAGAGGTATTGACCCACCCACCCACCAATACACGTACAGAGGTATTGACCCACCCGCCCACCCATACACGTACAGAGGTATTGACCCACCCGCCCACCCATACACGTACAGAGGTACTAGCTTTGTCAAGTACGGTGCACTACATGTACTTCACACTGGCTTTGTCAAGTACGGTGTACTACAAATACACTCATTCTTAACCGTTAATCTGCTTCCCTTGAATCCCGTTTACACATGAATTTAATGCAAAGTTACAATGAGATCATCTTCAAATATAAAAACCAGGTAAATTTGTCTAACATGCAAGTCACTGCGTTCAAAAGGAGCTTGAAATACTAAAACCAGGCACCCAGTTGTGTGCTCATATTTAGTCCTAGATTTCACGCAAATGTCGTTAGGAGTAGAAAAGATTGCTATTTCATTAACACTCGTACAGCGTGTTTCCCTCCCCTCGCTCTCCTTCACTGTCCCCCCTGCCCCGCTCTTCATGTTGTAAAAAAGTACAGAACTCCCTCATGTACAGTAAACTCTAAGAATGAAGTTTTAATATTTTATTAATATACTATTTTACCAAAAGATAATTGTACAAATTTCAACTCATAATTTATACAGATGACATTTATGAAAAAATAATTAGATACATTCTAAACAATTCTTTTAAGTTTGAATTTACATTAGCAAAGCTTGCTAGTACTTTTTGTCCACTATTTTCAAAACTTTATAATTTATACAGCACAGTTTCTTAAGAAGTTATGTACTTAGAAATTCCAAATTAGTTATACCTCTATTAAGATTTTTTTAACACTTTTCCTCAAATTTATTACTTAAAGAAGACTGACTTTTTTAATCAAAAATTTCAAAAATAATTGTTCCCCTTGAGAGCTGAATAAGACACCGGTAGAATAAATGCTCGTATATAGTAATTCTCGTCCAGACCGGATCTGAACTTCTTCCATCTCTAACCCAATCCTGACCGCACGCCCACTGAGTCACCAAAACTACACAGTATAACTGTTATAGTGTAGGGTTGCAGTTACAAAACACTAGCCTCGAAAATCGACCCATCTACTGATCTTGCCAGTGCTTCCTGCCCACTCTGACAACTTACATACCCAACCATCTTTGTCTGGCGTTGTGATATAACTCAGCGTAACATGCCATTACAATTTACTAAATGCAACGTTGTCTATTCCAAGGTTAACTTCTATTTTTTGTAGATATGCACTTTTAGATATAAGATTATTAATTTGCATTTTAACTGGTGTAGTCAGTAATTAATTGGTCGGTAAATTTGGTAGGACCGCCCGAACAACAAAAATGCACGGAGTTTATACCGGTCGAGGTACACCTTGATACGGGCCACCAAGGTCACCGATACTAGGACACCTGCCCATCACCTAATTATATTTGGAATCAGTGGAGTTTGTTTTATTCTTCCGTCAGATCAGGTGGCGCCGATATACCTGCGGGTACCTTAAATATCAACAGGTGTTCTTTGGGGAACGGCACGTGGAGAACGGGGTGGCTAATTGCAGGGTTAACTGCGCAAATACTACAATTTAGTATTTGCGTAGTTCTATCGTTGAGGTTTGCAATCTGATATTATATGCCAGACAGTAAATTTATATTTACATTTCCTCCAAAAAGTTGATAGCGTATTTCACTATACGTGTATTAGTGGGTGGATGGGTCAATGCTACTGTTCGTGTATGGATGGGTGGAGGTGGGTCATTATAACTGCACGTGTATAGGTGAGTGGGTGGGTGAATACCACTGTGTGTGTATGGGTGAGCGAGTGGTCAATACCACTGTGCGTGTAAGGGTGAGCGAGTGGGTCAATACTGTATGTATATGGATTGGTGGGAGTGGGTCATTATAACTGCACGTGTATGGGTGAGCGAGTGGGTCAATACCACTGTGCGTGTATGGGTAAGCGAGTGGGTCAATACTGTATGTATATGGATTGGTGGGAGTGGGTCATTATAACTGCACGTGTATGGGTGAGCGAGTGGGTCAATACCATTCTACATGGGTTGGTAGGTCAATACCACTGTACGTGTGTTTATGGGTGTGTGGGTGGTTAATAACATTGTACATATATATGGGTGGGGTAGGTCAATACTAATGTACGTATATGGGTGAGCGGTTGGGTCAATACTATTCTACATGTAAGTTGTAAATAAACTTAATTTCTATTTCAAATAAAGTATTGTTTTTCATATTTTAAAATTATTCTATTTAATATAAAGCAGCATAAATAATAAACAATAATAACACCCAGTTTTTTATTATCGTATTTTAAGTATCAGTTTATATGCAAAATGTTATGAACATAACATTCTTATTAGTTTTTCAAGAACAAAATATTCAAGTACCTTCAACTTTTAGTTAATTGTACTAAGCTTTTTTTAACTAAAAAACTACACTTATGGCAACAGGCGTTTGATGTAAAAACAGTTACACACTTTTTACCCTAATCATTGTAATTAATTCTTGCTTTGTATACAGTTTTTCATCATTGATTTAGTTTAGTATTGCCATAGTCTAATAACATCCACTCTCGACACTTCCATTGTTCGGCTATGGAGATAGCGCGACGTTAGCGCTCCAAGTAGCTGGATCGCACAACTACAACAAATTATTGTTGTATTGCATTGAGTCTTGCAAAGAAGTGGAATAATAACAACAGAAAAAGTGCCACGATAAATTAAATATATAAGTTATTTGACATTAACTAATCACAGTTGAGGATATACGTAATATACAGAAATACGCTCTACTGTCGTTCCGCTGCTAGGAGTGCTAGCGTCGTGCTTGTCGCCAATTATTGACTGAATGTCGCGTTATTAGACTGTGGTAATATTCTTATCAAACCAATATAGGTTATGTTTAATGGCCGTCATGTCACAACAATTGCGTAATAAGACACCGAATGACAACAATGAGCAATAATCAGTGGACTCATCACGCTGGACAACCCCCAAAAGGACCACCCCATCTGATAACGGTCTGGCGGCAGACTGCGGACACAACCTCAGATAACAGCTGATTAGAGGATTACCGTGTGAATGTTTGGCCACAGCGCGAGGGCGGCTGATCACCCTGCAGATACCCACCCCGTCACCCACACTCTGAGGCTGAGCCAATTAAATTAACCATTTCAGCTTTAAATTGTTTGTAGCCGACGAAATTATGTAGTCTTTGAAGTCACTACTCAGCACCATAAAGAGGAGATTTTATCAGTTATTCATTGTGTCTTTTTGTTGTTTTTACTGAGCTTTATTCTCATGGTTGAACGGTTTAGGAATGTCATACGTCGTTTCAACGTACAGGAGCAGGAAAAAAGAAGTAAGCTTAAAAATGAATATTTTATACTTAAAATTAAATTCCATTTCAAAGTATGTTATCAAATAAATAATGTAACATTTTTATCTGTCTCGAAATAGTTTCATGTATTTTATGTGCTTTAATTGAAATTGTGTTTCTTTTAAATTACTGTACTATAAAAATTACAAATACTATTCTCATTAATTACTTTTTTACATTATTTAGGTTTATTTTTATTGATTAGATCCTTTAGATATTTTTTTAATGTTAAATTGTTTAATATGTGTACCTGGTTATTCTATGAAGCAACTGGTGCCATTTTTATAACTTGTTGTTTTTACATCGGTATATCTTTTTACACGCTAATACATTTTTGACAATTTGAGCAGATTATTTTTACATTTTTACTAGCCTTACAATAACCGATAATTAATTGTTCACTATTTTAAGTTACTTCTTATAAATTGTCCTGTTTATTTTTACTCATAGTTGTTGTTATTACTGTTGCTATTGTTATTGAATTATAGCTATACTTTATATCAGTTAAATTACATTGTAAAATTATGCATAATATTTCATGTTGTTTTTCATGTCATTAACATATTTGTACTGTTAGTTTTATGTAAAAGCAAAATAAATAAATATCGATTAAAATAGTGGACTATGTAAAATTTGAAATGTTATTTATTTATTTTCTGCTGTATCGATTATTTTTGTTGTTATAATTTACATTTATTAAAAATCAATTCAATAAAGAATGAACATATCACTAAACTACGTCAAAACTATAGTCAATTCCATTTATTTAGTGATGAGTGGTACTTTGAAGAAATATAACATGTAATTATAGATTGATTGTAAGATTGTTTATAAGATTATAAGATTTCTTATAAGATTATAAGATTTCTTATAAGATTATAAGATTGCTTATAAGATTATAAGATTGCTTATAAGATTATAAGATTGCTTATAAGATTATAAGATTGATTATAAGATTATAAGATTGATTATAAGATTATAAGATTGATTATAATGATTACATGCTGTGTTTTGTGTCCATACACTGAAACAATTGATTGTATCAACAAACCTCTTTCACGCCCTGACAAAAACTGTAAGGTCACAAAAACTGTACCGGTCTAACTCGCTGGCCAGGTGAGAAGTCCCCGCAACACACGCCACGCGCGCGACCAGGTAGGCCCACCCATCCATTTATGAACTATTTTATACATCGATGGGCCTACCTTCATCCTCTGCACGACACAGCTTTGTAACAATGGCGGTATTTATGCACTTTCTTGACACTTCTCCAATCTTGACTTCTTTTATCACCAGTGAGTAGAATCAGGTCTATATTTTTGGGTAGATACTTTTTATTCCGTGGAAATCACGTTTAGTAAAATTAAAAAAATAAACAAATTTTTATATTGAAATGATTATAAATACCATTTTTTATGTCTCCATTATTTCTCGTGATTTCTATAACATAAAATGTGTAGGCTATGTAGTGTTTTATGCTGAACACTAATTTGAAAACTATTTTGGTCTATGACAAATCATTTCTCGAGTTATCACGGAAAACTACTTTCACAGCAAATGACCTATGGTGACAATATGCACTATGATAAGGAAGCTATGACTAACAAAAAAACAAAATCGTATATACTGTATTTTCACCATTTAAGTAAATTACTAATTTGTTGGGTAAATAGATAGTTAGGATAAGTTAGGCAGTGTTTGATTAGGCAAGTAAAAAGTGTATTTTTCGGGTCGTTAAATAATTTTATCGAAAAACCGCTTATAAATTCATGTTCAGCAAAAAAAGGATCTTTTCCGTTAATTTACAACCACTACATTTGTTTTGTGTTTGTTAAATCAGTACCGCTTGATGAATATTCTATTGCTCTAAAAACTGTTCCCCAATCATTTTTACGTCGACTATGGTATTTCCTATCTGCTTGGAATCCGATATCGCTGGTCTTATCTTATCGCTTTCCAAGAACTTACACACGGAGAGCGCATTCGGTGGTAAGTCAATCATTGGATTTACCAGTTTGAGATCAACTTTATTAGCCACTTAACCTAACCTAACCTAACCGTAATTGCGATAAAAGAAGTAGTGGGTAGTGAATTAACGGAAAAAGTAGCGAATTAACTGAAAAGGTAAAAATAATAAATTTAATATGAAATGTTAAAAATTTGTTTTTCTTACGATTAGATCAAAAACAAGTTTTTCGACTTTTCGGTAAAAACTAGTTTTCTGCTGTTCAAATCGACCTTCTCAAGAGATAAACACTCAAATTTCACATCTTTTCTACAAGAAATCTTATTTTAAGAATTGTCTATAAAGTGGATAGTTACGAGAATGACTTATCCTTTCAATCAATAGTGAATATCGATGCCTAAAAATTGAATATTTCATTGCATAGTCACCACTGAAAATATAGCCTAAGTGAAGGCCTTACAAATATACAACTGCAACTATTTGCCGTTTAAATAACTGTTAAAAGCATTGATGTAAATGCGTGCTCAAAGGAAAACAATATACAAATAATTATAAAATATGGGAAAGAAACTGAAAACTGAGCAAAATGTTGAAAAAATATTCAATTTTTGCTAGCAAAATTAATAGATAAGTTTGAAATAGTTCCGAAGTACCTTTTTCTAACCTAAAATCTGTTTCAATGTTTTCATTAAATATCCATGTACTTAAAAAAATAAAATTAGTATTTCTATGGGCTAAAACTAGTATTCAATACTTCTTACAACGTATTTGATTACTTTCGGGTTTGAGATTACTATTGAGTTTGAGTTTTCGGGTACAGTCAGAGGAATTTGACCCATTTTGTAATTTAAAACAAAAATATTTGCTTATGATGAAATACAAATTGTGTGTTTTAGTCTATGATGTTTATGAAAGTACAAATGAACAATGTAAATCTTTAAAAAATGGACTACTCACTTTTACGATCTGTCAAACAATAATTTTCCGACAAATCGTTAAAGTCATAGTGCTATAGTGCATTAAACATCGCTCTAAGAGGCCATATATCCAATATGGTGACCATCACTGAAAACACAGAGAAACCTACGGTAACCTCGATGTATTGAATATTTAAAGCGATTAAGTCTATAGTAATTGCAATTTAAGATTGGCTTGGCTGTAGCGATCGATGTCGACCAAAGACTAATGAATAGTGTAAATATACCTTAATAAACATTAAAGACTTATTTATTATGTAATAATTTAAGTTATGATCATATAAATGATACAAAAATATAACATTTCCCATATATTTTCAAAATGTCAAAACCATATGTCATTTGTTTATTTAATTTAGACTATTTAAATAAATAAGGATCGAATTATATTAACACTATTTAAGTGTTAGTACAAATAACTATCAGTAAACAGTCAATAATGGTTATTAAAAATGTCTTCCAGGCTTATTTAAAAACGAGTCAGAAACAGTAATAATTTGCTTGCAATGTATTAAAAAGCCAGGTTATATTTACAAATAGAATTAATACAAAATTATTAGTTACCGGTGCATTTAAATTACAATTAATGTGTTTTGAATTAGAAAACAATTAAATGCCATTGAGTGTTCACTGATGTGGTAAATGTTAATATTTTACCAAATTTTATAACAGATTCATATTATTTTATTTTATTTTTTACCCACCCACCCACTCATACACGTACATTGGTATTGACCCACCCGCCCACACATACACGTACATTGGTACTGACCCACCCGCCACCCATACACGTACAGTGGTATTGGCCCATCCACCCACCCATATACGTACATTGGTATCTAATATTTTATCGTTTGCAATCACCCGATCAGTATAATGTTTTTAGAAAAGTACCCCCACCCTGCCCCGCTTCTACTAACCTCTTCTCAAGGTCACGCGCACCTTTAGGCTGGGCGAACTATATAGTACCAAACCTAACCACAACGGACTTTTGCGCTCACGTGTTTCAAGCGGAAGGAACCTGCACACCCTACAGTTAACTTGACCATGTTTTGTATTACTGATTGCAATAGGCACAATGTAAATCAACGTAAACCCCGGCCGAAGGACAGTTACTCTGCTAGTATTTATTTAACAATGAATGTAACATATGTGTAGCTAAAATATAAAAATTTATTATAATACTAATGTATTGGGTTGTCCTATCGTATAATTAATGCGATCGTTGTAGAGAAGCTGCGAAGTATTGAAGGGTGTCAAGGTGGGCCGCCTTCCCACGCCCCCGTCCGCCAACACCCTCTGCCAATACTACCCGTTAATACAGGGGTAATAGGTTATGAAGGGGGGACAACAAAGGGCAGAAATAAACAAATTTATCTTCCCATACAATAGGTTGTTACATTGGCAGCTTGAGAGGACTTGCAAATTAATCGTTCAAAACTAGAACAGGGGTGCCATAGTATAAGATGGTTCCATTCAAATAATTGTACATAATGAATTAGCTTTCCCCTTAGTTAACTCATAATGACTCAATCTCTCCATGTGAGGAAGATCGTTTGACTATTGTACTGTGAGGGCAGAAAATATGTTTACCCTAGTTTAAGTTTGATTAATAACAAACTAAGAGGCATACGACAAATTTAATCTCACCGTCGTTTTCCTCGTTTAACTGTACGTTATGACATATGCATTTTAAAAATTTATTTTAAATCAACATAAAATCACTGCATTTACTTACACATATAACAGTAATTTATCGTAACTTTACATACATTTCATAAGGATACAACGTGATCAAGTAATTAATTTTACAGCCTCTACAAGCCAATGAAACGGTGTTTCAGAACATTGATAAGAACTTATATCTGGAAAATTTTAAATTCTGAAATGTATAAAACTCAAAGAAAACATTCCTATAAACCACGTATTAAAATATAAGTAAGATACATTAACGTGGATTTTTTAGTAATAAAAGTGTAAAATTGATGCACAGTGAAAACTAGTTAAAATTCCTGTTCTTTTTAATTCCAACTAGGATGAAAACCATTAAAACTTTTATTAATTAATTTTAATATGAATTTGCAATAACGCACGACTAAACAAAGAATCAATGGTGTAGTTGGATTTGTCATAGGAATCTTAGTTTCTTAGTAAACAACCTTCAAACCCGGGTACACATAATTTCGGCGCCGACAGTAGGTGTGATGTATACAAAGTTTTTCTGAAATACACTAAAATATTTCCGGGAATTGGTTTTGGGGTCAAAATTAGGTGAAACGTTCTATAAGCGTTGGTCCAAAAAGCCTTAGTTAATTATCTATCTCTCACTTTGCAATTCTTATTAATGGCGTTCAAAGGAATAGCGGTTAACTCATGACATTTTAAATGTTGCAAAATACTTTTTATAATCAGGTTCTAGTAGGAAACAATATTGATTTTAAAATGGTGGCAGTTTTAAATTTGCAATGAACGATAACTCCAAAATCAGTGTATATTTTAAAATATTTATATTTGTGGTATTTTACTTACAATTTTATTACATATGTAACATCTCCTTTTTGAAAATATGATGAAATAAGACATATTTTAAGTGTCACGCTTAAAATTGGTTGACTCATGTTGTTCGAGATCAAAATGATGAATCCATTACTTAAATTAATTTATTTTATTTCACTTCACTTGATAACAAGTATTATAAAAATTTTTAAGTCTTATGGTCGTACCATTATCGAGATATACAAGGCTTTTAATACAATATACGAGTATATAATGCTAGCAGGTTAATTAATTAAAAAAGAGATTTCGGACTCATGTTTAAGGACTTTTTTTATATTTTGACTTTAAAAGCAGCCTCTTGATATTTGTCGATCGAATTTGAATAATCAATTAGTTTGAAGTAATTCACAGTATGCACGAACAGATCCAATAACATTTTTCATTTGTATATGTTTCCTACATCATTCATACCTGAAAGTGATAATAACAATAATATTATTTTATATTACTCAATTAGCTTTTACAGTAGAAATATTGTACATATCACTTAACTATCCCCAAAAAATGTTATCGTTCTTCCAAAATTAAAGTTTTGTTAATCAATTTATTGTTTATTATTATTATTATCCATTTCTAAGACGCCGATCGTAAAGATATGGGCGAATACGAGGGGTGAATGAGTGTGATGTGTGTGGATGAACGAGTGTAGTCATTGTTTCTATCTGAGTTCGGCTTAGCTCAGAAAGGACTATTTAATAATAGCCAAATAGCCAGGGCAACTATGGGACCCTACAGATTTACGTGGATTCCGAACCACAGTGTCTGTTTGTACACTATTAAAAAGAACTGTTCTTCAAAAGTGAAAATGTTTTACAAATATCGGAATACTTTACTTAAGACACTTTAAAAATACATAAATTTTTCTTTACTTAATTTTAATTTATATAAGTTTTTAGTAAATGCTGAAAATGGAATATAGGGTTCCCACCCAATTTTCATGATTTTTTAATAGTAACCCTATGAACACGTGTACATAGACAATTCTTTTGAAGAAATACCAACTTTTGCCAAAAAAATTAAAAGCATATTACACAAAAACAATGTATAATACTTTAATCTTATTTAGACTTTTCTTCTGAACACTAATATGACATCAAATTGTTTTAATGACGAATGATAACTGAAATATTCAACAAAAAAGTAGGTTGGGTTATGTTAGGTTAGTATACATTTGATATTAATGTTTATTGATTTGTAATCTATTTATTAAAATAGTGATCACTTCATCATTTCTGTGGTTTAAAATACACTTTCGGTCTTGATTGTCTTAAATGTCTGTTGATTGAGGTCACGACAAGTTAGTGTGGAAACTGACCTCTAAAGATCGGATCCAACGACACTAAATACGTTGGGTGTGAGAGAATCTGGCCGATTCCATTAATCCCCTGGAACTGATAACAGCTGGGATCAACGTATCTCCCTCACTTACATTGTTGAAGGGGTGGGAGGGGGAAGATAAAGAGGGAGAAAGACCTCAGCTATCCGAAACCAGCATTCACTCATAAAGATAGTGTCTAATGTTTGGCATACTTAATATAGACGTTTGGCAGGAAGCAAATTAAAGAAATAAAACTTTATTTTTTATTATTATTTGTACTATGTTATCTGAACTTAGGTGCAACTTTATTTTAGTACAGTCTATGCACCAAAATTTATTTCATAAATGGCAGTTGGTTCAAATTACCCTTGATAATAATTGTAATTCACTAATTTACTTATAGTGAAAGAGCTAATTATTTGATGATATCTTATTGAGATGCATAGTGTTCTTATGTATCTCCTTTTTAAACATAATCCTAGGACCTTTTCCGTTAATTCACTACCACTATATTTTTTATCGCAATTACGGTTAGGTTATGTGGCTTCTAAATTCGATCACAAACTGGTAAATCCAATGATTGACTTACCGCGGAATGCGCTCTCCGTGTCTAAGTTCTTGTAAAGCAATAACATAATGCCAGCGATGTCGGATTCCTAGCGGATAAGGAAAACCATAATGGACGTAAAAATGATTGGGGAACAGTCTTTAGAGCAATATAATATTTATCAAGGAGTAGTGAACAAATGGAAACAAAAAAAAGTTGTTGGGAATTTACGGAAAAGATTCTAATCCTAATTGGATAAAACCTAAAAGAATAAATTACACATTAATAAATATAAATGTAACCTAAACTCAACTTCCCTAGGAGCCATCCAATTGAGATGGCTGAATGTAACCTATACTCAACTTCCCTAGGAGCCATCCAATTGAGATGGCTGAATGTAACCTATACTCAACTTCCCTAGGAGCCATCCAATTGAGATGGCTAAATGTAACCTATACTCAACTTCCCTAGGAGCCATCCAATTGAGATGGCTAAATGTGACCTACACTCAACTTCCTTAGGAGCCATCCTATTGAGATGGCTAAATGTAACCTATACCCAACTTCCTTAGGAGCCATCCAATTGAGATGGCTAAATGTGACCTATACTCAACTTCCTTAGGAGCCATCCTATTGAGATGGTTAAATGTAACCTATACCCAACTTCCCTAGGAGCCATCCAATTGAGATGGCTAAATGTGACCTATACTCAACTTCCTTAGGAGCCATCCTATTGAGATGGCTAAATGTAACCTATAACCAACTTCCCTAGGAGCCATCCAATTGAGATGGCTAAATGTAACCTATACCCAACTTCCCTAGGAGCCATCCAATTGAGATGGCTAAATGTGACCTATACTCAACTTCCCTAGGAGCCATCCAATTGAGATGGCTAAATGTAACCTACACCCAACTTCCCTAGGAGCCATCCAATTGAGATGGCTAAATGTAACCTATACTCAACTTCCCTAGGAGCCATCCAATTGAGATGGCTAAATGTAACCTATACCCAACTTCCCTAGGAGCCATCCAATTGAGATGGCTAAATGTGACCTATACTCAACTTCCTTAGGAGCCATCCTATTGAGATGGCTAAATGTGACCTATACCCAACTTCCCTAGGAGCCATCCAATTGAGATGGCTAAATGTGACCTATACTCAACTTCCCTAGGAGCCATCCAATTGAGATGGCTAAATGTAACCTATACCCAACTTCCCTAGGAGCCATCCAATTGAGATGGCTAAATGTGACCTATAGTCAACTTCCTTAGGAGCCATCCTATTGAGATGGCTAAATGTAACCTATACCCAACTTCCCTAGGAGCCATCCAATTGAGATGGCTAAATATAACCTATACTCAACTTCCCTAGGAACCATCCAATTGAGATGGCTAAATGTAACCTATACTCAACTTCCTTAGGAGCCATCCTATTGAGATGGCTAAATGTAGCCTATACCCAACTTCCCTAGGAGCCATCCTATTGAGATGGCTAAATGTAACCTATACCCAACTTCCCTAGGAGCCATCCAATTGAGATGGCTAAATGTGAAGATTTTTTTTTCAAAGCCCAAACTATTATCACTATACGAGTTTTGATTTGTCATTGTGATATTTATTAATTAAGAAAAATTAATATTTGTGTGGCTGTCTGGGGTTCATCCGTTTATACAGTTTAAATGCTAATCCTAGACCTTAGAAACGTTCAACTGATTTTTATATCTAAAATCTAAAACACAACTTTTTAAATAAGAAAAAAGATTAACAAACAAAATTGAGCTCTCTATTTAAAATTTACCGAAGCTACTACAATTAAAATCTTTGATAATGTTGCATAACGAGCAAGCCGTAGGTCTACTAAAACTTAACGCTTTGCCTTAAATCATTGACCCGTCTGAAACTACTTTTGGGGATGTAGGTGAATCCAAAATAAACACAGTCAAAGTACAAGAATATTATTTATTAATAATAACGAACAACAAAATATAATATACTTTCAATTAATGTTCAGTCATTCTAATATGCATTTTAAAAAATCCAAAATATGTTTTAATTTACAATTTTCGTACACTCTGTTGCTTAAACGGTCCTTGTCAATATATAGCCCAAGAGTTAATGCCTTAGTCATTATGCTACGTTGACGGGGATTAATGATGATAAAAGTGTTTTTTCAATCTAACCAATTACCAGGGGCTACGCTAAGAATAAGTGGTGTTGGAATATCAAGTCACCACTCGTAGCAGACGTTCATGAATACCATATATGTCGTTCCCCTAGCGAATCGGTAGTGACATAAGCTTCTTGAGCTAAGAAGAAGAATAGAGAACATAATAAGTTTCTTGAGCTAGGAAGATACGATAGTTTGTGTGTATATATATATATATATATATATATATATATATATATATATATATATATATATATATATAGAGAGAGAGAGAGAGAGAGAGAGAGAGAGAGAGAGAGAGAGAGAGAGAGAGAGAGAGAGAGAGAGAGAGAGAGAGAGAGAGAGAGAGAGAGAGAGAGAGAGAGAGAGAGAGAGAGAGAGAGAGAGAGAGAGAGAGAGAGAGAGAGAGAGAGAGAGAGAGAGAGAGAGAGAGAGAGAGAGAGAGAGAGAGAGAGAGAGAGAGAGAGAGAGAGAGAGAGAGAGAGAGAGAGAGAGAGAGAGAGAGAGAGAGAGAGAGAGAGAGAGAGAGAGAGAGAGAGAGAGAGAGAGAGAGAGAGAGAGAGAGAGAGAGAGAGAGAGAGAGAGAGAGAGAGAGAGAGAGAGAGAGAGAGAGAGAGAGAGAGAGAGAGAGAGAGAGAGAGAGAGAGAGAGAGAGAGAGAGAGAGAGAGAGAGAGAGAGAGAGAGAGAGAGAGAAATAGGCTTAAAATTTATTCATTTTAAAGTTTTAAGCCCAGGTATAGTGAGATAAGTAGCAGAAATCTTAAACATTTCCTAGGCATCTCACTAGTTATCCATTCAACCATTTTATGTCTTTGAATGTTTTTACTAATACAATTTAGTAATATAATTGTTTATACTGGTGTAAACACTGTGTACTTTTGGTGTATAGATAGATACTGTCTAACATGTACACAGGCTGACACTTGTAGACATATCGGAGATATAGGTTGGCCACTGGTGCGAGTGAGATGAAATGAAATGAAATGAAATAGTTTTATTGCTTTTTGACAATATGTACATATCGTATAGCAAAAGTCATATTATAATAAAAATGATCCTACAAACTAATGATACATTAAGTGATGTGATAAAATAACTATAGTAACAATTCCAGCAAAGCTTAGTGGGGGAGTTCATTTGTTCACAGATTAACGCATTCATTCACTACAAACACTCTTCTACAGCACTAACATTCATAGAAGGATCTCTCCCGAGCCGTCCGCAATTAGGAGTCAGCTATAAATTCACCCACAGTATAACAAGCGAGAGCCACTAAGTAGCCTTTTAATCGAGACTTGAATTTGTTGAAATTTTGTTCCCTTTTTATATAATCTGGGAGAATGTTTAAAATTTTGACGCCTGCTACAGACGGTTTGCGTTCCAGGGCCGATGTACGGTGCCGAGCCACTCTAAAACTGTGACTACTTCTTGTTTCGTGTTGATGGATGTCGCTACCTCGTGTTAAATTACATTTGAATCTACAATAGAGTGCAGTCTCCAAAATGTAAATGCAAGGCAGCGTTAGCAAACCTAATTCCCTGAAGGACTGTTTGCATGACTCTCTAACTTTTAATTTGGAAATTATTCGTATTGCTCTTTTTTGTAGCCGAAAGACTCTTTGAAGTTTGTCTAAGGAACAGCTACCCCACAGTCTTACTCCGTAGGTAAGGTGAGGGTAAATGAGACCAAAATAGGCCATTAACTGTATCTTAACTGTGCAAAATTTTGAAATGTTTCTCAAAGCAAAAATACCAGAGGCAATTTTTGCACAAACGCTGTCAATGTGGCAGCTCAAGGTCAACGCCCTATCTAGGTGAATTCCCAGGAACTTGACAGTGTTTGTTTCATCAAGAAGAATGCCATCAACCATTATCAGTGGCTTTAAGCAAGACTCTTGATCTCTTAAAGAAAAATGGATGTATTTTGTTTTTGAATGGTTTGTAGATAAATATTCCATTTCAAATTGCTGAACACAGGCATTAAGATTAGTGAACGCTTCAATTTCAAGTGCAGGAATGGACTCAGCTTTGAAGCAGAGTGTTGTATCGTCCGCATATTGAACGATATTTCCACTCAAGACAGAAGACCCTACCTCGTTAACGTAAACCAGGAAGAGAACCGGGCCTAGAATAGACCCCTGTGGCACTCCACAATGAACTTTTTTACTATTAGAAAATGAATCACCAATTTGAACACATTGACTTCTGTCGTCCAAGTATGATTTGAGCCACGAGTAAGGAGGGCCACGAATGCCATATCTTTCAAGTTTTGCCAATAGAAGGTTGTGATTGACACAATCAAAGGCCTTGGACAAATCTAAAAAAACACCAACAGTTTTTTGTCTGTTTTCTAATCCGTCCAACACCAAATCGACCAGTCTGGTGACAGCGTCAATGGTTGACTTTCCATGTCTAAAACCAAATTGGTCCTCACTCAGAATCTTCTCTTTATTAAGAAAATCAAGCAGCCTGGAAAGAAATACTTTTTCAAAGATTTTGCTTGGAGCTGGTAAAATTTAAATAGGGCGGTAGTTGTTCAAGACCGTTGGGTCTTCCTTTTTAAACACCGGAACTACCTTTGCATTTTTTAATTTGGAAGGAAACAACCCCGTTTCGAACGAAGAGTTTATTATTTTCGTCAACGGGCACAGAATACTTTCAGTACACTGTTTCAATAACCACGTTGAAACACCATTGATATCCTCGGATAATTTAGGTGGAAGATTTTGTATCGCCCGAGCCACTTCCGCTTCACACACAGGAGACAGCATCATGGACCGCAAAACCCTCCTCTCTTGGGTAGTGTCCAAGTTATATGATTTTCTATTAGGTTTCATCTGGACAACAGTTGAAAAAAAGTTATTAAATTCCGTTGCTACTGATTTTGGGTCATCGTAGACATGCCCATTAATATTTAACTGAATTGGTTTCTTTGAAGACACGTTTTTTGTGTTATTTATAATCTTCCAAGCAGCTTTGGAAAAGTTTTTAGCACCATCAAGTGTTCGGTTGACTTCTAGGGATTTGGCAGCCCTTATAACTTTTTCGTATGTTTTTTTGTATCTATTGTAAAATTGTTTAAATAAAAGGTTATTCGAGTCTTTAACTAAGACTGAGTAAAGTTTGAGCTTATCTCTAGAAACCAAAATACCACGCGTTATCCAAGTATTTTCCTTCCGTTTATTTTTAAAAATTTGTTTACTTAATGGGCAACAGGTATTTATATGGAAGTTCAAACATTCGTTGAACGCATTGTACATATCATCTGTGCTAGAAAATTTTTCTATAAAACTCCAGTCTTCCTTGTTAAGTCGTGTTTTCAATAACGTAACGTTATGTGGGCGAAGAAGCCTTTTTAACGAAACAGTGGGTGGCTCTTCCTGCAGAGAGCATCCCGAGATTACTGCCTCCTGTGCGTAATGGTCGGATATAGCTAATTTTAGTACTGAAACCGAGACGTTTTTTATGTTAGTAATTATATTATCAATGGCTGTGCTCGAACTCGCTGTAACTCGTGTGGGCAAATTTAGAGACCACTTCAATCCGTAATTTTGCAATAAGTCCCTAAACACGCTGGTCTTTCGATCAGCATGTTCCAAAACATTTATGTTAAAATCGCCAATAATTATAAATTGTTTGAAAGAAGAAGATAGCCGGTGGATAAGAAGATCCAAACCCCGGAAAAAGGCACCATCGTCTCCACTTGGAGACCTATAAAGGCCCACGATAGCAACAATCCCCCAGGGCTCCACCAAGACTTCAACACCGGCCAGCTCCAGATCTAGTTCTGAGCCTAAGTCTGAAATGATACATTTGAATTTAATTGGAGGTCTAATGAATATAGCCACACCACCTCCTTTGTGATTGGATCACTCAGATGCACTGAGTGGTGGAAGAGAGACAGAGAACCACTCTTCCCCCACTGTGTAATTCCATTTAAATATTGTCATAGCAACCAGGATGAAAGTAGGCCGTGTACTGGCGATGCAATAGCAAGCTCCGTCCATTACAGCATTATCAGCAGTGACCATCGTTTGGTCTGATTAACAGTTAGGCTTAGAACAATCAAATAAAATAAGTATTTAGTATTCAATTAACAATGGATAGTAACAATAATTAAATAATGTAAGCAATAGAGTGCAATAAAACAAACTTTTACAGTTCATTACACTTATTTTATTTTGTCAACTAAATATTTTTGTGGAAGTTAGCCACGTCCGTTAAGTAAAGCAGCTCAGCGGTGGAACGATTAACTGCTGCTGAAACCCCTACAGCGCTAAAATATAATACGCAGGTCACTTACAGTAAAATATAATTGATTAAAACCGCCTTGTTTGTGAAAACAGATCTTAAACAAAAACAATACTAAATACATGTTCTGTTAATTTTTTTGACTTGACATTTTGGAGTGAATGCAGATTTTTTATTATAGAGGTGAGCTGAGAAAAGACTTCTTGAAATATCACTTTAAATAGAATTTAAAGAACCCTGTTATCCCACTAAAAACTGTAAGAATTAATCAACGTTTGTTAAAAAGAAGAAAAAAAACACGCAGCTTGTAAACAAAAACAATAATAAATATTTGTTCTGTTACTATTGTTAATAGGTATTAACATTATGTATTAATGTTGACGTAATGACAAAACAAGGTTAAGGTCGAGGTGACACGAGCGTAGCGACTGGCGGGTTTTAGCACGGAAAAGTGTACAGGGATGTCCCCTAGTTTATTTTATTACTCAAGAAGCTAATTGAAATGATCTCAACTTTTGCTTATTATATATTTGTTAATGATATACAATCCCCCCCCTCAAATGAACATTTGTCTCTAGAGCTGTTCACCACACTCGTATTTAGAGTTTTCGTCGGCAGGTTTTGCAAACACTGCTGATGACACGTATGCGGGCTTTATAAAGTCAGCTGATCCCGATTGTGACGTCGGTTCTTCTTCTTCTTTGTTCCACCCAGCTGATAACACGGCAACAATGTTGTAACAAGTAAAGAAAGTAGACAAATTCTGCTGGTTACGACATTGGATCAAAGAGCTGTTCCCTTGTATTGTTCTTTTGACGGTTGTTTTCTCTCAACTCGTGTGTGTGCTGCATCTGAAAATCATAACTGCAAAATAATGTCATCAGATGACGAAATTTATACTAGTTTTAGAGATGGGTTAATTGCTGCTAGAATTGTTTTAAAAGTGGGTAATGTTCTTCTTTTCATTTAACTATTACAGATTAAGAACATCTTTTATATAGGTACATCAAGTTTTATTCTTTCTAATAGTGGTAATTAATTGGTCCCAGTATCATTTTATATTTATAATTAACTAGCGGACAGCCCTTGCTTACCTACAGGGTGGTTCTTTTCGCTTGCTTACCCTTCGTGGTTCTCTCTCAACTGTCGCTTTCATAGAAAACTCAGCCCACTACCGTTCTACTAAACAACAATTTGTATAGTCCAAATACCAATAATTCTACTTTAGGGCGATGAATAGTGCAATCACGTCATAGTTAGTAGAACCTTAAACATTACATTTCACAATGAGAACCAAATTAGCCGAGCGTCTGTGTCAAGTTTGAGTTTTTTTCAATCAGATATTCAACGTAAATTATTAAATAAAATAAATTCCTATGTCACTCTTATGGAAAAATGAAAACATTGAAGGGTTATTTCTAGCCTTTAGGGATAGAATTTCTAAAAATCCTTTCTTAGTGGATTTTTAATACACAAAAGCTAACTTCCCTCTAAATTTCATGATACTTATTCAGGGGTTCTGGATATTTCATGATGAGGGAGTATATATATATATATATATATATATATATATATATATATATATATATATTAAGATAAAATAAATTTGACGAATATTATAGTTCACATGCAATTTTCAAAAGAAATTCTGATTGTTATGTAGGTTCATCCCTGCTGTTTTTCACCTCTGTCTCACCTGCATGTAATAATTGAACTTCACTAAACGAGTGATGTAGGCTACCGACCGTCAATTCGAACCAAAATCTCTAAATCCTCGATAAATTGTAGATCTGAAAATTTATATCTCTTTGTAAACTGGAAGAACAATCTAATTGTATGTTGGCCAATACTCCCTGCTTGGATGAAAAACTTGTCAAAAACCATTACTTTTTGGACTTAACCTGTCTATTTTCAATTTTAAATCAAAATGCAATGGTAAAAATCTGTTACTTTTCTTGGCTCCAACGAAGTTTCGGTACGAAATAGCTTCCAACTCCCCAATTACCAGATGAGTGATAGTGCCCATTTTATGAAATATTACTTCTCTGTGCCTCATACTAAACTGTTAATAGTTTATTATATTCCAGCGTGTGCTGGAGGGATAAAGAGAGGGATGAAGAGAATGAGAGTGAGAGAGAGAGAAACCCATATTATTGATTAGTCTTCTTGTTTCTATAGCCAATGATACTACTGATAAAAACTTCAATTTGAGTTCAGAATTCGAACTTGCGCTAGGTCTTAACGCATAGGGACACTCGGCCAGCTCTCCCTAACTTGACTTAGGTCCAGATATAATAGTTAGCATTAAGTTTACAACTATCATGGTACATATATGTATGAGAGGTTGATTATATGGAGATGGGGGCAATCAGTGGTTCTCTCATTAAAATCCTCTACCATTGCTTCCAGCCCTGTGCAACATAGCTCTTCCGGATATAAGACGCATAGAGCCACTTCTCTGGAAGTTTAAAAGGATCTTATCTACTCCGAATGTCCTCATTTTTCAAGATATCCCACAACGTGCAGGGTGATTTGAATCTAGAAAACCACCTCTTCGACTAGCTTCTGTTAATGTCCAACGAATTTTTGCCAAGTTAATTGGTCGTTAACTTGAGAAATGTTTAACGGACGAAGCAAGTTTCTGGTATCAGACACTATGACCACCATTGGTAGAATGACCTTTTCTCGGAAGGAATGGACAATGTTGAGTCGCTTTCGCACGGATCTGGGAAGGTACAACTACTGGAAGTATATGTGGGGAATGGCAAATGATCAGTCATGTGATTCCAGAGTTTAATTTCAAACTATGGATAACATAGTAAACGATTGCTCATTGCGTTCTATTCAGGGGGGATTAGCTGGTATTATTTATTCAATCGGAGAAGCAGATGTTGAACGTTTATGAAACCTGGATTTAGCTCTGTGACGGGAGATCAATATTTTAACACTAAGACACAAGTACTTTGTTCTGCAGATTTTATTACATTTCGATATTAGTCTAACTTTTTAATCTTTTAATAGACAATGAAATCCATACGATATATCTATTAGAGTGTTCCTATCCCTTGATACCTGATATACTCGTTAAGATGTATGCAGGATGACTCTTTAAAATGCATTATTTTTAATGTTAATGGTTTAAAATAAATGTTCCTTGCAGTTTTTATTGATATTTGTAAAATGTAATGATTACACTGTTCATTTCTGAAAGCATTTACCAACGCTTAGAATGATGGTAACCTACAAACCCAGTCTAAGGATCAGACTGAAATAAATTCTGCTTCTAAATTCTAAAACACATACAACAGTTTTATCACGTCTACATTTCATTCCATCTGAATTAATTATTTGATTACTCATTTCTAAATTATAATACGTATTTTCGATTAGATTACTCGGAATGATTTAAGACAATTTTCTCATTTCTTTCCTTCTTTGTGGCATTTTGAAAGAATCTATTTGATCCATTTAGAGAAACAGATAATAATTTTTTCGTTATGCTTGAAACCGGTTCTCTTAATTTTATTATCATTTAATTATCCATCAATTAGTAGCAATGTTTTTGAACATGTTATTTTACAAATTCCATCTCATCGCCTAAGGGGTGCAATTTTTTATTTTTAACTTGACGTTTTGAAAGATTTATCGGTAGTTAATTTCAGAATATTATAAATTGCTACTAATTATTTAATTCTTTTTCTTTAGTTAATTGAGTTATATTGATTATTAAGTGCGTATAAAATGTAAAAATCATAATGACTTAAACAGGAGCCAATTACTAGGGTCCCTTGACCTTACGAAGCCAGTTTACGTAAAAGCTAATTCTTATCAAATAAAAAACATTAGTTGACCAATCTTCTGAACCAATTCAGATTGAACGAATATATACGTCTCACGTATATAAACCAATAATAATAATGGTTTTATTTCACGAAAATAAGTACAAAGGGCGAATATAGGCTACAACGTACTCTTCACTATATAACCTTATTATTTTTGTGTGGTAGCTGCCATAGCTGGGAGATCACGAATTTGTGCCAGTCCAGCTACCAGGTTTGTTGCTCGTTTAGAACTACCCAGAGGATACGTACAGCTTTAAAGATTTGCTGTGTACGCGAACAACATCATCCCCCAACTCGATCGCTGACGTTTAAAAGCCATTTTCAAAAAACCGCAGCTAAATTAAAACCAGGGCTAATGTACTACGTCATATTGCTGGAACAACTTGGGGAGCCAATGTACACGTCCTGCGTACTACTGCTTTGTCACTGGTTTATTCAGCTGCTGAATACAGTGATCCCGTATGGCTAAATAGCACATATACAAAAGCGATTGATGTCCAACATAATACAGCCATGAGAGCTATTAGTGGCACTTTCATGTCAACTCGACTTCCTTGGCTCCCGGTGCTGTGCAATATAGCTCCTCCAGAAATAAGATGTCAGGAGGCACTAAGTAAAGAATTCAATAAGATCTTGAATGCCCCGCACCTTCCTATTACCCAGGATCTCCACGTCAGAACGGTCGCTTAAAATGACGAAACCCAACTCTACGTACTGCTCTCCAGTTGAGCAGATCAAATTGCTCACCCAACACTAGCTGGGCCATAACGTGGAACAGTTTTGATGGACGAAATGAGTTCCTTATTAACGATCCGTCAATACCTGTAGGAGAGATGAACCACCCTTGTAGGGAATGGACATTATTGAATCGGTTCCGAACTGGAGTGGGCAGATGTAACTACTGGGAATACAAATGTGTATTTCACGTAGATCAGTCATGTGATTACGGGAGTCTATCCAATCACGTCTGTACTGATCACATAGCTTCAGAGTGCCCCTTGCGCTGTTTTACGGAAGGATTAGCTAGCATAAACAGAATCAGTGAGGCAGATCTTAAATGGCTTGATGGATTGATTTAGCTTTGTGATAGATGATCATTTGCTATTTATTTGTTTTTAATTTATTATTGTAATTTTAATTTATATACTATTCGACTTTTTGTCCAACTATAAAACTCATCTATTACATAATTTTAAATTTAAAAAATAAATAAATAACGGTACCTGACAAAACCCCATACGATATATATATATATATATATATATATATATATATATATATATATATATATATATATATATACATTATCATTTACGGAGTGTAATGCCATTAAGCTTATAATTTAAAACAAAATCAAAACCAAATAAATTTTATTTTTATAAACAGGGTACGACTTAAATTAATTATACAGTATACTTCATTCAAACTAAAATAAGAAAACACTTCTATAGAAGCTAAAGAATTCATTTTCTCATTCATTTAATAATTCGACCGCAATCCCAGACCCCCATCCACAGCCACCCACCCAATCCATCTTTTAAAAAAAATGATTTCAGTGACGCCGTGAACCGAGCTCAACCGTTCAGGGTTGTTAAACCTGAAGAGAGCTTATTCAATTATCTACAGGCTGTTACTAGGAAAGAACTGGTTGGTATTCGTAGTGTTGACGATGACGAGTGAGTCTCCTTAGCACCAACTTCAGAGTTGAACTGGAAATTGTTAGGGAGATACTTACGATTTCCCTCATTGAGCGTCAAAAAAATAAGTACTTTGATTTATTAATATTTGTATCTAACTAATGCATGTTATAAACCATATTAATCAATACAATAAAAGGATAGGTGCAAGATGAGGACTGGCTTAGTTAAAGAAGATAACTAACATAAAAATAATCTACATTTACACTTCACAACAGTTAGAAAACTCTTAATTAAATACCATCACATCGCCGAAAGTGAATGATATCAGTTAACACAGAAAAAGTAAACAAACATCTTGACTACGGTATGTGTTCTACAAGAGCCATTGTTCAATCCAGCCAGATGATGAGAGGGAAGGACAAAAGGATCAGGTGGAACTGAATAGATATGAGTTGAAAGGACACAGGAATGACACGCGTAGAGGGAGGATAGGTATAGGGTATCGCACGTGGAGAGCGGGTCGGTCACCACTGAAAGGCCGAGGATAAGGTTTCTTCGGTCGGTGGGTCTCGGTGGCGCCGAAGACACTGTGCTTTTGTCTTTACGTCGTCTCTATGGAGGATGTCAGGAGTGCGGGCGGTCCGAAGGATGAGCTCAAGGTGGGGATGGTATGCATATGAGTCTCTCGATGATGAAGTTTGAAGAAATAGTTCAGTGCGTATTACTAAAAGATCAATGGCCAAGTTTTCTTAGCTGCCGCTTCAAACTCAAACTTTTTTCTTTGGAATATATTAATGGGAAATAATATAATATGTAACCTAACCTGCCATAACCTAACATAAAATTTAGCAAAAATCGACTCGCAAGTATTAGAGAACACAGCGAGGTTTGACATAATTATCACAATCAGATAAGAGAAAAATACTGCTAATACTGATAAAGACTTTCTTTCCTACCAAATTCCTGAACATCTTAGTTAATTTGGTTGTTTTTGCTATTGAAAATATATTTTGGGGTGGGGGGCAACTAAAGAAATTTGACCTAGCAAATGAGTTTGAAAGAACGATTTACAGAACGTAAAAGTTTTTTACAGTAATTTAATTTGATAATTATATGGTAATTAACACTAATGAGCATGTTGAACAAAATTAAACTATTTTATGTTTTAAGAAGTTTATTCAAAGAGTATTTGACAATTGGACTGAATTTGAGTGGTAGCAGCTGCCGTAGCTGGGAGATCACAAGTTCGACAGTCCAGCTACTAACCAGGGGTTACGTACAGCTTTAAAGATTTGCTGTGGAACCCCCCCCCCCCAGAAATAAGTTCATTATTAACACCTGTAGTACGATCTATCAATACCTGTAGGTGGGATGAACCTCCCTTTTAAGGAATGGACACTGTTGATTCAGTTCCGAACTGGCGTTGGCTGATGTAACTACTGGAAATATAAATGGGGATTGGCAATATATCAGTCATATGATTGCGGAGAGTCTATCCAAACAATGCATCACATAGTTACAGAGTGTCCCCTGCGTGTTTTACGAAGCAATTAGCTAGCTCAAATAGAATCACTAAGACAGGTTTTAAATTGCTTGGTGTATTTTATTCAGCTGTGTAACAGGAGATACTTCATATATTTATTAAAATTACATGAATTTTGGAATTTTTCCAAATATACATGTCATGGATTTTATATTGTTTTTAAATTAATGAATGGTAGCTGACAAATGCTACATTTATAATTCAACTGTTAGTGTAACTGAATATAGGCCTAAGGTGCAACTGCACAACTGCAACACACAAATACGCAACAAGGTCACTTGTTTTCTTTTAGGAACTTGCGACTGCAGAAAACAACTTGCCGTTGGTATATTGGTACCTGAACTCCATGAAATGTGTTTGACAGAAACAAGATATTCTGGTGCTTTTGATATCTTGAGTCGAAATCAGAGAGCAAGACTACACTTGCTTCTGGTATAGCAAGACTATCTTGACACCCACAGTCAGAGCCTTCTCTACTAGTAGGAACCATCCTCTCGCTTGCAGATTCAGTGTAGTTATGGTGATAAAGATCTGGATTGATGGAAGTCTAAAGAATGTGTCAGTCTTAGCTTCAGTGGACCGGCACCTACCGGATTGGTTTCATGTGCCAAACCTTCATGTCAGCAAGCAAACCCATTTTGTAACCAGATTTACTAGACATGACCGCCATCGGCTGAGTGTCTGGCACCGCCCTGGCAGATTGGGCTAATTGGAACCGGTAGAAACGAACCTGTGCATCTCGTACACGGTTCCTGCTTGGACCGATTGAATTTAGGTGTAAATTTATGTACTGTGCAAACAAGATAAGATTTGGAAATGAGTTGAATTGATTTATAGGTACTCATAATTAGTTTCCATTTAGAATTGTTGCTAAATATCGTTATAAGGAATTCGAGTAAAATTATCAAAGATACTAAAAGTATTTTGAACAATTACAAAGAAGAAAAGCGCTGAACCTTACAGTTTTAGAATGATAACTGAAAATAACGCACTTTTAGAAAAGGAATAAAAATCTTAAGTGTACTAAAAATCAAAACTATGTCCTTACTGTGACATATTGTGTGATACTTATAGTTTAAGGTGACCGATACCCAAACTTGCAAGCCACTACTGGAAAGTTGACAGCCCTATAATAGAGGCAATCAATTGTACAGACAGTGAGCCAAAACATGCTTTTAAATGTTAACTGTATTGTTTGTGTTTATTATTATAATGAGTTATTGTGAATGCTGTATGATTACTAAAGGCCCATTCCTTAAAAAAAAAAAAAAAAAAAAAAAAATAGAAGAAGGAAAATAAGCAGTGGGGTATTTTTGTTTTTCGTAGACTCTAGACTCTCCTATTATGCTAACAGAGCTATACAATTTGCGGCTTATTGTGGTTGTAGGTCTTCCAATATGGTGTGCTGAATCTACTGGTTCTTAGCGCGTCTTCCGTTTGCAGAAGAAGGCCTTGAGGGTTATTCTGAATCTCAAGAAATCCCATTCTTGCAGAGGCATGTTTAGATTGGCAAATCTGTTGACTTTCCCTAGTTTTTACATCCTAGAATTGTCATATTTTTTTTAAAAGAAAATACTCAACTTAACACCTATACACGAACAGATTCAATATAAACTGAGAAATGTCAACAGAATACCTACTCCAAAACACCGTACCACATTTTTTGAAAAATAAAAGATGTGTGCTTCTACAATTAGAATATTTAAAAACCTTCCGTGACGTCTTAGGGCTCAGTCCTCATTAAAGAATTTTAGAAAGATGTTAAAGGATTTTCTCTTAACTAAAGAATATTACTCAATGAGTGCCTTCCTAGCAGATAAGGAAATATTGTAAATATATACAGTAGTTTGTATATTGTTATATTGACTGCATAATACTATTTTGACTGTTGTCATGCAATGTTCAATTACTAATCGACAATAAAATATTTTGATTTGATTGCTTTGATAAAACTTTTTCTTATACGTTAGTTCACTACCGCTTGATAAATGTTCTATTGCTCTAAAAATTGTTCCCAATCTTTACGTTCACTGTGGTATTCCTTATCCGCTAGGAATCTGATATCGCTGGCCTTATCTTATCACTTTCCAAGAACTTACACACGGAGAGTGCATTCAGTGGTAAGTCAATCATTGGATTTACCAGTTTGTGATCGACTTTAGTAGTTACCTAGCCTAACCTAACCGTAATTACGATAAAAAAGTAGTGGTAGTGAATCTAAAATTTTTGTAAAAGGCGGCTATTTGAAAATTACTAAATATATACATTTATTATAGGGAAAAACTAGGTGACCTTCCTCAATTAAAGTTTTTTGTATGTCTACGGGTTTGGAAGGTCCCAATGGTGGCACCCTTAAAATAATCACCATGTATGTAAAACAGTTTATGCAGTTTGTAATATTCTTCACATAAAACTCTTTCATTTGATGTCAACAAAGTAGGGCGGCCACCGTATTGGATATAAAACACAAAGTAATCTGTTTTATTCTATTTGTCATGCCTTTCATATAAAAAATCTCTAAACTATTTACAAGTATTACGAACTATATTGTATTGTCATCCATATCTCTAAGCTGTGTGCAAATATTCAGCTATATTGGATAGTGAAATTGGGTAAAATGCAAACAAATATATATTTAACCAGTACTGGACGTCAAACGTAAGGAAAACAACCAATACTATAACATGACGAGAGACAAAATTACACATAACTACAAGCCTTGAAGCCAATAAAAATGTCTTGTTATCCCGATCAAAGCATATTAGGAATTAATTATGACGCAGTACTCCGACAGTGATTGGGATGGAAAAGACTTTCATGACGATATCTCAGACCCGAATTAATAAGTTATAACAAAAATACAAAACATCTAAAAGCAATAAAACAATAAAAATAAACAAACTAATCAACACCCTGACAAAAATCAGACAAAGAACATGTTGAAAGCCGTCAATGAAAACCCAAAGTCCTTATGAAGAAAGCTCATGGGAAATGTTAAAATCTTAGTTTCAAAGGTACTGTAGTGATAGCGTGGCAGTCCGTCTCAACACGGCAACGTCACACTAGTTTCTCCAGCTCTCGTCAGGCGCTGCCTTACAACAATAAACAATAATTACAAATACTAATCTATTTAAAAATAACTGTATTTTTACTTACCGAAATAAACCTAACGTATCGTTACTAGTATTTAAAGGATTACAACGTGACTGAGCAATCAATTTTACGATTACTAGAAGCAAGCAAAATAAGCTGCTTAAGGAAATTGATAAGAGCTTTTTTCTTAGAAAGTTAAATTCTTAAATTTACAAAAATTATAGACAACACATCTCCGAACTACGTATTAAAATGTAACAGTAATATACTTACGGGGTTTTGAGTAATAAAAGTGTAAAGTTGATGCACAGTGAAAACCAGTTTAATTTCCTGTACTTTTTTCCCAACTAGGATAAAAATTATTAAAACTTAAAAATACAATTTTTAAAATGAATATTTCATCATGCACAATCAAACGAGGAAAACGATGGTATGATTGCATTTTTCATAGGCATCTTAGTTTATTGGTAAAAACCTTCAAACTCAGGGATACATAATTTCTGCGTCGACAGTAGAGACGCACATGGAGAGAATACCTGCAATTTTATAGCTAAATGTGAAAATCAATCAAATAAAATTGAAGTGCAATACGTGACTGGCTCATTATAAAAACTTTACTATTCGATTTAGCGAAGAGTAAGTATATATAATACGAAAGTACGGTACAACTTTATAGGCCTAAATAACATGGCGTCCCATAGCTCCGAATCAGTTTACTATAAATAGTCCGAACAGTTTTTTTTAACACACTTCATATAATGATCTGATTTTATTTTATATCGAAACTATGCTACCTTATTTACATTATGCCATTTTATTTACAATATTTGCATAGTGAAAATTTTTGTGGTACGTAATAAAGGTGAGTTCTCATTTTAATCCTCATGCAATAAAGTAATGAAGTACTGAAGCGTCATGCAACTACGCCCTAAAAGTATTAATAAAATTGTTACTCTGGAGTAATGTTTATTTTTTCCTAATTTACCTATTATTGTAAGTAATGTTTTTGTTTTAGTTTGATCTGAAACAGTTTGTTTTAATATATATAACTTGATATAGATTAAAAAAAATTATTATATTCCAGGAGCATGTTCGTGTTACAATAACATTTTGTAATCATAAGATTGTTTACAACAAGTTAAAATAATAAATTGTACAGTAAAAATTTGAAAAAATATGAAACACTTTAAATAGTTCAATAAATTCAACATGTATTTAAGGCAAAATGTTACTGTAAAAGGTTTAGACATAACCTAAATAATGTGCAAGTTGCGTGCTTGGTTCAATTGGATCAACCAGAAATCCCACCCTCCCCCGAGTAAGCTAAATTAAATAATTTCAGAAACCTGACCTTACCAGAAAACCCAAACCCAAGGAAAGTAAATAAAGGTTTACTTAATAAATTATAAAAATTATTATTATATTGTCCTTTAACATTGTTTTAAATTTAACACGTCTTACGTAAGTCTTCCAAAAAAAGTTTGAGCCTCGTGCCACCTAATATCGACTATTTCCCTAACAGGTTATTGGGCTTGTTTCATTCATAACTTGTTAATTAATTAGAGTTTAAACCATTCAGTGGTTCCGCTTTGAGAGTTGGATGAACGGAAGTTAAAACTTGTTTGGCTTGCCATTGATCTTTCTCCTCAAACAGGGTTTTTTCCTCATAAGGAAGGCGTAAGCAACTAAAGTTTTGCTTTCCAATTGCACAACATTTTTTGTCACTATACTAATTTGGAATTATGTAAGAAGTAGTCTTAACCATTTTATTGTAAACGTCTATGTAATTAGAAAACAAAATTTACAAAGCAAAAGTTATTGAGACTATTTCTTTTCAAAACTAATGGTTCCCTGCTATAGGGTTTTGTTTTGTCCAAATAGTTTGCCATGCCGAAGGGGTTTAGTTCTGACCAAATCAAATGGTTTTATACTAAAGAAGTTTTGCTTTGACTTACCATGGTGAAGAATCTAGTGTTACCATGCTGAAGAAGTTTCATTTGACCGAATATAATGGTTCAATACTAAAGGAGTTTCGTTCTAACCAATGTATTGGTACCATGCTGAAGAGGTTTCGTTTGAAAAAAATCTAATGGTACCATGCTGAATGGTTCGTTATGACCAAATCAGGTGGTAGGCCTAACAGGCTGAAGGGGTTCGTTCTGACGAAATCTAGTGGTACCATGCTGATGGGGTTCGTTATGACCAAATCAGGTGGTAGGTCTAACATGCTGAAGGGGTTCGTTGTGACGAAATCTAGTGGTACCATGCTGAAGGGGTTCGCTTTAACCAAATCTAGTGGTAGGCTTAACATGCTGAAGGGGGTCGTCCTGAACAAATCTAGTGGTACCATGCTGAAGGGGTTCGTTATGACCAAATCTAGTGGTAGGCCTAACATGCTGAATGGATTCGTTCTGATGAAATCTAGTGGTACCATGCTGAAGGGGTTCGTTCTGAAGAAATCTAGTGGTACCATGCTGAAGAGTTTTCGTTTGGACCAAATACAGTGATACCATGTCACATGTTAGCCATTAACAAACATTTATCTATAGGAAATAAACATTTAAAATATTTATGTTGTTAACGGGTTAGAGAATCAGCATTTATTCATAACTATTTTTGAAAACTTATAAAAACCCTCAAGAACTTTTTACCTAATTTAAGGTAGTAACGCAACCTTAATGCAACAGAGATGTTGCTTTGTGTCAACGATAAACAATAAAACATTTTGAAGTTTCTTCCAAAGACATGTAAAATAAGGACTACCAAAGGTTCTTTGGACTCCTTCTAACTTACTCTCTGACTAAAATTAAAGCTTAAAGATAATCGAATACACATTAAGGAGAATTCGTTGTGTAGAAAGAGTTTCATGTTTTTAGGTTTCTTTATATACGTGTATGTATTGTATGTAATGAGTCATTGGATTTCCAGATAGTTGCGAAATAAGCCATTTTATCCAAGGTGATTAAATGTAGAACCGTTCAACAGATAAACAGATGCGGGTAACTATCACATAAACAATTGCAAATTTCTCTTCTTCGAAATTAATTGCGTTAAATTTTGCAAAATAGGATTTATTTTGATTTGACATTATTTTACATAGAAAACTTTTACAACAAAAAAGTGACATGATAAGTCACTTTTGAAATAACAAAATATTTTTAGGATTGAAACATTAGTTCCTTGCTTACACTCACGCAACAAACCTATTTTTTGCATTGTAGTATTTCGTATTTTACTCCTAGTCAACTGAAGATAACATAAAAGTGGCATAAAATAGTCTTATTGTGTAACAACATTCAAAAAATTAAAACGATGTATTGAAATTTGGTTTTAACTACCTACAATATTAAAACTTGTTTTACAATAATGTTAAAAAGTCTTCGTTAGCTTCTTTTTAAACGATCATAGCTAACGAGGATTAATGTTCATCGTCTTTCCACAGAACATATCTCACGATTACAAATGTTACTCTCCAATAGGATCCAAAATAATATGGCTATTCTACTCTGCTGCTACTATTTGTTGCTTTTATTTACACTCGCTAATTAACTTAACCACACTATACGAGATATTTACAAATATAAATTACAAGCCACTGTTTTGGCACTTGAGAGTAAACCTCTATTATTTGCAGTAGTTAATGCCACTTAACGCACGAGTTCGTGAGTTCAATATCTGCCGTTGTTCGTGAACTGTTACTGTTAAGCACTTATCACTTTCGTATCACTTCCACTCCAGGCTGCAGACTGAAGACTCACACTACCACTGAAGACTGGCACTGTAGACTGTCAGTGGGTCGGTGGAAGGGTGTCTTTATAAATAGCCCCTCTGTAATCCAGAAGGTTTCAGTAATGTAGTCTAGAATAGTCTCGACAGTCTGGAAGGTTCTAATAACACACACAAAAAATATTGTCTGGGGGCTTCTATATTGGCCGAGAAACCAGAAGTAATTTGCCGTACCCCTACGCGCAGAGGTTCTCATTATTTGGCATGGTCCACAACACTACACATTCATCAGAGACTGTATATAATTTTTTAGTACAAAGGATCTAAGTATACAAACGACTTTTTTATCGGCCACACACCATATCCACGTCGTCATCTCCTCAGTACCAATCAGTCTACTCAAACAATTTAATCGGTCTGTTGATTGTCGTTTCATCATTTTTACTTTAAAGCCACCTTCATGTTTACTCAATCTAGACATGACTAAATACACACTTCCTGCAAACAACTATTATCGACCTACCTCACTCCCTAACGACAGCTATCATCCTTGTCAAGTGTATGACTTTTGACCTACCCACTATAGGTACAAACTGGTCTCTCTAGGTACATCAAGTGTTAGAAACTGATTATAAAATGTTGTGTAGGGGAGAGAACTTAGTAACAGCTTGTCAATTAGCTGAAAATCAGGCCAACACTACGTGGTTCGGACTCCACGTAAAGCTGTAGGTCCCTTAGTTGACCTGGGTATAGGGCTATTAATAAATGGCCATTTCTGAGGAACAGTCGAACTCAGTTAGTAACCAGACTACATACATCCGCATTCATCCTACACTCATATAATCATTCATATTCGCCTTAAAATACGCACAGCGTTGTGGCGGTGTCTCACATGTAAGAATGTAAGAATGTACACATCACTAGAAACTTTTTTCGCCTGCAAGTATTCATTTAACGTAGCTAGACGTGAATTTGATTTAAACGCAAATAGATTAAGAAAAAAAGGACTTTCACATTATGTAAATCGTTATCGATCGATATTTCCTCAATCAACAAATTGACCAACTCTGTCGAAATTTTCACCGAGATTGCCTAACAGTTATACTTTTCTGATTTTCTAGCGGATTTCCTGACCTTTTGAACAAGTTTCCGAGCTTGCTTGTTCAAAAAAGTAGCCACCACGGGCCAACTTGAACAAATTTCTCGACTATCTGTTTCATACTCAAATCCAATCAGTGCACAAACTGATTCAGTAACCCGAGCTGAATGAATGAGACGATCCATTCACTTATAATTTTAACACGCCTATTAGCCTGTCTGTGGTTACAAAAGGGTCGCGGGCGTAATTGTTGGGAAAGTAAACCCAGAACGGTCCGGTGGCTACACCCCAAATGGGCCGACTGGGTTTGAAAATAATACTATAATCTAGCGGTCTCACGCGTGTCAGAGATAGTCGACGATTGGTTGATGATTTGCCTCACATCAGTGCGTGTGCGGGTAGTTTAGACCATCCAACACAACGTGAACTACGACTTAAGTAAATTCGGAGTTTCAATATTCATTATACGAATATAAAAGTTTATCTGATTCTTTTTAATTAAAAAGATCACATTAAAGTATTTAGAAAACGTGAGCCCTTTTCGCTGTAAGTGGAATCTCCTCCCTGTCTTTCACTTCTCAAACCAAACTCAACTAGAAGGTCCGTTATCCTATTAATTTTCTCAGTTCACTTTCTCAGATCCTGCTGTGATAAAGTACCCTATAATTTCTCAAGTAAGCACAAACTCAAAACCAAATTGTAATCAGGTTCGAGTCGTCTTTCATTTTCAAATAATTCATAATTACATTGCTTATTAAAGAAAGCTTGATTTATGCCTGGTAATTAAACTACAAACATTGAGTTTACCTGGTTATCAAACTATATACAATGAGTTGTACCTGGCAATTAAACAATAAACGCTGAGTTTTACCTGGTTATCAACCTATATAATATGTATTGGTAAATCAAAATGTCAAGTTTTCTTCGTCAATGGGTCTGTTATATTGGACTTGGACATGAGGATATTTGTGCTTCCGTTTTTATTTGGCGTACATTTAGTCAGAATAGATAATTTGGATTGTTAGCATAAAATTTTTATTTGTAAGTAACAACTTTACTTAGGCCTGTTGCTAATCTAGAGGTTATCTCTTTTAACTTCAATCCAGGGGATTACGTGTTCATACACCGGATAGTCCAACTAAATTATTTACTAACTTGATAGGTTTGGCCGTTGTCCCATAAGAACTCTTGAATAGTTAATAAAAATAGCCCCTGAGGTTGAAATTAAAAAAAAAAACAAGCTTTACTTATAAACATATTAATAATAATATCTTTATTCATCTCAAAAATTACATATGTACATACAGCTTCCATCACAAAAACATAATATAAGTAACAATTACAATAATTAACAACAAATCACATACAGTCAAGTACAGAACCAACAATTAAATCCGTCTTATACACACACATAAATATACAATACCAAGTCTGACCTAGAATATTGAAAAGGAAACTAAAAAGAAAAAAACTTCTGCTGAGAAAATAAAGATGTAAACCTCCAAGGCTAAGCCTGTGTGGAGGAACTCTTAATATCGAAATTTTGTTAATGCTGTTGACCTAACAATGACACATAAATAATAATTTTACAATAAGATTTAATTTATAATGCTCCAAACTGTACATCAGAAAATATATTTTGTTTGTATAAAATACGTATCAACATTTATTTTTAGAGCCTTTATATTGAATGAAAACTGTACTATGGCATTTTACTTTAAAAATTGCTAAGAGTTATCTAATGTTTCAATATATTTTTTAAATGGTATACAAATGTGAATGTATGAATCATTTAAATGTGAATTATTTACGTATTTAGATAATTTTCTACTGTAAAATTTGTGAGTAACCATTTCCTAATTTTATTTCCAAACATATGAACATTCTCTATCTTTCTTAATTCTGCAGGTATCATATTGAATAAATATGGTGCTAAATAGTTAAAAGATTTTTTATAAAATGTGCTTACCGGTCTTGGAACATAAATAGCTTAATTTTTTCTTAATTTTGATCTGTAAACATTACTTTCACTGCTGCCTTTGCTTCTGATAAAAAATATTTTCAACACCTTATACACATATAAATGTCTAAGTGGAAGAATTCTGAAAGAGGAGAACAGTGGAAAGGATGGTTCACGTCTTGGTTTTTTTGCTATCAGTCTCACATACTGTTTTTGTATTGTAATGAGTGATTTTAAGTTTGAATAGTACGTTCTACCCCAGCATACGTTTCCATACTCCAACCTACTGTGAACTAAAGAATGATACAAGGTTCTCAGAACACTACTATTACACATGTTTTTAAGGAAGTAAAATATTCTAATTATGTTATTTAATTTTTTCCTCAGCTCATTTAAATGTTGCTTCCAGTTAATATTACTTTCCAAAGTAACCCCTAAATATTTTATAAAATTTTCTTGAAGAATTTCATTACATTTTGTTTGGCAATAATCATTTTTACAAACGTATTCAATGCACTTATAAATAATTTTGTTTTCAAATAGTGCTTCTCCTCTAAGACTAAAATTAATGAACTTTGTCTTATTTGTACTTAATATCATATTGTTTTTGGTGAACCACCATTGAATTGCCTGAAGATCAAGATTCATGTTATGTTCTATTTCCGTTAATGAATTTCCATGATAGCATAATGCAGTATCATCCGCGAACGATGTTATCTTCCCGTACAGCCTCGCGTTACATAAATCATTGATATAGACTAGGAATAAGACTGGACCGAGCACAGATCCCTGTGGTACACCATACTTCATTTCAACTGAATCACTCAATACCCCATTAATTTTTACACACTGCCTTCTGCCCCTCATGTAACTATCAAACCATCTCAAGACTACTCCCCTCACTCCAGCATTATGTAATTTTTCTAATAAAATGTTATGGTCAACCGTATCAAAAGCCTTTTTAAAGAAACTATTTACATAAGAAGATAGCTCTTTATGGGCTTCATGATCTAGACATAGTATTCCAATGATTTAATTTGTAATTTCTGGTAAAGTGAGGTGAACATTCTGAACTTCGCCCAACAATTATGATTTATAGTAAAAACTGTTATCAAGGAATTATCTATGTAATAAAAGATGAATTTAAATTGTTTTTATCTATTTTTTGTTAGAATAAACAGAACACAGTGAGAAATGAAAATGCGAGCCATGTAGCTAACACATACATCTACATGGTTCATATTTAAGGTCAAGTGGTTATAGAGGGCTTTGCAGCCCTAACTTCGTCTCTTGGAAAAAAATAAAGACTTTTTACCTTATTCATTGCATCTACAAAGTTACCTACAGCATTATAGACACCTTACTACGTTTACTCTAAAAACTGTCGTTAATTGTTTTACTTCAGCCTAGATGACAATCAGAGTCAATCTTGTCAAAGTGCACAAGACACGATATGAGTCCATTGATTGAATTATAAAAGTAATGGTCCAGGCATCAGCGACCGGTGACTGATGGCAAGTGGGAAACCAGTTATTATCTGGAATTGGATGCAAGGGGCCGCGAATGTTGTATGAATTTAAGACTCATTTAAATAATAGCTGTCAGATCCTCCACTAAAACTTTAATCCAAATTTATGGCGTTAAATTAGTTACTACAGTTATTTAATCAACGTAGGACCTCGATTGGTACAAGCGTTCCTCTTTATCTTGAAAATAGTCACACCTTTGCTCAAATTTGTAAACTGCGCCCTTATTTCACAAATAAACCACTTTTCTTGTGGAAATGTTGGTCAAATTCTTTCAGTTGCCCCCAAAACTGTTTCTAACGAAATATATTATTGGAAAGTAATAAAATATCAAACCTAACCTAACCTAACCTAACCTAACCTAACCTAACCTTACCTAACCAACGAACTATACTATTGGAACGCTAGCTACCCTAAGGAATGTGTTGTGTTTTGCGAGCGCACACAGCAGTGTGTGGCGGGATGTATCTAGGCCGAGCAGGCGTCGTAACGGGGTAAGAACTCTAGCCGCTACATGGGAATTTGGCGGAATGCAACGTTCGGCCTTTCATACTTCGACATGAATCATGTTAGATGGGTAAAATACATTACAGACTACTAACAGTTCGTCTGGACGTCTAGTCTGTGTAACACAGCTGGTTTTCTGTTCGTAATCCATTTTTATTTAGATTGGTTAAAAGCTGCGCTGCCCTTAGTTGCACTTCAAGATGTTAAAAAACTGATATTTCTTGCCACAAGTAATTGCTCATTTTATTACACATCAACGCTCACGCTTTAGTCTCTAAATCAGGATGCAGGATTGTTTTCTGTACTACGTTAACTTCCATCAACTTGCCAAACTATGAGCACAATTCGTATACACAATACACAACAATTCGTAAAATATAATTTGTTGGTTGCATTAACAGATTATTTTATATTTAATGATAAAAACAGGTTGAATTTTTCATTAACAATAATCCCTCGCTATTAACGCAACCCCGGATTTCGGCTTGGTTCTGTTTGCCAGCCCGCAATCCATTAGTATATATCGATGGACCTAACCTAACATAAACTTGAGCACAAATCGGCGATGGTGTAGTAGATCTGTGAAGTATTCCGTTTAATAGTTATTGCTATCTGATAGCAATAAGGCAATTCTGATTCTTTTTTTCTTTCCTTCCAATGCATACCTAAACACCTAGGTTATTTTGGAAGTTATTGCTATAGAAAATAGTTTTAGTGTGGGCCAGCCTTTATCTGAATTAGTACAGAAATGTGACTAAAATTAAAAGAGGGCACTACACTGTGGCTCTTCATGACGAGAAAAGAGTTAACCTCCAAAAGCGCGTTTGTCAATATAATATTTATTTATCTATTCTACTGCAAGTAACCTTAATAAAGAACGGCCGATTTAAAGAAACTTATAAAAAATAAAGGCATCCAATATACATTAAAAAATGTCCACCATATAAATCGACACAAACTTAGATAATTAAAAAATTAGAATAGGAGAAACAACCATAGACATTATTGTGTTAACTCATGCTTCATAACAACCCTTACTGCGTTTAGCATTAGGCTACACCATCGTTTTTTTTTTTTTTTTTTTTTTTTTTTTTTTTTTTTTTTTATATATATATAAATAGTATTTTCCTCAATCTTTGGCTGCTGCATGAACTCAGCGATTTTAATATCATTTCAATTACCGGCGTGGTGGCTCAGTGGTTAAGACTCCTTACTGCGGAGGGCAAGGTCCAAGGTTAGAATCCCCACTGAGGCAACGGTGGGTACTTTACTCGTTGAATAAAGTTCACGCTCAGGCGTGAATAAAGCTCATGTGAACTGGCGAGAGAAAAAAATAGAAAAAAATAGCACTGGTAGTTTTTCAATATTTCAAACTGGAGTTAGAATTTGAAAAAAAAAATAAATTTAACATTTGTAAAGGAAGTAGGGATTATTTGTTCTGCAAACTTGAAGTATTGTCTTTAAATCGTGCAAGGATCTAGACATCTGTGAAATGTTACTGTACGATTCTAGATTTTATTTTAATATTTTAATGTTGCTGCTTTATTAAATATTTTTCGATCCGTATACTTGTAAGAATATAAAATTAAAACTAGGAAAGATGAAAAGATCGTATTGAACTTTTACAAGAATCTTGAAGTGGAAGAGGCAAAAGTAATCTGTGATTTGTGTCTTGCCATTTTCAAGTTTATGTCATTTTATACTAATATTAATTTAATGAAAAGGCGTATTTAGAGAATCTTCCATAACGGACTGTCATCTAAATACATATTGGACCACTTGTAAACAGATTTGTTTACTTTAGTATTGAGAGCTACCAAACTACCAGTAGTTTGAGCACTGCATCTACAGTTCTTAAAGCATTCACTAATGAAAACTTAACTGTTCCAGAACAAAATTGTTTAAGGAGTGAATAATTCACGTTAATTTTATCTCAGCTGATAAGGGATATTATATTGCGTTATTGGAAGGTATTGTTCACGAACATTAACTGAACACAGATGACAATAACAAAATATGTTTGATCTAATGGTAGGTTACATACTCGAGTTTAAATATCAACTGTATATTAACAATACAAGGGGAAGAAAAATTATAACAACAGTAATTCCCCTCATTTATTCCTGTTATTTTTAGTTAAATTTTTAAATTTAACTATTCAAAACATTTTTTTTCATTTTTATGAAGCGACTTCTTCTTAACATTAAAAGCGTTCCGAACATGAGACATGTATTGATATCAGGTTACTAGTATTGACAAGTCTAGAAGATATTTATTTTAATGTTGTGTATACTTTAATTGATTATTTATTGCTTTATTAATCTTCGAGGTGTCATGGTCAATAAAGTCGTGTAATCACTGCTTTCCCTGGAAAATTTATTACACGGTTTAAAAAGCAACCCATTAGGAAAGCAGTTAGAATAATTGGAACAACATAAACTAGTAAAAAACATTTAAAATTTGTATATTTTTATGGTTTTAAGAAAATCATTTATGTATTAACACTAAAACGGACTTTTATTTAAATTGTATGAAAATATATGGCAAGACTGCCATTGTAATAAGATGAAAATAACCAAAGTAATTCACTTGATAGATCTAATTGAATAATCAATTTAAATGGATTACAATAATTAACTTAATGGATTCCCACAGCCTAAATATTTCCTGGAAAAAAGTTGAACTACAAAACAAAAATATTATTATCGTAGTTCAGGACTACTATAACAGTCTTGAGTGTAGTTGTTTAAAGCCCAGCTTAGGGGAAGCTTGACCTCTCCGACCGACCTCATTTCAGTTGTCTGGAAGATTACTTATTGTAGTCTTATTTATCAATATTAAATTCCAATTTAAATCATACATTGTTAAATATAGCCATGTGAAGGTCCGTCACGAAATAAATTTTGTTAATGTATGTAATTTCTTCAAGAAAAAAATGTTTAGGCTGACATTTAAAGTTACACCCTCTCAGGATGTCTAGAACCTTGATACAATTAATAACTTACGAATCAGTACTTTCCCGTTTAGTATAACTGCACTACATAACGGTGCTTATGTACAACTGATTCACGAGCATATGCTGAAATCAATGGCTATGTATCGGTAGATTTGTATCCCATACTTGGACGGATGAAGCCAAACAAAAAGCAATGAATTTGCTTGCTCTTTTCCTTAACATAAGACCAGAAAACCATTTACTACTTAAGATTTAATATATAATATTAGATATTCCATGATTTATCATAAAATTAAATGGTATAAGTGTTGCTTGCAGGTTATGATTACTAAACTGTCTTCCTCGATTTGCGCACTTTGGCCGTAATAACACCGAACGCGCTTGAAGGTGTCGGTAATTTTCCCTGTGACTCGATTAATAAAAGGCGGCGAGCTTTCGTATTTCTTGGACGTGGACTATCCACATAAAACCGCTTTGATCTAGTTTTGATCCGCTTTGATCTGCTTAATCTAGATTAGGTTGTTACGGCAGTGATTCCGGATTGAAGGAGTGCATCTGAGGGACAAATGCCCAAGGCCCAAGGAAGACTAAATTAGAATTTAAATTTAGGGTTAGTGACCAAATTAGGATCTATAGCACAAATTAAGGGCCACTTCAAGCTGCAAGAGCTCTATTATGTGGAGGAAATAAGTACTGCAGGGGAGAAATCTTAGAAAGCAGACGACTTCTTATAATTTATTACTATTCTAATTGCTTACTCCTACTGAAGAGGAAAACATCGATGTTTTAAAATTTTTTGAACTGTATGCGGTACCGGCCCTGTAAAGGCAAGTTTTAAAGCTTACATAACATATTGAGGGTAGCTAATACATAATTCTAATGAAATAAACCCTTCTGGTGAACCTAGCTTAACAGAAACTAAAAATTAAGTATCTGTTGCAAACAGACACGCCCTAAGATTGGAAATATTTTTTGGAAGGTTATTAATACGAAATAGGAGGAAGAGATTGAGACCAAGAACTGAACCTTGTGGTACACCATTTAGTAACTATGTGGTTGAGGATTGAGCCCATCTGTGACAACCACCTTCATTTGTATAAGGTGAAATATATGATTGAACACAACATATAATTTTAATAAGTAAGCTTTATCAAGATTAAGTGATTTTATCGGACAGAAAATGCTAGTCCTTTTTAATAAGGAAAATGTAAGATAATTCGAATTAATTTCCTACCAGATAAATTAGCTGTTATATTATTAAAATGAAATAGTAATGCACGACCAATTATGTTTATGATGACGTTTTATGGGCAGCGAAAGTATTCTTATTGAACTTTCAAGAAGTAATTTCTTGTTTAATTATTGTAAATAAAACTCACTGAAAAGCACAGGTAAACTCAAGGTATCCATGGGGAGGGAATTACGAAAAATAATATTCCTTGAAAGGTCTCTTCCTCACAAAAATCATTTTACACACACAGTTAAATTGTAAACGTAGTTATGAAGGCACTAGACTAAATCAAATCATTATTTTTTGACAGAAGTTAACAACTGTAAAATAGCTTCAATATAAATAAATCTAAATAATTATATATGTTCTCACATTAAAAAAGGAAAACAATTCCTTCTATAAGTAACTAAGCTACACCATTTAAGCCTAACTTTGTTCCAAATATTCCCCAACATTAAAAAAGCAGCGTGACAACTCTTTGACTTTATACTTGAATGTCTTGAAGCTACTCTTACGCCTAACTGAACCAGGCAGTGAGCGTGACAACTCTTTGACTTTATACTTGAATGTCTTGAAGCTACTCTCACGCCTAACTGAACCAGGCAGTGAGCGTGACAACTCTTTGACTTTATACTTGAATGTCTTGAAGCTACTCTCACGCCTAACTGAACCAGGCAGTGAGCGTGACAACTCTTTGACTTTATACTTGAATGTCTTGAAGCTACTCTTACGCCTAACTGAACCAGGCAGTGAGCGTGACAACTCTTTGACTTTATACTTGAATGTCTTGAAGCTACTCTCACGCCTAACTGAACCAGGCAGTGAGCGTGACAACTCTTTGACTTTATACTTGAATGTCTTGAAGCTACTCTCACGCCTAACTGAACCAGGCAGTCACCTGTACAGTCTGGGAGCATTGTATGAAAATTGATTTTTATTGAGTTTTATTAATTATACTTCGTAATTTCACAGTTATACTTAACATTTCAATTTAATTAAAAACAACTCGTGCCTACGCACAGGCTTCTGACACCCATGTAGGCTCATTTCCCTTCATAAATGTCATTTTTATAATCAGGCGAAATATTTGTTTACCTTAATTTTGTTTTTCTCTACTTTCGGATTCGGTTTCTAAAATAGCCATTAACAAAACTTAATTATTTTATATTGTGTTTTATTTTTGAGTGGTTATTTTAGTTATTTTTTTTATGAAGTTGTAAATGATGAAATCTAAGTGATATTTTGCTTAAAAACTTGGTTTGTGAAGTATATTTTGTATTTTCTTTATATATGTTTATTTTATTTTGTACTTTGGTGGCAATAAACTGATTTTTGATTTGATTTTTCGTATTTTGATTTTCAAAAAAAGCAGTTTTGTGACGTGGTATAAAGAGAGTGTTTCGCTTAGTAATAAGATTGTATTAAAAAGCTTGTGAATTATCCTAAAATAGATATAAGTTCTTCTAATAAAAGAGGATATAGTTTAAATATATGTAAATGGAAATATTAAGATATTATATGACGTAAAAATGACTTACAAGAGTATTTTCTGAGACTCATCAATATTGCTCGTTTAGCTTCTTTTCAAACAAAACAAAATGTTTGTATTTGTTATAGATTTTTAGGTTTTAACAGCAAGATTTGAATAATAGGTATTTGGAGACACTAACAATGAAGTATTGTACACAATTTAGTAACAATGTGAGTGAGGATTGAGCCCAAATTTCACAACCACTATCATCTGAACAATTTCTCTCTATAAAGTAAGAAATTACCTAAGAGTAGCCTACTCCTCTTAAACCCATGATGTGAATTTTTTAAGAAGAGTAAAAAGGTCAACCGTATAGAATACTTTTGAAGCATCGAAGAATAATCCTGCAAAAATATCGCCAGAATCCAAAGTTTGAACAACAATTACTATTTCATGCATGAATGTGTGGCTTCAACAGCACTTCTTCCCTTAATAAATCTAAATTAGAATTGTGATAAGTCATGGTTTTCTAAAATATGCAGTAACGTGCTCAAGAGGACTTTCACAATTATTTAGACAAATTTGAAATAAATGAAATTGGACGGTAACTGTTACAAATATGAGAACTACCTTTTTTGTGAAGTGGCCTCACCTTTGCAGTTTTTAAGCAGTTTGAGAACTTGGATAAGCTGAAGTTAACTGATCTGAGATATGAGAACTGATATCCGTTTAAAAAGTAAGTAAAGATCCACCACCAAGTAAGTAAAGATTCCATCAGATCCACCAAATGTTTTAGATTTTAATGCTACTCTTTCGTCTTGAATTTCTTCATTGGAAGTTTGAAAAAGAAATAAAGATTATTGGATAGGTTTTACATTGCAAAATGGAATTTTATCATCAGTAGCCTTGACAGGTGAATGGCTAGAACAAAATTTGCCAAAAGCATTTAATATCATTGTTTACAATCGAAGATATATGACTCCTGTTTTCCAGGCCCGTGTTAAGGTGCTCATTTACTACACTCCAGATGGTTTTGGCTTGGCTTCAAGACTTCGCTATCCTGTTATGTAGTGACTGTTGGAATAGGCTTTGGGATTGTAAAATTCATGATATAGAACATTTACTTTGTAATAATGCAGTATGCCTATGATGTATTGATATTTAGGTAACTTAGTTAGGTTTCGAAGTAATCCTGATGTAATATTCTATGCAACAAGCACCAAACCAAGTCAGCCCAACTCCAATGTAGTTCTTGTGTATGACAAAAAATAAAATTATCAGAGTGTTTTACAGTCACGTTCACTGTACAAAATCAATCATAAACTATAGTACCAATAATATATTTTTATTTATTTTCTGTCAGTATATGTTCAGCTTTGTTCTTAAGTATCGCTTTGTTTCAACGTATTGTGGTAAAAACGTTCGTACCAGTTTAATATGACTTGACATTTATTTTATCAAATAAAATATAATTTGGCTTTTAATATGTACATAGAAACCAACACATAGAAATTCTTAAAAATAACCAAATTTTAAAACATTGAAAATAAATTACAAGAGATAATTTATATTCAATAAAATTAATTAAACTCGTCCGGATAAAAAGCTTATATATCTTCTATGAATTGGTTCAATTTATTATTTTATTCCTAGTAAAATTGAAGCTATTAAATTTGTATAACTTAAAACACATTCCTAATAAGGAATATTACAAAAAATAATACGTAATAATAATTTTTAAACTGATTTATAGAATAAATAATGCCAAAACTACCACCATTAGAACTTTATAAATATGATGATTAAAAAATAAAATCGTGAAATATAACAAGTGCAGTTTCTAGTTATTTTTAACACATTTATCGGCCATGATTTCATATTCATAGTAAAAAACATTAAATATACAACACATTTAGCAAATATGTGAAATGATTACTAGTTTGAATATCAATTGTACATTTAACTGTATCTTAGGATTGCCTTGGCGTAGCTTTTGAAATTGTTTTACGAAAGTAAAATACAAATTTGGTGACATTATGACTTATAATTTTCTAAAATAAATGGTTTTGTATAAAACTACGAAAATATCGTATGCATACTTATGATTAGTCAACAAGGCTGTTCAATATTTTTAAACTGCAAAAAAATTTTAAAGAAGAAATAAACATAGGCTGAATCCGATAGCATGCTAAATGTTTGTCGAGTAATTATTTCTCCAGTTTGCCTTTGCGATGACAGGGCAAGCACCTTGTCAGGGTTGGGCAGTCCCTCCCTTAATCACCCTAAATCCTCAAAGATAAAGTAGTAATTATTACTAGAGACGTATAAAGATGTACATTAGATGCAATTTATTTATAGAGGCCACAAGAAAGCGACCTCTGTTTCTTCTTTCTCTGTGACTTTGTCGGTCTTAACATTGAGATGGTGAGCCACATTTTTATGTAGTTTTAATCACAACAAAGTAAATAAGATTTGTAATAAAAAAATGAAAACAATAAATTGTTGTTCTATTATAATATTATTAAATTACGTTTTTAAAGGCCTATTTTATATTATTTTACAAAACCTTTGTTATAAAAAGGTTTAGGGGCATGAGATAGAACAAGAGCACCCATTTAATGCATTATAAGTACGTGAAAGTCAATTATTGCATTTATATTCAGGTTGTTCCGTATTTAACTAATAGACAGAAATATATAGCATAGTTTATATTCCCTATATTGATTAGTGACAATTTTATTTGATATTCTTAACAAAACACGAATAGCTTGTGAGCGAATTTTGGCTAGGTGCGTCTGATAAGATACAACGTGTCCAGTGAAAACAAGGGTTCTTCAAAATTGACCCTATGATTACTTCGCAAGATTAAACGATATAAACGATCTCTAAAAAGAGCTAATCTGATTTCGTAAAATAAAATCTACAATAACTTGAAAACTATTCATCGGGCGTTTATTTCATCGGAGTCCATTCATTCTATTATCTGAAACTAATCTGAGCTCTCAGACTCTGTTTTTTATTTATTTATTTTAAGGATGCCAATAACCTAATCTTTAACCTATTCTACCCAAGGGAAAGGAACCAGTTCAATACAAAGAATATTAATGATAAAATCAGTTAAGGCCTGGATTCAAACCTGCCCTATCTCAACAGTTCAAGTACTGAGGCCTTAAACCACTCGGCCACTGGCTATCTCTGATGACTCCTACAGATCACAAGTTATTTGTAGGTTTGTAAAACATTTTGAAACTTCCATAGCTTTGTAGGGATGCTCCAGATCAAATTTTGCAAAAGAACATTCCTAGGTTTTGTTCAGAATTCTGTCCATTAATTAGAGGACACCCTGTATGCCAACCCTTCAGGATGAAGTGGCGATAGGTGTTAATTCCATCCATTGATCAATTCACCACGTTCAGGCGTGAATGAGTGGCATCAATAGCTCGATGGCTGCGCGTGGCGAATGTCCGCCAACTGACGGCACGCAGCTGACCGCCGTGCTGACGTGATGTGCGTGAGATACCGACACATTAATTGTTCAATCGTATACGACATATGGCCCGTGTACGCACGCGTCGTCACACTCAATTGCGCACCTCACTATCTCAAGTGGCATCCCCGAATTTACATAGATGCATTTTACAGCACGCACTGCCAGAGCTCCTGGAATTTACATAAAATTAATATAAACTAAACCTAAAATGTGGAAAGGAAAATGTTTTATCAATATGAATTATAGTTACTAAAAACAAACACGTCGGCCTAATTCATTCGGAAAATTCTAAGCTCGCTATTCTATTATGATAAATTGGTAAATAATTGAAAAACAGGGAGAACATTCTATATTAGACCAAAATACTTAGAGTTGATGTTAATATTTGTTTATACGTCCGGTTACAATTAACGGTTAAAATTAATGTAGTAAATATAATTAATTGTAGCGAAATTCATAAGCACAATCTGTAATGTAAAAGTAAGGATACATAGATTAGAGCACAGAGAAGAAGTAAACAGAAATAAATCCAATAGTGCCCTGGATTTAGGTGTTAATTCCATCCATTGATCAATTCAGCACGTTCAGGCGTGAATGAGTGGCATCAATAGCTCAGTTATTTCTCCAGTTTGCCATGCAGATGGCAGCACCCCCCTTAATTCATCCCTTATTCTCCACAAATAGTTCATAATAAATGTAGTTATTGTTAGTAGAGATTTATAAAGACGTACATTAATTGTAATCTATTTATAACTGACACTGAGGTTTTCGCGGCGGCTATAAAAAATCATCGATCTTTGTTTATTTTTCTCTGTAGCGGAACGCTTCTATGTGGAAAATGAGTGAGTGAACAGTTGTATTTGGATAAGAACGAAATTTCGGGAAAATAAATGTTTTTGTATTTGTTATAATGTTCCCGCCTTAATGAGATTTATGACTTACAAGGATTTTTCTTATTGTTTCTGTAAAATTAGTTGGTTGGAAAGGCTTATGATCATTCAAAAACTATTGGACATAAGGCAAAAAAACGTTTGGAGCTATAGAGCAAATCAATTGGAGATATTTCTGGGTGACAAAATTTAAAAGCAGCGGTTTGTTAGAAAGCCATTGAGATGTGGGGCTGAATAGACATCAAACTTCAATAATATTAATTTATTTACGTCAAACATGTTTGACGTAAATATTAAATGACGCGGGAAAAACTAAAACAACATACAACATCCTTTTAGTTGTTAGGGATTAAAATTCATTGATGAAACTATCAGGAATAGTGTAGCAAATCTGTGTACGATTTATTGTTATTATTTAATATTATTAACACAATTAAGAATAATATGAGTTCAATCCTCGTTATTACTTGGTCCATTTTGAATTAACACCATTGATTTAAATTGTTATTTTAATTTACTAAACCTATGTAACCCAATCTATCATATTTTCATAATTAAAAAAATCTAAAGCTAATTTACGTCTAGGGTAAATATCAAATATAGGGGTCAACCTGATTTTGAAGATTTTTTTAACTAGTCAATACTACCCCTCAAACATGTAACATATGTAAAATGTTACAACTAAAACTATAAATATTACATTAATCTTGTGCAGTGTCTTTCCTCCTGAACTTAGATAGGACATAAAACTACGAATATGTATAGCAACTACTGAGATATTAAACAAAAAAACATGCGTATAGTTAGGTTAGGTTATATCACCTTGTACATATAGTATTTGTTAACTGCGAATGCATGTTGCTACCCTAATCTAACATAACCCAAAGTAACCTAATCTAACCTTACCCAATTTTTTTGTTGAATATCTCATATGTTGTTTATTCGTCGTATGAATAATTTAATGTCATATTCGTGTCCAGGAGAACAAATTACATAAGACTAATATAATATATAATAATATATATAGTTTTTAGAGTAAAAATTTGTTCTTTTTTAATTTTTAGTAAAACTGGTATTTTTGCCAAAAAATCTTATAGATTCATGTTTAAGAGGATAATATTGACTAGTTAAAAGAAAAAATCTTGAAAATTGGGTGGGACTCCTATATTCCATATTAACCACGTTTGGATAGAAAAATTATGACCAAAGAAAACCTGATCGTGTAAGAGATATTTTTCCGAAGTTTCGTATGTAATATTATATAATCTCTCCAAAAATAATATTGCCGAAAATATATTACGGACCGCTTTGATGTTGTCAATCATACACTGAGCGGACAGGTATCACACGCCTCTTGGAGGACCTGTCCTTCCGCGCTATTAGCTCCTTGGAAACAGCCCATGCAACGTGTCCAGTTGACGGACAGCCCAAAACCTTTCCATCTCACTCACTTGTGTGTGAAATTTGACAAGGCCTCTCAAGTTACTTCATATCTGTCCTCTGGGATTATAACACCGATTCACTTCAAACTTTCAGAGGATGATTTGTGCTTACTACGGAGTTTAAAATATTGTTTGAAAATTTTTCTTCAGCTGAAATATTGTCATCACTATTGCGATGCATTTACTAAAGTACCCGTTAGTATTTCAACGTAATTTCATTATAGTATTTAGAAGGAATGTGATCTTTGCACAACGAACAACTATCGACCGATCTCAATCCTCCCAGTTCTAAATAAAGTATTTGAAAAATAATCCGAATACCATTTATTCGTTTTAAATGTCCATACAGTTTTAGTTGTACCACTTTTTTTGTACTTGTGATTTATGGTTTTTATACAAATCGTCATTTCTCTTTTTTATCAATGTATTTGATTTATCTCAGGCCCTAGAATGTGTCTTCGTTTGATCCATACGTTGCTTTTGTCTCAGTATCTGAATTCATCTACTTTTTATGAAATGGACAAATATAACCAGATAAGTGATGACGTAGGGTAATGCGTCATATGTGGGTTAAACTTAATCATGTAAAATATGTTGATGTCAATCTTAAATTTTCAATTTTTAGAGTACTGCAATACAAATAACCCACAAAATCACTATCAATTTAAATGCACCCGCCCTGCATCGTCTGGAGACATCGTATCTCTGGGAAACGTTAGAGCAAACATTAGTCCGGGGTGATAATGAATCAACCAATAGTGAGGGGAGAGTAGATTAGAATAAAGTGCTAGTCAATTTGTGCGTGTGTGAGTCATGCTTAGATGACAATCAGGGCCATATGTTAGGGGTGGGCGGGAGGGAGTCGCTCGCATAGCGTCAGAGAACAGTTGCTGTCTACATCCCTTACCTGTTTGAATATGTACGTACCAGACCAGATGGGTCCGCCAATACTTCATCAGTTCAAACACACGTACGTGAAGGAGAAAATGGGTGGTTTTTAAAATAATGCACTTATTTAAACGTTAAAAACTAACGCCATTTAGGGAACAGGAATCGTAATTTAAAATAAATAATTTTAAATTTTAGATATAATTAAGAAGAAAATAAACAGTAAAAGAGATAATACTAAGGTTAATATGAAGGTAAGAAATATAAATTAAAGCTAAACAGCGCCAGGGAAAGAGGAATAGAAAATAAAAATATAAATAAAACATGTTAAAACTAACTTCAATTAAGTCTAAATGCACCCCAAATTAAAAAGAATAACTGTGGCCATCTGTGATTAGGGTAGACATAATCAATAATTGAAAAATAATCACGTAGAAATATACTGGTTTAAGTTACTTTTTTTGTCGTAACAGTTCTTCAATGACATTACTGCTATGTACATTTCCAAGCGTATTCAGTTTCATCTTCAGGTTTCCAAAACGTGTTTGAATGTTTGGTAATTTTATTGTTTTAGTGTTTCAAACAGTGACGTTTTTGGAAGTCTGATGATGAAGCTTTATATGCTTTGAAATGTACATAGCAGTAATGTAATTGAAGAACTGTTACGACAGAAAAAGGTAACTTAAACCAGTATATTTATATAATATAACAGTTCTGGAGGCTAATAACACAAAATGAACAAATAATCATGTGGCTTTGAAAATTACTAATTCCTATAATCTCTGATTATTGCCAACCACTAGCATTAGCAGGTTTATACTACAGGCCCGTGTACACGAGGCTAATACTAGCTGTTAATTGATTAGCGCTTATGAATTAGCTCCATGAAGACGGTCAATTAGCGGTGATAACACTAGCATGCTAGTAATTTACTCGCTTACTAGTTGCTTTAAACATGTTTGATAATAAAAGCGCTAACAAGTGGTGGGGGTAGTCACGTGACCACTAGCGCTAGTTGAAGTAGCTCGTCATTAGCTGAGTGTGCACGCTCGAAACGCGCTAGTCGCTAGTTAGTAGTTATTGTTTGTTTGTCAAATAGAGTTGTTGTGTTCACAATGTCTGTTCTAAAATGGAGCGTTGACTGAGTAATTCAATTTTTAGAATTATTCAAAACTTACCGTTTTTTGTGAGATACCTCTGACACCAATTAGCCTAAAACAAAAGAAATATGAGAGAAACCGCTATGAATAAGTTTTTGGAAGGTCTTAAAGTTGATGAGTTTCAAACCATTTTTTAACTGTAAAAATTAATATATATAAGATTATAACACACAAGTGAATTGTAGGGTAAGAAATAAAAATATTAATGTTCGACCCTGATTATTTTGGAAAATCAGAAATAATGATGAAAAAGTTCGAAAATCCGTATAAAAACTTAAAATATAGATTTTTAACACGCCTTCCGTCGTTAATTATATGTTAAAAACTTAGTTTTAAACTTAAAAATATTAATCCACCTAATCCACTTTCGAACCCAGACAGTTTGTTTTTAATTTTTTAATTTTATATATAAGTTCTTTGTCACACAGCTCGTTCATACACACTCTCAAAATTTGTCTCAAAGCACTGCGATTTAATGGATCTGACGACATTTATTAAAGACAAGGACTACTGCGTTCTCTCATCACGTGACTTCTACAACTGACTAGCGCTTACAGTAAGCGCTATTAACTAGCCACGTGTACATAGAAATATTCCCGCTAGTGAGCCTAATGGCTAACATTAGGCTCGTGTACACGGGCCTTACTGGTAGCAAAGGCAGGCAGCGGTTTCACGGGTCGGCGCTCATGACGTCTTCATCAGTTAGAAACAAATCAGCATAAAGCCTACGCAATAAAAACTATTCATATCGAGTTATTCATATTAGTGGCTTGATTTCAAGACTTGTCTAATGTTTGTTATACTACTCATCGAGAAAATGTAGGTACCTTTTACAAAAACTATTGTTGCACGCAAAATAACATCTGAAACTTAGCGCACTGGTTGTCAGTTAATGTATCTGTGACATCACATACAAGTTTTAACGTCTGTACTAAGTAGTTTTTATTTAAAGATTTCTAAAAAAACAAAATAATCAAAAGATGCAATATTGTGGTAAGTTTTAATCCATCGACGATTAAAAAACATTAAAACATAGTAAAGTAGTTTATGTTAAAACTGTGTCCATACAACTTTTAAATCGGATCAGCCAAGGGTAAGAATTTTTTTTTAATAGGGATTTCTTTAAAAAAACGGAAACTTTTTAAAATTGTTAAGTGGTTTAAAATTTAAGACCATTCATCTATACATAAGAAATAGAATATGTATAGTATGAAAATTTTAAAATAAACTTTATAACATCTTTTCTAAGGGGGCTGAGGTTTAGGTACGTGAACTATTGCGACTCAGCCATAATGCTTAATAATCAACCCACCCCGATCTCTCATGACCATACATTTCTTGACAATGGTGGCCTGTAATACAAACTATCAGAAAGCCGCGCCAGGATGTACTAAGACGGTGTGAAATTACTATTTACATATATCTTCTCAATGAGACGACTAGAATATTTCCCTGGGATATCTTTACAAACAACCCACACGTGTACAATCCCTCATGATGTATTCTGATTACAGTAATTTATGTATTATTATTCAGCATATCACGTTCTGGCATAGATATAATACTGAACAACTAACCACACCACACAAACTTATCACAAGTACAAAACGTACAGATATTATGGTGATCGATATCGTTCAACCAAGTTTAAAATCTTGCAACTCACAGAAGAATTAGGTGATTAAATCATTCGCGCATTTTAATGTTGGTCAAGATATGGGCAAGCAGGGGCAACAGATTAGTAACCCTGGCTATTGGGCTATTAATAAATAGTTCTTTCTGAGCTAAGTCGAACTCAGATAGTAACGTGACTACACTCGTTCATCTACACTCATCACACTCATTCACCCCTCATATTCGCCCATATCTCTACGATCGACGTCTTAAAAATGAATAATAATATTAATAATGAATAATAATAACAAGGTAGTCTTTGTTACTAACAAAGGTCGACTGATAGTTATATATAAAAGGCAACTTAGCGACCTCAGCTTATCATGGAGTATGAACCACGTAGCATTAGTCTGATAAGCTTGATATTTTTTTTTCAACACCCTCCTCAATCACCTTTATAACATTCAAACTCTGGCCATGAAATAATACTGAAATCCTAGGGTTGTCAAGTAGAGCCCACGCTGTTACCGCAATTGTGTGTAGGATCAAGAAGAATCAGCCACCCTTAGTTCCCAATCACTTAACCCCAAGCAGCTGGATTACACCACTACACCACTATATCCAGCTAATATGAACTGTGATAGCAAATACAACGCAATTGAAGGAAAAAATAGAAGAAAACAAGAAAGAAAACTAAAATTTACATACTAATCCAAACACTGCAGTGTTCAATTTCATGTCTAAATACACAAAATAAATGGTTTCAAAGAAATGGCACACGTTTCTCCATATTAAACACTAAAAAATCGTAACTTTAAAAATTACCAGTTTTATTCCCAAATATGTTTTTGTCCATAAAAATTTTAAAAAGTTTCAAAAAAGTGAAAAATGGTCTGGAGATATTTGCTAAATACGGCTACATACCAAATGTCATAAAAATTGATTCGTCCGTTTAGTCTCCACAGTGAACTACACATACACACAGACATACATAAAAATTCTTTTTCGAAAAAAACATTTTTTTGGGTTGAGAGGACCCAAAAAGTGGATTTTAAACCAACTTGTAAACTTTTTTTTTACGATCACAATACTTTTTCTATGCTAACGCATATGGGAGAAAGTAAAAGTAAATTAACAAAAAAATAAATCTGTACGGCAAAAGTAGATTCAAGGCAATTGTGAATTTTGATTTTCGAAAAGAGTTCATTGAAAAGGTGGCAAAGCTGGAAGATGAATAAAAAGAACAATTGTGGATTAAGGGGAGTGATCTAAACACGCCCGACAGCCACAATACGTTGGGGTGACTCCCCTATCCTTTATGCTGTGTGACAGATACGGAGTACACCAAGGGGCCTATCGAATGCGGAACATTTTTGTTATAATACGCTATTACTTTAATATGTGTTATTGAATTTCTGCCGACAACATTGTCGTTGGTACCTCTGGGTCACTAATTTTTTAGGGAGAAAACCGTTTTAAATCGACTGATAATATTTCATTGAGTTTTGTCTTTCACTTGAAGAGTTGGTCTCTTAAAACATTTAAAACGTCAGGATTATTTATAATTGATGGAAACTCTACATTATAAAGTAGTCCTGATAGATAAATATAGTAAAATTAATTAGCAAGTTTCACGTGAATAAAAATGAATTTAGTGTACGTTTACAGTGTGAATTTATAGTGTCTACTAGGGTTATTGTATATCAAATACTCTATATTTTGTATGGTAAAAACCATATCTGATAAGTTAATATTAATTGTGGAAACTTGAAAAATGATAGTGAAAAAATTTATTTCTTGACCTTAAAAAAAATATGTTATACAATGAAAGTTTTCATAAGCACTTCTTATGGTTATCTAGAATATGTTTTTCTTTTTGAAAAACACACTTTTTGAACAAATTTGTCATATTTACAAGATTTGGTTTGATATACCAGATAGCCCTAGAGGTACAAGTTCACAATGAATGACGAATTTGTAAGTTTGAACATTAAGTTTATGTAATGCTCATCTAGGGTTAACAAATGTGTATTGAAATTTGTTTTAGCTACAAAAATATTAATGTTATTCAATGTACTTTCAAATATTAATTTATTGCAATTTTGAAATGTTAGTTTTCATTGAGATGTGCTATGCAATAACTCTTTGATCAATCTTGAAAACTAGTTGGTTTTTACAAGATTACGAAATTTTATAGTATGTACGATATTTTATAGTAATAAACATTTTTATATAGTCACTAAATATACGGTTATTTATCAACTAATTTTACATCCGGTAATTCGTATGATAAAATACTGATTATTCTCGATTTTGTTTACCTGTAAACTTCATACGAAACGTCCAGTGGCATTAACAAATATTTTAAATATCTCTCTCTTCACTCTTTTTTGAAAACTACGATATGCCTAGTTCTCCCGTGACATGGAATCCCCGGGAGTCAGGAGCCTGATAGAAATATGTGAAGGTCCACGTGAAATGTGGTGACAGTCGAACTACACTGATGATGACGGCGGAGTGATACTAAGGAAAAGGTCGAAGTTGAATAAGCCATCGACCTTAACGTTGTCGTCGAACATGATTCTGAAGTTACCATCTACAGATAGACCTGGAGGCGCAGACTGTCTACAGACAGGCCTGGAGACGCAGACTCCTAGGTGTATTACTCACACGTTTTTTATGTTAATTAATTCCACAGTATGGAGATCATTGGAGAGATAACAAGTTAAACGTCTAAATATTTTGTCCCCGACACGTGCCGTTTAGTGCCGTTTTTATTTTACTCGGATTCAAATTAAATAATTAGTTAAGATGTTACAGGTACAGTTGATTCAGGTTAAAGTGGTCGGGCGAGTGTTTATGTGTGTTGGTGTTTATACGGAGAGCTAGACAAACTAATAACAACATATAGTTATTTCGGCTTTTTAATAGACTCGTTTTAGTTTTTAGTGGACAGGTAGTTATTGCTGTCGGGTAATTGCCGCTTTAGAATACACGAGTTTATGTCATATAGTATTTTCGGTGTCTTTTCTATTATTTGGCCGAAGAGCTTAAACCATTTTCTACAAAAATATAATGATATTAAAGTAATTTTTCTGGCCTGAATTGGTGAAATTATCTATAAAACGAAAGATTATAGTTATTACACACAAAATACAGAAATACACATTACAAGAAAAATAAATGGTTTCAAAAAATTGGCACAAACTTTCCTCCATATTAAACACTAAAAAAATCTAAACTTTAAAAATTACCAGTTTGAATCCCAATTATGTTTTTTGCCATAACTAAAAAACATGCAGTTATTACTAAAATATTTTAAAGTAATTTACATATTTTCTGAAAATGTAATCAAAATCGTTAGAGCTGTTTTTGAGAAAATTCTATTTTTGAAAATTTTACCTATAAAAATGAAAAACACTAAAATTTCAAAAAGTTAGAAAATAGTCTTGAGATATTGGCTAAATACACATAAGCCAAATTTCATGAAAATCTATATATCCGTTTGGTCTCCATCGAACTGCACATATACACATATATACAGGACAGACACCAACAATTCTTTTCGAAAAAAACACTTATGGGCCAAATATGTTTTTTTGCCATAACTAAAAAACTAGTCAACTTAGAGACATGCGGGTTTTACTAACTTGTGTTTTCAATTATAATTCACATCTTTTCTGAAAATGTAATAAAAATCGTTAGAGCCGTTTCTGATAAGATTGCATTTTGTATGATTTTTGCCCATAAAAATTATTTTAAAAAATTCCAAAAAGTGAAAAAATAAACTGGAGATATTGACTAAATACACCAACATACCAAATTTCATAAAAATGTATCCTTCCGTTTGGTCTCCAGCTAACTGCACATACACACAGACAGATACCTACCTACACGTACGGACGGACATCCAACGTTTTTTTTTTATTTTATTTTTTTTTCAGGAGACCCTAAAATGGATTTTTTTTAAAAATATTTTTGGACGATCTCAATAATTTGTCCATGCTAACGCAAATGGGAGAAAGTAAAAAACACAAACTTATAAAATGTGAGGTTAGGTTAGAAACTTAGTTACACAACTTTTATAGAAAACGGTTCAAGCTTTGCGGTCATCTAATATAATATATTGTAATATATTATATAAAATAAAATATCAAATGTTCGTTATATAATGCTAAACAAAAACATTTACAATCGCCGAAACAGCTGAAACAAAAATAACACTACCTTTGATTTGCATTATGTCCAGATTTGCTTGAAATAACCTATCCCATTAAGCATAAATCGTATAATCAAAATTGACTGTAAAATATGCACAGCAGTATAACCGTGCAATATTGGTAATTGCTTCAGATATTTGCCAAAAACAAATTGGCCAACAGTAACTAGGTAATATGCAAATTACTGGTTGTACGCAGAACGATTAGCCAGTCGATACTAACTTTCCCAGACGGGGTTTGACCCCTGTTATTATTGAAACAAGTTATTTCAGTAGTAGTTGTTCTGCTCACACATTTAAGACTTCTCTCAGATGATTGCTATTTCAAGGTCGTTTGAAGGTAGCTTTAAAACTGATTTGCTGTGTTATATCTTGATCCGTCGGAACCATGACGTTATCATACATATTTTTGTATACCGGGTGTTCAGAAAGTCTGGAACCCCCTTACTATTTACTTTATTAATAAACACAGAACAATGAAACTCTGGGATTACGTCCTCACTGTAGTTACTGACTTTTTGGCAATTTTACATGTCCTTTTTTCACTTTGGGGGGACGTCCAGTGAAGGAAGTCTGAAAAATCTTCAATGTAAGGTTGAGTTTTACTTCATTTTAAAAGTCATGTCATAGGAACACATTGCCTCAACCCCGACTGAAAAAGACCTAGTCGTTTGGAAATTTTGCTATTTGGAAAATTTGCTACTTCCAAACCAATAGTCCTTTTTCTGTCTGGGTTACGGCACTGTGTTCACCTAACAATGGCCTTTAAAATTAGGTATAACTCGACCTATGTTTACATATAAGAATTTTCAAACCTCTTCCACAGGACGTCCCCCCAAAGCAAAAAAGGACAGTTAATATGACCAAAAAGTCAGTAACTACAGTGAGGACGTAATCCTAGAGTTTCATTGTTCTGCGATTATTAATATTATATAATAAATATGAAGATGTTTCCAGACTTTTTGAATACCCGTTATATAAATATATTTTTTAAATTGTAAGAACCTAAAGAATCCAGAACTTCATGCGTGGCTTGGATAAGAGAAGTTCATAAATTACAATAAAGCTAATTTAGATGTAGGGATACGTAGGGATGGCAACGATATGTGGGAAATATCGATATATATGTTTCGATATATTGCTATATTAGTATGGATATTTTCTTTCGATAGTATTGACCATATTGATATTTTGGTCCGATATATCATATCACTAAATATTGACGTTCTCTCTCAAAATCATCACGATTTGAAAAAAAACACATTTAAATTGCCTCTTATGCGTTCAAAACACGCATTGAAATAATAAATGTAACTTTATTTCGTTTTATTTCGTGGTGTTAAAACACTAAAAAGAAAGGAATTTTAGTGTTTATAAGAATCCTAATGGCATTTTTAAATGTGAAAAACAAAATTAGCAATGTTTTAATAGTATTATTTTATAATTAACATAATAATTAAAGATATAATTAATTATTCTTATTTTTTCCATTCAATCCCACAGACCACAACTTGTTTCGTGTAGATAAATGTATTTAACTTTTACATTCAGTAGGCTATTCTAAATAGTGACAGGAAAACATTATTTTATTTTTGGTTTTGGTAAGAGTTAGTGTGTAATTTTAAACAGGTAAATCATTTACAATTCGGTTAGGTTACCCAATATATCGGTATTTTTCTTTCGATATTATTGTTAGATTGATATTTGGTTTGCGATATATTGATATGTTGAAAATATTTGCCATCCCTAGGCCTACGTCGTCGGCACTAGTGGCGCAATGCTGTATCCCACCTACATACTTGGGGACAAGGTGATGTGGAGATTGTGGGTGATAGGTTCTATACTCGTACCACTCAATGTTTTCTATAGACATGGACACTACTAGAGAAATCTGGGGTGTCCATATTGGATGGTAGTCAGTGTTCGGATGTTGTCTAGGGAGAGAGTATCAGGCATGTAAATTAGCTGAAAATCAGACCAATACTACAAGGTTTGGATTCCACGTAATTCTTCAGGTCCTTAATTGCTTAGCTGTTTGGCTATTAATAAATGGTCCTTTCTGAGCTAAGTCGAACTCAATAAGTAACAAGACTACACAGATCATCCATACTCATTATATACTCAAGGAATCATTCAAATTTGCCTTAAAATACGCGCAACAAATAATAAAAGTAATAATGTTGGTATATGAAGCTAGATTTCCTAGCCAAATAGGTAACTCTTCCTCAGGCAAAAATCCTATTTTACCCTAGTTATTTATTAAAGACACATTTTATCCAGTATCGTAATTATCTTCATATACTATGACGTAACTCTTCATACGTCATTATGCTTGACGTGTGTGACTGATATAAACTAGTTGTGTGCTTCAAACTTCCATACAACTGCTAATTTTGATGGATGTAGGAAATTCGGAATGTGCTTTTTAAATTCCGCTCTATTAGACAATTTTACATCAACCAAGTTACATAATTTCAATGCAATAGGCTAAAGAGAAGAAAGAAACAGGTCACCAGAACAGTGTGCCGAATTTGTGTCGAGAAAGGAAATTGGGATGTTGAGTAGTTATTTCTCCAGTTAACTATGCGGATGACAGGGCCAGCACCGTTGTTAGAACTTCCCTTATTCCCCTAAAAAATCCTCAAGAATAGTCATATTAATAATTAGTATAGATTTATGTATTTCACATTATTAAGGACGTAAATTAGTTATGATCCAATAAATGGCGTTCGCTGCTGTCGTAAGAAAGCTACATCTATTTCCTTTTATATGTGAGATAGTACATATATGACTCTATTAACCCAAGTTAGCCATCAATACACAAGATATATTCAAAAAGGAGTCATAAACTCAACCCCTGTAATATAGGTATTATCTTCTACTTATTTTGTATTAAACTTGTGTTAAGATGGCCGTTTCCTAAACACTAAGTCACCGCTGGAAAGTCGACCAGCCCAGACGGTCCTGTAGTAGCAAAGCAATTTTACCGTCAGCGGGCCAAAACATGTTTCAACTGTACGGTTCGTGTTTATTATCATGATTACGGTAAAATATCAATAGTTCGACACTTTGTGGACTACGGGGGTGTCGAAGTATCGAAATGTCGAACTATAAGGAATGTAGGTAAATATAAAACAACAACAATGAATTTTATATAGACATTGTAGTGTATTTTCTTCACGAATCATAAACAATTTAGCGAAAGTAAAAACAACCTATATATTTCTGTGGCAATATATGTCCTACTGAATTGGTATGGAGTTACAATAGTAGTGACTAAAGTATGGACAGTGGAGTAACTAAATATCCAAGTATTCGTAATTTTAACTGTTATTCTCTTTGACGGTGTTATTTCATTGATCTGCACCGGGCTGACTCGTACACAATCTGCCAAGGTTTAGCAACAACGTGTTACCATTACCGGTGTTGAACTATCGAGGTTTTGCTGTAATAATAGTCTTGATTATACAATGTGAAAAAAATATGGAAACGCTCTCACTATAACACTTTTCTATGACTTCACTGGTAAAAGTGAAGTCTTGTACATCATCATGGTTACAAAGAACACACTTTTTGACGCCATTAGTGACATTTAATGGTTTTCAGGGGGACAGCCCACGTGGATTTCAACTAAAATCTTTAATGTAAGCCTAGGTCGAACTTGGTATCAAATTAAAGGTCTATTTAATAGAAATTAATTGCCGCGAACCGGACTTCGAAAGGTATATCCTTTCCAGAGTAGCGGTCATTTGAATTTCAAAGTAACTAATTTGAACAATATTATTTCTCCCCTTTTTAACGGGTTTAAGTAAACTATTCTGATAAAAAATTATACTTTATGGAACGCAATAGCTAAAAAAAATTAATTATCAATATACAAAAATTAAGTTGTTGTGAAAGCGTAGAAAATGTAGAACGATTTCAAAACAACTTTATTTTTTCCAGATATAATTCAATTATTTTAGTTATTGTGTTCCATAAAGTATAATTTTTGATCAGAATAATTTATTTAAAATAGTTAAAAAGGAGAGAAATAATATTGTTCAAATTAGTTACTTTGTAATTCAATTTACCGATAATCAGAAAAGAATAGACCTTTCGAAGTCCGGTTTGCGGCAATTAATTTCTATTAGATAAACTTTTAATTTGATACCAAACTCGATCTAGGCTTATATTAATGATTTTCGTTCAACTTCTCGTGGGCCGTCACCCAGAAAAGATGAAATGTCGCTAATGGCGTCAAAAAGTGTATTCTTTGTAACCATGATGAAGTACAAGATTTCACTTTGACCAGTGAAGTCATAGAACAGTTGTGAAAGCTTTTCCATATTTCTTCCACCCTGTATGTGTGAGTATAAAATCAACGGTAATAGTGAATGCTATATGATTATCCTTTCATAACTCTCCCACCCACCCATACACGTACATTGAATATGACCCTCCCACCCAACCATACACATACAATAGTTATGACCCTCCCACCCAACCATACACCTACAATAGTTATGACCCTCCCACCCATCCATACACCTACAGTGATTATGACCCATTCTAGTAGACCATACGTTGATTAATGTACCCTTATAATAACCACTATGAGTTTTTATTTAAATGTAAAGTCATCAAGAATTACATTTAAGGTTTCACAAATTTAACTGTACAAATGGTGTAAAAGTATTTAATTTTTTACAACAATCATCTCATTGTCCACTAAAATTGGTCTTAGCATACCAAATGACACTTTAAAAGTTATTTTCATAATGATTCGATACGGTTATTTCGGACCGAATGTTTGAAATAGAAAACTCATGTTTCTGGCCTTTTTCGCGAAGGGAAACGGCCCTTTCGCGTTCTGCCCAAACGTGTTCTAATTAAGAAATCGGTCCCTTAAAAGCTGGATCATGTAATAAATTGTAATTCCTCTCGCCAATGTAATACTAAAGGGGTTTCTGATCTAATTCCTGATTGAGTTATAGCATGTACATGCCGCACGTGAGTCGACAAGCTGGTGGGTATTTAGTAGGCCGTGGCACGTGCCATATCCACTGCCACCTTACTACGGACGGCTGATCTCTGCCTTATAGATCTCTACGGAAATTTAAATGTTCAAGATACTAAATAAAATTGTGTTAAAACTTTAACGATAAATAACTTATTTTTTCTATGGCGATTGATTTTGCGATGGTACAGGAAAGGCTTCAAACTTATACATTAGCCTAAATTGTTGTAAACTGCTCCAATTCACAACGGGTTAACTATTTAGAATAATTTATAAAGTTAACATTTTTCTATTAATTAGTGTGTAATTTTTAATTACGGTTCCTAACGGTATACTTCATTAGTTTTCCATCTTAAACTGTTTAAATGTTGAACCTATTTACTCAATTATATCAATATTTGTTTATTGAAACTTAATATTATAAAAAAATAACACTTTCGTTTTTTTATATTTTCCTTAGTTTCTTAAATAAAATACTACGAATTGGTATAAATTGCAATAAGCAAACTACCGTGAATTTAATAACAGTTCAACAATTACAGATATTTTTTCAACTATTTTGATAAACCATGGTACTATCCTCAGACCAATTAGATTACTAAATATTTTTCACATGCATAAACAAAATATTAAAACTTAATTTATTATTTAACACTATTATGTTATAAACATTCAGATGTTACGAAATGATACACTTACAATATAATTGTTAAATGACGAAACCATATGTTATTTTTTTATGTAATTGAGAATATTTCAATAAGATTTATTTTAAATTTACACTATTTAAATGTTATTATAAGTAAGTAAAGTGCTATAATATTTATTAGAAATGTTTCCAGGGCTAAAACACAAATTGTAACTTACCAAACAGTAATAATTAGTTGCAATGATTTAGAGAAATAGGTAATAATTACAAATAGAATTAATAGAAAATAATTATTTCGCCGATAACTAATATTTTCTTTTTTTCAATAACCTGATCAGTATGATGTTTTTAGAAAAGTACCCCCACCCTGTCCCGCTTCTATTAACCTCTTGTCAAGGTCGTGCGCACCTTTAGGCTGGGCCAACTGCACGTTGAAACCTTCAAGCCAAGTAGAGTAGAGTCCTTCAATCCAATGTGAATAAAACCGTACAAACAACCTTCCCTGATTTAGTATAATGAAATATCTAACCTCCTCAACATTACAAACCCCATTTTTGTTAATGTTAACATTACAAAATCCAACAGTTGTTAAAAATTTTTGGAAATCATTATCTAAACAGCAGTTACTTTTTGAATAAATTAAATCTCTCTTCATTTTCCTCATATGGCCGGAAAACCTTCTTGAGGGCTTTCCGTACCCTTCAGGGTGAAACTTTTGAAGGATTAATAACTTATTGCACAACTTCGAACAGAGGCACATTTTTTTCACTACACTAATATGAGTTTAGCTGTTTTCGTTATGTGTTTACAACCTGCGAAACATCATATTTTCAACAGCTGTCTATTGTTTACTACCGAAAGTAACATTGTTTACAACCGAAAATTTTCCACAATCAACAACACCTGTTTTTATTCCGTAGTGTAGTGAAAAGTATCGTTCAAAACTCGAGTGAGTGTTTTGTATGTTCTCGACCATTCGAAGTGCTCGACAAGTCTCGCACTTCAACTATATGGTCTCGAATATGCAAACCCCCACTTTCCACTCTTGTTATGAAATATACTATTACACCTTAACTGTTTCAATTGATCAAGAAATGAGGGAGGAGTTGCGTTAGCAAAAATAGACTTCACGTATAATATATAAGGTTTTTTGTCGCATTATAGTGAATAATTTTTCAATAATAATCAACAATTGGCCAATAAACATAATATATTCTGATTGCCAAACTGAGGAAACAGAGTAACATACGGGTGGCTTTTCTTTTCGCATTCATAAACGAGCTGTTGAGCAATCAAGCCCTCACCATCGACAAGGTACAATTGAGTAAAGATAGACAAACAATGCATTGGTGAACAGCGTAGTACCAGCATGGTTGTACGGGGGAGAGAAGTTCTTCAGGCTGCCGCTAGAGACAGCACGTGCGCCACAGACAGGACAGCCAAAGGATTAGCACCCAGGATTGAGATTGATTGAGCGAAGCTGATTGCCTCCCCTACTTCACCCAGCAGAGGGGAGGGGAGTACATCCCTTGCACATTATGACCGTTAAATTTAATTCGTATTTATTACTTACGTCAATAGAGACCTCTCGTGGCCTAGGTCGGGATAATCCTTAATTTTACACCGATCCTTAGGGCTGAAGGAATCCACCTGAGTTCAAAGACTCCATTTAGAACTTATTTTCATAATCAGCTTCAGTCCCTTGTGATAATTAAGTAGCCTATATTAACTGCTCGGCATGAATATTTAACTTTCATTTGACTCAAATCAAAGGAATAGATAAGCAAGGGAATACACAAATCAAATTTAATTTGTAGATAATATAAATAAAACACGTCGGCTCATACACGCTCGCATACACATACACCATTCTATAAAAGTATTGACCCATCCACCCTTCTATACACGTACAGTTGTATTGACCCACCCACGCTCGCATACACATACACCATTCTATAAAAGTACTGTCCCATCCACCCTTCTATACACGTAAAGTTGTATTGACCCACCCACGCTCGCATACACATACACCATTCTATAAAAGTACTGTCCCATCCACCCTTCTATACACGTACAGTTGTATTGACCCACCCACGCTCGCATACACATACACCATTCTATAAAAGTACTGTCCCATCCACCCTTCTATACACGTAAAGTTGTATTGACCCACCCACGCTCGCATACACATATACCATTCTATAAAAGTACTGTCCCATCCACCCTTCTATACACGTACAGTTGTATTGACCCACCCACGCTCGCATACACATACACTATTTTATAAAAGTACTGTCCCATCCACCCTTCTATACACGTAAAGTTGTATTGACCCACCCACGCTCGCATACACATACACCATTCTATAAAAGTACTGTCCCATCAACCCTTCTATACACGTAAATTTGTATTGACCCACCCACGCTCGCATACACATACACCATTCTATAAAATTACTGTCCCATCCACCCTTCTATAAAAGTACAGTGATGTTGACCCACCATACCTCCTATACACGCACAGTGGTATTCACCCACCCACCCTCCTATACACGCACAGTGGTATTTACCGACCCACCCTCCCATACACGTACATTGGTACTGACCCATCCACCCTCCTATATACGTACAGTTGTATTGACCCACCCACCCTTCTATAATAGTACAGTGATGTTGACCCACCATATCTCCCATATATGTACAGTGGTATTGACCTACCCACCCTCCCATACACGCACAGTGGTATTGATCCACCTACCCTCCCATTCACGTACATTGGTATTGACCCATCCACCTCCTATATACGTACGGTGGTATTGATCTTCCCACCCTACCACATACAGTGGCATTGACCCACCCACTTTCTTATATACGTAAAGTGCTATTGATAAAGTATACCAATATATGGACGGTAAAACAGTCACGACTGGCGTCGTTAACATAAACGAAGAATATCTCAATGTTTTACTCTCACGTGACATTCTGAAGTACTCCTCCTTGCATGACATTGTAAACAGGGATGGAATTAACTCCCCGACCACAACTGCCGTCCTTGCGGAGGGCGCGACCACAAGTCAAGGGGTGACGCAAACATACGTCGGATGACGGATAGGCTGGCAGTGATGAGTGTATTGTTGCATGGCGTGGGATCCTAGCTGTTCCAGCCCTTGCCAGGCCCATCCATTAATAACCGACAATCGTATGCTAGTTAGCACAGACACAGTGTGTTTTGATTCTTCTTCCTCCCCCAATAACAAAACTTTGCTCGTGTCCTGTTTATTGATCAACATGCAGCCGGCTGTTAAAATTGATTACACAAGCAATAATTAATCGATGCTTCCCCAATTATAATCTCACGTTTTGACGATCGTTAGTTTTAGGGATTTTTACTTTCTCCAACATGCGTTAGCATAGAGAAAGTATTGTGATCGTACAAAAATTTTACAAGTTGGTCGAAAAATCCATTTTAGGATCCCCTAAATCCAAAAAGAGTTTTTTCGAGAAAAAATGTTGGTGTCTGTCCGTATGTGTGTCTGTCTGTGTAATGTGCAGTTCGCTGGAGACCAAACGGATGGATCAATTTTTATGAAATTTGGCATGTATGTGTTTTTAGCTAATATCTCAAGACCATTTTTTAACGTTTTGAAATTTTAGTTTGTTTTTTTATATGGAAAAAATACAAAAAAATAGTTTTCTCAAAAACAGCTCTAACGATTTTGATTAAATTTTCAGGAAAGATGTAATAATTTAAAATATTTTAGTAAAAGCCGTATGTCTCCAACTTAACTAGTTTTTTAGTTATTGTAAAAAAAACATAATCGGGATTCAAACTGGTAGGGAATTTTCAAAGTTTGGATTTTTTTAGTGTTTAATATGGGGAAAGTTGTACATATTCTTTGAAACCTATTCTTTATATACAATACGTATTTTGCATTATATGGTACACGAGGTTTTGCTAAATTATTTTTATACAATCTTTTGTTCAGTAAATAACAACTATCTTCTGTACATATTTTCGTTTATCTCTAAAAGATTGTTAGTTTTATCCATTGTTTCGAATTTATTATTATGATCATTATTGATGAGAAGGATAAAAAATAAATATTGAAATAATATATAACTAAGAATTAAAAAAATTAACTTAAACAAAAGTATATATTTTTGCGCAAAATAAAAGAGTATATTTATAAATGAGACCATGGCTCTAAAGGAACACGTGAGTTTTAAGTCAGTTGCCCCCAACTTGTTATCAGAACATAAAATATTTCCTTTTTGAATATGCCATTAAAGTAACACTAACCCATACTACATTAGAGCGTTTCAATGTTATTAGAGATAACTTGGGGTCCAGCATCCAAATGTGTGGTCAACATTTTAAATCTGAATGTGGTCATGTGACAATTTATTTAACACTGTCATTTCAAACTAAAAATGACATTGCAATAAGAATTTAGAAAGGATGTGTCGTACTTTATTTACTAATTATTTTGTCATTTTATTTAATTGGTCATCATCTATGCATTTCCCAGATTAAAATTGATTTGTCATTGCAAAAAACAATGCCATATTATGTTTAATGTAATTTATATAGATCAGTTTAAATAAGAAAAATAAATAAGCGATGATTATTTAAATGAAATAACAAAATAATTAATAACTAAATAACGACACATCCTTTATAAGTTCTTTGTGCAATGTCATTTTTAGCTTGAAATAACAGTGTTAAATAAATAACACATGACCACATTCCAACTTTAAATTTTAAAATAAACTCGCAGATCTTGCACCCTAAGTGATATCTAATAAACATTGATATACTCTAAATGTAGTTTGTGTTAAGAAAAATATAGTGGCATATTCAAAACGGAAATACATTATAAACTGTGAAAACAAGTTTGAAAGTAACTAACTTAAAACTCACCCAGTATATAACATTCTTGATTATTCCAAATAGAATAATTTTATATAATCAGTTTATTGCCACGATAGACTGAGGTAACGATTGTGCGTAGGTCTCCCATCGATGTACAGTACTGTAGTATCATTGATTTTATACACAAATAGATTTCCCATCCAATGTTAAATTTTGAGTCTCAAAATATCAGCTGTTTTTGTGGTCCATTGTGGAGCGCTAGTGTAGTCCCACGTAAATGTAATGCAGTTTAAAACAGCTGTGGTTGCGGGCCACACTAACTAACAAAATTACTGCCACAGATATTCCTATTAGATGGTTTATCTATTGTAGGTGTATATAATCAAGGGTAGTATACAAAGATGGGGTCTCCAGAGCCCCAAGCAGATTTAAAAAAAAGTGAGTGGGGCTCCAGAGTCCCACATCAGCGTGAATTATTTGATTCATATTACAAATAATTTATGTATTCATAATTATCTTTTCAGTCTTAATATAATTACCACTAAGTAACGCTTCCTCTTGAACTCTTTAAGCACAATACATTATTTAAAATGTCTAAGAAAATTGATTCTCATATATTTTTGTATTATTATCAATCATGTATAGATTCTATTGGACCATTCTCTTAACCCGAAATACATTCAACTCTTGATTCTTGTAGAGTAGGCGTTATTTGTTCCCACACTGTTTCGTTCTTTAGGAATAAGCACTCATTCTTTCACTAGACAAGGTTGTTGATTTTTTTATTTTTCCTGTCACCATCTGAAGAACTTTCAAACAAAAATCCTTCATTTGATTGTATTCCTGTTTGTCGGTTTCTGATATAGGTTCTTTCTGCTTTTAGCATGCTTATTGCATCAACCCCCCCCCCCCCCCGGTATTTTCTAGTTTGCCAGTTTTTAGTACGAACTGTATAGTAGCTGCTATTGAAGAGACAAATGGAGAAAAATATATTTGCTATCCAATTTGATACCAAATGAACATATTTCTGAAATATACTATCTGCAAACACAAACCTTTATAAAATTTTAAATAAGAATATTACTGACTTTCAAAAATGTTACTTTAGTCTATTCATAGTCTAATATTTACTATGAATTATCTATTTACCTTAAAATATGGAGTAAACAGAAACAAATTTATAAAGACCAATCCGACCTAATCGCATTCAGAAGCGGCGCATTACACCGGTAGAAAATATGTAAGTGTCCAGCCAAATTAGTGTCAACCGGAAAATACGGTTAGTAAGATTTGCACAAGCCTTGTGCAAGGTCCCTAGGCTGAATGTCCCTAGGCTTGTCACAAGGCTGAATGTCAGTTTTAGCGCATTAATTTCTCTGAAATAGCTTTACCAGGCTTTCAGTTCACTTTCTTAATGTAAGGTATTTTACAAAATGTTAAATGTACAGTAGTAATTCCAGAATAGTTTACTCAATTCATGGGGCTATATATTTACCTGAAATGAAATTAAATGAAATGAAAATTGTCTTTATTTGAAATGAAAATTGTCTTTATTAAGCGGAGTTATGACTATTAAGTCCTCTCTTCCACTCAACCTTATTTCCAAAAAATTTTTTTTAAGTACTCGTATATGAAATATATACAGTAATTTTTACAGTTTCTTAAATATCTACTTGTATATCCTAAAACAAAAACAATAACTTATATCAACATTTTATTGATAAAAATGGCAAGACAACATTACTGATATTAAAATATTAAAGACATAAATCAATATTCAGAATTAATTCTTTCTGATATTATACATTCCACACACATACAAATCACTCATGAACCACAGCCCCCGCAACCCCCACCCACCCCTGCCGGCCCCGCAGAAGCAGGTCCTTTACCTCCAACCCGAAAGGAGCGCGCTTATCAATGGTCCTGATGTTATCAGGGAGCAAAGTCCATAAACGACAAGCAGAAACGGTAAAAGAGTTGCTATAGAGAGTGGTGTAATGAATAGGCACTGATAGTAGGGAGGCTCCCTGGCGTGTATTTCTGGTACTGATTTCGGAGATGAACTTGAAACGCTCGGACAAGTATTCAGGAGATCTAGTGTTTAAAATACTAAACACAAGAATAAGGATGTGGTATTCGCGTAATTGTTTTAGTTTGAGCATCCCTAACTGTTTGAAGAATGGAGAAACATGATCGTTCCGTCTTAAATTGAATATAAATCTAATGCAGAAGTTCTGTGCTCTTTGAAGCCTGCCCGAGAGCTTAACAGTCATGTCATTGATCACCACGTCACAGTTGAAGTGAGGCAGAACCAGAGTTTTTACCAGCATCACTTTCACAGAAAATGGCAGATAGGAAGCACATCGTTTAAGACTATGAATGCCAGCAAACACCCTACTGCATACCAACGTAACATGATCAGTCCAACCCAAAGTTTTAGTCATAGTAAGTCCTAGATTCTTTACACTGTCGGAGTAGTCGAGAGTATTGTCATTTAGTCTCAGTATAGGGAAATCAGTGAAATTGATTTGTCGAAGTAGTCTAGAATGTCCAATAAGGATAGTCTTGGTTTTATTATCATTTAACATTAGTCCATGTCTCTGAGCCCAACCAGCTATTGCAGCAATATCAAGGTTCATTTGTGAAACCACTCGGTGGGACACAGCATTAAGGAAATGTTGGTAAAATCTGTAAGTCATCAGCGTACAAGTGATATTTAGAGAAGCATATGTCAGATGTTACATCATCAATGTAAAGTGAGAAAAGTAGAGATCCCAGAACGGATCCCTGTGGCACACCTCTGATCACAGGTTTCCATCCGGACGTGCCCTCTCCAGTACGCACACACTGGCGACGACCCGACAAGTAGGACCCGACCCAGTCCACACAGCTATCAGAAAACCCGTATTTTTTAAGTTTCATAAGGAGTAAAGGATAGTAAACGCAGTCAAAAGCTTTAGAGAAGTCAAAAAGTGTTAGTATTGAAAGATTACTCTTGTCCATTGCATGCCGTATATCATCGGTGATTTTCAGAAGGGCTGTTGTAGTGCTGTGATTAGGGTGGAAGCCAGATTGAAAGTTAGATATTAGTTTACTGTTTGAAATATAATCATAAATTTGCTTATGAACAATTCTCTCGAGGCATTTGGACAGGGCGGGAAGAATACTTACTGGCCTTAAATCAGAGGGAGATAGAGGATTTAAAGTTTTAGGCAAAGGTTGAACAATAGCAGACTTCCAGGCACTGTTGAGATTAATGAAGGTATTTTAGTTTGTAATCATACATATTTTAAAATCATGATGACAGAAAATACTGAAGGATGTAGAACAACTACGTGACAAAGAGAAAAATCGTTGTTAGTTTACTATTCTCTTGTCCACAACCACTATTATTGTTACTATTTATTCTCCTCCAGCATCTATTATTAGTTTATTAAACCCTTCCCCAAGAATACCTAATGATGATTGGATGTCGACTAAGGAAATTGGGGTGTTGTGTAGTTCTTGAGTTTGCCATGCGATGGCAGGGCGAGCAACTTTGTCAGTCCCTCTCTTTATTCTCCTCCAAACCTGCAAGGGTAAATGTAATTATTAACTTACATATGTAATTTATAAATATTTACACTAGTTGTAATCTGTATCTAACTGTATGTGTTTTCTGGGCCACAAGAAAGCGGCCTCTGTTTCTTTATCTCTGTGCTTAGTTTAAAATGTATTGTCTTATTCGATAACCTCATAGGTAGAACAGTTTTAAGCAAATTGTAGCAATATGTTTTTAGATTTAAGTGTCGGTACGTTGGCAACAAACTTTTAGATTTTTAAACTTAACATCAATCATTCAACATTTTATGGGTTGATATTTTCAGACCGAAATAGTATTAAACGGAACCAAAACCATCTGTGAGCCTTTGGAATGGCAGACATTTTTATTTTTACACTAAAACTCATCATAATCGGTCAACACTTAAATCCAAACTCACTATGTTTTAAAATATGCATCTAGAAAGAAGATCGAGATGTGTGCTAACAAGAAAGCTCCACAGAGAAGAAGGAAACAGAGGTCGCTTTAAATAGTGGCGCTAAATGTGTGTCGAATATTTAGTTATTTCTCCATTTCGCGAGGCATGTGGAAGACCTTGTCAGTCACTTCCCCCACACTAAAGAATAAACGTAGTAATTATCATTACAGATTTATAAAGATGTACATTAGTTGTAATCTGTTTATAACAGCCTCTATGGTGCTCGCTGCGGCCATAAGAAAGCGACCTCTGTCTTTTTCTCTGTGGAAGCTCCGATTATATTACTGCTCATTTAGTTACTACATAAAAAATAACTAACATAAATATTATGAGACTAAAACATCAGTTAATACGATAACACGTGTCATTGAGGGCCATTTAAGCCTAGAAGGACCGTGCTGTCGGTAAAAGCATCGTTAGTTTTGAACCATCAGTTGGCGTTACAGTCACAAAAGAGCTCAGCTAACTGTTAATCGGTGCTAATTAGGGCAATAAAATTAGTTTATATTCTAAACATTCTATTTTTAGTGGACACGTGGAGAAGTAGAGCAGATCCGAGGGTTGAAGCTGTAGGTGGTCTCCAATCCGATCACCGGCACTATAAACCGTCAAAGTCACCGAGTGTGAGCCACTAAATCTACCGGTAACACTAATGCATGACCGTTCACTCAACACTAATTGGTCCTCTCTAACACAGACGTTTGGTAGGTCCCAAAAAAGATTTGTGGATGTTGGTCCGAGTATCTAAATGTAGTCTAATTAGTGCTCTTCTTAGAAAAATGTCGATGCCTCTTTTATGTTCGAGAGACGCCCAAACGAGGCGTTATAGAGCTCACTGTTACGATGAATTGAAAAAATATATGGTGAAAATTATTATGATACAGTATATTATTTCAAATTATTACTACTTTACCTTCGTTACCAGGATCACGGTCATCATGTCTTCACCGTTATTCACACCACTTTCGTCTTTAATGATCGGGAGACGCCCAAACGAGGCGTTATAGAGCTCACTGTTACGATGAATTGAAAAAATATATGGTGAAAATTATTATGATACAGTATATTATTTCAAATTAGTGCTAGTTTACCTGCGTTACCAGGATCACGGTCATCATGTCTTCGCCGTAATTCACACCACTTTCCTCTTTATCGTCGGAACCTCGGTAAAACTGTTACACCAAATTCCAGTTCAGAGTATCATTATTATTCTTAAAATTTATTCGTCTCCAGCATCTACTGTTAAATTAGTATTCTCCTTTCCACACCCACTATTATTGTTAAAATTATTATTCTCCAGCATCTACTGTTAAATTAGTATTCTCCTTTCCACACCCACTATTATTGTTAAAATTATTATTCTCCAGCATCTACTGTTAAATTAATATTCTCTCCACGCCCACTATTATTGTTAAAATTATTATTCTCCAGCATCTACTGTTAAATTAGTATTCTCCTTTCCACACCCACTATTATTGTTAAAATTATTATTCTCCAGCATCTACTGTTAAATTAATATTCCCCTGTCCACACCCACTATTATTGTTAAAATTATTATTCTCCAGCATCTACTGTTAAATTAATGTTCCCCTGTCCACACCCACTATTATTGTTAAAATTATTATTCTCCAGCATCTACTGTTAAATTAATATTCCCCTGTCCACACCCACTATTATTGTTAAAATTATTATTCTCCAGCATCTACTGTTAAATTAATATTCCCCTGTCCACACCCACTATTATTGTTAAAATTATTATTCTCCAGCATCTACTGTTAAATTAATATTCCCCTGTCCACACCCACTATTATTGTTAAAATTATTATTCTCCAGCATCTACTGTTAAATTAATATTCCCCTGTCCATACCCACTATTATTGTTAAAAATTTATTCATCTCCAGCATCTACTGTTAAATTAATATTCTCCTCTCCACTCCCACTATTATTGTTAAAATTTATTCATCTCCAGCATCTACTGTTAAATTAATATTCTCCTCTCCACTCCCACTATTATTGTTAAAATTTATTCATCTCCAGCATCTACTGTTAAATTAATATTCTCCTCTCCACACCCACTATTATTGTTAAAATTTATTCATCTCCAGCATCTACTGTTAAATTAATATTCTCCTCTCCACACCCACTATTATTGTTAAAATTTAATCTTCTCTAGCATTTACTGTTAAATTAATATTCTCTCCACGCCCACTATTATTGTTAAAATTTATTATTCTCCAGCATCTACTGTTAAATTAATATTCTCCTCTCCACACTTACTATTATTGTTAAAATTTAATCTTCTCTAGCATTTACTGTTAAATTAATATTCTCCTCTCCACACCCACTATTATTGTTAAAATTTAATATTCTCTAGCATTTACTGTTAAATTAATATTCTCTCCACGCCCACTATTATTGTTAAAATTTATTATTCTCCAGCATCTACTGTTAAATTAATATTCTCCTCTCCACACTTACTATTATTGTCACTGTTTATTCTTCTTCAGCATAAATTGTTCAATTAATATTCTACTCTCCGATCTCCACACCCACTTTTATTGTTACTATTTACTCTTCTTCAGTACCTATTGTTAATTTAACATTCTCTTAATTTCAACCAATGCTATTGTTACCATTTTTTCTTCTCCAGTATTCATCGGCACATTATTATTTTTTTTTTCTCCACCCTCAATATCACAATTCAATCTTTTAGAGTTCCAATGTTCAACATTAACACCCATGTCTTCATCACCGAAACTATGACGAGACTTCATGTTTGTCCTGATCCCATGTCAGTATTAGTCAAGTGTTTCTTTTCAAGCTTCAAGACCACGTATTGGTCTTCTCTGTAATCACAATCACAGTCAAAATTCTTAAATGTATATAATTGATTACTATCAGCTACTAGACTTACTTATTTACTCCTATAGCAACTGATACCCTATGTGGTATTTAGCCTTGGAAACGATCTCCTCCACTTCCTTCGATCTTCCACATCTTCCTCACTGACCCTCGTTCTAGGATCGTCGACGAGATCTTATTCAATAAGAGTTTTCCTTCCAAACTTGCTTTTTTATGTATACGCGCATTAATGTTACTAGATTTTATAAAACACAGACATTGATTTTTTTTATGTTTGTTTTTGATTGTTATTTGAGTTTTTAAACTGTCATCGATAAAAGTAAAGACTACATTTAAAACTTGATAGGTTGTTTTAAACTGTACGTTTAGTGGGTAAACTTTACTTTTTTAGCAAAGCCATTTAAACACAGGTAACAAAAAAAAAATTACGTTTATGTGCTTAAGCTGAACAGATGTAATAATGTAGCTTGACATTGAAGCAGACAATATGTTTACTAGAAACATATTGTGGAGGGTGGCATGTGGGAACGGTCGTCAAGTACCTGGTGGCGGGGGGGGGGGGCGACAGGGTGACCCGCTGGGGGGTCCCGGGCTTGTGGCCAGTTGATTCTGTTTGTTCACCTAATATTCTATTGAAACGTTTCGTTCTGAAAATGATTGTTAATAGGGATTGTTAGAAAATCCGTTTGGGGTCACAATAGATTTAAGTCTGTTATTGTCGAGTAAAACGCTACTTCCTCTTTAACCGAGGACACGGGGGGTGGGTTCTCGTCCTGATGAGCACGATAAATAAATAAATATCATCTGGGTACGTAAATTTAATGATGAATGAAATAAAGTTTTTGATTTCAATTAATGTATATTATATCTATAATTACTGTATATATTGTAGACTTTGAATCCCTTACCTTATCTCTACATATTTCATTGTATAATGTTTGTATTCTCTAATTTGGAAATGTTTTACAGTAAAAATAATTATCACTCACATTTTACCAGACACAAATATATATTACAATATCCAGTCCACAAAACTTCATATTTTTAATAAGCCCATTTTAAAGCTGTATCACTCTATTTATTCATCTCCCTGCAAATATTAGGGGAGAGGGGTCTAAGAGATAATTCAAACGATCATTATATCGTTACCTCGTCGCAGACTGTTTCTACAGTGTCAATGAGCTCCTAACAGGAGCGTCAGAACGGAATACTTAGTTATTATTCGAATGATTTGTTTGTTTTTAGCAGAGATAGTTCTAAAGTTCATATTTAATTTTAATATCATATCTATATATTAAAGCTTTGTTATTAGATTTAACTATCATTATATTAAATTTAATAGCATGCATTATGCTATTTTGTGTTTTTAATAATGACAAACCTCAATCATAACTGCATTCATGTTGAGGTCATCTATAAGGTGTTATCGATAACCTCAACATTAACTGCATTCATGTTCAGGTCATCTATAAGGTGTTGTAGATGACCTCAACCTTAACTGTATTCATGGTGAGGTCATCTATAAGGTGTTGTAGATGACTTCAACCTTAACTGCATTCATGTTGAGGTCACCTGTAAGGTGTTGTAGAAGACTTCAACCTCAACCTTAACTGCATTCATGTTGAGGTCATCTATAAGGTGTTGTAGATGACCTCAACCTTATAGATTATTATTCTCAACTGCATTCATGTTGAGGTCATCTATAAAGTGTTGTAGATGACCTCAACCTTAACTGCATTCATATTGAGGTCATCTATAAAGTGTTGTAGATGACCTCAACCTTAACTGCATTCATATTGAGGTCATCTATAAGGTGTTGTAGATGCTGACATAATAAATATAATAATACTAAACATTTATCGTACCTACTAGTGTTAGGGTTAATTGTAAGAAAGATTCTAGGGGAATTAATTTACTAAATTCGGGGATTTGGAAATAATAAACATTTGCAAATAAAGACATTTTTTATTATTATTATTATCATACGAAATATTACATCTAAAAATGTATGTTATTTTCACAGAAATTAATATGTAGAATAATGAGTATTGTATTACAATAAATCAACAACTTTTAGTTTGTTTGTTTATTATACATTTAATGAATCTATTGTTACTTTTAGTGGAGTGTTAGTTCAGTTTGGATCTAAGAACTTTATTGGTTAAATAAACTGTTGGTAAAGTATTTCTTAAATATTATAATAAAATAAATTATAATAGTACAATCATTTGCCTAAATTTACATATTTTATAGCAAATATAAATTGGAGGAAACACTACAAATCTTGAATAGTAATGTATGTTGTAATATAAATAAATGGTCACCATAGGCAAGCCATTTAGTTATAGGACACTACTTAATTTAGCAATAAGAAATAATGTTGTCAAAATATTTTAAAGCCTTCTATCACGATATAATATCAATACTAAAAAATAAAAATAATAGAATTACATGCTGAAAATGATTATTTACAGTAAAAAAAATAATAATCCTAGTCAATTCATTGCATTTATAATAAATAGTAAATGCAAAATATAATGCAAAAATAATAAAATTAATACAATGCAAAAATACAATGCAAAAATAATAAATATTTTATTCCAATTACAAACTGATGGAATGATCTAAAACATATTAATAATTCAATAAACTCAATTTAACCTATCTGATAATGCTATATCTTTACTTACTAAACTATACACTGAAGGATCTTTAAATGTCATGTACAAAATTGTTTATACAAATTAGAACAAGATCTCAGTTAAGTAAAAGGTTCCTAAGGAAGTGTTGTTATTATACTTTAACAATAAAAATTCTATTAATAGTTATCACTTTATTAATATATTGCATGTTTTATAACAACAGATTGTATATACATGTATCTAGTTAACTATAATTGTGTTTATTGTAGTGTAAAATAACTTCTGAATAATTGATAATGATGCAAATTCAAATCCAACGTTCATGGAACTTTTCTGCTTGAAGGTATGTCATAAGAGGGCAGCTAGGAGAGATTTTTTGATCTGATAATAGGCTATATTATTATATTTTTACCTAGTGAGATGTGACAAAATTAAATATAAATTAAAGCTACTTTAGGATGTAGATTCCTTTGTGTATGCGTGCTTTTAACACAAATTCAGTGGCTGAGATGATATACATTCAGTACACACGCTACTGATATTCTAGACTTCGTGGATCTTAACCGTAGTGAAAAAAGAAACAGAGGGGACATCCAATAGTGCGCTAAATGTGTGTTGAGTTAGTGTTTCAAGTAGTTATTTCTCCAGTTTGTCATGCGATGGCAGGACCAGAACCTCATCAGTTCCTCCCTTATTTCCTCCAAATCCTCAATGACAAACGTATTAATTATTGCTACAGATATATAAATATGTATGTTAGTTGTAATCTACAGTAGAACTCAAATTAACTGAATCAATTGGTACCAGACCCCATTCGGATAATTGGATTTTTGTCATTAAATAGTCCATTTTATTCATATTACTACTGTATGATTAAATGTAATTTTTAAAAAAACAATATTTTAAAACAGCACGTAATTACATTATAACAAATTATATTATCTGATATAATTTGGATTTATTGTTTTAAGACGTTGTTACAGTTTAGAGTATTTATTGAAGCATTTATACATTATTTATTGTGATTTTTAAAGATTAAAAATATGACTTACATTGTTGTTTGCTTTTTTCAGAGTAAAATTTTAAAACCAAATATTTTGAAATTTATTTCATGATACTCCGAAAGCGATTCGCATAATCGGTGATTCGGATAGTTGGGGTTCAGATAATTGGAGTTCCAATGTATTTGTAACTGCTACTGAGGATTTCTCTGTGGCCATAAGAAAACAACCTCTGTTTATTTTTTCTCCTTATCTTAACTCAGGTTAAAACCTCCTTAACCTTAACTCAGGTAAACATTATGACCTCCTCAATGATTCTGTTTATGCTGGCTAATTCCTCCGTAAAAGAGCGCATTGGGAAATCTGTAACTATGTGATCCATTGTTTGGTACTCCCCGTAATAACATGACTGATCTAGTGGACTACCCCGTTTATATTTCCAGTAGTTACATCTGCCCACGCCAGTTCGGAAGCGATTCAACAGTGTCCAATCACTACAAGGGAGGTACATCTCACCAAGTACTCGTATTAACGGATCGTTAATAAGGAACTTATTTCGTCCGTGATATCATCCCTTAAACGTTTCCCAAACCGCCAAGTCACTGTTGGGAAGTCGACAGCCCCTGAACATACAATGTGAACATACAATAGTCATACAATGTGACTGTCATGGGGTTAAAACTTTTCGTGTTTATTAATATAATGAGTTATAAGGAACGCAGTATGATTTAGTAAAGAACCATTCCGGTGGACAATAAGTCAATATTATGAGATTTCCCTTAAAAATCGTCAATTATCATTTAAGTTCGACATATTTTACAGTACAAACATATAAAAATAATAAATGTCTTACAAAAATCGACTTATGCTCCACTCTTCGCCTATTATATGACAGTGCAAGTGTTACGATAGGGTCATTATTACCGACCGTATCCCTGGAATAGAAACTCATGTTTTGGCGTTTTTCGTGGAGCAAAAAGACTAGCTTAAAATTGGCTCGTATTTTTTTTTTTTTTTTTTTTTTTTAATAGCCCCAATGGCGTGTTACATAGCTCCACTACTGGAGGTGGCAATGTCCGTACAGGACTTGATCACGTCTTCGTTTAGTGTTTTCCTTACAAAACATGTGACACTTCACAACAAAGCCGTAAAATGTGGACGATCCTGTGATTTTTATTCTTTGACAAACCAATACCGTGCTTTGTGAAACTGGCAACGTTGAACGAAAATTACAAGGACCTTGTGGTGAGCAAGGCGGTGATTTCACTGTCCAACGCTTACAACAAATTTATTAATAATAAATGAGTATAAAATCACACAGCACACTATACAATAAAAAACATTACATATTCGAATTTTTGACATCAACAGCCTGTCGACTTGTCTTATGTTGTGACACTATTCAGTACTAATAAAAGTTACTTTAGTAAATAGATTAGAACTTTTTTTGTACTTTCGAAAAATTGAAATTTTGTAAATTTGTTCTTAGTTAATTTATCAAGATTGTACAACAATTTCAAGTATATATATATTTTGTGGGTTTTCGAATGTAACAAAACAATCCAAAGGTGTGAAACAATGGTACTTTTTTCCCCAACAATGCTTTTAAAAAATTTAAAGTAATAAAAATGTTAACCTACATAGGCTAACGTAGAAATAAATGAGGGAAATTTTTATGTTATTTTATTATTTTCGCTCAGTGGTTAGGCCTACTGGGCAGTGTTTGTTCAAACTCGGATATCCATTATTTTGAATCGAACAGTGGTAATAAGCCATAATGTTAGTTTACGAAATCTCACCACTTTTCTCAGTGACTGTCCTCCCACTGTGACTTCAAGTGCAATATGTATCTACCGCCCGCCAGCCATGGGAACTCCTATGACTCCTGGACTCATCCCTGCATGGGGGTGCCACAGGGGTCACAGCTGGGCGCCTTGCTGTTTCTCACAACACTCTAGTGCCGGCCACTCGGCCTGTGGCCCAATACTCCGGCCACTTCCAGCCCCTTGCAGTGTGAACAGATTGTTAGATGTTTGTATTATGTTGCTGTGATAAAAGAAACGTATTTTCTCACTGCACTTCAATATAACGACTTCGAATGGGACTTGGGATTTTATTGAGGGAGTTTTATAAGTACTTTTTTATATTCAACAAATTTAAGTGTTCTTTAGAGCCGAGGGCAACGCTCACCCTGAACATAATACTGGGAAATATAAACACCAGACCAATGATGGAGGCTACAATTTATGAATCGAATATAATATTTGGAAACAAATTTATAATTATTATGGCATCACAGAGAATAAAGCAGATTTTCTTAATATCAATTTTATATTGGGAAATTAATACACATCTAACAATTACCTTTGTTGGTAATGAGTATAAACAGCGTATGGTCTGTTGTCAGCTACCATTTATTAATTTTAATAACTAAAAATCTTTAGAATATATTTGGAACAAAATCCGAAAGTCATGTTATTTATTTATAAAAATTTAATCTCCTGTCTCAAACCAAATTAAAACCATTTATGACCTCCTCAATGATTCTGTTTATGCTGGCTAATCCCTCCGTAAAAGAGCGCACGGGGAAATCTGTAACCATGTGATCCATTGTTTGGATACTCCCCGTAATCACATGACTGATCTAGTGGACTGCCCCGTTTATATTTCCAATAGTTACATATGCCCACGCCAGTTCGGAAGCGATTCAACAGTGTCCAATCATTACAAGGGAGGTACATCCCACCAAGTATTAACGGATTGTTAATAAGGAACTTATTTCGTCCGTGAACATTGTTCCACGCTATCTATGCCCCAACAAGTATTGGGTATCCGAACCTATTATTGGATACTAAAGAACAATGTAACTGATGATGTTCTGATTCTAGTTTACTATGCCTACATTCATAGTCAATTAAGCTATGGTACACATTAATGGGGCCAATCTTCGAACATTACGAAATTATTTATTATTAAAAAAAAGCATTACGATTAATCTGTAGAGTAACGCAGACTACTCATTGTAAGCCATTATTTATAAAATTAAATATTATGTCACTTCCATCCCTTATAGTTACAAGTCACTTCTCAACATAAAAAAAGATTCAATATTATTCAAAAAAACCTCCAATGTAAATTCCTATGACACCAGAAATAATAATAAATTAGAAATTAAACAATAAAAATACCACAAATCACAGAAGAACTTCATTTACATAAATATAAAACTATACAACTCTTTGTCAGCTTTTATACAACAGTTACACTATAAAAATTTCAAAACAAGATTATGAACACTTTTTTTCATAAAATTGTTTATATAAAATTGAAGAATTGTTTGAACTAACGAAGAAAAATCCTGCAGTACTATAATTTGCTATACACTAATATATTTTATATTATTATTTATTTTTTATATTCTATACAGTTTTATACATCAAATGGTGTTAATAAAGTATTATTATTATTATTTAGATTTTAATTTATTTAAAGTAATCAAAAAGAGCCTAGGAGTGGTGGACTGAAGAAATGATCGGCTTATTCATTGAATACCATAAATGTCAATACCGTGATAGAATGCTATGTTGAAAATTAATCTAAAAATCAATAAGTAGAAAACATGAATGAATGTAATTTTACTTGCTAACCTGATAAGAAATAAAATATATTTTTAGAACTTAACCAATAATATTTTAAGTTTTTAAAACTGCCTGTTACATGTTGACTGTGAGTCTTTTAACCAATGAAAGTCACCAAAAATTTAAGGAACTCTTCAATTCTTCGATGATATAATACAAGAACCTATCACTTTCCTTTGTAATACGAGACCTGCTAAAATGTAGCCTAATGTCGGAATAACGATTTTTTCATTGTTTAACAATATTTTTGGTAGCTTATGGTTGACATACACCTGTTCTTTGTGGTAATTTGACGCATTCCATCGTTTACGGCACCTGAAAGGTTTTAAAATTCTGTTTATACATTCTAGGATATATAAACAAGGTAGAGTGAGAATTTAGTAATTTTATTGGGATTTGCTCGTGATTGAAAAATGTAAATAAAAATGGTTTAAAAATATTTTATAACACTTTTTAGTAAGAAGGAGGGTCTCTAAGTAACTATATCATAACCTCCATGGTAAATATACGAGAGACAGTCGCTACAGGAGGTCCTTAAGAGTCTGCAGAGGCTGTCGGGTACGCTGGTTTTAATCCCATAAGAACAATGTTATTTTCGGAACGGATATATACGATCACGCGTATCCAAACTAAACAGTTATTTTTAAACGGATTTTTTCCAAACATATTGCATTTGATCAAGATTGAAATTGCGCGTTTGAATTGCTTTGTGAAATCCAACTTTTCTATAAGTTATAGAGAAAAATTATTTTAAAAAAATAACTAGTTAGAAGTTTTTACTTTCACCTATGTTTCAAACCTAGGCGTATGTATTCAAAATATTAAAAGCAAACCCAAAGCGCAAATGATAACGTTTAAAATTACACTTCATACACAACTTTTGATCAATAAATAACGAAAAAATATGGATTCGCAAATAACATTGTTCTAATGGGATTTAAAACCAACATGGCCGACAGCCTCTGTATAATCTTAAACTCTCAAGAAAAATACAGTTCCATAACATTCAGACATGACCGGTCACACTCCACACAATATCTCCTCAAGAAAGTAAAGTCGAATGCCGGCGTGGTGGCTCAGTGGCTAAGGCTTCGGACTGCGGAGGGCAAGGTCCAAGGTTCGAATCCCCACTGAGCCAACGGTCGGTACTTCACTCGTTGAATAAAGTTGACGCACAGGCCTGTAGGCCCATGTCAACTGGCGAGTGAAGTTTTAAAGAAAAAAAAAAAGAAAGAAAAAACTCCGAGAAGAAAGGCGCCAAATTGAAGTTGTAACATGTTCCACGTCAACCAGTATATTCATATACTATATATACTGGTAGATGTAATGGAAGAGCATTTCTGATGTCTGCGTTGAGCAGTTTAGAATTCATTATGATGAAACCAAAATGGTTCGTGGCATTTATTAATACCTAACAATTTTATATCCATATTTTTTTACAACAGCATATGGGTTAAACCATAGCTAACCATCACTAATCTTATACTTCCTGTTAATTGAAATGTGGGTATCGCTGCATCTGGTAGCGAAATATATTGGACACATTTGTGGGTATCTATGGACACATTTACGGGTATCTATAATATCGGATTTTTACAAAGCTGTTACATTTGTATCACCGGCTCCCCTCGTTAGCCACATTAACTGTTGTGCAAGATGAGGCTACAGTGTGTTATATAAAGTATAATTGAGTTAAATGCCCCACTCTTTTACCGAAATGGGTCCAGCTCAGGTCAGACGGGACAGGTTTGGGTCTAATCAGATCCCATAAAGAAGAAAGTTCGTCGGTCGATCAGCTATCTGGTCTGTTACCGCTGCTCTGGTAGTCGACAGTAATAAACCCTCCGGGCGTTACCGAAGTGATTGTTTTGTAAACAGCTTAAATTGATACCATTATTACCATCAATTATGAGTGACGTCCAGCTCCATGATCGGATTCTCCAGCTGATATTTCGATCCAGGAATGGCTAGCGGAGTCATGCTCAACGTTCTGTCTTGCCACAAGACTATTATTATAATTAAACACATTAACAGTCTCTAATTGAGAAAACTTGAGTTAAGATATCCTGTTTATTGTTCAAACGAGAATAACATTGTATGGTGTCCCTTTTCTCAAATACGTACATTGTGTGGGTGGGTGGGCCTTTGAAAATCATGTTTGTTTATAAATGAGTCCACAGTTTGAAATGGATGGAAGTAATTTATTAGGATTAAGCAAGGTTCAAGAATAAAGTGGATCCACAGTTTCATCTTTCTGATAGTTATTTCTCGTTAATTAATTTAATTCTTTTTTCAAAGATTAAATATTTTACTGATTGGTATAATTAAACTAGGTCGCTGACCTACAAAAAATTAACTACCCTCTTTCATCCCGTATTTTGTTACAAATCAACTCCCATGACCCTAACAGAGAATAAACAATCACCCACCCTTCTCTGCAATAGTCTAATGAACAAAGAGCTCGAATTTCTCAGGACTTACGGCCCTCATTAGGCCATTTAAATGGTCGATGTAAATACGATACAAAAACTAAAGATAGACAATACGTAGTCGCACGACACACCCCCATAGTTCGTCCCCCGGTCACCCTTTGGCTTCCGGTCCGATATGATAAGTGATTCACAGGAAATAGCATCCTAAATCATCCCCCGGACAGAGTTAAGTGGTGTTTAGCATACGACCCCCGTGAATTAGCATAAGGTACGTGTGTGAGTGGCACGTTGTTTGTGCGCGTGCGCACTGACCACCGCTGTCCGGCTTGTACGCATGCGCTGCTTCACGCCACGTTCCACCGCATCAATCTTCGCGCCAACAATGACCCCCGGACCGTTTGTCTGAGGCTCAATTGTTTTATCCGATAATGGGTTTCAATTGGCCGCACGACACCAAGCGCATTTAAACTGATGTTTGATAAACATCAATTGAGTTATCGTAATGTTAAAAACTGAAAGCCCCACAACTTCAGCCCCGCAATACTGAATAAATTGTGTCTCTCTTCAATCTGTCACGACAATTTTTCGTTTAAAGATTTCTTTTTTGGACTTCCGATTGGATTTGGAGAAATCACAACGGGTAGACAAGACTGGATGGTTCAAAAAGTATTTCTCTTCAGGTCTTGTAGCATTTATAAAAGAATAATGTCGTGTTATAAAATTATAAGTACTCTACATTAATTTTAAAACATGCCTCACTTTCACCCCTCTTCTTCTATATTGTCAAACTTTAACTTGAACTTCTAACTTTATTCAATTTTTTTAATTTTAACAATGCCTCATTAAGGTGTTGAAAAGACGATTATAATAAAGCATAAGCATAAAAATAAACATAACACGCAAATAATAATCTATAGTTCACAGGCACAAACGTTCTAAATCAAGTCATCAGTGAACCAAGAGTACCACCCTTTGCAGTGTGTCTGCTTTTTCTGCGTAACTAACAAGACGTTCCTCATAAACAATATATAAATATAAAGCAAGCTATAAATTAACAATTATAGATAGATAGCTTGGAAAACGACCATCTGAACGCACTTGAGTGGGTGAAATGCACTGAGTAGTGGAAATAAGCCAAAACACTATTCTTCCCCTTCTGTATAATTCAATTCAAAAATTGTCCAAAAAACCTGCACAACGGAAGGCTGCGTGCTGGCATCACCAAAGCAAACCCCGACCATTACGTCGTTTGATTAACACCAATGAATCAAGCTTAGAACGATTAAACTAAATTATTATATACTAATTACATTTAATTATATACATTTAATTATATACTTATTACATTTAATTACTAATTAAATGCAAATTAATAATAATAATAACGCAATGAATAAAAATATAAGCAATAAATAGGAATTAAACAAACTTGTATAGTTCATTGTGTCTATACAAGATTTAGTAGATACAACCCTTAAAGCATTTGAAGAAAAAGAATCTGTTTCTCTTGCGCTATGTGACTTAAGTAAGGCGTTTGATTGTGTTCCCTACGACATACTTTTGGACAAACTCAAGTTTTATGGAGTGGACGGGGAATCAATTAACATAGTCAAATCCTACTTGATTGGTAGAAAGCAGTATGTTTCTGTAAGAGGGCAAAATTCAAAAGTATTAAGTGTTGGTCTGGGGGTTCCACAGGGCTCTGTCCTGGGGCCTTTCTTATTCACAGTCATGATAAATGATCTGCCATTATGCCTTAACACCCAATCTATTATTTATGCAGATGATGTAACTCTACTGGCTTCACACAAAAACTTAGAAGTTCTCAATACATTAATGATAGATTCACATAATAGAGCTATTGATTGGTTTTCATCCAACAGACTACACTGCAATAGAGAAAAGACACAGAAAATTATTTTAAGCCTATCAAAAAATGAAGATGCTAATTCTGTTAAATTACTAGGTTTTCATTTAGACAATAAGTTGAATTGGCAAACACACACTGATACAATTTGTAAAAAAATAAGTCGTGTAAATTATTTGATTTGGAAACTTAGAAACATTTTGCCTGATAATTATTTAAGAACAGTGTATTTTAGTTTTTTTCAATCACACATTTCTTATGGATTGTTAATATGGGGCCACTCTTGTCATGTACATGACATTTTATTACTACAAAAAAAGGTTATTAGAACTTTGTGTAGAGCTGGTCCCTTAGATCCTTCTCGACCTCTTTTCAAAAAATTAAAAATTCTCACTGTTTATAACCTGTACATATTCCAAGTATTACTCTACACTAAAGCTAGTTTGAACAGTTTAGATATTAGACAAGACATCCATAGTCACAATACCCGTTACAACAATATGATTGACTTTCCAAAGCATAGGCTTTCTAAAACTTCAAATTCTTACAAAGTCAATGGAATTAAATTTTTCAATAAACTTCCTCAGTCAGCTCGGACCATTCCTTATGCTCAATTTAAAAATAGTTTGTATAAATGGCTAATTGATAATCCTTTTCATTGTATTCAAGAATTTTTAGAACATGACCGTAGCCTAATAATATTATAATAACGAACTACTATTATTTCAGACAAGCTTGTTTCCCAGTTAATAGTGTTACATAAATCTAAAGTATTCTAAAATTACAACATGTTGCTTATAAATTGTATATATAACTAATATGTATGTGTTGACAATTCCTATTTCAATGTACATATTGATCAATGGAAATAAACTATTTGATTTGATTTGATTTGATTACTTGAACGTTGAAGTCTTGGAAGTTGAACACTCGAAGGCACTAGTTAGTTATCACCGTTAAGTAAGGCATCTTTGAGGGCTCCCCATGCCCATCAGGGTAAAAATATTGAGAAAAGAAGACCTTATTGCACAACTACGAATAAGTACAACTTTTCGTACCTCAATCGTTAAAATTGATCAAGGAGTAAGGGAGGAGTTGCGTTGACGAAAAAATATGGTTCAAGTATCGTTTTTTCAAGGATTATATTTTTATATGTGCATTGTACATTTTATTTTTGGAAGTAATATCCTGTATCATGGAAAAATGACATTTTTAGTTTTTTAGAATAACAAAAAGTGAATATATCTCATTACATTAAAAGACTGATGGTCATTGAATGAACTTCTACAGATCTACGAGATCAATAGGAGCAGACAGATAGACAGTCGGACTCTTGTTTAATTAGTTCCGGCTTATCTCGGTACCTGCTGTTCCCTTCGATCCCCTTATCACTCTCTCCACCCCCAAACTCCGGAGGGTGAGAGGAAGGGGGCTTTGTCGAATTGTGAAGATAAGGGACCGTTCGACTTGAAAACACTCCTTCTGTGTGACTGAACTTGACTCACCTTTCATCTGCTAATTTTAGATACCGCTTCCTTGGTTGGACGAGTCAAGCCATTGTTCCGAATCCGGTGATCTCTATAATCAATTAATTAATTGTGAAATTGTTTTTGACTTTTAAATATAGATCAGCTGTGTGATAAGAACTTCGTTATTGCTTTGGGGTCGAGTGATTCTAACAACATGATAGCTTTAGTCACTAACAACATGATAATTTTAGTCACACAACATGATAGTTGTAGTCGTAAATCAACCAAAAGGATAGTAAATGGTTCCAAAGAATTTGCACAAACTTTCACCCATATTAAACACTGAAAATCAAAATTTATGATTCCCAAATAGGTTTTTGCTATAACTAAAAAACTAGTCAAGTTATAGAGATGCGGCTTTACTAAAATATTATAAATTGTAATTTACATCTTTCTTGAAAATTTATTCCAAATCGGTAGAGCCATTTTTGAGAAAATTCCATTTTTTGTTTGTTTTTTTGCCCTTACAAATAAAACTAAAATTTCAAAAAAGTTAAAAAACGGTCTAGAGATATTGGCTAAATACATAACAAATTTCATTAAAATGCATCCTTACGTTTGATCTCCAGCAAACTGCACATACACACAGACACACATACGGACAGACATCAAAAATATTTTTCGAAAAATCCACTTTTTTGGACAATCACAATACTTTTTCTATACTAACGCATATGAGAGAAAGTAAAAAAAAACATTTTCTGTGAATTTGAGTATTTATGCAGTTTCTAGTCACTTGACAAAATTGATACCTACGTATGAAATACGTCATGAATCGGCAATAATTTCTTTAAACACTCTTTCTACTATAGGGAAAATACGCTTTTTTACAGAAATTTTGGAAACCCCCAATTTCACAACTTTTAGTATTTTTGACAGTTTCCGTTAACTACTTTGAATGATTGTTTAGTCATATTTTATTTAATTGGTGTGTTTTTATGCTGAACACGAATTTTAAAACTATTTTGGTCCATGACAATTTTTTTTTGGATGTAAATGAAAAACTAGTTTCACAGCGAATCGCGATTAGCGGCCACTATGCGAACATTATAAAGACCAAATATTAAACAAAAAACTTTATTCACGTATATACACAACGGAGGAACGGCCTACCTGAGGTCAGGCACCCGGATTTAAAGCAAATCCCAAATTTTTGTGAAGGACATCTTAAGTTAGGTTTATGAACAGTTTTTTGGCGAAAACGTAATTTTTCAAATAACCAATCACATATGTTCAGCGTAGGCCTACTAAAATACATTGAATGAAAGAATTAAAAAAATAACGAATTAAAGAAAAATCATTTTCTCAATTTTATTGTAAAAGGGAAATTTCCGCGCAATTACATGATCTCTTCCGATAGTAAAACTCTAGTTTAAGCTCTTTCAAACCGTAAGTTTTAATTGTTTTCAGGTGATTAGAAACTGCATAATTTGTGTAGTATACTAATTTTCCAAATTGTGAAATATTAATAGTGCAATAACCATAAACATAATAATTGCTAGATAATACCCTTGTTTATATAAACCTACAATAAAATCAATGTTAATACCTAAAAAATAATCTTACATCCCATGTTATTGTTTATGGCTTAATATAACAAAAAACGCTCTTCCTGAAGTCCTTGATTATATGAACTTGTATAATAGGTCGATGTAATCAACTTAACTTAAACGTGTGTTAGTTAAATATTACTCATTTTTGGGTTTTTGGGCGTGTTTGTTTCGGGTAGCAGAGCCCATAAACGTATCTTAGAAAATATAATGGTGCCTATATTGATATTTAGGAGATAAATACGTATTGTTTGATAACCAAATTTGACGTTTTTTTAGTATTACCCTTTTATGGTTTTCGGAGATTTTTTTCATGTACCTCTTATTGTATGAGGGAGACAAAGGTAGTTGGACATTTGCCATCATTACGTGAAAATTACCAATCACGACGTTTCGATTTGGTAAAACCCAAACCTTTTTCAAGTGCTAAAAACTAAATTAAATCTACACAAACATGTTATAAAACTACGTTCTTAAACTAATCTGCTTTAATAATTATCTGCATTTTAACCTAGATCATAGAATGGTGTACAACAAAATGAACTTCTCCTAAATATAAAAATATTAACAGAAATGTATAGTATATCATTAACAAATTTCAAAAACAAATACCTCTTATTATTTGCCACATCAAAATTTGATGGTATATTTGGATTCAGGAGAAAAATTAATTTAATACCCCACTAAAGTGAATCTCAAATCTGTATTAAAAATTTTATATTTTCAAAAATGTTAGTTTTTGGCCCCCAATATCCTAAATTGTTTAATTTTCACCTGAAATTCGAATATAAAATGCGCATTTGCTTCGTGTGCATACCTGTAAATTTTTGAAAATGTTACTGAAGGTTTTCCGACTTAGGTAATAAAAACAGCTTTTCACGATTTTACAATAAAAAATTCGTTAAAGTCATTTTGGAAACTACAAAGTCAGTTAGTCAGTAAGTCATTACATACAGCTTTATAGTGTATAAATATATTAGCTATTCAAATCATTCTGAAACCTGAAGGCTTCAAGTCTTACGAAATGTAAATTTAAGCTCCGACCCCCTTTAAAGTAACTTAATGTCTTCTCAGCCTCCATTTTGACAGGGCCGAGCATTTTTATTTTGGCACAACCAGAAAGTAGTTTTGCTTAATTTCGTCCTTGACTGTACAATTTTGGAACCATTTCAAATTGCCTTATGAAAATCAAACAGGTTCGCTTCTAATAACAAATCGCGGCGTCATAATTTCAGTTCGGACCTTCGTAGTGTTACGTAACTTCGTTTTTAATTTGTGTATTGTAATTATTAATTCTTAACTCGCCTGTGTCTAGGGATGGCAACGATATATTGATAAATCGGAAATAATGATAAATATGTTTCGATATATGGGTATATTAGTATCGATATTTTCTTTCGATATTTCAGTCCGATATAAAATATCACTAAATATTGACGTTAATCTCTCACCTCAAAATCATAGCGATTCGAATCAAACATTTATATTGCCTCTTATGTATACAAATCATGCATTGAAATAATAAAGTAACTTTTTTTACGTGAGGTTAACGCACTAAATTGTAGACCAGTGGGTGGAAGTTTAGTACTTTTAAGAAGCCTGATGGCATTTTTAAGTGTGAAAAACAAAAATAATCATGACATTACATTATTATTTTATGATTAACATCATAATTAAAGGAATAATTATTCTTATTTTGAATTTTTTCATTCAACCTCAAAGACCATAATTTATTTTGTGTAGTTAAACTAATTTAATGTTCACATTCTGTAGGCTATTTTAAATAGTGACAGTAAAACTTGAGTGGATTTTTTTATCATAAGAGTTAGTGCATCATTTTTAACTGGTAAATAATTTACAGTTCGATATTTTGGGTAACCGATTTTTCTTTCGATTATAACATTATATCGAAATTTGGTTTGCTGTTTATTGATAGTTCGATGTATCGATATGTTGAAAATATTTACCATTCCTACCTGTATCAGACTTTCTTGGAACTAAATATATTAAAAACGTTTTCAATGTGAATTAACTAACTTTATAAGAACAGATGTTCGATATCTCGTTTAATTATAACTTTAAGTATATATTAAGAAATCTTTATCAGCGTTATAAAATAAATAATATTTAGAAAAACGTTTTGCAATTCAAGTATTTTGATGACTACTGTCAGCGCATAAATTATGGGTGCCCGAGTTTGAATATAGTTTACTAAGAAACTAAGAGGTATATAAAGAATCCAATTCACTGCTTTCTTCGTTTAGTTGTACTTAATGAAATATAAAATTTTAAATAAATACTTAAAATTGTATTATAAGTTTGAAAAAGTTTATTCTGATTGGAACAAAAGCAGTACTGTGGATTTTAAATAGTTTACACATTGTGGATTAACTTTACGCTTGAATCACACACACCCCGTAAATTTCTCGAATTTATATTTCAATACTGTTCATGGTTGACAGGAATTTTTTCTATAAGTTTGGTGAATTTTAGAATTTTTATTTATAAAAAAAGTTTTATAACAATTTCCTGAAAAACGTTTTCTTGGCTTGTAGAGGTCGTACAATTAATTACTTGGTCATGTTGTAATCCTTATGTGATGAATCGTCACGTTGTAATCCTTTTAGGATTAGGGACAGTTAAACATTGTCGGAAACTCCACTACAACATGTTAACGTTATTAATTTACTGGAGAAAGAAAACAATAAACAAAGATACAAAACATGTTGAAGGTGAAAAAGAAATATGTCTCTAAAAATATAATTTAGCACACCTTTCAAAGAAAATGAACAATGTATCCACCAATTTATTAAAGAAAAAGCTTCAAATTTGAGTATGGACAATAGTGTTCTTTACCTTATAAAGGCAGGGAGTCTGTCTATGTCAGAATGTCCTAAAGTTAACACAGCATCACAAATTACAAGGTTGAACCATTTCCGATAGTAAAGATTGCTAAAAAATAAAATTTCAAAAGCGATCCCAGGAAGATCTATCATTGGTAATTGGCTCAGGAGAAGTCATATTTTCGATAAATATACTTTTGAAACAATACAGCACATCATGGGAATTGATTCTTTAGAGAAATTGAATAGACGTAAAAGACATCACAATATAAGTCAAATTATTGTTTATGCGTTTAGAGAAAATATATGAAGTACTGTATTTTAAAAAGTACAGGTCTTGAAAATAAAGGTTCAGTAAGATGTGACATCATTGCTATTTGCAATTTATATTAATTGATCCTACAATTATATTCGAAATTAAATTTACAAACGAAAGACATTAATAAAGAAAAAAGCTCATTGATGAATAAATTGGAAAGTTTTACAGTAAATTTATAGTAATATTAAATCTGTAGATGGTATATTTATAGGAGCAAGAGGTGCAATATACAAAATGTTTGTAAATTTCTGTAGAAGTTTCTTATTGAAGAAAAAATGTATTAATTCAGTGGCTATTCAAACAATTCAATATTGTTTCAATTTCATGACAATTCAATAGAAATTAAAAAGAAATCAACATTTAATATTTTTTACAAATGAACTCTCAAAATTTGTTACTGTTTATTGTCCTTTGTAATAATTTATCTTTGAATACAATTGTAATAAAATGTTTTAAAACTCGTATACATTATATTGCTTGCAAACGTCACAATTAAATCCATAAATTATTCAACAATTAACAAAAGTTAGTCTACAAACATTTATGATGCTAAGACAAAGAATAGGCTATTATTTTCTAGTTTTGAAAAGACGGAGTAGTCGTTTTAGGAACCAGAGAAAAGTCGGACTTTTTACAAAACCTTACAAAAAAGAAGGGACTGTTGACAGTCCTTACAATCGTTAGGTTGCAGAAAATATTAATTGTTTGAACATGACAAATTATTTGAAATTTTTTTTTATTTTATGTTGGTATCAAATTGCAGTACTAAAGATTGTAATAATACATATGAATAATTATGTAACAAAGTAAAATCTGGGAAAACATTTAAGTTATTTTTCAATTTAAAAATCAAATCTCATTAATTACGTATTCTTAATATGAGAAGAGTTAAATTAAAAATAGAGTCTTGATTATAAATGCCAAAAATCACACACTGAAGTGCAAAATCACAAAATGTAAATCGTAATGAACTTACATCGAAGAAAGGTTTTAGTACTAAGTATGATGGGAAACTGTAAATTGTAAATATACAATACAAATTGACATAACAAATCATATTTGAAAAGCCATGTTCATGGTATCCTTGATTCTAATCTACATAAACTATAACATAACAAAATTGAGAATAAATATTGTCGTCTCAAACACAAGAAAAAAGTAATAGAAGTCGTATCCAATAGTGCACTGAATGTGTGTCGAGTGTTATTTCTCAAGTTGGCCATGTGGAGGATATGGCCAGCACCTTGTCAGCCTCTTCCTTGTTCCCCCAAATCCTCAAGGATAAACGAAGTAATTATGACTACATAGTTAAAAAGGTGTACATTAGTTGTAATTTAATTATAACTGCCACTGAGGCGTTAGCTGCGGCCATAAGAAAGCGACCTCTATTTATTTTTCTCTGTGACGCAATTTTGCGCCATAAATTAATAGGCGCTGAATCTTAATCAGCTGTTCACAAATTAGGAATACGCGTGTGGTACGTTACTGATTTAGAAATTATTTAATACTTTTTAAATTAGTTTAAAAATTAAGACACGAATAACAAATCTCTTTCTAAAACACCCACTGTTAATTTATATATTTCTCATAACATAGATTATGTCCTACACGTTACCAGAGAGTAATACAAAATGTCATCTATCTGTGCGCACTGACTCGGATCACCGGTTAAATTCCCACTAACTTTACCCCAAGCGATATTTGCTACTAACTTTGAGAACGGCGCAGTTGGTACAGTACGCTGCGATCAGTTAAAGAAGAGAACAAATATTTTGTGACTAATTAAGCTAAACTGGAGGGAGGGATGCAGTGGGGAGGCAAGGCACACCCGGCAGGTCCCACCGATCAAAGGGTCGATCGCACTCTCTCTGTCGCTCACATAGCTCTCTCTCTCTCTCGCACTAATTAGAGTATAATCACGCCATTCATACACGCTTCACAAAATCCGGACAAATATTGAGCTGTTATTTGCCAATCTGGTCTGTTGCACATCGCTTATTTGTATCGAGGGAACATATCAACTTTCCCGATTCCCATGGCGAGATAGTCACTCACTGTGTTCTTACCACGGTAATATATGGGTTGACTCGTAGATAGATCTAGATCTACAAATCTGTCTTAGTGTAGAAACGACTGCATTGGTTGTCTGCAGCTCCGTAAGAGGTTGGTAGATAGATGGATTGCTGTCTGATTAAAATAAGCAATGTACTCGAGTTTGATCCTCTGCTACAAAATAAATGCTCATCCGATTTCGTTGTTTTATACACCAAAATTTATCTTATTTGATTCTACGTAATATCATATAACGTAAATATTTTTTTGAAGACTTTAAGAATTGTTGTGGGTATAATATAAAACAACACGAAATTTTAGCACTTTTGGAGTAAAGCTCAACTACAAAAATGTCTAAAACAAAAACTGCTAAAGATAAGTCAGTGAAACTTAATCACATGTGAAGAACTATATTTTTTTGTTATTTATAGTCTATCTAAATTATAAAATTCTTACTCTTTTACAAATTGTTTTGTTGTAATGAAATGAAAATTTGATTTATTTCCTAGAACATAAATAAATACATACTATGTTATTAATACTTATTGCAAATATACGTAATAAAAGTAGAAATATAAAATATGAAACCTAATACAATCTTGCAAACCCTTGCAATCTTAAAAATGGCTGATCATAAAAACTTCCACAACAGTTAAAAAATACCGGAATCAAAAATAAAGTGAGATTATAAAACGGTAAGTGCAATTAAAAATTTTGCTATTTTATATCACATGATAATTCAACAGACATTAATGTTATGTATCTCACGCGACCAGCCGGGCCACCGGACGCGGTGTACCCATTTTTTAAATAATAGTGGCCTGAGGCCTCAGTTGCAAAGTTTTGCGACACTTATCCATATCCTTCTATATAATCCTTCCTTATATATAATAAGTGAAGCAGTTTTTTGTCAGCGCAACTCCTCCCTTATATCTTTGTCAAACAAATTGTCTCTGTTTGCAGTTATGCAATAAGGTCTTAATTCTTCAATAATTTTACCCTGAAGGACACGGCAAGCACATGAAGTAGGTTTTTCGACCACAAGAATAACATGGAGATAGATTTAAATGAATCTAAAATTAACAGCTGTTCAAATTTAAATGATGTTGTGTATGGGTGGACGGGTGGGTCAATGCCACTAGACGCGCCTGCTTATGAGTCACTATAAGTACAACGGTGATTCTACTTAAGACTTGCGAGTGGCAACTCCGTTTTTAGTTGAATAAAACCGAGTGGCCACTCACAAAATGGAGTGTCCACTCGTTAAAAAGCGCGGCTGCTCCCTAGCAGACTCACCGCTGCCGTGTGTGTACTGAAGTAAGTTTATTATGGCTGAATTTATGCCAATACTTGCACGTACAATTTACAATGTTCGGAGAGAGTTGAGAAACGATGTATATTGATATGTGCATCAAATTGCATAGTTGTATGAATTTTGTAAATCAAGTGTTTCATAACAATAAAGAGAAAAGCTCAGCGCCTGCAAACAAACGGATACTCTTTCCGTCATACATGTTGGCTAGAGACAGGGGCCTGGGAGGGGGATGAGGAAGGCCGCGACCTTGATTGGAATGCGGAAATCTGGGTCACTAGGTTATCATATCGATGATTATCAGTCGTTTAAATGGTTTAAAGAGATTTAAATGTCCGCGTTCTAATACAGTTTAAAGTAACGAATTGTTGTAATTTGAATGATGTTTCTTTATGATTTTACGACTCTGCTGGTCACTCCGTATAAATTTATTTTTTTGTCACTTGTATATAAGACAATTTATATTTTTTCATTGTGCTATATTTAATGAAATCATAATTTTTGTTTATTGTCCGAATTTGTGTGTGTATATACGTACAGTATATGTGTATACTGTATGTATATACATATTTTTTTGTAGTTTATTATATTTTGTTCGTTGATGTTGATTGTTTAACAGCTGTTAGGATGTAAACTATGGTGTTTGTAATATTGAGGAAATCAGATCTTTCATAATGTTAAACCAGGTAAAATTGTAAGTATGGCTATTTACATTCAATTGTAGAGCTCCGCTCTACTGCACTTATAGGTTTCAACTGTATTTAGTTATTTTATTTATTTAATGAATCTTCAGCTGTGAACAAAAACAAATGAAATGAACACGTTTGAAATAGGTTAAGTAATATCATTGGGTGTTTATTATAATAAATATGTAGCCACGCAATTACTATGAGCAATATACCACAAATCATTTTAATTTAGTTATTTTACTTTATAGTTAACCTATTAGGCCCTATTATTTATAGTCAAAAGTCACAGGCTGAGGCCGAAGGCCAAGGTGTAACGAGTGCTGTGAGAGACGGGGTTGGCACGCGAATCGTGTAGAGGTGTCCCCTTGTTGTAAGATAATTTTTGTTTATGCAGAAACTATTACTTCTAAACGCTTGTAATATAATAAACATTTTAGGACAAGCTTCCGATATGTTGCTTCTATTGGCGCAGTGCTGTGAGCCAGCTAGATGAGGGCAAACTGTTGTGGAGACTGTAGAAGATAGGTTCATTACTCAGTCCTCACTAAAGAAGTCTGGAGTGTCCACTTGAATGTGGGCGTTTAATGTATTTATACTCAAAAGAAATATCATGTTTGTAAAATGCCCAATGCTGTAACGAGAAATATAGTATGATCTTCCAATGTAGATGTTACCATACATTAATTTTACTTACTATAGATTTGCTTTCCTTTAATTGAACTAGTTTTTTTAATTATTAATATTTTAATTACTTGTGGGAAAAGATATTTTATAATACAGTATCGTATTTAAATAATACTATTGTCAATTTAAAATCTAATGACTCCGTTAAGTTTGCCTTTATATTTTATTTAATGTAAATATCTCATAAAGGATGGATTATGGCGAATGGTTTTTAAAAGAATAACTTTTAAAAATTTATTTTATTTTCAATAAATTCAAACTAGATAAACATGAGAACTCTTCTGATTCACGTATTCCCTGTATATACTAAATAGGTCCTCCAGCACGTGTTTTCACTTGAGCAGCTATAACGTAATAAATGCGATTAAAGAAGATAAGTGCCTTTTATTACGGAGTCGGTAAGCCACTGGGGTGGGGGTAATCCGCGAGTTGTTGCGGAGATCACAGACAGCTGTCCGGGCGGGACTAAACAGGTGATTGTAGACAATACGACAGCTGAGCCGCCCGCTAGACAAGACATTCGCATCTACCGCCAACCCATGTGTGACTAGTAAATGAGCAGACCAAACAGCTGGGCTGACTGGAATAATTGTTCTTGTGAGCGCTGGAAGTATGAGATGTCAAAAGTGAAGAAAATGAAATTAAAAATGTGTTTTTATGATGTTTGGAATTTTATTGTCTAAGAGTCAATAAACTAAAAATTAAACACTTAGATTCCTGGGTCCTGATTTTTTTTTTAGTTTCTTGTTAAGATTTTCATATTTCGTTCAAATTCCAAATTCTGTCGAAATCAGAGTTCATGAAGAATGGTAGTCAATGGTAAGATCTTGTTTAAGAAAGAAAGTTAAGGGTCAGGCTTGTCAGTTAGCTGAAGACCAACTGATATTAAAGTAATAAACTATCATTACTTTAATTATATCAAAAGACTGATATCATCTCCTTCGAAACAAAGGCACATATAATTTTAGTTGCCAATAAAAATTGCTACTTCACAACTTTAAAAAACATTTACTATGCTTGGAGTGTATGTTGTTGAATCCAATATTTTATTGGACTTGTAAACCTACAAGCTTATATTATTATCTTTTTTTACTTATATATTAATTTTTTGTGATGTATGAAGTAACTTTTGTGCAATAAATCAAAAACCAAATAAGTGCTAGAATGTAGAAAATTATATGTAAAACAGAGGTCCCATCCACTAGTGCGCTGAATGTGTGTCGAACAGTTGATTTCTCCAGTTCACCATGTGCAGGCAGGGTGATTGGATGGGTGGAATAAGGAGGGGTGACAGCTCTGTCAGTCCCTCCTTCACACCCAGAAATCCTCAAGAATAAAACTTGTAATTATTTCTACGGATCTATAAAGATGTACATTAGTTGATATCTATTTACAACTGCCACTGCCATTTACGTTCACTGCGACCATTAAAAAGCTACCTCTGTTTCTTTCGCCTCTGTGGTTTAACCGAGTTTAAACTTAGTTTTATGGACCGTAAATTATACTAACAAAAACAAATTGAATAGATATTAAACTTAAATGTCTTCATGTTTCTCCAGTAAATAACCTGCAATAGCTTTGCCGTTATTGTAATTGTTTCTCCAGAAACTATTTATTTCTTATTGGTTTCATCTTACAAAATGAAACCTGTTTGTACAGAAAACAACAGCTAGGCTATGTAATCTTATAGATTCAAACAAAACAACGGACATATTTCATTTATAAATGATTTAAAGAATCGAAATAATCATGAGTACAGAAAAAAATTAATCCATCATAAGGAAGGAGAATTTAAGGTGTACTTATTACGATGGCTGATACTCAAACAATAAATTAATAAGGGTTGTTTAGTGAAATATATAATACCGGGTAATTTAATAGAATATTCATTTTCTACGATTTCGTAACGAATTACGACAGAGTCAATTACGACATTAACAACTATCAACGCCTGCGATTCGTTGTGGTCTCCATGTGATGACAGTTATTACGTGGAACTCGAGAAGGCAACTTCAGCTATGTCGATCCTTCAACTGAATCTGAACGGTGATCCACTTCAATCGGGATACTAACTATTTGATTACGGGAATTTACATACCATTTAGACTTTCAAATTGAAACCAGTTGAATTTTTAAAATAGGTCCCTAGCGTCAACACAACTCCCATTCACTCATCTCCGGTCTGTTTAGTCACTACGATTCCGCGGCATCAGTGGCTTGATGTATTTTGACAAATAAAGGACTGGCTTTAATTCGTGTATAGTAAATCAATGTTAAACACGTTTAAAGATTATCTGACCTTTTCCGTTAATTCACTACTAACAGGCCTACTTTAATCGTTACTTTACAACTTTACTACTTTTTATCGCAATTACGGTTAGGTTAGGTAGCTACTAAAGTTGATCACAAAGTGGTAAATCCAATGATTGACTTACCGCCGATTGTCTCCGTGTGCAAGTTCTTGGAAAGCGATAAGATAAGGCCAGCGATATCGAATTCTTAGCGGTTAAGGAATACCACAGTAGACGTAAAAATGATTGGGGAACAGTTTTTAGAGCAATAGAATATTTAGCAAGTGGCAGTGAATTATCAGAAAGTAAACAAAGTAATGGTAGTGAATTAACGGAAAAGGTCCCGATTATCTTTTAAAATAATTTATGACAAAATTATGGAATTATGCGTGTTTTAGATACCTCTTAAGAGTCTGCAGAGGCTGTCGGCCATGTTGGTCTTAATCCCATAAGAGCAATGTTATATATTTGCAAATCCATTTTTTTTTTTTTTTTTTTTTTTTTTTTTTTTTTTTTATTGACAAAACGTTGTGTGTTAGGTGCATTTTAAACGTTACCATATTGCGAATTGTACTTGCTTTTGATATTTTCAATACATACGTCTAATTTTGAACAATAGATGAAAATAAAAACTTTATACTAAATTTGTTGTATTTTTTCTATAAACTAATTATGAATTCGCAATGCAATTCTGACGTGAAATTTCATTCTTAATCAAATTGCAATTTTTTTGGAAAAAAATCCGTTTAAAAATAACTGTTTAGTTTGGATACGCGTGATCGAATGTCCAGATATGAAAAAAAACCTTGTTCTTATGGGATTAAAACCAACATGGCCGACAGCCTCTGCAGACTCTTACACGGTGAATATAGAAAAAATGTATAAAATTAGTTCACATTCATAGAGGAGATCGTTTTCAACTATTGAAAACTCATTTTGAAACGGATAATAAGTTAACAATTATTTTAAAAGCATGATTTTTTTAAAAAACAAATTTGGTCATGTAGTGTTTATTTTGCAACTGAACACACCGTATAGGTAGGCCATATAGAAAACAGCCTAATAACGCACAGAGAACTACTCTTCCAACACTGTGTAATAATATTTAAAATTTGTCATGGCAACCAAGATAACTGATGCACGCTTGCTGACGGACCAATATCAAGCCCCGCCCTTTACTCATCAGCAGCAGTGACCATTGGTTGGTTTGATCAACACTAAAGAATCAAGCTTAGAACTATTAAACTAAATAATTATTTAGTATTAAAATAACATTGAATTAATAACATCAATAACACAATAAATAATAAATAATAATATAACTAATAAATAGCAAAGTATATACAGTTCATTACAGTTATTTTTCAACTTAACACTGTCCGAAAGCCAAACACTAGAAGACGAAAGTTAGTCAAAGCCGTATGAAGTAAATCAGCCCAGCGGGGGAAAGATTCTCTGTAATGTATTTGCTATTACACTACAATTATATTAGGTGGAGGAATATGAAATGAAAAGACTGTTTGTTTAAACATCACTACTGGCTACGGTTCATGGTTAGCTGTGAGTGTATAATCTGGGCGGGAATGTTGGAAGTACGGATTTGGGAAGTGGCATGAGATAGGACAGCCAATAGCGTCGCTTTGTTAATGGTATGACATCACTACATACGACATAGAGTTTAAACTATTTATCAAAGACATTTAATAATGAATATGGTTAGTTAGTGATAACATAATGTAACATTGTGGATATATAACATTCCTCCTTTCCAATTCTTTGAAAAATTCAAACATAATTTTAAAATTAATAATTTTAAACAATATTAAATAGACTACTAATCACATAATAAATGAGAACTACAAATTTCAAATTAGTACATTTTAACTGACAAGAAATGAAACATTTTAAGATACAAACATAATGATTAACATGAATTAAATCTAAAAAAAAGTATATTTACAAGTTAAGTCTTTCGACAGGCTTTCTAATTCTAGAAGGGTATCTTCTACTAGTATCAACAATGGTAGAAGGAATAGGAGTCGTGATAGGTGTAAGTGGATGGGGTGAATGAGATACATTTTCAGGAGTTGTATGACGCTGGGGGTTGTGACGTGGAGTGGTAGGGACTGGTTTTTTAGCTGACCTTTTGACGTCATTAGTAGATGTATGGGAATGGTTAGGGATTCTAATCTGGTTCCTTAACTCTCTGTCATACTTTGCATATCTGGTGGAGTGACTACGTCATCATTGTGTACAGTATTACTATTCAATCCTATCAACTGATCGATATGTCTATTCCAAACAATACCAGACTTCAACATGACAGAATACATGACATTACTTAATTGTTTTACAACATTACCTTCAATCCACTTGTCTTTAGATCTATATTTTTTATAAGGACAGGTTGATTAGGGTACAAATATCTAACTTTACTACCCTTAAATTTTCTTTTGATTTATCTTGTTTGACTTGTACAGTTCTGTTTAAGTTTGGTTTTAGTAAATCAAGGCATGATCTTAATGGACGATTAAATATTAATTTAGCTGGAGATTCATTAGTTGTGCTATGAATAGAATTACGGCAATCAAACAAAATTCTATTTAACACAATGTTAACATCAACGTTATCTTGGAAAGCACGCCTTAATTTACGTTTTGCATACTTGACAGAATTTTCTGCTTGTCCGTTTGATTGAGGATGATAAGCAGGTGACAATGTATGTCTTATACCATTTAACTGCATAAATTGTTTGAACTCTAAAGATGTGAATGGTGGGCCATTGTCACTATGCAAAGCGACTGGGATCCCAAATCTAGCAAACAGCTCTTAACTTGTCTATGGCTAATTTAGCGCTTGTAGAGTTAACTTCAAAGGCTTCTAACCATTTTGTATGTGCGACTATAATGAGTAAATACATTTTACCTTTAAAAGGGCCTAGGTAATCTACGTGTAATCGTTCCCAAGGCTTAGATGGATAATGCCACACATGCAATTGGCTTTTGTTAGGTTTAACACGTTCCATGAGGCAAGTTGAACAAATGTTAGCAAGGGCTTCGATACTTTCATCAATGTTTGGAAACCATAAATAACTTCTAGCAACTGATTTCATTTTTACAATTCCCATATGACTTGCATGTAACTCATTTAGTACATAATTATGCATTTTACTAGGAATTACCACTTTATATCCCCACATAACAATTCCATGCTCAACAACTGGAAGTACGGTAACAACTCTTTATTTTCCTCCCCTACATGGTTCGGCCATCCATACATAACATAGTTGTAAATTTTACTTAAAATAGGGTCATTTTCTGTTTCCTTTTTTACCTCCTCAAATGTTAAAGGAACAGAACTTTCAACAATACAATGCAAATATGTACCTTTCCATTTTGGTTCATCTATATTTACAGTGTGTTTTGTAGGCAATGGTAAGCGTGATAAAGCGTCAGCATTACCATGTTTCTCAGATTTTACATATTGAATATCAAAAGTGTAACCTGACAAAAATAGAGCATATCTCTGTAATCTACTGGCTGCAAACACTGGTAGACCTTTTTTCGGCCAAAAAACACTTAATAAGGATTAATGATCTGTACATAAAATAAATTTATGGCCATACAAGTATTGGTTAAATTTTTTTTATGTACAGATCATAAACCCTTATTAAGTATTTTTGGGCCGAAAAAAGGTCTACCAGTGTTTGCAGCCAGTAGATTACAGAGATATGCTCTATTTTTGCGTCGCTTTATTAATGGTATGACATCACTACATACTACATAGAGTTTAAACTATAATGAATATGGTTAGTTAGTGATAACATAATGTAAAATTGTGGATACATAACAATTCTCCTCTGCTACTGAAAACTCTACATGCGCTATATATAACACGCAGGTCGCTTACTGTCAGGCATAACTGTACATTAAATAATTTTTACGTACATTGAAAATGAATGTAACATGAAATCGCATTAATCGTACAAACCATGCAAGTGATAATGACTGCAAATGTTGAGTTAAATATTTGCTTAGTTTATCCTTAGTTAAAACATCAATTAGTTTTACCCTACGGTTGCAATTCCCTATCGTTATCAACCACAAGTATCAATCAATCTCAAGGGCAAGTGTACAATCGTCTCGCCATCTTGAACGAGGTAGTGTTTCAACTTAAAAGTTTAACATTTCCGTTTGAATATTTCAAGATAATTTTTGTTTTTCGCGTTCATAGTTATTTATTTAAAATTGTATTTATATTATATAAATAACAATAAATGTTTAAATACTAACATTGCAAATCCAAGGTAGGTTGCTTGTATCTTCTTACAAGCTTTTTTGATTTATGTTAAAGGCTTCAGGTGACTCAAATAGAATTTTTTTTATTTATTTGCCTTTTCAAACGGTGTTGCTGATTTTGTTTCTCCTCTTCCATTAGTTATGCCTTTTCAGATTGTATAATTAATCAATTGATTATAATGCAGCATCAGCTAAGTATTTTCTTTATTTGATCTTGAATATGTTACATTTTTCTATTTTGTAATATCAGGTAAAAATCTTTAACAATTTGGTTCTATATTTGTTGATGTTTGTTTTGTATGTAAAATTTTTGATTTAGATAATTTCTTTTGGGGTTATCTAAATTAAAACTGCATCATGAGTGTATAGTCTATACACAGTTAGAATGTTCATATGTTTGAAGTATTTTACATATTATCTATTAATTTATATACTAGCTATCATTTAAAGATATTTTTCGCAACATTTATTGATTCAATAAAAAAATTATTATTTGAACATCAACACGTACTTTGAGTCGATGAATAGCTATTGATGAAAAATGGTTGACCAATCATAGCTATCTATTAAATCTTACCTCGTATTTACACATCAACACATGTTACACCTACTAGTTGACGTGTTTTGTGTCCAATCCTCACCCGACTGTCTATACGGTGGCCGACCAAGATGGATGACCTTCAACATTGTTCCACCACACTAATGAGTTGGTTACCGGTTTCGGAGACAGAGGAAAAGAAAAGTCGTTGCTTGTAGTCCAGGTGTTGGGAGCAGGGACGCACGTGTGTGACGCGCCGCGCAAGGTACAAGATAACGCACTTGCGCGCTCTGACTGGTTGGTTGACTAATGCGCCTGGCTAGACACACGTGCGCACCACCACACTTCACTACAGATCCAAGTGCACTGAGTAGAAAGAGTGTTGTATGTTTGAACAGAAAGAATTCTTACATTCTTACATATGAGACGCCGACACAACGTTGTGCGTATTTTAAGGCGAATATGAATGTTTTTTTATGAGTGTAGGATGAATGTGGATGATTGTATTCTGGTTACTAACTGAGTTCAACTGTTCCTCAGAAAGGGCAATTTATTAATAGCCCAACAGCCAGGGCAACTAAGGGACCTACGGTTGTTGGAATCAGAACCACGTGGTGCTTTACGTGGAATCCGAACCACGTAGTGCTGGTCTGATTTTCAGCTAATTGACAAGCCTGATACTCAGTTATCTCCCCCACACATCATCCGCACAATGATTACCACCCAACATGGACACCCCAGACTTCTCAAGTAGTGTCTACGCCGATAGCAACCACCAAGCGGACGCCATGTCGGTATTAAGAGGACCGAGCATACGTCCTCGCCTACCTATCGCCTACAATCTCCCAAACACTTTGTCCCCATGTAGCTGGGTTACAGCACTGCGCCACCAGTGCCGACAAATTTTGTGTATTTTTTTTACGAATATTTGTCGTACATTCTGTACACATCTTGTTGTAACTGACCTGTAGTAATAATAGTCTAAATAATTACATTTTCTCATATTAACCTATAATCTATAATACTGATTTCTAAATAAACCAGTATTATAGAAACTATGTAGGAATTCTATTGAATTTTATTATATTTTTTTTCTAATATTGGATAGCTTCCCAATCTGCCAAGCCAACGCTGTAAAGTTGACAGCCCCAGACTGTTCTACAGTAGCAAAGCAATTATAAGTTACCGCCAGCGAGCCAAAACATGCTTTTCTATTTCAACTGTACAGTTCGTGTTTGCTATTATAACCAGTTTACGCTGTATCGTTATTAAAGGCACCATAGATTGATATTATGACATTTTAAATTTTAAATAGTCTCAAATTATGTTTAGAGTCACACATTTAACCATAAAATTATATAAATAAATGGTTCCAAATAATTGGCACAAGCTTTCCTTCCACCATATTAAACACTAAAAAATTAAAACTTTGAAAATTACCAGTTTGATTCCCGTATATATATATATATATATATATATATATATATATATATATATATATATATATATATATATATTCTTTTCGATAACTAAAAAACTAGTCGAGTTAGAGTCATACGGTATTTACTAAAATATTTAAAATTGTAATTCACATTTTTCCTAAAATGTTAACAAAATCGTTAGAGCCGTTTTTGAGAAAATTCCATTTTTGTATGTTTTTGCCCATAAAAATTAAAAAAAAAACTAAAATTTCAAAAAAATCAAAAATGGTCTGGAAATATTGGCTAAATACACCTGTATAGCAAATTTCATAAAAATTGATCCATCCAATGGTCTCCAGCGAACTGCACATACACACAGACAGACACACATACGGACAGCCACCAAATTTTTTTTCAAGAAAACCACTTTTTTGGGTTCAGGGAATCCTAAAATGGATATTTAGACTAACTTGAAAATATTTTTTTACGATCACAATACTTTCTATATGTTTACAAAAAGAAACCTATTGTCCACTATAACAGGTCTTTACGTATTAAATAACGCTTCAAGTCTTGCGATACAGTCAATATTAAGAACCGAATCGTTGAAATAAAAACCCCGTGTTTTTGGCAATTTTTTGTGAAATGAAACGGCTCCCTTAAAGTTACAATTTTCTGTGACACGAATCATTCACAAAAATGTCTTTATTAAAGAGTGATAAAGAGATTAAAAAAATTATAATGATTATAATTACGTATATTGGTGAATGTAATATAATGTGATATAGAATAACACATAAAACTCGTTTGAAGCATTTAATAAAATCGAACCCAGTAATTTGAAATGAGCGCGTGAAGGACATAAGGTGTGCAATTAGGTTTAACCGGTAGCCACCGGTTAGGCGAAGATTTCTCCGGATTCAGGATATCCATAGTGGCGGAGAACTCGGGCTATAACGCAACTTGTAATCAGTCGAAACATTATTATTTAATACAACCTGACCATGTTTGGGCATAAAAATACAAGGGCGCTCGCCCTTTAAAATTACCAAATAAAAATTTTTTAAATGGTAAAATAAATCCAAGGAATCCAATTTATAGGTTATGTTAGTAGTGGACTGTATAGTTCAATATAAATTAGATTTTCTTTTCTATAATTGTTCAAAATACTGTATATTTTAATGTACAGTATTTTTACGATTGGAACTTAAGCCTATAGCCCACTGACTCCCGAACTTCATAACTTTCAACCCAAATACAGTAACCCAATGAAAGTCACTGTTTTTCTACATAATTGTTGACCCGAATACACAAAGTATGTCACTGTCTTCCCAGATGATTTTTTAACCAAATACACAATGTATGTCACTGTCTCACTACATAATTTTTGACCCAAATACACAATGTATGTCACTGTCTCCCCACATGATTTTTTACCCAAATACACAATGTATGTCACTATCTCCTTACATGATTTTTGACCCAAATACACAATGAATGTCAATGTCTCCCTAGATGATTTTGGATCTAAATACACAATGTATGCCACTGTCTCCCTATATGATTTTTTTAACCAAATATACAATGAATGTATCATCTCCTTACATGATTTTTGACCCAAATACACAATGTACTGTATGTCACTGTCTCACTACATAATTTTTGACCCAAATACACAATGTATGTCACTGTCTCCCCATATGATTTTTTACCCAAATACACAATGTATGTCACTATCTCCTTACATGATTTTTTACCAAATACACAATGTATGTCACTATCTCCTTACATGATTTTTGACCCAAATACACAATGAATGTCAATGTCTCCCTAGATGATTTTGGATCTAAATACACAATGTATGCCACTGTCTCCCTATATGATTTTTTTAACCAAATATACAATGAATGTCACTGTCTCCCTAGATGATTTTGGACTAAAATACCCAATGTATGTCACTGTCTCCCTTCATAATTTTGTACCCAAATACGCAATGAATGTCAATGTCTCCCTAGATGATTTTGGGCCCAAATACAAAATGAATAGCACTATCTCCCTACATGATTTTTGACCCAATCATTGTAAGCCAATACATTTCAATGTCTCCCTACACGATTTTGGCCCCAGGTACTGCAACCCGTAGAATGTTACTGTCTTCTATCATGATTCAAGGCATTAATATAAACCTATGAACGTCACTATCTCCCTATAAAACGAAGGAGACTGATGTTGGAAGTAGTCTGTAACTCACTGTAAACCTTTTATAGTCTGTCTCCCTAAGTGTTTTTAAACGGAATACTAACGCAATGAATTTCAATGGCACCTTACATAATGTTGGTCCCAAGGACTGTAACATAATGAATTTCATTGTCTCCTTACATAGTTTTGAGTGAAATAATGTAACCCAATGAAATTCACTGTTTCCCTACATCATGTAGTCATATAAACCCATATACCTGACTGGCAATAATTTGACACATAAAAAGCGATCGAGCTGTACGGTCATCCATCAGGATTCTGAACCCACCGGGAGTCCATAGATCCTTTCGCTACTACAAAGGCAAGTCTATTCCCTACAAAAAACCACTGTTTATGATAAAATCCTAAAACCAGTCTCTACTTCACCCAGCCCATATTTAAATAATGTAATTTAATTATATGTTGTAAGGATAATTTGATGACGCCTTCAAAGAAATAAGCAAACAGCCCAGAGCGTTCTGCATAACTTAGCACTCAGGTCCAGAGCTATCAATCCGATCACAAGTCGGTGCCTCAGATGTTCGGAGCACGCGAGACAGTTTCTAGGTCGACATTTACTTATATAAATACCACAAACAACAAATAATTTAGTGCTTAAACCTTTTTGTACCCAGCCTCATCAGATAGACGGACGTTGGCTCAACATTTTGTATCTCCTTGTATCTAGCACGCCCATTGAATTATTCATGTCTAACACTGTCTTGCGAAATAATATCTTCCCTTTCCTATTATGATTCATATTATATTTTAACAAATTACTGTATTGTTTGTACTGTTAATTTTATGAATTATACTATAATTATCTTATTAATCTCTAGGCTATAATATTATATTTCATAACAAGAGTGGAAAGTGGGGTTTTGCATGTTCGAGACCATATGTTTGAAGTGCGAGACTTGTCGAGCACTTCAAATGGTCGAGAACATACAAAACACTTTCACTCGAGTTTTGAACGATACTTTTCACTACACTACGGAATAAAAACAGGTGTTGTTGACTGTGGAAAATTTTCGGTTGTAAACAATGTTATTTGACATTTGTAGCTATTAGATTGCTTAATATATTTATATATATAAAAAGAACAACACTTAGCAATCTTTTTTGAAAACAGAATATTCTGTTTTCAACTGATGATGGTCTTTCGAGACAGAAATCGATCTTGAAAATTAAAAACACCAAAAAAGATTGCTAAGTGTTGTTCTTTATATATATATAAACAATGTTACTTTCGGTAGTAAACAATAGACAGCTGTTGAAAATATGATGTTTCGCAGGTTGTAAACACATAACGAAAACAGCTAAACTCATAGTAGTGTAGTGAAAAATACATTTAAGGCATTTCTTTTGCTAAGATCAACACTAGAGGCTGTGCAAAGACACCAATACCAGGAATATGTCAAAGAAAAAACAACATATTTATACATCTAAAGACCATGTGTGTTTTTGTTTTATTTATTATTTTTTATTTTTTTTTAGTTATTTATTTTTTAATTTTATGTCGTCCCGATACTGGAGTATTCAATCATGCTATTCTTGATATACTGTGTTATTGTTTAAACCAAGTTGTTCTACAATCATATTTGTAGTCAATCGTCGATCATTTCAAACCAAATCTCTGATTTTTCCTACATTTTCATCGCTTTTAGATGATAACGGTCATTCTGAGTGAGGTTTTTTTCTGAAAAACCACTAAATCTATGATATAATTGTACAATTGTCGTGAATTTATATAGACTTAGTTACTCAATATTATATTAACTATTATTTGTATATAATTTGTTTTATTTTGTATAATAAATGCTCTCAAAAAGTGTTATTTTGTTTTTTGAAATTTTATTGTAATGTACAATTTATTTTAATTTTAGTAGTTTGGAAGATTAATATCAATTTATTCATTTTGTTTTATTAGCCTCCAGAACTGTTATATTATAGAAATAATACTGGTTAAATTACCTTTTTTCTGTCAACAGTTCTTCAAACATAATCTGCTATGTACATTTCGAAGCATAGAGCTTCATCATCAGGCTTTCCAAAAACGTCACTATTTACATTACACTAAACATTAAAAACATTTACATTACACTAAACATTAAAAACATTTAAAATATAAACATTTAAACATATTAACATAGCACATTTGCCGGCCGGTGATAGACACCAACTAATGACCAATGAGCAGGTCATTGGTCATTAGTTGGTGTCTATCACCGGCCGACAAATGTGCTATGTTAATATGTTTAAATGTTTATATTTTAAATGTTTTTAATGTTTAGTGTAATGTAAATAGTGACGTTTTTGGAAAGCCTGATGATGAAGCTCTATGCTTCGAAATGTACATAGCAGATTATGTTTGAAGAACTGTTGACAGAAAAAAGGTAATTTAACCAGTATTATTTCTTTAATATCAATACTGATGTATGTATGTGTATATAATATATTGATTATATTCAATAAATGTAAGAATTGTTATTTTATATGTTACTTAGATGACGTTTGAAAATTATTTCAATTGTAGAATTTTAAAAAAGCCTCCAAACAGGCAAAGCCTTGGAGGAATTGAATATTTCTCACTTTACCAATGAAATATTGTAGTAAATGTATGTAGGCTATATGATATGTATGTATTTGGGAAGTAAATTTCTTCCTTTCTTTATTTTCTACCACTTTATTCAAATGAAAATCATAACATTATGAACACTCTTAAGAACATAGCAGTAACTACTCCAACCAGATCCTCAAATGTTAATTGTTGCTCCCAGGATTAATGATTATTGATGCTTGCCATTCAATTACGGTGGGATCTATATCTATAAAAGTGGTAGGCCTAAGAAAAACCTTAGACCCAATAATACTTAAGACACAGAGAAGAAGTGAACAGAGGTTACATTCGATAGTACACTAAATGTGTGTCGAGAAGTTAGATCTCCTCTTTACCATGCGATGACAGAGCCAGCACCTTGTCAGTCCCTCCTTTATTCCACCCAAATCCTCGAGGATTAACGTAGTAAGTGTTACTACAGATGTAAATTATAACTGGCACAGAGGCGTTCGCTGCGATCATAAGAAAGCGATCTCTTGATATTTTACTCTCTGCTTGAGAACAAGACTTCTACGCCGGCTCATCTTCAGACCGTTCATTTTAAACATAAGAATCATTATTTGTAAAATATTACACACAACCGTTAACACTCGTAGGTGACTGTACTTTTATTAATATGCCCTTTAATGGTAGGTTCATTGTTACAGAAGACTGCTGTTTCCAAGGCGAATGAAAAATACAAAAATAAATAAATAAATTCCCAGGAATATCTGCTGGACCAATCAATACAAGATGGTCATTGTCATATTTTCTTTCGAAGACGTAAGTTGTTTTTAATTTTATTTGTGTGTTTATTTTTACTTTTATTTTTAGTAATTTAATAATTATTGTTCCCCCTTCCTGGAATGTTGTGGCTAGTGATGCTCCACGAGTTACACTGTCTTAATGGTCGTGGACCAAGTACAGTGGTATGATCTCAGATAAATTGTGTTTTCACTACACTACTATGAGTTTAGCTGTTTTCGTTATGTGTTTACAACCTGCGAAACATCATATTTTCAACAGCTGTCTATTGTTTACTACCGAAAGTAACATTGTTTACAACCGAAAATTTTCCACAGTCAACAACACCTGTTTTTATTCCGTAGTGTAGTGAAAAGTATCGTTCAAAACTCGAGTGAAAGTGTTTTGTATGTTCTCGACCATTCGATGTGCTCGACAAGTCTCGCACTTCAAACATATGGTCTCGAACATGCAAAACCCCACTTTCCACTCTTGTTATGAAATATACTATTTCCGTTTTCTCTATCTGAGAACACGGTGGGTTCTGATGATTTAGACGAAGGCCACAAAGCTTCGTTGTTAACGTTAGTCCCATAAACCTTGTACACTATCGACTAAAACATGAAGAATTTGAACTCACTTTGAATCATAGGCACTATCTATGGTTAGTTAAACTAAATTACTAGCATACTTATTGTATTATCTTTTTTATTTTTATTTTATAAAACCTATAAATCTATATAATTGTTTTACTTAATAAGCCTGATTCTTGAGTGCATGTATTTGGGTTGTTTTGCTTTTGTTATTTCTTCAATGTTAATAATTATTTATAATAAATATAGTAATAAACATTTACGTCGGCACTGGTGGCGCAGTGCTGTAACCCAGTTACTTGGGGGACAAAGTGTTGTGAAGATTGTAGGCGATAGGTTCTATACTTGGTCCTCATAAAGTGGTGCAATCGGTTTTCGGTGAGTTAATTATTTCTTAATTTTATAATCAAAATTAGTTAATTTACCTTCCCTTGGGACAGCAAAAATAAATTTCTTTTAACCACTACGTTAGAACTTGTGGCCTTATGAAGTGACGAATTTAGCTGGTTTTAAATCAACTAGAAGACAAAACCGTTCAAAGTACAAATTTATTAATTGTTAGCTATTTTTTAACCTTTAAAATTATAAATATTTTTACGTTTTCTTTTCAAATGAAAAACATCTCAATCCCTTCAGTTGTGTGTAAAAATCATAGTTATGCAAAAATAAATTTGTACTTTTAACGGTTTTATCTTCTAGTTGATTTAAAATCAGCTAAATTCACCACCTCATAAGGCCACAAGTTCTAATATAGTGGTTAAACATTTTTTTATATTTTCACTGTCTCAAGGAAAGGTACATTAACTAATTTTGATTATAAAATTGGAAAATCATTAACTCATCGAAAACCGATTGCAACCCTTGCATAGTGACATGGCGTTCGCTCAATGGTTGCTATGCGTGGACACTAATAAAGAAATTTGGGGTGTCCATGTTGGATGTTAGTCAAGGTCCAGATGTTGTGTGAGTAAGAGGACTGAGTATTAGGCTTGTCAATTAGCTGAAAATCAAACCAATACTACGTGGTTAGGATTTCACGTATATAGGTCCCTTAGTTGCCCTAGATACTGAGCTATTATTAAATGGCCCTTTCTGAGGAATAGTCGAATTCAGTTAGCAATCAGACTACACTCATATAATCATTCATATTCGCTTTAAAATACGCACAACGTTGTGTCGTCTCATATGTAACAATACAAGAATTAATATTAAAATCAGTCATTATCTTTAGTCACATTAAAAATAATCTAATACTAATAAAATTAACTGAAAAAAGAAGACTATCCTCTGATATGAGTCCCTGTTCGACGTAATTAGTTGATGTTCGGTTCTCACAGGTAGCGCCAGTGGTCTCCTTTCAGTCTATCTCCAGTACACACTGAAGTGACTAATATCTGAGCTTAAAGTTCGCCAAATAATCATCCGAGTGCTTATTTAAAACAAATCACCGTTAGATAGCAGCTCTTGCGCACGTCTGCGTCAAATGCAATGGCTTGGACAAAGGATTTGTTTCTAAGTAAATGGCAATACATTGCAAACAAAATGAAAACATTTTTCTAAAGCTTTAAGAAATTATATTTGTCAACAAAACAAGTTGGTGATAGATAAAAAATAATAATACACGGAAATCCACTTCTAGTCTAAGTAAATTCTTACAAAAGAACTGGATATAACCACTGAGGTACGGTGTATCTATGACCGGTGGACGGGGGCAGCTGCTCCATCAGAACAAACCTTCAATATAAATTATCTGCTAAATGTCTAATTTGAGCTATCTACTAGGCGCGTGCTCTGCAATTAGAAACGCGCATGCGGGTGTTACCAAAGGGGGGGGCGGAAGTGTATCCTTACATTCGATAGAGTGAGAGAGCCGTTGTGGGAGGGGGCTAACGTATCTCTCTCTTGTATCGATTACCGTGGGAACGCCTTTGTTTTACAACCGATACAAATCAGGTGCTCGTCTTCTGCCGTGATCGACACTTCCTGTCTTTCCTCTACGTGAGATCGAGATAACTAAGTTGTCACTGTTTTAATATGGATTACAAATTTCAAACACCAATATTGGATGGTGGAAATACGTCAAAACCAAAAGAAACGTGGTGTTAAAAAACATATAAAAAATTTTCGACCGATCGATCCTTCCACCCAATTAACGCAAATAAGTTTCTCAAAAAAGGCAGGGAGCACTAATAAGTGCTACTGTAAAATCCAAATTTAACTTTCTTGTTTTGGATCTTTGTCCCATAACAGCGTTGGAATACTATACTTATTACAATTACACCGGCGTTGAAAAAAAATATTTTAGGAAAATAGAACGTTCCACTTTTTGCACGTCTGAGGGAAGTAGGCCTACTGCAGAGAAAATCCATAGTTGAAAACCAAGCTCGTAGTCTGTATTAGAAACGGATAGAACAGAGCTTGTATCCTGTCTAGATGTATATAAAACGGAGCTTGTATCCTCTCTAGAGGCATATAGGCCGGAGCTTGTATACTCTCTAGAGGCATATAGAACGGAGCTCGTATCCTCTCTAGAGGCACATAGAACGGAGCTTGTATCCTCTCTAGAGGCACATAGAACGAAGCTTGTATCCTCTCTAGAGGCATATAGAACGGATCCTGTATATTCTCTAGAGTCATATAGGCCGGATCCTGTATATTCTCTAGAGGCACATAGAACGGAACTTGTATCCTCTCTAGAGGCACATAGAACGGAACTTGTATCCTCTCTAGAGGCACATAGAACGGAACTTGTATCCTCTCTAGAGGCATATAGAACGGAACTTGTATCCTCTCTAGAGTCATATAGGCCGGATCCTGTATATTCTCTAGAGGCACATAGAACGGAACTTGTATCCTCTCTAGAGGCACATAGAACGGAACTTGTATCCTCTCTAGAGGCATATAGGCCGAATCCTGTATATTCTCTAGAGGCACATAGAACGGAACTTGTATCCTCTCTAGAGGCATATAGAACGGAACTTGTATCCTCTCTAGAGTCATATAGGCCGGATCCTGTATATTCTCTAGAGGCACATAGAACGGAACTTGTATCCTCTCTAGAGGCACATAGAACGGAACTTGTATCCTCTCTAGAGGCATATAGGCCGAATCCTGTATATTCTCTAGAGGCATATAGATCGGAGCTTGTATCCTCATTAGAGACCCGGGGCTTTTCAAACAACAAAACATGTTACAATACGGACTTCGCATGTAATAACCACTGACAGACGAGTTTTTTTTTTTCATAAACAAACAGAGTGTATCAGAGTAATCAGCAATTCAGAGTGATTTTAAAAAAATTATATGGTTTTTTTATGTAAACATATAAGAATATATTTAAATAATAATAATAATAATAAATTATCAATGATAATTTGACATGACCAGCTCCCTTTAAAAAATTAATATAATTACTGCTAATTCTAATTTGATATTTATATGATAATTAGAAACGCATGCTTTACCAAGAAGTTTGTATCCTTACAAAAAGAGACGTCTGTGGGAGCAACGAAATCTTTGTATCAAATTACTGATAGCTTTGTTTTACAACATACAATATCTCGTATTTTGCCGTGATCACAATTTTTTTTTATGAAATTTAAAACTAAATTTGCATTTACAGAAAAATTTTATAAAAAATTAACGTATTGTGGTGAAATACGTTCGCAAACCAACGTAAAACGTTGTTAAAAAATTTTTTTAAAAATTTCTCCTAAAGACAACGTTCTAAAAAGTAGAGCAGTAATTGTGCTACTGTAAGAGACACTAATTTAACTGTTTTGGTTTGTCCATAAAGGTGGTAAACAGTAAAAATGACAAGTGTTATAAAAAAAATATTTGTGGTTAACCTCATTTTTCCAATAGTGTCTGGGTAAGTTGTCCGACGAGCACAAAAATAAAAAAGTTCGTGGTCTAGCTTGAACATGGGAACGTCCTTAATCCTCTGCTTACTTACAATATGTAGAACGTTATTTTAACTCTATTAGTAGAATATAAAAAATTTACTCAATAGATTCTCAAACGAAACGGAGAATATTACTTATTAGGACTCAACAATAGAGGATCTTCTTTAGAATTAAATTTTCCAAGATATTTACTATTAAATCTAGACTATAGAACCTTATTCAAAGATAGTAGAAGATTGTTTTACTTCTAGCATAGCGGGCTACCTTCAAAGGACATAAGGGGTGTACAATTTAGAAGCTATAAACGTGTGTTACTTTCTGAGGCTGTAGGGCTCATCTTTGACATATAAATGGCTTTTACCTCAAGAAATAAAGGCTTGATCTTGACAATAAAGAGAGCTTCCTATCTTCTCTAGCGCATTGAGGGTTGTATCCTCATCTCGACATATAAATGGAGCTTTATCCTAAGAAATGAGAGGATGCATATATCTAGAGGCTTACCTACTATTCTTCTCGCGCATAGAAGGGTTGTCCTCATCTAACATATAACAAGCTTTACCAGAGGGGGAATATAAAGAGAGCTTGTACACTTTCTAGCGATATGCAAGGCGTTGTCATCTCGAGTATAGAACTGGCTTTGCCAAGAGGGTGATGCATATGAAGGAGCTTGTATCCTTATTGTGCTATACGTCGGCAGCTTTGCCTCATCTGAGATATACAACTAGCTTGTACTAACAAAGAAGGGGTGGATGCAATAAGAGAGCTGTACCTATGTACTCTCTAGAGACCGCGGGCTTTCACAACATTCAACAGGACTTGCATTACCACTGACAGCTTATTACAAAGAAGGTTTTGGGATGCAATTAGAGTGTGTTAAATTTAATTTTGTCTGCTCTTGCAAATTTAAATTAGTAATTATCACTCGATAAAATTTGACTTTACCAAAAATTTTATGTTTCATTTAATAACTTATGTATTATTGCATCTCGTGTCAGTTGGTAAAGAGCTCTGAAGCACGACATTGTCATAATACAAGTTTTACAAATTTTGTAATGGTTTTATTAATATAATTAAAGAGCTGTACCTATATTGCGTCTCGCGTCTGCAGGCGTTGCCTCATCTTGATATACAATGGCTTTACAAAGAAGGGGTGGATGCAGTAAGAGGGCTGTACCTATATTGTGTCTCGCGTCTACAGGCGTTGCCTGTTATCACGGGCCCTCACAAAACATAATTCTTACTTCCGTAATTCCCCCTAACTAAACGGAAAAACTTTTGTAACACAAATGTTCAGATGTCAAACTCAATAATAAAATTACTATACATTTCTCTAGTCAATCTTTGTAATAAACTTCCAAATCAAACAAAGCATAATCCAATGTTAGTGAAATCAAAAAAAGTGAAAATAATTTTTAATCCAAATAACGGGCAATGAACCAACCAATAAATATGAAATTAACACATCAAATGCACTGCACTGTTCAATTAATTTTACAAACTAAACATATATCCGATTCAGAATGCACAACAGTTAAATTACAGTAAGAAAACACGCTTAGGTTATATCACTTTGTTTTGTTTACAGTAGGCTACAACATTACACTTCGCCCACTGCCGATCTAAGTGTTGTTGAGGGCATAGAGTAGAGAACAGGAATAGGCCTATTTTAGCATACAGGATAAAATTATCTACAAACTTTCACCTAGCGTTTCTGTTGCAACCAAATTCCGTTGTTATTGTATTCATACTTTCCATTGTAATGCATAGATGCGTCGTATAATAAGCTGCATTTTTATTTTTGAAATAGGTGCATGGCCTATACCACCCAATTTTTTTTATAAAAATATATACCTGGAACAAACTTCAGGAGGTTATTTCTGGGGTCAAAAGGAATCAAAAAGTTCTTATAAAAATATATCCTAATATGAACAGTTTTCTGTTCTGTCTGTCTGTGTTTTTTACATTATAATTGTTTTGTCATCAACCATAACAGGTAAAGTGTTGAAATTTGGCACGTATGCTATACTAGTAATATTAATTGGAGAAAAAATTTAACAAACATTTTTCGGAAAACAAAAATAGCGGCTAGTTAAAAACTTTGACGTTAAATTCCATAAAAACTAAACCCTTTACAAAAAAACACAAAAGTAACAATTGTTGGAAATCGTTTGTGGTATTCTTTTAATCTAGTTACACTTGAAGGACAAAAATAGACTAAAGAAATTATTAATTTCTTGTTTGTTTTTAATAAATAAGGTATCGTTAGTTTAAAATAAAACTTCCTACAGTCTATTACTTTTTGTTTTTACACAGGGTGTACTTTTTATGGAATTTAACACCCTGTTATTGTTAAGTTGTGCTATTTTGAAATTTTCCAACAATGTTATTGTTTTTTTCAATTTTTTTCTCTAGTAGAATATTGCTCTAAAAGATATACGTGCCAAATTTCAACACTATACCCTTTTTTGGTTTTTAAGAAAAAAAGTTATAATGTAAAAAACACAGATGGACAGACAGACAGAAAACAGTGCATATTAGGACATAGTTTATAAGAACTATTTGGTTTGTTTCGACCCCAGGAACAACCTCCTGAAGTCTATCCAAGTATTGAGTTACACCCTGTATATACAGTAAGTTACATATATTTTTTTATTTATTTTTTTTTTTTTTTTACTGCGCATTTATTTTCCTTGTTTACTATAGGACCTCACCGACCAGTTTTCCAAAGCTTGGTGGGGCCTAGATTGTGTATTTATTTATTCATTTTTTTATTTATTCATAAGACGCCGATCGTCAAGATATGGGCGAATATGGATTTCGAATGAGTGTGATGAGTGTAGATGAGCGAATGTAGTCATTGTTACAAACTAAGGCCGACTATTCCTTAGAAAGAGTCATTAGTCTAATTAATAGCCCAATGACAAATGAACAGCCGGTGATTATCAGCTGATCCTTCTCAAAATGTATTATGACTCTGGTTGGGATCAAACTGAGGTCGACTATGCCTTAGAAAGTGTCATTAATTAATAGTCCAATGACAAATGAACAGCCGGTGATTATCAGCTGATCCTTCTCAAAATGTATTATGACTCTGGTTGGGATCAAACTGAGGTCGACTATGCCTTAGAAAGTGTCATTAATTAATAGCCCAATGACAAATGAACAGCCGGTGATTATCAGCTGATCCTTCTCAAAATGTATTATGACTCTGATTGGGATCAAACTGAGGTCGACTATGCCTTAGAAAGTGTCATTAATTAATAGCCCAATGACAAATGAACAGCCGGCGATTATCAGCTGATCCTTCTCAAAATGTATTATGACTCTGATGTGTACACTTAAAAGAAAGAAATAAATAAAATTATAGGTTACAGTTTATTTTTTAGGTTTTATAGGTAACACTTATGAGATAAAACTATTTTTATTAATGAGTCATTTACTTATTGCTAATGACACAAGACAATTGTGTATGTTTTGTAAATATCGTAGTTTTTGTGACAGTAAAAACATTGTATTCTATTGCTTTTACGTTTTACAGAATGTTTAGGCCTATATAGTCCTATATATCCCAGTTTGACTTAAGTAAGGTACATTCAATTTACAATTAACATATAGGGTAAGCTAATGTGAATAAGCTGGGTAAAAGCCGTACGTACTCAGGGTGATTGGCAGAGCCTATATCATAACATCGATTATAAGCTCCCGACATGTGACTTAATATGTACTTTTTATCTTCATTGTGTTATAAACTTTGAGAATCTTAGAAAAATCAAAATAAAGTAAAAAAATGTTTGTTTCGTGCAGGCACATTAATTATTGTTGTAGGATATACTTAATTAAAGAATCAAGTTCCCGGTGAAAAATGTTCCTAAACCAATCAGCACGGGAAATATACACTTGCCTGATTATGAATTTTCGGATAAGACCACTGAACTTTAAAAATCAAATTTATACTCTTAATACTAACATGGCGTCCGCTCAATGGTTACTATCGACGAGGACAGTACTACTGAAGTCTGGATTCCTATGTCGGTAGTCAAAGTTCAGATGTTGTGTAGGGGAGAGAATTGAAAGTCAGACTTGTCAGTTAGCTGAAAATCAGACCAATTCTACGTGGTTTGGATTCCACGTAAAGCTGTAGGTTCCTTAGTTGCCCTGAGTAATAGGCTATTATAAATAGCTCTTCCTTAGGAACAGTCGACCTTAGTTAGTAATAATGACTTCATTCGTTCATCTCCTCTCATCACACTCATTCACTCCTCATATTCGCCCATATCTTGAGAATCGGCGTCTAATAATGAATAATGACTGCTTGATTGAAAACAACCCCTCAGATATAATAGATAAGGGAACACCTCTGAATATATATTTTCCTGTTTTAACTCCCACCACACCGTTACTTCCTCAGGTTACTTCCTAGGAGCTAGATTGATCTACCTTGACAAGTCCAACCATGTAGAATTTCATTAGTGACAAAACTGACGCCCTGGAGTTCCGAGACCGGTGTTGCGGAAGACGTGGAGCGACAAGAGAGCAGAGGTCTGCCAAATGATCAATCATAGCATGGCGCCGGAGAATCACTACAGTGACGCTGGACACCACGCAAACTCCTATGAACCTCAGTCCGAGATTGGGATGGCAAATATTTTCAACATTTCGATTTGTCGCAAAACAAATATCGATCTAATGATAATATTGAAAGGAAAATATCGACTTATCGAGTAACCGATATATCGAATTGTGAATGATTTATCTATTCAAAATTAAATTTTGATTGCATTCTGGACCAAATAAACAATTATTTTATGGTGGCCAGTGAACCTTCACATCCAATAATGGATGATCCACAAATGATGCACTAACTTATGTAATGACCAAAAATACACTCATGTTTTGCTATTAGAATAGCCCACAATACACTCATTATTTAGAATAGCCCACTGAATGTAGACCTACATGAATACAATTATCTACACAAAACAAGTTGTGGTCTGTGGGGTTGAGTAAAAAATATTCAAAATAAGAATAATGATACCTTTAATTATTATAAAAGAATAATATAATAAGACTGTTATTTTTGTTTTTCGCATTTAAAAATGCCACTATGCTTCTAATTAACGCTAAAATTCAAACAGATTATTTCAGTAAACTTCACTTTAGTGGGTTAACCTCACGCAAAAATGCTATCTAAAAGTTACTTTATTATTTCAATGCATGTTTTGTACGCATAAGAGGCAATTTATATGTGTTTTTTTTTTAAATTGTGATGATTTTGAGGAGAGAGAATAACGACAATATTTAGTGATATGATATATCGGACCAAAATATCGATATGGCAGATATTATCGAAAGAAAATATCCATACTAACCTATCGATATATCTAAACGTATTTATCTATATTTCCAATAAAATCGTTGCCATCCCCTAGTCCGAGATGACCCGGTGTCAGTACTGCAGTTGGCCACTGGTTTTAATTTATTCGAAAACGCTATTTTTCATTGCTTCAACACTGTTATAATTGTAAATTCTAAAATGCCTGGGACTCACTTTTCTCAAAACGTAGGCGTCCAAAAAGTTATGTGACATTTCTACAAAAAAGGGATATAATTTTCGTATGTAGGCCTATGTTTTAACAGTCTACCTTAGAGAATAACATATTAAATAACTATTTTTTGAAAAGAACTACAAATCTTAAGAGTATAAATATATGGTTCCAACGAATTGGCACAAACTTCCCCCCCCCCCTATTAAACACTAAAAAAATCAAAACTTTGAAAATTACCAGTTTGATTCCCAATTTTTTTCCGTAACTCAACAACTAATAAAGTTAGAGAGAGACATGCGATTTTAATGAAATATTTAAAATTGCAATTCAAATCTTTCTTGAAAATTTAATCAAAATCTTTAAAGCCATTTTTGATAAAATTCTATTGTTTTATGTTTTCAGCCCATAAAGGTAAAAAAAACCTAAAATGTCCAAAAAGGAAAAAATGGTCTGGAGATATTGACTAAATACACCTACATACCGAATTTCATAAAAATTTATCCATACGTTTGGTCTTCAGCGAACTGCACATACACACAGACAGACACACATATAGCCTACGGACAGACACAAAATTTGTTTAGAAAACATACAATGAATCTTCCTCGTAAGGTCCTACGTTGAGTCGCTTCGCACAAATGTGGGAAGATGCAACTACTGGAAATTCAAGTCGAGAATAGCAAATGATCAGTCATGTAATTGCAAAGTCAAAGTTCAAACTATGGATCACATAGTTAATGACAGTTCATTACGATCTTTTCAGGGAGGGGGAGATTAGCTGGTCTTCATTCAATCGGAGAAGCAGGTGTTGAATTGTCATGGAACCTGGCTTTAGCTCTCTGACGGGAGATCAATATTTAAACAATATTACAGACAGAAGTCTTTTAAAACTCTGCAGAGGCTGTCGGCCATATTAATTTTAATCCCCTAAGAACAATGTTATTTGTGAATCTATATTTGTTCGTTATTTATTGACCAAAAGTTGTGTATGAGGTGATATTTTAAACGTTATCATATTGCGCATTGTACTTGCTTATGATATTTTGAATAGGCGTACTAGGTTGCCTATTTTTGAAAAATAGGTGAAATTAAAAACGTCAAACTAAACATTTTACGAGTATATAGGCCTACTGTTTTCTAACAAACAAATTAGGAATTCGCAAAGAAATTCCAACACGTAATTTCATTTTTGATCAAATGCACTTTGTTTGAAACAAATCCGTTTAAAAATAACTGTTTAATTTTGATACGTGTGATCGCATGTCCGGTTCAAAAATAACATAGCTTTATGTGATTAAAACCAACATGGCCGACAGCCCCCAACATCCTCTGCAGACTCTTTTATGTTATTGAGATATTGTTTATTAGTCTAATATTTAATTTTTCATTAGTTTGGCTAGCCTATATTTAAGCCCATAAATCTTCATATACTTTTTAAAGATGACAAAAAAGAATCAAACCGTTAATTCAGTCGTACTGATGACATTGTTCAACTGCAGTGCATGATGGCATTCAATTAGTTATTTGGAACATTTCACTGAGTTAGATCACATCAAGAGATCCCCGACCGAAATCTATTCAAAGCAATCTGAAGAAGCCGGCCCTCCCTTGCAGAGCTGTTGCTCGCCTGAGTGGGTGGATGGGGAAGGGGGGAAGCCGCGGGAGCCGATCTGTTAAACTAACCCCTTCAATAAGGGTTGATTACTGGTGTTAAGTGGGTACTTGAGCCAATCTGTCTGGAGGGGGAGGGGCGGGTAGCTGGTCTATGATTGGTTGAGGGGCGGAGCCTCGAACCGCCCGGTCCCGCAGAGCGCGACCCGACCAGTCACTGCTGAACCTTGGCGCGGAGAGCCTCGCATGTCCGTGTCCCGAGACTCGATACCTGCGTGTCTGTGATAGTATACCTACTTTACTGGATTTGATATGGTCGTTATTTTGTAAGTAATGTACTTTTCTATTTCATTTTATAATATGATCCATTTATTAAGTGTACAGTCCCTTACATTAAATAGAGCTTGGGTTAGAGACAGTACAGTATATATATTTTAACTATACTTTTATACTAATTTGTGACAAATTTACTATAATCTGGTAAGTTATTCCTAAATTATAGGCTTTAGGAACTATCTTCTCAAAATAATTTTGAAGTGGTTGCATGGAACTTCTGCTTTCTCGTAACTAAAATGCACATAACTTAACCTACTTACCCATTCATGATCAGAAATAGGGAATTATTGGGCCTATATTATATTAATAATAGGCTGTTATAGATTTAAAAAAAACGGAATGAATTGTAAATTAATCAAATACCTATTCATTTATCTTAGTATGAACATATAGTAGCTTGTAGGCTATGAAAAATATTAAAACATAGTCAAATTCCTTTAGCTGTCTCCAAAACTCAAACTATTTATAGCAATAACTACAAAAATAACTTAGTTATTTAGGTATTTGGAGGGAAAGAAAAGGCTTCTATCAGTATCAGCAGTGCCTTACTCATATCTGATTGCGATAACTAAATGTCATGCCTCGCTGCTTTCTCTACTACACGCGCATGGATTCATGATGAAGTTTAGGTTATGTTTGATTTTTATTACTTTCCATTGATATATTTTTATAGAAAATAGTTCGAGTTTGGGGCAGCGAAAGGAATTCGACCATAATACATAGACAGTCAATAATTTATTATTCAACAGGGATTTTTTACAATTAATTTTAACCATTCCTGCAGTATTTTTGTCGACAAGTCTTTTTATTTATTCGTTAGTTATAGCAGAGAAATATCTTAGTTATAGTTCATGTAACAATCTACAAAATCATTAATTAATAAGATGTTTTTGGAAATAGTAGCCTAACCTAGGCTTTATATAGGACCTAGGCTACATCACTTTCACCCTCGGTGTTCCTCAGATAGGTTAGTTTATTCCAGAAAAGTTAGTTTTACCTATATTGGCTTACGTTCCTTACCCGGTCAGGCTTGGTTACGATCTATTATCAAGTAACATAATTAAGTAATTAATAATATCACATAAAAACCTGCTCGTGAATATTTTCTTCTGTCATGTTAAATCAGATTTAGGCCCGACTATATGTTGTGTATTTTATTTATAATAAATAAACATAAACCTTAATAATAGTCTGTCGTCAAAATAAAATTATTTGCATAACTCCTTGTCCATTCTTATTAATAAAACTAATATTTTATATTTTTTAAATATTTTAATGTTCATGTTTAATCTATTTTATATAGGCTTAAATGTTACCGATGGTAAAATAAAATTAATATCAATTATATTTATAAAATACTTTTATTACATTCTCAATTATTAATTATTAAATTAATTCATATAGTAAATAACAACTATCAAAAGTTATAAATATGTATCTTTGATACAAATGCAAGCCTTTAGTACATACCTTGACAAATTTAAACAACTTTTTGGATTTTTAACCTTTTTTTTAATTTTTTAGCTATGAAAAGTGTTCACGAACTATGAAAATGGGCTGTATTTTATAGTTTGTGTATAAATTAAATATTTATTTATATACAATGTTTTTATAATTATAGAATATGCCTAATTTAAATACTGTAGCCTACATAAACATTTTAAGGACACAAGAAAACGATGTTTTATAGAAATATTGACGCAATAAAATATCAGACATTAGTTTCAGAGTAGTTCAACGATTAATTTTAACTAAAGGAATATATTTAAATAGTCTAGTATTTTTTACTGTGATGTGCAGGCCTGCCAGAGCTTTTGATCTCAAATTAAAATTATGCTGTTTTTAATAAAAACTAGTGAATTAAAAAAATAAATACACTAAAAAAGTGAATTCAGTATATGTTGAAAAAACAAACACAACAATAGGACTTCTGTTGATATTTTTAATATTTTTATTTTTAAGGAATGTAAATATTACTATACATAAATTCATCGATTGGAGATTTATCATTTTTGAAAGAAAATAAGGAACAGAATATAATGAATGTCTTTATTTAAAGGCGGAGGTAGGACTACGAAGTCCTCTCTTCCACTCAACCTTCCACTCTTCCAATATATTACTTTTTAGGAAGACTGGGTATACCTTTAGTGCCTGTTGCCTACTGTGCTCCCTTCACTAGTGGGTGGGTCCTTTATGAGTTATTTCACGTGTCGTCTTTCAATATAGCCTACACGAGAGACGGCATGTTTTTAATTTGAAACAAAAACCGCCAAATTTGATTAAATATAATCTCAGTTCATGTGACGTCATACCGCATACGAATATAATGACCGTAGACACGCCTAATTGAAACTGAAGAATGACGCCAATGTATCTAGCTATAAATAGCTTACGTCCTGAGCGTGTGACATTTTTGCTGCTTTCCTTCATGCAAATCTCAATAGGTAAAAACCAACCTGTTGGAATCAGTCTTGGAAAAATAGCTTATGTTGTTTTTAACGTTATAGTGAATAGCAGTGTTTTTTTTTTTTTTTTTTTTTATTGCAGGAATTGAGGAACCCGCACGGTCGGAGGTACGTAAGTTTCGCTCCTTCAAAACACGCTTCTGGTAGTTGATAGAAATAGGCTATTTATGTAACATTATACATAAATGTGTGTACGTACCCGTATGTATGTATAGGCCTACATACATGTACATATATGTGTCATCTCATGATACTTGACCGAGACCCTTGATTATTGCCTATTATTACTCGAAAATATATATCTCATGTAATAGAATTATTTGTGCTAGTGAATTGATTAGTTACTGATGTCTGCCACCACAGCTGTTTTAAACTCCATTACAAATACACGGAACTACACTAGCGCTCCACTACTGGTCCTCAAAACAGCTGACAATTAGAGACACTAAAAATTGGATGAGAGATCAATGTTAATACCTTTTCCAAAATGCTGGCTAAGTGGCTAAGGATTCGGACTGCGGAGGGCAAGGTCCAAGATTCGAATTCCCAACTGAGCTAACGGTCGGTACTTCACCCGTTGAATAATGTTCACGCATAGGCCTGCAGTCCCATGTGAACTAAAAAGTTTTTTAGTCAAAAAACACTTATCGTTATAACGAAAGCCTAGGTCTATGACGTAAACTAGTCGGTTGAAGAGAGTGTAACCGTAGCCTTCTCCCCTTGATTCTATTCTATAATACACTTTCTTTGGAGAATCTGATAGCCTACATTTAAAATAAATTCTCCTTCATAGAGAAATGTTATGTCCTTCTTCGTACTTTTTTGTATCGATCAGTTTCTTGACGTAAGTTAATCCAAAATTAGGCAATTATAATATCTTACAATCATGAGTAATCATGATTTTGTTTGGTTCATTTCTACTTAATAGATTAAAATGTTTGTTGCAAATAAATAAATGTCTTATGTGTCAGTGTATATTTTTATGTAGGCCAACTAAATTAATAAAACTCTTCATCCGGTGAGGACCACCAGGCCAACTTTTATACGAATTTATGCGCATCTCTAATGTTGTCAAAGGATCATAATTTGTACTCGCGTTCATTAAAATCTTAATTTTACTGCGAGAAAGTATGTACAAGACCGTATTCAGCCATATCACACAATTTGTTCGGGGGCTTTAAAAATCAATTTAAAATTCATTAAGTAATTGAGTGTGTTTAAAAACGACATTTTACGAAGGCCCAAACTAGTGTTTCCCGATAGGATTAACGCCCGGGGTGCTGCGTACCGACGTCTGGCCCGGAACTAACTACATTCCCGGACAAACAGTCCGTCGACGGGCGGATAAATCCGTGCACAATATTACGGCTCAGACGGCATAAATTAACATACGAGTAACACAGAGTCTCGAATTTATTGAGCGCGCGGAATTGAAATAGCTCTATGGTCCGAGTGACGTTTTACCGGTTGGCCCGACAAGTAATTCGGTAGTTGGGGGTCGACGACAAGGTGATGACAAGGAGATAAATTAACTACAATATAGGAATACGCGTATAGCCCAGTCAGTATGTTGGTGCCGATGTATTGCCTCCTTGCGGAACACGTTTCTTAGTCAATGACCTCCGTATTTGGAAAACCCAAATGTATAAGTATGATTAGTTTAATATGTTTAAATATTAACTAATTTGAAATAGTATTAAAATGCATAAGAACCAAATGTGTGGTCTATTTGATATGGCACATAAAATATATATTGTTTATCGTAAAAAAACGATTTAAAATAGGCCTCATTTCATATTATAAGTAGTTTGTTATTCAGGAGAATATTTTAGGATTTTTTTTTATTATTTTGATTTAGCTAGACCTAACTAACTCTGTTAATTTCAGGCATAAGTTATGCTGTTCGAAATGTATTTTTGTCGTTTGACAGTTCGTGATTGGTAGTAGGCCTACATAATTAGTTGGAGATTTCCAACATGTCGACCTCAGTTTAATTCATTTAGCTGTCCCTAAAAGTATTTTCTATAACCTAACATAAACTTGAGCTTGAGTTGGGGCGTGTGTAGTAGAGAAAGCAGTGAGGCATGACAATCAGTTATCGCAATCAGATAAGAGCAAGGCACTGCTGATACTGATAGAAGCCTTTTCTTTCTCTCCAAATACCTAAATAACTAAGTTATTTTGATACATATTGTTTTTTTTTTTTTTTTCTTTATTTTTGATACTTATTAAATAGTTTGAGTCTGAGGGACAGCTAAAAGAATATGACCTATATCTCTACTATTCTTATACATATAATTTTCTTTTGAATGTAGGTTATGTTGGTAACACTTGAGAACGACAGGAGTAAAAAACAGACTGAGGATCACATTAAAAACTATATGTTTAGTCATTAAACGATTCGGTAGTCTACTGACATACCACAAAATAGCTATATATGATTGTGTTTCCTGTTCAGGACAGTATGTCAAATCAAAAGTGTCATAAGGCTGTGTAATTAAGGTCGGTGCTGTCATTTTATTAAAATACTGAGTTGGAAAATCGAAGGTAATACGAAACCGACTAACACCGGTTCTAACCGGCGAGATGTCTGACGGAGATTCCGATTTCTCCCCTAATTACAACCATTTATATGGATATTTCATTCATGGTTCTTATTTTTTTTTCCCCGACCATTTAACAGCCTGGTATTACCGTGTCGAACAAGTTCCTAATGTCGTAATTCGTCAATGTGACCGTGAATATGGACTAATTGAGCGATTTCAATATGTTTAGCCTTGTTTCTGGCGGGAATTCACGGACTCTACAACTTAACGTAGTTCCTACATTTTGATTACATTTACATCTTATAAATTATTTATCAAAAAGACAATAAAAGAGGGGTTTTAGGAAAGACTGGAAAACATATTTAAAATACTCGCATCTATAAAAAAAACGTATGTTTTAAGCTAAGATAACAACAATTATTTTTAATATTCGCTAACCAGCCCTAAAAAGCTGATCAAATTTTTAACGTAGCTACAGTAGCTATATGCAGTAAAGTGACAAATAATCAATTGAAGGGTAACATAGCCTAATTAATAATCACTAGCCAATTAATTTGAATATTAATTTATGAACGCCACCAGAACTTTTTATATTTTATTTTATTTTTTATAATTTGAATGGAATGGATATGGGTCTGTAATTACCTTATGCCGGAAACACAATTTATGAAAAAAACTTACTTTTTCTTAGTAGGGCTTATTTAAAATAGGCCTACAGTTTTTGACCAGAACCTAACACTTTAATGCGTCCATAACAATTATAACAGACCTATCTATAATTTTGTAAAAATTTTAAAACTAATGTAGGATAACCTATAAAGTAATCATTAGTAAACCTAACATGGCAGCATTGTTAAAAAAAACTTGTATTTACTGTCTCATTATTATATTGATTAAGAATTTAACAGTTGTTTTTGTGCGACTAATTGAATTCGGATCGTTAAAGTCTTTCAGGCTGTAACCTATATTTTTGAGTTATTTTAATTTCATCACTCTATTGTACTTTTTAATAATTTTAAGGTTATGTTTCAATAACCAAGGACTTCACTAAGTTACTAATAATTATAGACCTATAAAATACTCCAATCTAACCATATTTTTGAAAACGACAGAATATTGGTCATGAATTAAAAAACGTTGAATCATCGTTGCTGTTATATTAATTCTACAACATGGGCCTATATGTAGTCTATCCAATATCAAAATTGCCTACATAATTCCAAGTTTGAAATAGTGGCATATCACTTGATTTATTGACAAATTAGTAGGTATCCTATTGTAATTAGACTACAAGCTTATATCAAATTACAATTAGACATAGTTTACCATAAATAAAACTAACACAAGCTGATTCTAATCTAAGACCTAACCTAAGATAACATAAATAATACTAACAGAAGCAGATCTTAATCTAATACCTAACCTTTAGATAACATAAATACATTAACCTAAGTCATAATCTAAGATAATATAAATAACAATGACAAGCTCATCCTAATCTAAGACCTAAATAATAATATAAAGACACCCTGATCTGATTATGAACCACTCAATCATACCCGTGTCACCTGAAAACAGTAGGGGTAGTCCTATGTAAGAACTTTATATCGTATAATTGCTAAACACCATGTTTTACAGTATAACAACCGATTTATGAATGTATCAAGTTAAACTTGTGCAGTTCTTTAAACGATTGATAGGTAGCATGCTAACCTCAAATTAGTATCAAAATATGCACGCAGATAATTAAATAAGAAATTAATGTAAATCAATGCTGCATTAAAATCATGTTGAATCATGCAAATGAAATATTACTTTTAACATTAGTTAAAGGATACAAAAAAATTAAGTTTGTTTGACTGTCACCAGACCATCCTTGGTTGATACCGCTGAGTTATACTCGTAGAAGAGCTAATTTAGGCCTACATCAGTTAGATTATAAAATGGAACTACACGGTAGATAAATTGAGTTCAAAAATAAAAATTTACTAAATCAGAGAGAAGAAGTAAACAGAGGACGCATAAAAAAATGTGCGTCGAGTAGTTAGTTCTCCACATTGCCATGCAGATGGCAGGGCCAGCACCTTACCAATCTCTCCTTTACCCCCCCCCCCCCGTAAATGCACGAGAATGAATGTAAAAATTACTATTACAGGTGCGAAAAGACGTACATTAGTTGTAATCTATTTATAACTGCAATAGAGGCGTCTATAGTCAAAAAGCTTGATTCGTTTATACAATACTTCGTACATGATTAGTGTCACATTTTTCTAGTGTTTTTGCTGCGCCTATAAGAAAACGACATCTGATTATTTTCTCTGTGGAAGTACGCAGTATTCTCATATGAAAAACTAACCTAAAATTATAGTGTTCACTTAATACAAATCCTAAAAATCGTTTACTTTGAATGACTTATGCTATAAAACAAATCAAGAAATAGGTAACAAATTAATGAATTGGAATGTTATTTACGCCCATCTGTAATGTAACCAGATCCGACATGTCGTTCGCTCCTGGAGTTGGTCCACAGATGCTGTCGTTCTTCGAGATGCATCTTCTGGCAAATGCGAACTGACATCAATTGTCGATATGAGCTGAGACGGCTTGGCCTGGCAGTCCGCCAGCCCAGAGGCTCTTACAGCTTGTTCCGACACACCCACGCACTCATGGCGAGGCCCGTAACATTCTTAAAATTGTGGTAGCATATCTAAGAAGCTCATTTCACGGTATTTAACATATAATACACTTAGCATATACTATAATTTATGACAAGTTTAAAATTCTATACGAACAATCTGGTAATAGCAACGAGGGAGACTGCTATGCAAGAAATAATTATTCTTACATTGCATTTATAGCATTGATACACTCTAGTGTCAAATTTACGAACTAGTAGTAAATAATCAGCTGTTTTTACTGGGTAACTAACAGCTGATGTTTCTTAAGTTTTAGCTGGCAGCCCGCGCTGTTTTGCAGTGTGGATTTTATGATTTAAAAATACATTCTGCTATCACGAAACTCAAAGAAGTACTTAGATTATGAGGAAAACTTTGTCACAGTGTTGTTTGGACGTTATAGGAATAAGGAAATGTGTAACTTGAACTTGTGGGATCGATGAAAATGATTGAAATATTTTGTGAAAGGTGTAAAATTGAATGGCTTTTAAAGTCCTACAAATTTAGAAATTTTATTATTTGATCGATGGTTAATTATTGGGGTGATACACCAACGGTCATAATTTCGATCTAAGTAGACTATATTATGCTATTATGCACGAGTTGTGTCCAACCACAGAGAAGAAAGAAACGGAGGTCGCTTTATTCTGGCCTCAGTGAACGCCTTAGCGGCAGTTACAGATTTCAAGTAATGGACACCTTTTTACATTTGTAATAATAATTAATACGCTTATCCTTGAGGATTTGGGGAGAAAAAGGTAGGGATTGACAAGGTACTGGCCCTGCCATCCGCATTGCAAACTGCAAAAATCTCGACCCACTAACTCGACACACATTCAGAGCACTAATGTATGTGACCACTGTGTCTTTTTTCTCTGTGGTCTGTGGTCAGTTCTAAGAATGAAGTGACATTTGGACACATATTTCCTCAAATAGTTTATAACCCACAGTAGGACTTTTTCCGATAATTCACTACTAGTACTTTAGTTAGGTTATGTTAGGTTTGGTTGTGTTATGATAGGTTTGGTTTGGTTCTTTTAGGTTAACCTAAGTGACAGTTATGGTAGCGAATTAACGGAAAAGATCCCCGCATTGTAATTAAGACTACAAACCACAATATTTGTTCCTTCTCGTGTATCAACGATAGTAATATTTTCGCGCAAATTAAGATTCTCGACGAACAGTATAGCCTGTATATAGCGTCTGCAAGGTAAAAAATGTGAAACGACGCTGCTAAAATGTCCTAAGATAAAGCCTATGGGTGCATGCTATTTCCACTTGGCATATTTAGTAATGTTTATGATTATGTCTAAATATAAACATATAGACTTAATTCAAAGTAACGTGATAAATCTGTTTTATAATTAAATTACTAATTAATACGAATCATAATTTAATTACATAAAATATTCCGAAACCTCTCTAGTATGGCTGCCAAATTTTTCAAGCAGAAAGAATGGTAATTGAAACCAATCTGATTTAAAATGAAGTTTATGACAAGGTTGGTGGTCGGCTGAGGAGATATGGACCAGTTGTAATACGTCTGTCGGAGGGACCACAGGAGTCCACTTGGCAGAGCACCAGTGGTGGAGGTGATGGGAAACTGGTTCCAGAAGTGTTGGTCCCTGCACCGCGCATGCGTGTCCATCAAAGTGTGCGGGAAAAACAAAAATACTCCCTTCAAGACTTTTGTGCGGTGTGTACCAGAAGAAGACGCTAAGAATAGACGAAAAAAATGTATACATGTAACTTAGGCCTAAGGTGACCGTTTCACTACACGAAAAAAGCAAAGATTTTTGTATTTCAACGATTTGGTCCGTAATAATGATTGAATTGTAACACTTAAGTTGTAATTTGAAAGGTGAGACCATAAGTTGGTTTTTGGGTCAAAATCGTTTATATGCCGCCAAGTGTTTTTTCTTAACAGGACTGTTTTAGAGCTGAATCGAGAAAAATACTATTCTAACCTAACCTAACCCAAACTGATCACGGTTGTTACCCAAGTTGATCACGGTTGTTACCAAATTTGATCACGTACGCTACTCAAGTTGATCACGGTTGCTACCCAAGTTGATCACGGTTGCTACCCAAGCTGATCACGTATGCTACCCAACATACACCGGCCGGATTGGCACTAAATCAATTTTGGTTACCCCTCATACTGTCTTCTAACAAAATATCACCATTTTAGAACGCCCCAAGTTTATAGGAAAAAAATAAAATGTTGCGGGTATATAATCCATTTTGACCGGTTTTTGTAAAAAACTGATAATTTGATACGGTTTAAAATGTGGTACTTTAACCGTAATTATTGACAATTTTAAACTAGCAAACTCATAGTATATACTTACGGTCCATTAGATTGGAACTATAATAACCATTAATTGTTCATCATAACTCATTTTAACAATAAACTCGTAACATAAAGTTTACATAGAACAGCCGACGGTAAAATCGAATGACTTAACTATGGGGCTGTCGACTTCCCATCAGTTTATGAAACAGACGCCTTAAATTGCCCATTATCCTTGGTTCAATTGGTAAGCCATGATGCTACTTTTCTCTCGGAATATAGACATAATCATTTTATTGATAGCATATTAGGTAGTATACATTTTTTTGTTTATTCCTTCCACAATCTTAGTCTTAATGTTTACCAGGCAACGAGCAATTGAAAATTCCCTTATTTAAAAGGGTACCATTAACTTTAAAAATACCTACAACCTGTATGAAAAGAAGATTACTATTTTGTCATCCTGGAAAGAACAAAGTTCTGGAGAGTCAAATTAATAGACGATATATATAAAGTTCTGATCAATCTTGGTGCGCCCACTGGAGATTTCCCAGTGATGTATAGCCATTAAGATTTCAAAATTCTAGTTGATTATGAAGTTTTTAGTTAAATTTCAGTGAATATGATTGGGAACTTCTCTTTGAGTAAACGAGAACAATAAATTCTTGTTTTCCGAAAAGGACTTAACTGAAGATCTCAAGTCCAAGACGTGAGCCTAATTTGCAAGTTTTTATATTAAATTAATTTACTGTACAAACATGCAAATCTGGAAGTTGTCTTCTGCAGCTGATCTAAAACTAAGCTCTTCCACTTAGGGATGGCAACGGTATATCCATGTTTTTCTTTCGATACCATCGTTAGGTTACGTATTTAGTATAAATCGCTAATTCGATATATCGATATGTTGAAAATGTTTGCTATCCCTACTCCCACTTGCCATACGCCACTGTCATTTACACTAAAGCCAATCACTTCCGAGTCAAAATTTCAAGGTTAGTAATACGGTACATTATGCTACAGTTTTCAATACGAAACACCGACACAATTTCGTGCGTATTTTACAAGGTGAATATAGATGAGTACATGAGTGCAGGATAAGTGTAGTCTAGTTACTAACTGAGTCAGACTTGTATTCAGAAGAGGTCATTTATTAATAACCCAATATCAAGGCCAACTAAGTGACTTACAGATTTAGGTGGGATCCGAACAAAGCCTGAGTATTGGATCGATTTTCAGCTAAAGACAAGCCTGACACTCGGTTCTCTCCCTACACAATATCCGTCCGTACTCTACCACCCAACAAGGACTTCCCAGACTTCTCTAGTATGTCCCACGACGCTGGCAACCATTGACCGGACGCCATGTCGGTATTAAGATGACCGGGTATAGAACCTATCGCCTACAATCTCCTCAACACTTTGTCCCCAAGTAGCTGGTGGTCTACTTATTTGATTGATGTGTATAATATAATTAAATCTGTAATTATTTTTCTTCCCTTTGTGAAATCCCCCTCCCCGATGTAAGGCATTGTCCTATTTACGCCCCCCACTCTATCCGTTCTCCGCCCACTGTAACCGTTACTCCAGTTCCCCAGTGATTTCTAATATCGCGACTCGTCAATAATAGGTTCCGGAACAGCGTGACATGCGGGCAACTCTCCCGTGCCCGACGCCGCCGAAAGGTGGCGGCAGTATCTCGTGCTGAGGTTTGGTGGTAACATGAAGGCTGTTCAAATCGACTTTGATGACCGGATGGCAATCTATGAAATCGGTTGACAGGTAAATTGAAAATCGACGGTCATATATCTTAACTTTATTTAATTTGATTGAAATAAAGTAGCGAAGTGTTTTTTTTTTTCATCATCCAGTTTATTTTTGTATATTAATGTTGACACTTGACTGCATATTTAAAATAATAGTTTTTTTATATTTATTTTTCTATGGAATGCCTAAAACAGTTCTCTTCATTTTATACTGTAGGATCTTCATTCTATACTCAAATGGATAAAAATTACGTGATTTACTTTTTTTCAGTAATGAATAAAATTTTTTTACTTATGAATGTTCATTAATTCAGGTTTTAATTATTATTTATTTTTATATTATAGTTTCTGTGTTTTTGGTAAATTATTTTAGTATTCTTTAAACTAGAACGATAATTTTTATTCAAAGAGTTCTGTTCAGTACAACCAGAAGAAAAAAACAGTAATAGAGTAGGTTGATTACTATATGTTTATTTAGCTTGGAATGTGTTTTTACCTATATCCTTGAATTGCATAATATTTAATATTTTATTATTAATATGTTTCGTACTATTAATAATAAGGCTACTAAAATTTGTTTTTAAATTTCTATTGCGTATATTTTCAAAACATACGCCCTCGTATTAAGCTAATTAATTTGTCTAATATTATAACCAATAGATGATATTTTCTTTTTTAATTTTTAATTTATTTATCCTTAAGACGCCGATCGTCAATATATGGACGAATATGGATTTCGAATGAGTGTGATGAGTGTAGATGAACGATTGTAGTCATTGTTACTATCTGAGTTCGACTTAGCTCAGAAACGACTATTTCTTAATAGCCCAAGAGCCATGACAACTATGGGACCTACAGCTTTACGTGGAATCCGAACCACGTAGTGTTGGTTTAATTTTCAGCTAACTGACAAGTCTGACACTCAGTAATCTCCCCTGAAGTACACAACATCTGAACCTTGACTACCATCCAACATGGACACTACGGACTTCTCTAGTAGTGTCCACGTCGATGGCAACCATTAAATAAAGAAAATGAAATATAACTTAATGTTATGAAATGAATCAATCACTCAGGTTTTTTATTTATTTTTGTATGTAAGGCCCTTCAGAAACAAATTTCCACCACCAGACAAAACATCTAAAGAAATGTTTATATTTTTATTTAAATAAATCATTTCACCTAATTTATCATTTTTTGTTATATCCTACAATGCACTGCTTTCCTTTAATTGAATATATGTACGCTGTTACTGTTGTATATTATTTTTTTAACATAACGACAATAAGCTAAATACAAAGAGATAAACATATCGATTTACGATACTTTTTTATTACAAATGTTTGGGATCTTTTTCGGAATGTCACCGCATTTGGTTAGCAAGTAACTAATCGTGAAATGAAGCAGCAAATTCACGTGTATTAGCAACTTGCCAACTGATATCTAATTACACATCGTAACCTAACCTAACCAAATATAACCTAACAACCTAACCTAACCTACAAACCAGACAGCGCTGAGTGATAATTATAGTTTACTTGTAGGTCACCACGTGAACAATATCAAAGGTAATAAAGGTTTGGTTGTTAGTTTAGTGTAGTTTTAGACTTGGTAGATAATCTTTATCATATGCGGAATATTCCAAAAAAGACTCAATAGTTGACTGAGAAAAACACTTTTAGTTTGTTTTATAAGATTTTATAGGAGAACGTATCCCAACAACAGTTCAATCGTTCGCCTCCAGACAAGGGCACCTGTCGCGCAGGAGGTCCGCGTAAACTCGCTGAGTTGTGAGCACACTTCGCACGTGCGGCTCGAACCGTTCTCACGAGCGGCCTGCACGACTCACTTCTTTATTTTATTTTATGCGGAGGGTTTTAGTATATCAATTCGCGAAATTTGACTATCGTGATCTCTTTTTATTCACATATCTCTATTAGATAACAACTCTAGGCCCAAACGAGTCCAATCAATGGTAGCATTGCAGTAGAAGTTGGTATTTTTATTAATTAAGGGACATTGCAATCACTATAGACTGACAACTTAAATAAAGAGACAATTATCCCTTTTTCTGGTCAAAATAATTTGTAAATGCAATTTTTTTATAAGGGACTCTCTAGAGCTGGCGGCCAATTAGTATTAAGCCTTTCTTAAATTGACTAGCCCGCTAGGGTAATGCAATTGGAATAAAAAATTAACGTATGTAATAAAAACAAAAATAGATTTTCACATATAAATTTATTTTGAATTCATGTTGAAACATGCTAAAAAGGTAAATAACTTGAAACCACAGATGTAGGATTGGATCACAGTTTTTTCTGATTATAGCGAACTTTACTTTTATTATTTATTCTTTTTAATCAGACGAATAAATTAATTCTGGCATACCCTAGCATGAGTTTTGGGTCAAATAAAAACCTTTAATAAGAAATAAAAACCATTTAGTTATCTTTTTTATTTATCTATTACTAAAGACGCCGATTGTGAAAATATGGGCGAATACGGATTTCGAGAGTATGTTGAGCGAATGTAGTCATTGTTACAAACTAAGGCCGACTATCCTTAGAAAGTGTCATTAATTATTAGCCAGTTACAAATGTTATGAGCTGATCCCTTTCAAAATTTGTTATGACTCTGAATTCGATGAAACAGAGAACCTATAAAGCTTTGCTTGAACCAACTACGCTACCGACCAGTTGGAAAGGTTGTCGAAATTATCATGGAGTTTGATCTCATATACATTTACTTATGGGATATAAAAAAACTACTTATATATATATATATATATATATATATATATATATATATATATATATATATATATATATATAGTTTTTAAAAGTGAAATAAAATCTAATACAATTATTATCTCAATGATATGGTAAAACTTTCTTGTTGGTATTTTCTATTCCATTATGATTCATAATGAGGTTGAAAGGCTGAAAGGGTTGTATACGTTACAATAAATACTTGATTCTGGATGAATTTATAAGAATTATGTTTTTGTATTCTTCCCGATTTTTCATCGAACCATACAGATGGAATTCAGAAATTAAAGTTAATTTGGAAGATTCAAAGCAGTGTTAAATGAAGTTCGTCTATTCTGATCGGTTCAGAACATATTGCTGTCTCCACAACAAGATGGCAACAAGCAGCAGCAGTCGAAGATCAAACATACAACAAAACCTCGTCTTAATTCTCCACATTAAATGTTCCTGCCGCGCACCTCTGTGTGGGAATCACACTCGCTCCCTCGTAAACTGTGAGACATCCTCTAGGAGCCGAGCCCGGCTGGCGTGGCGACAAGTCTGGCAGTGTCCAACAGAATGGTGTAAACAGATTGTTCTAATGCTCCAGTTACAAAAGTGATTTATATAAAACGTGTTTTAAGAAACGATAAGTCTAAGACTAGTTACTATCAGCGCAAAATTTATGAGTACCCGAATTTGAATGTTGTTTACTAAGACATTAAAAGGCATACGAACAATCCAATAACACAATTGTTTTCTTAGTGTGAATTTACGTTATGATATTTTCATTTTTTACTTTTTCATTATTAGTTTTGATATTTGTTATCCTCGTTGGAACAAAAGAGTACAGGAATTTTAACCAGTTTTCACTGTGTATGAACTTTACCCTTCTATTCCTCCCCTCCAATTTTACACTACTATAACCCAAACCCTGTAATGAATCGCGTTTATAAGTTTTATGAATGTCAGAGTTTTAACTTTTCAATAAAACAATTATCTAATTTATACCAGTCAAAAGAGCAAACCAAATTTTCTATTGAATTACAAAGACATAATTTATAAAAATTTACTTTTTGAGAGATCATAAATGATTATAAATTAACTATGCCAAGATATATATGTGTATATATATATATATATATATATATATTAGTATATATATATATATGTGGATTAGCCTAATTGCTATGGTAAGTATTTAAAATATCATAATTGTTCTTACCTTAAATAAGTTTAACCTTGGTAACATGGTCTGAAGACTGTATCATAGAGTAATGGAGTAAAAATAAATATGAATACAATGTAAGGATTTTTATGTAATATTTATGTTTATGTAAATTTGAAGAGCTTAATTTGGTTTTATAAAAAGTTATTATAATTTCTACAATAATTTTTTTGGTTTGGGTCGTAAACAATTAGGTCGCATTAAATTAGGAAATTTATAGTTAGTTGTAATTTTATATGCGTAAATACAACTCAGTGATTTTAATTATTTTAATTCACTTCAAACATGTAAATTGTATCTTGGTATTGCAGCCCCTCTATAACTACGTGTAGTATGACCAGCCTTTAACTGTCGTCCATGTCATAATTCTACGGTGTTTACCCCGCCGTACAGTAGGTGTTCTCGTGGTGTGTGGAATGGGGGTGTGTGGTTTAAGTTTTTACACGATAGGACCACACCAAATACTAACAAACCCATACACTACATGTGTGACTTCACCCGCCTGGATATTTCACCAATGGCACATTGTATAACAATTAGCATCTCATATTTAAAATATCATAATTGTTTTATTTAATTGTTTATAAAACGCACAACTAAATGCGAAGAATTCTAAATAATAGTTACAAATAAATAAAATAAATAGTTAAAGGTACTTATCAAATATTTTATACTATAGTACTGAGGTTGATTTAAAAAGTTATACATTCCTAAAACACTGACATATTTTCTCTAGCAGTGTAAAACTCAATACACGGTTGCCTTCTAATCAGAATGTGTACGAAGAAAGCTTTATATGCGTAAAAAACAGGATTAAATTTATATTAATTCAATTTAAACACTGTAAATTGTTTTCATTGGCCTCTAATCTTCTAGTAAACCTTAAACTGTATAGTCAAATTCTGTGCCGACAGTAGGTTCTCGCTTGTGAACTGTTTTGTTATTTCCTAACAGACCAAATCATAACAAGAATACACAGTTCTATTAAACCGTCTGTAGTTTTCCATCAACTGCTCATTTTGATCTCAATTTATCAAATACTGAAAGTACATAAAGCAAAAAAATGTCAGTAAATTTTGAAAATAAAACCTATTAATTTAATTATAAAAGTATAGAAAGTAAATTAACTTTAATTCTAACATCTTACTGCATAATGTAGGTTTTCATCAAGTATCAACCTTAAGAGCTGAAAAAAAGTAACACAACAAGAACTCATTACGTGAATATCTTGTTAATCAATTTTCTAGATGACCACTCTAAATGTCACAATCGCCATTCTAAAGTACAACCTCAAATCAAATCAAAAACCCATTATCATGCTGGGAGACTCAAATATTGATATCTAAAGAAAGGAACACCCTGATTACAAATTGTTACAAAATATGCTACTTGAACATGACACCTACTTAGTAGAAACGCCTCCCACCCGAATAACAGCAAAAGCCTGTACAAGTATAGACAATTGTTACACAAATCTGGACCAAAGTAGGATCACTACAAAAACCCACGAAACCCTATTATCAGACCATTCAGCACTGTCCTGCGAAATTAAAAACATTTATAACAGCAAAGAAACTCTCAAAAAATTTACACGAAAAATCACTCCTGAAAACCTTGAAAAACTTAGACTAAAATTAGCTGATAAAACATGGGAAAAAGTCTATAGGCCAAAAGATGTAGATGAAAAGTATGATAATTTTATAAAAATTCTCCAAACAGAAATAACCTCCACCATGCCCAAGAGCTATGTCTCAATAACTGGCAAGCCTAACAAATTTTACTGGACTGAAGAATTAATTAAGCTCAGAAAATCTTTGCATATAGCCCATAGAAACTACAAAAATACAGGTACTCATCGAGATAGGGATAAATACAGAAGGGAAAAGACCCTATATGACCTTGAAGTAAATAGGCAAAAGTCCAAAGACACTAAAAAAAGGATAAAGGAAGCACCAAACAGAACAAGACAAATTTGGAACATTATAAACAATGAACGCAAGAAATGTAATACATCAACAGAGCCTATAACAATAGACACAGAACAAAGAACCATAAAAAATCCCTACCATGTAAGCAACTGCTTTAACAAATATTTCTGCACTACTACAGAACCAGACAAAAAAATTGGCCTTCACAAACCACAAAGCAAACAAACTAAATCAGCCAGTGGCAAAAAATTACTAAAAGAGTTTAAACTAGTAACAAAGGATGAACTATCAAAATTGTTCACAGTTTTCCAACCAAAAACATCATCAGGAATAGACGAGATACCAAACAAAACTATAAAATATTGTAGAGACGAAATAATAGATCCCCTATTGCACATAATAAACTCCTCCATTCAGCAAACAAAAATACCACGCATGATGAAAATAGCCTTGGTCTACCCTAAGTATAAAAAGGGAGATAAGAAAAAATTAGAAAATTATAGGCCTATATCAGTTCTACCAACTCTGTCTAAATATCTTGAAAAAATTATCTTTAATCAACTAATCCAATATATAGAACAATCATATGGACTATCAGATAGCCAACATGGATTTAGATCCGGGAAATGTATAAACACAGCACTAGCAAACCTCTGCGAATCAATAACAAATATTTGGGAAGAAAATAACCAAGCCACTGGAATATTTATTGACTTACAAAAAGCTTTTGATAGCCTAACTTGGAAGACCCTAATAAAGAAAGTAGAACACTTAAACATTACTGGAAAATCACTACAGTGGATAAAAAATTACCTAACAGATAGAAAGCAAATCGTAGAATTGACTAGTTACAGTGGAAATTATGAAATAAAAACCAGATCCTCTACTAGAACTATAAGACAAGGAGTACCTCAGGGATCAGTACTGGGCCCCTTACTGTTTCTTATCTACATAGACTCTTTTCCTGACTTATTATTGGAGGATGAAGAAGGCATAATGTTTGCTGACGACACAACTGTGCTATTTGGCACCAAACCAGAAAATGAGGGAGAAATGATTGAGAAATCACTGGGAAACATAACAAATATATGCGATATGCTAAGCTTAAAATTAAATAAATCAAAAACCCAGTATATGACTTTTACAACTAACAATAGAGGCAGGGTAGGCCTAGAGAAACCCGACCTTAGTATAGACTCTGTTGACTCAACAAAGTTCTTGGGAATTACCTTAGATAAAAATCTTAGCTGGAAAAATCACCTTGAAAAACTCCACAAAAAACTGTCCACAACTATTTATGCCCTAAAAAGGATAAGATCTCTAACAGATGAAAGGGTGACACTGATGGCATACCATGCACTGTTTGATTCTTTAATAAGATTCGGTATAGTGGCATGGGGAATGGGAAACCAGAAAGACATGGAGAATATCCTAATATGCCAAAAGAAGGCAATAAGAATTATAAACAATTTAAACAATAGAGAACACTGCAAACCATTCTTCAAAAAGAATAAAATCCTTACTTTAATTTCCTTATACATATATGAAACCATACTCCTAACAAAAAAGGTCCCAGTGAAAACAAGAGAAACTTTTCATAACCACAATTTGAGAAATAACAACAACTTAAATCTCAAACATCATCACCTCCAAAAAACAAATAAAACACCAATTTACATGGGGTCAAAACTTTATAATCTACTTCCACAAAACATAAAATCTATTAAAACAGTAACACTTTTTGAAAAAACCCTTAAACAGTACCTTGTGGACAGACCCTACTACAGTATTCAAGAATTTTATGATGAACACACCTTTACAAACCACAGAGACATAGACATTTTCACATAATACACTCACACTTAACACTCTACACCTACACAAACACTCACACCATCACACACAAAACCAAATCAAACCTCTAAATGAGAAGAAACTTGACAATTCCCCAATCGGATCAAGATTGTGGCGAAGAAGAGGAGGTAAAGGTAAAGGTAAAGGTAAATACTGAAAGTACCATATAAGACAAAAAAAGTTTGTTATGTTAAAGTTGTTTGAAAGTTGAAACTTATAGTAATTTTAATTTTATAAAAGGTATTAGTAAAATAAATTAATGCTATAACTTTAACTAGTTTTGACTGGCATAATGGTATTCTTTTCTCACAAAAACTGTTCAAATCCATATAAGAGTCTTGGCAATAATACAAGTATTACACAAAACTAATAAGTCGTCAAATTATTGTTGATATACAGTATATCTTGGTTATCATTGTTCATGAAGCATAAACCAATCCCTTTGTCACAAGTCGGCCAATGTATGTAAAGGTTTCCTCAATATACAGACAAAGGAACGAAACCAACAACACAGGTGATGATGTGGGTAGATCATTAAAATGAAACTTTTAAGTGGTTGACTACAATATCAACAATCGCCATGTTAGCAACAGTTTAAGGGTCGGCGCGACACAAAGCCACATCACAAAATGACCAATTGGTGATCGTGTGAACGTTATTGTGGTCTCAAGGGTAGGGGAGTATTCAGTACACGTCCTTTCCTGCGGGTACTTACTCCCCTTCTTTTACATTGTTGACAAATACCGACCCATAGTTATCCTACTCTTCAACTCAAAACGTTCGGTAAATCCATTCTAATCTATGTTTAACAGTTTATTGACTGACATTATCATTACAGTTTAATATAATATGAGAAAAAACAATGTTTGCTGCGTGTAATGTTCTTAATTAGTGAATAAGATTTTTTTTCAACGAGTGTAAATTGGTTAAAATTAGTTTAGATTTAATATTGGTCTTACTAAATTTTTTGTTTTCTCTTATTAGTTTTGAATCTGGTCAAAATCGGTTGTATGCCCGTGAAATTTAAACATTTTCCTATAAACTTGGGGCGTTCTAAAATGACGATATTTTAGGTGTAGGTTGAGTAGCATACATGATGAGCTTGTATAGCAACCGTGATCAGCTTGGGTAGCATCCGTGATCAGGTTGGGTAGCATACTTTATCAACTTTGGTAGCAACCGTGATCAACTTGGGTTAGGTTAGGTTAGGTTGGGTTCGGACATAATGTTACTCGATTCAGCTCTAAATCAGTCCTGTTACGAAAAACCTCATTTGGGCATATACAAAATTTTGGTCAAATGGTGCTTATTTGTTTTCAAAGAGCTAATGAACTAATAACTTAATGTTATTATTTTTTAATCTTCTTTAAATTATTTACCACTTTTAGGTTTAGTTGCTTTATTCATGGATACAAGTTATATTCTAGTTAATAATACCCAATATTTTGATAAAAACTAAGATTATTGATCACTGTACTCATATATTATATGGAGCTTTGATGCTTTAATATTTTTCCATGATGATGTTATTATTACATTAATGAAATACTTCTGAAGCCTTTAGCAGAAATTATTTGACCTTGTTTACAATAATCCTTGATGATGTCATTTCTATATACTCTGATCATCCAGTTAATTGTTATTCACATTGCCGATGACTGTACGTATACTTTTTTCCAAACATTTTGTTGTGAATAATTTTCATTTATTGGAAAAAATTATCGTGCACATGTATGATTTTTCTAAATGTCGTTTACGATAGTGGTTGACATGTCTTTCTTTTTGCTAACTTCTCTCTTCCGTGTTCTAGGAGGGAGCCCGGGTCGCCGGCCATGTCTGCCTATGGGTTCACTCGGGGAGGCTCGTCCCGCCTGGCGGACTGGGACATCAACGACTCCAGCGTCCCACGGGTAAGACACGAGTGTATTGTACTGTACTGTTAACATACGCCGTAAGACAAAGATAGGTTCTGAGATCATCATCTTCTTATGCATTTGCCTGTTCACGGGTCAATTAAAAAAAAAATCTACTTCAATTACTTTTGTTTTCTCATTTTTTACTCTTGTTAGTGTTTGTTGTTTTTGTTGTTTTTTTTTCAATGGTATATAAAACAGGAAACAGGACTTTTGTGTGAAATGTATGGGTTTTTATATTTTTAACTTAGGCATTTTTATAAATCTGCTACTTTAAAACGAAATATTTCAGGAAATCAACACTTAGATAAAAAAAGTATTTTTAACATCAACTGTCTTCCTTGAAATATTTAGTTTTTTTTTTAATTGCTAACAGCTACCTGCCAAAAACAGATTTTAATTCCATAAAATATGGGACAGTCGAAGCTAATATCATATATCTCGTACATACAATAGGCCTACGTCATTAGCCTATGTCAAGACCGATAGTTACATGCCTGCATGCCAACCACCTGAACAAAAACAAGCGATAATCCAGTGTATTTGCGGAAATGTTTATTTTGAACAATTTATATCCTGAATGTCTTTTGGCATATTCCAGGGGCCATAATTATATAAGGTACCTGAGGGCAAACATAGAAAGGAACTTTCACAACTCGAACACAAACATAAAGCAGATATCTAGACTAGCAGGAAGTTAGCAAATTGGGAAGCAAATCAGCTGTTTTATACTTTTCAGTCAACATTGAAACTCGGGTAAATTCACTCAAGATTGTTTAAATAAAAATTTTTTAAATCCAGTTGTAATAAATATAAATTAATTTCTTTTAATACTGAGTAGATAATTTGCGATAACTGCAATAGCTCAAACTGGTTTACAATTGTTCTCCGTTGAAAATAAAAAGAACAATAACAATTGACAAGTCATAAACTAACTTACTATGCAAAACATTTTAAATTACAGTTCGATTGCCGTAAGAGAGCGACATTTGTTTCCTTTTCTCTGTGGTAGAACTGACCATGTGTCCGCAAGAGAGGAACGACATATGCTAAATACGATCATGAAAACCTTTCTCAAACTGTCCAAGCTCGTCAGGAATGCGGTCGAATTGTCTTCAAGGACATTGTTATGGGATGTTTTTCTATTGCATGTTTGAGCCTTGTTGGAATTTGTGCGGTCAGTGTGGAAAGCATCTGTTTTTCTTATTATTTTTAAGAAAGAATCTTCAAGATCTGATATCTACACAGGTATTATTAATTGATCAATCACGTTATATATTTTTTTTAAATTAATAAATGGTACGAGGTATAACTGGCACAAACTTTCTCCTTTTCCCTTTGTTATGTCAGATTGTTTATAAAAATAGATGTTCAATTAATTACATTTCTAAAGAATTTACAGATGAAACACTTATTTTTATTTAAATAAAAGCCAGATTTATCTGTGATAAAAGTATGCAAAAAATAACCTTCAAAAACAGCTGTTCAATTAATCACATAGCCAGATTTTATGTAAACAACCTTCAACAATTTGAGTTGTGGCTTCCGGCCTTCGGCCTCCAGCCACAACCTATAATCCGAATTAAATAACTTTGGTACGGCGGAACGGCCATGCGCCGCTGGTCTGAAATGTCAAAATTGAAATAAGTAAACAATAATTTTAAAACTAATTGTATGGTGTACACTATGTTATATTATTTAAGAAAAAAATATGCTAGAGATTTTGCTTTTACTAATTTGCTTTTTATTGTGATATTTGTGTTTAAGAACACGTCTTTATGAGTGAAATTGCGCGTGAGTCGTCTTTAACCTGTCACTCTAGCGAGCATAGGCCTAATAGTAATAAAATAATTTATTGTGGATGGATGACAGTTTCATTCTCTAATCTCGTATTAAATAAAAGTTTCTTGAACTAGGGAGAAAGATTCAGTAGTTTTCAAAACTAGATTGTCAACAAGGCGGCAGTGATACCACACGCGCATTGTACAGTCACTGGCTCAGCTCTCGCCTCTTCCATTGCAAACACAAGGCCTTCTTGTCAATTATTACTAATAGAATATTAACTAAAATTTGAAAGGGCCTAAATATTATAATTGCACTAAACACTGATAATTAAATACACACTGAATCCTATGACATTTTTGTCACATTTAAATAAAAAATTAAAATAAATAAATAAACTTGTAATATTACTGTATTAAAATATACTGGTGATTAAACTATACCAGTAACTTAAAACGGACACACCTCAAAGACACTAACTCACCTTATTTCTTACTGGAGAAACATTTCTTAAAGCCCCTACAGACTATACAACTATCGAAATCGCACGGAGCTTAAACTCTGCGATGGACCGAGCGATGGTCTGTGCGATTCCCGCGCAAGCGTCCTTTACAAACATTTCAGTTATGTTTCATTATTTGCAGTGTTCAGTGATCGACTAGACACACATTTAGCCCACTACTGGATGCGACCTGTGTTTCTTTCTTTTCAAGTGGGACACCTTGTCATCATGACAGCTAGCCATCGTGACATCTTGTCAATAAGAACATGTTATCAACGTGACTGTTATCAGTTAGACACCTTAAAATCATAACACCTTGTCAGTAGGACACCTAGTCACCTCGATAACTTGTCAATAACAACTAGCCATCGTGACATCTTGTCAATAAGAACATTTTGCCAAGATGTCAGGACACCTAGTCACCTCGATAACTTGTCAATAACACCTAGCCATCGTGACATCTTGACAATAAGAACATGTTGTCATCGTGACTGTTATCAGTTAGACACCTTAACATCATAACACCTTGTCAGTAGGACACCTAGTCACCTCGATAACTTGTCAATAACACCTAGCCATCGTGACATCTTGTCAATAAGAACATTTTGCCATCGTGACTGTTATCAGCTAGACACCTTAAAATCATAACACCTAGTCACCTCGATAACTTGTCAATAACACCTAGCCATCGTGACATCTTGTCAATAAGAACATGTTGTCATCGTGACTGTTATCAAATTAACACCTAGCCATCGTGACATCTTGACAATAAGAACATGTTGTCATCGTGACTGTTATCAGTTAGACACCTTAACATCATAACACCTTGTCAGTAGGACACCTAGTCACCTCGATAACTTGTCAATAACACCTAGCCATCGTGACATCTTGTCAATAAGAACATGTTGTCATCGTGACTGTTATCAGTTATACACCTTAACATCATAACACCTTGTCAGTAGGACACCTAGTCACCTCAATAACTTGTCAATAACACCTAGCCATCGTGACATCTTGTCAATAAGAACATGTTGTCATCGTGACTGTTATCAGTTAGACACCTTAACATCATAACACCTTGTCAGTAGGACACCTAGTCACCTGGATAACTTGTCAATAACACCTAGCCATCGTGACATCTTGTCAATAAGAACATGTAGTCATATTGACCGTTATCAGTTATACACCTTAACATCATAACACCTTGTCAGTAGAACACCTAGTCACCTCAATAACTTGTCAATAACACCTAGCCATCGTGACATCTTGTCAATAAGAACATGTAGTCATATTGACCGTTATCAGTTATACACCTTAACATCATAACACCTTGTCAGTAGGACACCTAGTCACCTGGATAACTTGTCAATAACACCTAGCCATCGTGACATCTTGTCAATAAGAACATGTAGTCATATTGACCGTTATCAGTTATACACCTTAACATCATAACACCTTGTCAGTAGAACACCTAGTCACCTCGACACATTGTCAATAACAACATTTGTCATCGTGACTCTTTTCAGTCTATGACCTTAACATCATAGCACCTTGTCAGTAGGACACCTAGTCACCTCGATACCTTGTCAATAACACCTAACCATCGTGACATCTTGTCAATAAGAACATGTTGTCATCGTGACCATTATCAGTCAGTCAATGACACTTAACATCATAACACCTTGTCAGAAGGACACCTTATCATCATGACACCTTGTTAACGTTACACCTTGTCATCAGGACACGCTGTCAGTGAGACACATGACATCCGTTGTTCTAGGTGAGTGAGTTCAACCAATGGCAAGAGTGGGCGGACGGCCACTGCAGATTAGTCTACCCGCCGTCCAGCGAGGAGGCCAAGAGACACGCCTCTGGCTGGGCCATGCGCAACACCAACAACCACAACGTCCACATCCTCAAGAAGTCCTGCCTAGGGGTGCTGGTATGCTCCAGGCGCTGTGTCCTGCCCAACGGCGACTCCGTCCATCTGAGGCCCGCCATCTGTGACAAAGCAAGGAAAAAACAACAAGGTATGGCCACAAGTGAGTGTTTCTTTAGTAGTTCTTGGATAAATATTAATTCCAATAAATGTAATTCTTTAGGCGCTCTAAAATGCATACAATTCTAAATTCTACACTAAGTGTGTAGAACATTTGTACTTCTTTTAGATAGAATGTTATACAATTAATGAACTTAGTTTGGAAATAAATTTAGATGTAGGCCTTCCTACGATTCGACCATTAACATTCTAAGTCATACTAACTCTAAATAAATCCCACAATATACAATAAATTATAGCTGAAAAATAAATGTGAGCTTTTGATGATTTCAGCACTAACTTTCTAATGTTTTTATTTTTGTAATAGGACGTCATTCCCAATTTAATTATTAACAGCTTAGAGACAATCTGGCTTGCATATTCAAGTTATTGGAATATTGACCAGGTCGATGGTTGCAGGCAAGCCTTGTCCCAACCGCCAGTGTTCTGGAAGACTGGAGATTTTGCCTTGTAGAGGACACTGCGGATATCCAGTCACACACTTCTGGAGGCACACAGAGCATGCAATATTTTTCCAGGTATGTCAAACAATATAGTTTATCTTCAACTAATGTAGCTTCAGAAAAGTTCATAAATTAATTTAGTTTTTCTTGATTTTTGCTATTATTATAGATTGATAAGTACGTTAATGATCATCAGAAAAATAATAAGAGGTTATACATTTTTTTATATGAACTGGAGCACTCTAAGCCTGGAAGGAAGTTCCAATAAAGTTGCTAATAGGTTTTGTGAGGTTTTCAACAGGCTGATCAATGTCGGGTGTTTAACCTTATTAGTTGTTTTAAAAATGTATTCCTTGCCGTGAAAGAGACATTTATAAGATATGAATAAAAATCAAAAAAAAATAATAATAATAAAAATAATAAATCAGAAACAACGTCTACAGCCCGGAGAAGAATGAATTTAAGTAAACAAAACAATTAAATACGCATTACAGAAAGTATAAATAGTGTTTTTGTTAGTTATCGTGGTTTAACGATTCTCGAGGAATAAAAAAAGAAAATAACTAACGAATGAACACCAATGAAATAAGTTTTAATTTACCTATACATTTTTTGTCTTATAAATGGCAAATCACGACAGACTTTTTATAGATAACTCAGCAAGGGGTATTATGCTAAATTATCTGAATTTACTTAGATTTTGAATATGGTTTATTTTAATTCTAGAAACAAGCCAAATGTTGAGTCGTTTTCGCATTTGAGTGAAAAGATGCAACTACTGGAAATATAAGTGGGAAATGGCAAATGATCAGTCATGTGGTTGCGGAGTCGAAGTTGAAACTATGGATCACATAGTTGTTGAGTACCCATTGCGTTCGTCAGGGGGTTAGCTGGTCTTTATTCAATCGGAGAAGCAGGTGTTGAATGGTTAAGAAACCGGAACTTGGCTCTGTGATGGGAGATCGATAATTAAACATTTAAACATAAGCACTTTATACTTTAGATCTTATTTCATTTAGACGTTGTTTATTAGTATGTTTTAAATTTGTATTAGTTTGGTGGCTAGCTTTGAAAGCCAGACGATAAAATAAACCTAATTTCAATTTTATGAACGATGAAGTAAGAATAATCGAGTGACATGAAAAACTTCCGGAACATGTTTTTGCACTTTATCCCTTGGAACAATGCATAATTGCGATTTTATTGTGCAGGCAAAAGGAGTGCATGACCATCTGCGGCCCGAGGCCAAGTCCACTAGTGAGGCCCGGCGGAGTCTAGGAGCAGGCAGGAGGGTGCGAGGGTTGGCGGTACTGCTGGCCCGGGAGGCGACTCTTGGCAATAAGGTGAGTCAAGTAGTTGGAGGTTGGATGAGAGATGTGAGTGGTTCAGCTGTATAACCTCTTGAAAGTGACGTGATGGTTGGACTTGGATCATCTTTTTATAAAGCACGGCTTTAGAGCTATTATAAATTTGTGATAACAATTGGAATTAGATTTGAATATACTGACAATTGTTAAGGACAAATCATCAAATATCTGTAAAAATATTGAACTGTTGAAATCGCTAGTTTACCTAGATCAAAGCTTTTACTATTTTTTACGTTTAAACACGAACATCATGTAAATTGATATACTAGCCGACAGTCCTTACTTCACTACGGGGTACAAAAAGTCTCTACGCTTGTTTACCTTTCCTTCCGTGGATTCCTCTAAACTATCATAACAATATAAACGCTCAGCCTGCGGCCGTTCTCCTAGATAACAAAGTTTTATAGTTTAGATAACTCAATAAGTCTACTTTAGTGATATGTAAAGTAATGCAACATGTCAGTAGAAAGGACCTTGAACATTTAAAATGAAAACTATATTAGCCAAGCTTTTGTGTCACGTTTAAGTTTTTTTTATATCAGGTATTGAAATAAACTATTAAGTTAAATTAATGACAGTTTTACTCCTATGGAAAAAGAAACCACACGTTTACACTCCTTAGAAATATAATTTCGAGAAATTCTTTATTGGTGCGTCTTTATGATACAAAACCTAACTTCTCTCTGAATTCCATCAAAGTCTTGAGAGTGAGAACAGAGTTTTTGGATTCTATATATTAGAGTAATTCATGCTCAAAAGATTTAATTAGGAGCATTCATCAAATTTCTGACACTGATTTAAGATTATTTTAGATAAAACTTTGCAAGGAAGTAGACAGATCGTTCTAATATACATTTTGAAATGATAGATGTTAATGGTATAGAGAAAGGAACTTTAGTTGAACTGATTTACCTTGTCAAGTCTGAGGCTCTTTTTGGAAAGCCTCTTCCTAAAAAGCTGCCAGAAACATTATCTGGGACTACTCAGAACGCTTGTACAGAGAGATAACGTAGATTTACTAGCCAAACAAATTAGCCTAATGGCTTTAGTGACAGAGAAAATGAATGAGGAGCGGATTCAAGAAGAATTAATTGATGTCTTGATCAATAATTATTCTGTACCTCTATCAAGATTGATCGAGCCACTTTCTCAACGACTTTTTTCAACTAGTTATGAAAGGAAAGTACTGATGATTTATTACTTTGTGAATTATGTATTTTACAAACTAAATTTCAAGTGGCTATTATTTGAGATTTTTAAATTCCTTTACCAAATTTAGATGACACTTATCTTGAGCATGGAATACATGATAATTTTATTAGCAACAAGCTTCTACGTTGCTGCCACCAAAGGTTTATTCAGTAAATAGTAATAAATCATCTGTAACAAGTGATATTAAATAGGAATGTTTACATTAAAAAGGCAAGTGCTAGAATCATCTAAACAATCAACGTCTTCTCTGAGATTTACAAAAGATCTATAGACCTATTAATTTCTCTATGAATTTGTTTTCTATAAATTACCTAAAGATAATGTACCTATATTTAAAAAAAAATATTAAAAATACGTAACGTTACATTACGATACAGCATTGAGCAATATTGCTCGTGTTTTACGTAGATATTCATACACTAAAGAGTACTTTGCAGATCCGAATTATTTTTAATCGTTGAATGTTTTATAACTTGGTAATTTTACTAAACAAATGTCAATGAATACGTCTTAACATTTAGCACAGAACGTCGTTAAAGTTATACTAATGAATACAGATTTATGTATTCATTGGTAGAAAGATTTTTATTCATTGGTTATTCAAATGAGTGCAATTTATTTACGGAACACCTAATTCTCAGACTTAAGCTTTTTCTATTATCTAAAAGGACACTTATCACAAACACAATTGTGAAATGATAAACACATTTTCAATTAACACACAATTTAGGATAAGTTTTCCACTTGAGTATTTTGGCAGGAGTTTGCAAATTATATTGTTAGTTGTACTTTGTATGCGAGCATCATTTTCTACAAGCAACAATGTTCAGCTGGATAATTTCTCAGATAAAATCGGATTTTTCAGATTTCAGATGCCGACACAGCTTGCGCGAATTTTAAGGCAAATATGAATTAATTGCCCTGTATAGTCTTGTTAGTAACTGAGTTCGACATAGCTCAGAAAGGACCAAATTTTAATAGCCCAATAACCAGTTTCGTCTTAAACCTTTTACCACTTTGAGGCGCAGTTGCCAATTTGTTATGAATATAAGACAAATATTAGATGAGTGCAAAATGAGAACTAAAAGTGATAATCACGATTAACGTTTATTTATTACAAACTTATTTGTTAAAGAAGGTGAAGAAATACGACTCACGGAAAGAATTTAACTGGCAATTAGACAAGCTGAACGGTCGGTTAATCAGATTGTTTATTACCTATTAACCGGACACTCGATTAAACGTAAGAGAACCGTACTTCCATACTTATCACTCGCCTCCCAAACACCAACGCAGCTCGTCACCAAGCAGATAATGTCCTTTCAGTTGCGTGTGCAGGATGTTTTCCTCTCGTTAAAGTCTCCTGGTAAGAGTGTCCTGCAGGTGTAAGGAGCCCTCACAAGTTAATGGATTCCCCCAATTAAGACTCAGTAGTGTTCCCTTCGTGAGTCTTAACTTCTCCCACACTCGGCCACAACACGAGCCTTGTCTTCCTACGTCTTCATTAGCTGATTGCCAGCTCCAGCGATTCCTGGAGAAAATTAACGCGAACATTAGCGAAGTTTGCAAGTCATTCAAGGTTTATTCGAAAAAAATACCTTTATCAGAAAAGTGTTTACGGCCAAGTAGTCCTTTGCGTGTTCTTATGTCAAAACGGGGGAATTTTTAAAAATAGGTTACACCCGTAAAAATATGATGGATTTAAAACGGCGGTAAATTTGAATGTGATTATGAAATTTTTACAGGATTTTAAGATTTGGTAGCAAAAAGAAATTTACCCAATCACAAAAGAGTTACGGCACATTATTAAATTTCCACATCGAAATCTAAATAAGCATATATTTATTTTTATTTATTTATTTATTTATTCATAAGACGCCGATCGTCAAGATATGGGCGAACATGGATTTCGAATGAGTGTGATGAGTGTAGATGAGCGAATGTAGTCATTGTTACAATAGGCCGACTATTCCTTAGTAAGTGTCATTAATTAATAGCCCAATGACAAATGAACAGCCGGTGATTATCAGCTGATCCTTCTCGAAATGTATTGACTCTGATTGGGATCGAACTCAGAACGTTTAGCACATGAAGCTGGGATTGAACCAACTACGCTACCGACCAATCGTTTTAGTTATTGCAGGGACAATACATTAGTATATTGTATTTGGCGAAAATATTGAATTGTGGATAAAAAATTAGATAATAATAAATAAAAAAGCTAGTTGTAGCTGCACCATATTCAATGTGTTCAGTTCATTGCTGTTTTTTGCATAATTGTATGTTATTTTGTTGTCATATGTATTGCATATTTTATTTAGTGATTTAAAATAAAAAATCAATGTTTATCATTGAAAAAATGTAAGGTTAAGTGATCTTCTTTTTCTTTTTCCAATGTTGCTAAGACCGCTGGTAAGATTCATCAGTTTGTTGGTGACGTAGTGTTGAATGTATACAATATTATCTAAACGTAGGAATTGAAAGAACTCCCTCAAATTACTGTTACGTATATACAGTTAATTTTTTTTAATAAAAAAGCTAAATTAGTTGAAATGAATAATTTGTTAAATTATATGTGCACTGATTTGCAAGAGCGATGACACCAGAATAAATTGTATGACAGACAATAATTTTATGCATGGTTTGAATGTTATGGTACATTTAATTGCTTCACAAATGTTTACCAAAGATTAAAAATCCTTTGCAGTGTTAAGGTCACTTTAATCATAGTAAACGGCGGTTCATTAAATTACCGCAAAAACGCATTTTTACATAATCGGCAATATGATAATCTTTAAACTGTAATTAATATTAAACCCCCATTCGATTTATTGTTATCATTATAAACTATCAACGGCTTAGTTTATAAGGGAGAGTTGCCTTAATTGGACCAGTTTCATCATTTTCTCTTATAACATAAAAACATGAGTATAACAGGCTTTCCAATTGGTAGGATAAAACAGATATTACATTTTCACTCATAATGACAGCTTCACAAATCCTGTAAAGTTACATAGTTCTACTGTACAATTATTTTAGAGTCATGTGTCAATCGGTCCATTCATTGAAAGTAGTTGCCTACGATGGTTGGTTTCATTGGCCCACTGTCAAAATTAATTAATTAGACATGTAATATTTAGTAAAACTTTATTTTATTTTATTCTATACATTTAAATAAAACAGCGTTATAATAAAAGTTACTGTTTGAAAGTAAAAAAGTTAGTAAAACTGTAATAGGAAGTATTTAAAACAAAAGAGATACAATTAGTACAACAAAATATTTTGTTCGTTGTGCTTACATTGTAACGGTACTATCTCAATAAATTAATTATCTTAAGCAATAATAAAAAATATAATTATATTTAATTCTGCATGAAAATATCTGGTAATTAATAACAAATTTACTATAAAAGTAAATTATAAAAGTAATCAATTGAAAATATAAATTACGAAAACAAAACAATTGAGTCAAAAGTAGGCCACATGGCAGACGAAATATTTCCACGCTAGGGCGAGTCGGTTTTGCTTGCCTTGCTTGCATTCGTCCACTCAGAAGCGGGCAGTCTGCGAGAACACCCCGGATCGATTAAGATCACGGTGAGTGGAGACCCACCACCATGCTTGTTCTAACCGGCAAGTTACCGTAGTACATGAAATTAATCTTCATCCAGTTTATTTTCGGTCTTAATAACGATTAAAGTTAAAGTCGTGAACGGTGCGGTACGGGTCAATCATGAGTGACCGCCGACATCGTCGAATGAGTATGAAGACTAACCACTCTGATTCCTTCAATACTAAGTAACCTGTCGGCATATTATCACTCAGAGTGTTCAACATTGTTCGTAGTCACGACAACTTTAGTAAGTTAGTCACAATGCGTTGTGAGAACCACGAGGGTCCGACAGACACCGGTAGACGTTGTGCTGTAATTCTGTCATCCACTCATAAACAATCATCACTAACAGACAGCTACGCAAAATAGGGGCAAATACGCTGTATGGGGATATACTAGGGGCAAATACGCCGTATGGAGATACACAAGGGGCAAATACGCTGTATGGGGATACACAAGGGGCAAATACGCTATATGGGGATACACGAGGGGCAAATACGCTATATGGGGATACACAAGGGGCAAATACGCTATATGGGGATACACAAGGGGCAAATACGCTGTATGGGGATACACAAGGGGCAAATACGCTGTATGGGGATACACAAGGGGCAAATACGCTATATGGGGATACACAAGGGGCAAACACGCTGAATGGGGATACAAAAGGGGCAAATACGCTGTATGGGGATACACAAGGGGCAAAAACGCTGTATGGGGATATACAAGGGGCAAATACGCTATATGGGGATACACAAGGGGCAAATACGCTGTATGGGGATAATACGGTATGGGGACACAGCGGATAATACGAACCCAAACTGAGATTGTTTCCGAACAGTATGTAAATTAGTATAAGAAAGATTTTAGTTTAGTTTGAGTATAAATCAATAGATAACTTAATTAAGTAGGCTAGAATCTGATTTTAAGTAATACAGTCTGATTTTACCAATTAAAGTAATGTATACATTAGTATAGAGTTTCATTTTATTTAACCTTTACCCACAAAGTCTTACCAGATTTACACATTAACGAGATGGGAGTCTAAAATAGTAAAAAATAAAACTATCACAAAATAAAAAACTTGATTGTATTTTATAAATTAAATAAATTTAAGTATAATTGAATTAACTAATTGTCAATAATAACATAAGAGAAATAATTTCAAACAAACAAAACATTTCTAGAATCTACAGTTTTCAGTGACAACCGCGTCAAGGTACTATCTACAATATTTACAAGATGTCCAGACGTTTCGCCCATACTGTAATGTGGCATCCTCAGTGGTTTCTCTTAGACTGGTTGTCACCGGAAACTGTAGATTCTAGTTATGACACCGGCCGCTTAAGCCGAAGTTCTAAGATTAATCAAAACATTTTTTTAACATCGGTTCAACACTTGCACAAAGACTCATATGTCAAACAGCCAACATTCTGTTTGTAATTGAGTATTTTCTGAAATAAATTCTCTTCTTCGATTGTTTTACTGTTTCCACGTTTTCTTTTAAGTTTACAGTATTCTTTGTATGTGGTACCTTATTTATAGTTTTTAATTTCATATTTAAAGACTTTGTTTGTTTCATTTTTAAGGCATTTATTTGTTAGCTGGGATTTACAAAGGGTGCTTGTAAGAACTGCAGCTGTGGGACTCCTGTCTCCCTTGTTCTCTTGCGCTGAAGACTGTTGTTGTTGGTTTGCTGTTGGTTATCTTCAGACCATTATCAATTTTCTTTTCACTCCATTTTCAGTACCTGCAATAAATACAAACTATTTGAGCTATTTTGTCCGACAAACTCACAAAAAAAGAATAAAATATGACATTTCCCCTTAATTAAATACAAAATTACGCAGGATGGGCCGGTCTTAAGGCAACTCCATAAGGTCCAATCAATGCAACTCGACCAAATAACTGACAAATCGCGCCATTTTCCAAATTAACATATAATTTTACTTAATTATTATATCACATTGGAGCTAAATAAATACTCTATGATATGATACTGTCATAATTGGTGTTACTTACCTTAAAGCTCGCAATACATCCTCTCGAACGAAGCATTACAATTGAAACGCTTAAGACAGAAATACGCGATAAAAAATTACTGACAAATAGACGCTTTTACAGTAATGGTGGTAACTGCCCTGCAATAGGGTGGTCTGTAACTACAACTGATGCCAACTAAACAGACCAAAATTTCCTTATTTTTCAAGTTAGCATGGTGGTCCATTGAAGGCGCTGGTCGAATCAAGACAACTCTCCCCTATATAAAATATTACACAGCCCTAAATAATAACTCAATGCAATAACCAAATGTTGGACAGATTAATTAAACTAACCTCTTTTCTTAAATTATGTATCTAAATAATCCAAAATTAATTTAAAGTCTTCTATATAACTGATGTCATGCATGAAATTCACTAACTTTAAACAGATTCCGTCACTAATCTTAACGCGTTTCAAAGCGGACACCCAACTAAGGTTAGGTCTACACCAAAGAAAAACAAAAAGAGCCTACCGTAGTGAAGCGTGGGCGCATGCGTTGACGGTCGGGCACTGCGCATGCGCGCCTCGCGGACTCGATGCATAAGCATGAGCAGTAATCACAGCCTCACAAATCACGGCTTGAGCACGACACTTTTGTCTACAATTAAACCGTCCCGTCCTGTCCTGTCTCCACGGGCTAGCGAAGTGCAGTACTAACTCGCCTGCCGCCTACACCGCAGCTCGGGGCTGGGGCGGAGCCCCACTTCCGGATCGTTCCCTTACATCATCTTCGACACTACCTCTGATACGACGTGACACATGGCCAGACGCTGGTAGGAAGTTTTCTAATTTTACTCACGTATTCAAACATTTTACGTCGCGTCAATGTCTTCTATCTACACTACTTCCATCACCAGTCGTTGGTAACTCTGAGACGAGACTGTTATCTGACAGAGATACCACGAGGACACCACAACACAGCACGGGCGAAACGTTTCGTGCTGTAAATAGAGTAAATAACACCTTGACTCGGTCGTTAGCGGAAGCTTTTGCTTAAAACGCTTATTAATCGGAAGCTTAGTATTCTTATAAATCTTTTGTAGGGCCGTTGCCAGCGGTCAACCCCCTCCCCTTTCGGAGGTCACGAGAAATTTTTTTATTAAAAAATAACAACTCATTGGACAATAAATGAAACAACAAAGCGAAACAAACATTTAATTTAGTTGATTTTCAAGGTGGCTGTACTTGGAGATAAATTCTCACTCATTTTCTATAGTGAAGAGTAGGCCTATGCATTGTTTTTCTGGGTTAGGGAATACAGTGCAATACGCAGGGGTGGTGCTTCTAATACGATGAGCCTGGTTAGCTGTGACTATTAGTTCATCTTCCTAATATCTACTACTGCAACTGTAGCAGCTCCCTTCTTGGTAAGCCATGAATGTATACTTTCAGGAGTACACATTTATTCCTACCCTTCTTCTAAGACGGTAGTTCAGTTAGTTCAGAATTATCTAAGACGGGAGTTCGGTAATGTACTTTACATAATGGGACTATCACCTTTTTAATGGTTACTCTTATTATAGGTCGTTTCCTAGTTCGAAAGATTGGAAATAGTAATATTTTTATAATACTATAGTTCTTAAATGGCAAAAAGCACGATGTAATGAGTATAAAACATACTCAGCTAGTTTTTTCTGTAACCTAGTCGTTACTCGTACGTAGGTCTACGCCTGGGATGGTAGTAGAATAATAAATATTTACTGATTTGAGTTAAACTTAAGTATCACTCTTCAATACCATGTTTTAATTTTTTTTTAACATTTTTCATCGGGATAGTGAAATATGTACTGAATGAGAACACTGCCAAAATTCAACTAACCTTTTAAGTTGACTATTTGTTTTGTTATGAAACCAATAACTTTTTATTACGTCAATAAACGGATTGATTATGTTTTGATAGATACAGTAACATGTTTAGTTTTGATTTCAGTATAAAACATCTATGTTTACTGTCTATACATTTATATTTTGAGATTTAAAAAAAATAGAAAATATTACTATTCCAGATTATATTTAGAAAGGAGCAATATAAGAAAAAACAAAAACATCTTTGTATTTCGCGAATACGTTTGCAAACCGTAGAAGTTGCCTTTCAAGAAATATTTTTGTATTCTATTTGCATATGACTAAAATACGTTTTTAAAGTCAATGTCAAGCAGTGACTACCTTACTAGGGGTGGTCATTTTATTCGTTCATTTTTATTTATTCATAAGACGCCGATCCTCAAGATATGGGCGAATATGGATTTCGAATGAATGTGATGAGTGTAGATGAGCGAATGTAGTCATTGTTACAAACTAAGGCCGACTACTCCTTAGAAAGTGTCATTAATTAATAGCCCAATGACAAATGAACAGCCGGTGATTATCAGCTGATCCTTCTCAAAATGTATTATGACTCTGATTGGGATCGAACTGACAACCTTTAGCACATGAAGCTGGGATTGAACCAACTACGCTACCGACCCTAAAGTGCCAAGCCACCGCTTGGCAATACAGTTCTGTAGTAGCAATACAGTCAGCGTGCCAAAACATGCTTTTATATTTCAACTGTACAGTTCGTTTGTATTATTATAATGAGTTATAGTAAACACTGTATGATTATTAAAGGCCCATTCTATTAGACCATAAGTTGATATAATGAGTTTTTAATGTAAAATCGTCAAGAGTGACATGTAAAGTTTTACATATTTAACCATGACAAAAGTATAAAATACTCAATTTTCTACAAAAACCAACTTATGGTCCTCTTGAATAGGGTTTCATCAAATAACACTTCAAGTGTTACTTGTCCGTACCAAGTAGTTTAGAATCTAACCAGACCGGCTTATTTCCTTCCTAGCTCGAGAAACTTCGTGGGGTCGATTCGCTTACGCAGTTAAATGTAGGCCTATAGGTACGTCGAAATAAGGCATATGGCGGTGACTCGATCCTTATGGAAGGTAAGTTGAAGTAGTAAGTATCAGTGACACGAGTATTTGCATCGGACCTTCCCTCAACGACCACACACGCACGCGCATCGCCTCCGGCCCACCATTCCTCATACACTCACAGATTATACCCTTTCACAAGTTCTAAACATACTTATTTCCTCATACCGCACACGACCCGACTCGTTAGCTGCCTACTTCAGCGAACTCGTTCTGCAATTCCGATCCAAGTACCGTTCCGTCCTTCTTACCTTTGATTGTCTTGGATCCTTCCCAAACTATAAGACAATACTACACTCATCAGTGGTGATTCGTGTATATGTAGGGAGTTCCAGGGAACGTGGAGTCCCTGCCTCGAAAATTTAGTTTGAGTTTTGATATTGATCGATGGTTTAGAGCAGGATTTTTTAAAAATATGGATAGGTCGATCTCCCTCTTAACCTTACTCTGCCCATTCCTCATAGACTATTGATCTGTGCGAGGAACTTATTCAGACAGAGTAAGGGGGCGAGCAAGTACAATAAACGGTGAATATTACTGATAAATCTTTCAGTCCAGGTCGGATTCGATCCAGCGCTATCTCTAACCCAAGCTCCAAGTCCTGACGCTTTAGACCGCTCGGCCACCGGCTCGACCTTATTTCAAGACGATTCTTATTACTTTTCTGAAAATAATCTAAGGGCTGCAAGTGCATATACATACAGTTTTTATATACACCTATATACATACATTATTGGTAAAAATCCTTGTATATCAAATAAACAAAATATAGTTTTTAATACTGCACTTTAACAGACAACTGATTTTACTTGTCTGCACTTAATTATTGCAGCTCTACAAAATTTTAAGGATCGCAAAAAATATTGTTAAGCGCCGCATGCGGCCCGAGGTCACGAAGTGAATGTATATAAGTAGGCCTAAGGCTTTATTTTGTTAGGTAAGTAAACAGTGTATTTTTCGAGCCGAAAAATCAATTTGATTGAAAACTCTTTCATATATTAGTGTTCATCATTTAAAAAACAAGTAATAAAATGAAAAAAAGACTGTTGAAAATTCCAATTTCTAAAACAGCTGGTTTTTCATTATCAAATTAAAAAAATGTTTGATAAAAAACCAGTTTACGCTGCTAAAATCAACCCCCTCAAGAATTTTAAACTCATATTTCACCACTTTTTCAACAAGAAATCGTATTTTCAGGGGCGTATAGAAAGTGCGTATTTACCAAAACGTCTTATAGTGCAAAATGTCCATTAAGTTCATTAAATCTTGCACAAAGACTAGTCCATGGACCCAGCTAAAGTTATTTCGATTTTATAGATACGCTTTACTTGTTTTTGACTATTTACGATTTAAAAAATTAAGTTCAGTAAGTTAGTTAAGATATGTAACTATGTTTTCCGTTATTGTGCAGATCCTGTCACTGCGGGACTCGAAGCACGAACTAGAAGATCCGAGCACACATCGAGCTATGCTGCCACCTCCTTTGATCTCAGACACCGAGAAGACTGGTAAGTTTGATTGATTTCTTTCAATAAATAACCACAATATTTGTTCTAACAAAGACTCTAATTTGGCAAAAAAGAACAGATGTATTAGAAGGGTTTAAAAACTCACTATGCATACATACAAAAATTCTCTTCTATCTCTATCGTGTATTTCTGAAAATATATTAACATGCATTTAATGTGATATCGTGTGTCTCATAAGATATACGCTTTTAAAACCAACTGTGTCTTACTCATTTAAAATTCTAATATCTACGATGAGTTACTGTATAGTATTTAGATCAAACCATGCTATGCAGCATAATGAACTCTTCCACTTCCCCACATGAGAAATGGACTCTTCCATTCGTGCTGTTACAGAAGTAAACGAACAGCTCATTTTTTCATGAGCATTACGCACTGCGCCTGCAATATTCAAGAAGCAAAAGTAAAACGTTTGTGTTCGAAATTTGCGTTATGGGGCTGAACGGCGCTTCGTCGTAATTGAAGGGGCTGGCAGAAGAAAGTGCTACCCACAAAAAGTACTTTTTGAGTAAGCTATATTTTAAATGTTTGGCTAAATACATATTTCAATCATTTCTTTCAGTAAAACCACGGGAAAATATTAGGTACTAAACATTTCTTTATAATACCTTTAATAAACAACACCCAATTGCTTTAATTAAACAATAACTATCTATCAGATAATATGAAAAAATATTAGTTATGATTAGTGATGATTAACACTATATTCGTATAGAAAAACTCATGATTGGACACTAAGAATTATGTTTATTTTGAAAATACTGATTTATCAAAACGTTTTTACATGAAAGAAAAACGTAAAAGCATCAAACTGATGTATATACAGAACATGACTCCTTTATTATTTCTTGTTCATCGTCTCTTCTTCCATAGCTCTAAGATTGTACTAACAATAATGGTGCACTTGTGGAATATATGAAAGCAAATTAAGTGTCAGCAATTCTTTTTTAATCATATCTCCTTTATTGTATTTAGTTTCAAATCTGTAGAACTTAGACTAGTTATTTTTAATTTTTTTTAAAGAGAAAATCAATAAAGTCTTGATTTACTAGATGTTTTAACACCATTGTCATTGGTTTACTGATGTATAACTTTAAACCGTCTTTCTCTAACGAGATGGTAATGCCTTTTCTGGAGTAGGATGTGGTGACCTACTTGTAGCTTCGGAAGATATAGGATGCGCTGCTAGATTTGATTTATATGGCCCTCTTGCAACTAGCTAAAAAAAAAAAGTATTTTACAATAATTTTGACGGAAAACCCTCAATATCAGTAATTTTGAGTACTTAACCTCAAAGCGATATTACTGGGAGGGGAGATAATGCTAACCCTAATTTTATATTTATAAATTATTTTATTAAAGTAAGTATAGAGAAGTGAGATGATTGATGTGTTAACCTAGATGTTTACACGAATTAAAAGATAATATTGTATGTCAGATGATAAAATTAACTTAATAAAACAATAAATGCTAAACTCAGTGTCTGTAGATTATGTTTCGGTCAATATAATTTTAAGACATACTTACATTATTATCCTCTTCTTCAGATGAAGTCGGTGGAATAAAATCTGGATCTGCATCACTGTCATCTCCAAAGATGTCACTTTAACTTGAACCACCCTCAAACAATCGTTTATTGACATTTTTAGTCTAATTGAATGCTTTTGCCATTTTACTGTCAGTGGGATAGCACTTTTTTCTGGCCAAACATTAAACACAAACAACACGAGGAAATACAATGCATCGCTCCACTAGCACTACCTGGTGGAAATTTGAACAAGTGATTAACACCAACATGTAGTTCATTCCAAATTACAATCTTGTACTGTCTGATTAAAAAACATATGTAGGTTAGCACTTTCTTCCACCGACCCCTTCAATTAATTGTGAGTTTATCTAATAAACAAATTATTTTTACTTTATTGTCAAGCCGGATGACATGGACAGCCGGTTAAAGCAAAGTCGGATAATCAATTGTAATTTAATCAACACTTATTTTTATTTAAATTTTCAATAAATTATCTTGTGAATTAATTAAAGTTAGGATGTAAATAATGATGACCAATCGCAGCAGCAGCATATACTGTAAGCATAAACTAAACATTCTAAATATTTCCTTTAATTTAACACATTTTCTAACTCATAAATCTCAACAAGTAAATACTAAATTTAAACTATACAGTAGTTAGTTATTACTTGTCATGTGAAGAAAATAGGAACAATTTTTTAAAAATCTTAGCAAAAAGGATATTCATTTTCTTGTTAAAGTTATTATTAGAGAAATTTGAACATTATTTTCATTTTGGAAGTAGATATTTTAGACAACGTAAGATACACCAATGAACTACACATTCCGCCTTCAACTTAATTCTTCTTCATTGATCAAGAAAACTGAAAAATTACATAAAATCCGACAGTTAATGTATTATATAGTTGCCATTGCCATGTGTTTTTTTTTTGAAAATTTATTATTACATAATGATAATAATAACATAATAATAAATAATGATAATAAATAAAAATAATATATAAAAATAAATATAATAATATAATATAATAAAAATAATAAATAATGATAATAATATTAAATTAAATAATAATAACATTTATTTAATAATAAATATTATCATTTATTATTAAATAAATGAAACTATTCTCATTTTAATTTACAAAAGCTGTTGCTAATTTTTTTTCGATGTTATATCATATTTTAAAATAAATGTGTTTTTCAATTTAAGTCTTGAAATAATCAGATTTTTATTTTTGCATCATTATACTGTCGAATTCACAAAAATTATTCCATCTCAAATTGACATTGGCACACATAGTGCTTATAATTGTTAGCTGTGAGAGAGGACGTTTTAGTCCTAACCTCACCAATTGTTACAAATGTTCTATAGAAAAGTCCTTGTATTTTGTTTCATTTCATAGTACTAAGATTCATAATGGAATTTTTGTAGATACATTTTTGGGTTTTTAAACTACCTACACAAATTACATTAGCAGCTTACACTACAGTTATTCAAGCAATAACAGCAGTATCTATCTAAGTTTGTTATTTTCCTTTGCTTGTTTGAGAAATTAACTTATTTTTACTTACTAGTTTTTAGTTTGTTTATGTTATTTTTCTCAGTGATATGTTTTGATTTTGTAGGCTACAGTTGTTCGTGTCCACCCTTCGAGTGTGTGTGCTCCTCCAGAGTGTGCCCCACTCAACTGGCCCACCCACAGAACAGTTGGGATGGTTACTGGCTGCCTGAGACGCCTGCTCCCCATCCCCACCTACCTTCACAACACACACCTGACCACCTAGAAGCCGAGGCATCAACACCTCTCTACGACTTTAACCTCTGTAGTGATTTGTTTCAACCTGAAGAAATATTCCAGCTGGATCAGCCTCTGCGGACAACAGATCTCTGCGTGCCTCCAGACCCCAGCTCCAAGTCTCCTCCAACGCTTCTAGATTTAGGCAGTGGAACAATCCACCGTGGAAGTTTTAAGTCTGAGCCAGAACCTTACTGGATGCTCCCTAGTGCCTCCATGAGCTTGGACGACAGTAACAGCAGTTGTCGGTTACCGCAGTGCTCTCCCGAGTCCTTGTCACAAACCACACTCGAGGACACTACCTCCGCTTGTTCCATTAGTAGGCCAGATTATGCTCAACGTCTTAATTTAGGGTTCACAAACTTTCAGTTTGATGATAAAGACTATTCAAAGTTCCAAGTGGAAGATCAGCAGAGGGTATTTGGTTATGAGGACACAAGGTATCAAAGTTGTGGTGAATCTTTACCTCACCCTAGTATATCTGGGGATGACTATCCTCCCTGTGGTCCAGAGACACGTCTCACTGCACCGTTCCAGGAGACAGTTCCCGGAGCTGACTGCTATGGCCGACCACCCTCTCCTCGTGTCACCTACCTCCATGAGCACAGCCATGGTTCCCAAGAAGACCCATCCCTTAGTTTCTCTCACCTCGCACCCTCAATGACAGACTCATCTTTCTTTCAGTCATACCCATACCACAACAACAACAACACCTATTTCCAGCACCTACCGCACCATTAGCACTAGTTTGTGAATAAGTAAATAATTGTACAAATAATTTAAATACAAATTACGCTTTTAGTTTTACTCTGTTAATTAGTTATTTATTCCTGCAAATGTTATTAGTGATAGAAAAAATATCTTTTTAGTTGGATGAATAATTTTATTGCATGAACCTAAAAAGGTTTAGACAATGATTTTTTTTAACGGTATTGATTTATGGTTAGGTGTAAAAGAGGACTTTTCAGTCCTAACCTCGCCAACTATTACATAATTTTTCATTTCATTTCATTCATAAAATGCGAATAGTCTGGAACTAATTTTGTACACATTTAAAGTTTCAGAAGTTCAGTTTATACACATGATCACACTTGGATAAGGAATGAACATTTACTAAAAATGAATTAAGTTATTGCAGCATAAAATATCAACACTTAATCCAATGTTTGGACTATTTGTTTTGTCTTCAACAGATAATTTTTGCTACAATGTTTCTGATTGTATTAACAAAATTAAATCTCACAGTTTTGGTTGAGATTACAAGTTTCAACATAAGTAAACTACAGGGTGAATGGTACGTGGTGTTTAAAAATGTAAGGGCTTAAACTAAATGCTTGGGCTACTTAAAAACGCAAATTTCAGTTTTATATGCCAAATGGTTGGTGTGGTATGTTCAAATTAAGATTTTTTTTAATTGTGGACCTAACCATAAAAGATCTTTATTACTTACTCAAAAGGTCATATTTTTTAAACTGTGACACCATTTTTGAAATCTACATTAAATTTTCAACAAGAATAATGAGCTAGTAAGATGCGTAAATTAAGGTTGGTATTTAAAATTATGCGTTAAAGTAAAAAAATCATATTTTTGTAAAATTTTAAACAATGTTTTACGCTTAGTTACTAAATTATGGTAACGGATATAATGTGTCAAACTATACAGAAAACTGCGTAATTTAATGTTCTTTTCAATAGTATAATTGTGATTTTAATTATTTTATTTCGTCATCGAAAACGTTAGGTGAAACTGAATTAAAACACAGTTTGCAGAAAACTTGAAGCTTTGACTATTTATTAAAAGAAAGAGTATAATACTTTGATTTGATATAATATTAAGACATACTAATTACATTCGTAAAAATAATTGAAAAAAAGGTCAACTTAAAATAATAAGATTTACAAATGTTGTTCAAACTGCTTTCCTCCATTTCTGATGCAGGCCCGTGCTGTCTTGCGCATTTGTTGAACTGTCACTTTTGTAGAGACTTCTTGGCGCACTACTTCAGCAGCCGCAGTTATTCTCTCCCTCAGTTCTTGTTCTGTGTTGATAGGTGCAGAATAGACTTTTTGTTTCATCCATCCCCATAACAGAAAGCCATGGGACTAAAGTCCGGCGATCTAGCTGGCCACGGTACGGTCCCACCCCGTCCAATCCATGTAGGATAATTGAGCGTCAACCAGTGACGCATTTCTGCGGTGAAATGCGGTGTAGCTCCATCTTGTTGGAAAATGAAACTGTCTCTTTTTTCTTGGTTGAGATGGTCTAGCAGCAAAGGGAGACTGTGCTGTAAAAAGTCCAAAAAGCGTTCCCCGTTAAGGTTTCCCTCGAATAAATGTGGGCCAACAAGCGTTTCACTTACTATTCCAACCCATACCATAATGTGAAATCTCCTTTGAAAAGATCGTTCTTTGGTTGCTCTTGGGTTATCTTCTGCCCACATGTGCATATTATGTGTATTAAAGATTCCTTGTCTTGTAAATATGGCCTCATCTGTCCAAAGGATCTTTTTGAAGAAATGATACTGCTCAGTATCGCTATTGAGCAACCATCTACAGAACTGAACACGAGGAGCGAAGTCTTGAGCTTCAAGTGCTTGTACAGGCGTGAAGTGGTATGGATGAAACTTGTTTCTATGAAGAATATCCAACACTTTCCACTGTGAAACATTTAGTTGAGCCGCAATTGCCGTACTACTACTCTCTGAGTTTTCTTGAAAGGTATTTAGAATCAATTCTTCAACACCTACATCATAATTAACTGGACCTACCTCAGAAGACTTTCTTTGAACTTTTCCACTTTCCACTAACCTCTGGTGAAGTCTAGTGAACACCTGTGGGCTGGGGGCTTTTCGATCTGGGTACCTTAAACTGTACTCTCTTTGCGCAGCAAGTGCATTGTCGTTGCAAAATCCATAAACAAAATGCATTTCTGCATATTCTCTTGTAGTGAACTCCATGATGCTACAGAACTGAATAGCTTATACTCATACCCAGTCTAAAGAGTAAACAGATAATGGATTCCAGTTTTCCTCTTGATAAGGTTGCTTTAAAAGAAACTAACTTTTGTTAAACTAAGCAGGTAGTGGAATTTCCCAGTCATTAAGGACAACAGACAAAACTATTGATAAGGTTGGGGTGTATGCCGGGTCTAAGAATTGTCAATTGTCGTTAAAACCCCATTTGTCCCTGATTTACATGTGTTTTTAATCACAACGTTATTTGAATGTCCAGTCCTAGTTGCTGGCTAGTAAGATAGTCTTACAATTTTTTAACCACTCTGTGTTTCTTTCTATTCAAATAATAATAAAAAATGGAACATTGTACGATAATACAAACAAAAGCATATCACTGGAAAGACCATTAAATTATGCAGTTTTCTGTATAGTTTGACACATTATATCCGTTACCATAATTTAGTAACTACGCTTAAAACATTGTTTAAAATTTTACAAAAACATGATTTTTTTGCTTTAAAGCATAATTTTAAGTACCAACCTTAATTTATGCAGGCTACTAGATCATTATTCTTGTTAACAATTTAATGTAGATTTCAAAATTGGTGTCATAGTTTAAAAAATATGATCTTTTGAGTAAGTAATAAAGCTTTTTTATGGTTAGGTCCGCGATTTAAAAAGAAATTTTAATTTGAACATACCACACTAACCATTTGGCATATAAAACTGAAGTTTACGTTTTTAAGTAGCCCGAAGCATGTAGTTTAAGCCCTTAAATTTTTAAACACCACGTACCATTCACCCTGTATATATTTTTCAAGTTTTCTTTAACCCTCAGATATTTTGACATTATGACTTTGTTCATAATATAAAGTAGATATTGTAAATTGGACAAAAATAATGTTAATTTTATTTTTGTTTAATAAGGCTTATATATAGGGTATGGAAATAATACGTCTTGTATTGAAAATAATTTCCAAGTTTTCAAGAGATTTTTATTAATTATTTTAATTTCAACTGTAGTCTGTTGGTAAGTTATTTGTAGCCAAAAATATTTTTAAGATATATTTTAATTTCTTCAATCAAGTACTAACTTGCTTTTACAACATGTGGAATTCCCACTAAAATATCACTGCTCAGAAAAGATTATCAGTCGCCATTTCTGATAGGATGGTAATTTTGACTTAAACTTGTAGCATCTTACACAGAAAAACTAGTCTTTATTTTACTGGGCATTTTGACATAGCCTTCCATTAAAACTTTTTAAGATATCCTCCACAGGCCCTTTCTTCTAGGTTGAAAGAAAAATATAACATTCTACATCGAAAGATAAAAGAAAAAAATTACAACCATATATTGTCTGTTTTTTTTTTTTTTTTTTTTTAATATTGACCCATTCAAAAGAAATTACAGTAGTTCCATACTTTTTCAACACCCTGTATATATTTTTTTAAACATTTTTCTAATCTCATTGAATGGACATACTAACCCATCAAGTTCACATTCCATCGTTCCTGATAATGCTTTGGATTGTTGTTCCCTCTGCTATTCACTTAAATCTTACATCTGTTCTCTTCACCACAGTGATGGGAGTGAGGAATCGTTAGGCTTCTTCCCCTCGGTTGGGAATACGCGAAGTGAGTTCAATGTTTGTCTTAGTATGTAGTTTTGATGTGCTGATATGTATGTTCATCTGCATAATCTTATAATTTGTATTATGGCCTATCAGAGAAATATTGCTTAAGCCTCTTTTAAAAAGTGTCAGCTTTTGTGATTGATTTCATTTCTATAGGTAAAAAGTTGTAAAAGTATGAACTGGAGTATTGCTACATTTTTGTAATCTGAGTTGGGGCAGATCAATGTTGTTTCTATGGCGCGTATTGTAAGAATGTTGATGGAGTCTAAGGGATGGCGTTTGATTTCTGGCAAAGATAATGGTTTCAAGTAGATACAGTGATATTACAGTGAGGATATTATGTTGGACAAACAAAGGTTTAGAGTGATCCATTCTCTGCAGTCTGAGAATCGTTCTTAAAGTTTTCTTTTGAAGTATGAGCAATCTTTCCAAGTTCTTTGACGAAGTAGCTCCCCAAGCAACTATGCCGTAGCGAAGATGCGAGGCAAACAAGTGCTGTTTCCTCATTAGTGATGGTTCAAATTCTTCTTATTATGTAATGTGTCGATAACTTTTTTTACAGAGTTGGTCAATTTGCTCTTGCCAATTTAGGTTTTGATCAAAAATGATTCCCAGAAATTTAGTTGAGGTGACTGTTGGTATGTTTAGTTCAGGCCAGGGTTCTTGAGGTTTGTTTCTATTGCTTGGTGTAAAATTAATATGAGTTGTTTTGGTAGTGTTAATATTAAGTTTTAAGGAGTTGCAGATGGTTTTGGCCTTTTCCAAAGCGTTGTTTATTATTGTACCGTCACTTTGTTCTGTTGGTATAACTATGTTATACAGAATACTCCTATTTTCTTGTCCAGTAATTCAGGAAAGCTATTGATATAAATTAAGAAGCACAGGGAACCCAATATCGAGCCTTAAGGCACGCTTTTTTTTTTTATTTCCTGAGGGATGATCTCACATCACTATAGAGTTATTATGCTTGTGGCTAATTTCAACATACTGAAACCTATCTTGAAGGTAGTTATGGATCTAACCAAGTGCTGCGCCCCTGATACCATATTGTTTCAATTTACAAGTTAGAATGTCCCAATCAAGGTTATCAAATGCCTTTTGAAGGTCAATAAAAAGCCCTGAGGCACTTTTCTTTTCTTCCCGTATGTCGTTTATGTCTTGTTATAGATTTGCTATGGCAGTAATCGTGCTCAATCCTCTTCGAAAGCCATGTTGATATTTGGAAAGCAAATTATTTCTTTCTAAAGGAGCTATAAGCTGGTTGTAGATGGTACGTTCTAGTAGTTTAGAAATTATGGAAAGATCTATATTTTTTAAACACTGGATATATCTTTACTATTTTTAAATTTTTTGGGACCATTGATTGTTTTATTAATGAATTTATAATATGCTGAAAGGCTTTATAATTTCATCTTTACAGTGCCTAATTATCTTGCCAGTTATGTCATCAAAACCAGAGGAATTGTTTGTCTTTAGTTTCCTAAACAGATAGTCAAGTTCAGTTAATTTTACTGTTTTGAAAGTAGATAAAATTTCTATTTGATTGTTTTGCTGTACTTCATTATACACCTGGAGGGGGGGGGGGATTTTGAGGTTTGGATTCAGCTGCTATGTGTGTGTGTCTTATTCAAGATATTTCCAATATTGTAGGAGTCTATTATTAAATTGTTATGGTTCATTAGGGTAATCTTGTTAGATTTTTGGTTGTGCTTATTCTCTCAGAATTTATTGTTCTCCAGATTTCCATCGGCTTGTTTTCTGCGGTAGTTATTTTCTCAATTGTATGATTGGTGCGGTTCATTTTTACATTTATGTCATAACTTTTCTTTACATCTTGATGTTTTTCTTTATCTTCCTGTGCACCTGTTAACATGTACTTTCCATGGGCCTGTTGAAGATTTTTTCTTAAGACTAAGGTTTCACTGTCCCAAAAAATTAGTTTAGTTGTTGTCTTTATTGTTTTGGCTCCCTAGACATCACCTGTTCAATGTAATGTTTTCAGTTTGAGGCTTATAAACTAAATTCCAATCTACTGATCTCAGCTGTTTTTAAATATATTTAAATTAATCTTAGAAACATTCCCCATATATATATCTATATGTTGCTATTTGGCATTTTGGTTTGTGTTGAATTTTTACTGTAACAATGTGATGGTCTGAGATGGAAGTACAGTTTGAATTTTGATTTCATCTTGTGGTATATTTGTATAGCAACCATCAATGCTGGATATAGATGTTCGTGTTATTTTGGTTACTGGGATTTGGAAGATGTAGCAACTATGCCCAGAGAGAATATTTTGCAAATCCTTAACATCTTGCTTTTCCGGCTCCAGAATATTATTTTCCATCTCTAAGAATTGGTATTTGATTTAGCTTAGAGGAGTGTTGCTGCAAGACGTTGGCTAATTTATCTCACATCAGCCAAGTTAGCAGAGAACAAATCAAGAAGGCTGGCTATATAAGAAGTGTTTTTAGGCTCAACAAACATCTCCGATATTTTAACTTGTCCGATATTTTAACTTGTCCATCATACTATATGGAGTTAAAATGTAGTTTGGGTCTTTCAAATTGCCTAAAAACTTCCACTACCTACTTAAATTATGCACAAACCTCAATCTCCTTTGTAGTAATTTTTCTTTGAAATTGGAATCAAACATAATTTTCACCAAAACCCCCTTTTTTTAATTTGACTTCAATTAAATTAAGGATTTTTTCATATTAAATTTACAACTTTTAGGAAGAGTCTTAAAAACCGCCATATTACACATGACAGGGAGGTAAAAGAATCCTTTTTGGATATACCATAGAGAAAAATAAACAGAGGTCTTTTTCATGTCTGCAACAAACGCCTCAGTGGTATTATTTATAAATAGATTACAACTGTATATATCTGTAGTTAGTATGTTTATCTTTGAGTATTTGGGAGTGTAAGGGAGGGGATTGGCAAGATGCTGATCCCCATGGCAAACCAGTAAGTGTAGAAATACTCAACACATATTCAGCACACTATTGGATGCGACCTCTGTTTAGTTCTGGTCTGTGGATATACCAAGTACTTAAGCAAAATACTCTTTTTACCAGGCATAGATTATTTTTGTTGGCCAATGTCGATCCCTCGCATTTCAGTAACAAATACATATCAACTATGGAAACTTTCTGAAACCCTTTTATTGGCCAATGAGCATGAAAGGAACTTTCAAATCTCCATATGGCATCCAATAATAGCTGGGATAGTTAATATTTATTTATGTAGATTTTATGTTAAAATTTAGCACCAAGTGTACACACTAATATTATTCTGGCCACTGTTTAGTACGAGTATTTAAGATTTATGTTGCTGTTGACAACATGGACTGTTTACAAACTGTCTATGAAGCTAGGCTTACACCTGCGAGAAACTGTACAAGTTTTCTGTCAGACAATCCAAAATGAAAGTGTAAACAGAGAAGCGAGTAGTGACATGAGCAGGCTGAGGAAGTGTCTGACACTTAAGCTTGCAGGTCTAAACATAAACTCAGCTGTCGCAATTTCTCTAACTCGTATTGTCACCCATCAAACAGTGGAAGATATTTGTGACAGTTTTGTGCAAGTCGGCCTTCGGAGTGGTTGTATTACAATTGTTATTACTTTATTATTGTGGAACAGCTGTCGTTGTTGTCATCTATTTGTTACATTATGGCTGAAGACTCCACTATGACTTTGGATGACATTCTCTAAGAAATAGTTTTAGATCAAAGATATAATTAAATAAAAATATGAGAAAAGAAATACTTAGAGATATTAGCAACAAGCTAAAAATTAATGTTTCGGAGGTACAAAGAAGAATACATAACCTGAGAAGCCAATATCGCTCCGAGCTAAAAAAAAAAAATCGGGTCAGGGAACCGATGAAGTTTATATATCCAGTTGGCTCTATTTCACTGCACAGAAGTTCATTCATGTCAAGTCACCCTCAACAAGTAGTACCGTGATATATGTAAGTAGAAATTTACAAATTTTCTTTTATACAAGCCTAAATATACTGCCATTTTGGAATTTATAAGTCTATAAATTGTATGAAATCTTTAACTAATTAAGAAAAACGTCTCAACCTAATACTATTCGTATTAAATTGTTTACTAAAAATGTGAAAAAAGACTCAATTAATTAAAGATAATATTTAAGGGTTTATTTAAATAATTTAATATCACTATTAATTTTAACATTTCATAATATTTCATTATTTATTTAAGTTTTTCTGGGATCGATTACAAGTCCCAAACAAATTAAAAGCACCAAACACCTGGTGGCTGTTTTCCAAACCGATCAAGGACCTTGGCCAAGTTCAGAGCGCAAGACAGCCTTATACTTCAATGCTATTTTGCCGTATGCAAGCTAAAACATGGGTTTATATTTTAACTATTTTATATATATATATATATATATATATATATATATATATATATATATATATATATTTGTAATAATTATTGTATTGTAACACTTGGTGTCATTTGATGTACTACAATCTGATCTAGTGGACAAATCAGTCTAAAAATAGTTTATATTTTCAGTTTATTAATGTTGAATTGCCAAGAATAGTTGCACATATTCAACTGTAAAAATTTTTTAAAAAAATTACTAAATTTTTTAGTAAAACTTAATTTATGGTCCACTAGTTCAGCATCTATCAAATGACATATTAATTGGTACGATATGATAATTATTATGGACCGAATCATTGAAATAGAAACCCATGTTTTTGGCATTTTTCGTGGAGGGAAACAGCCGACACTACAACTTATTTATATTTAATTTCCCCCTGCTGATTTCTCATATAATTTTAATGCAATTTATTTTTTAAAGAATGTTTGGGGAGCATAAATTAAAACAAGCATAAAAAATTATTTAGTGAAAAAAGTGATTTATTAGGGAAATAACATGTTATACTACTGCGTAATAGTACATTGTGCGTAACAGCATTTTTCTCTTACATATTTTTTCTTATCTAAATATGCAAGTACTGCCAGGAAAACTTTCCTTGAAAAGTTGAGAACTCAGTAAATTTAACACGAACTTGCTCTGCAGGCTTTGGGTGATTTCTGCTTGTTGTATCTTGTAGAGGTAGAGGAAATAAGTTGCTGTTGGGCATACCCTATTCTGAACGCCAGGACCCATTTATCACATCACCGGTTTCACTTTTTTCAATAAAGTATCAAATGTTCCTGGAGGAGCATATCCATTAGCAGATTCCTTACTTTGAAAAAGATAATTATGCAGCATGCATATTGCCAAAACTACAATATTAACTTTTTCTGGATACAAAAGAATCGGCTTTCGTAAGACTCGCAATCTATTGGTGGCCAATCCAAATACATTTTCAAAAACTCTTCTGCATTGAGATAGCCGATAGTTGAACACATGTTGCTTCGCCGGGAGGTTTTGAAACGGATATGGTTTCATTAAGTAAGTGCTCAATGTAAACGCATCATTAGCAACGATCACATATGGCATTAGTAGCTGTCTTTCTTTCAGCGGAGAACGATCCAGTATGTTTAGAGCCTCGTTCACTATGCCTCCTTTTAGACAGCAATTGTTAAACACTCCTCCATTCGATATTCTTCCACAACAACCAACATCAATGTAAATGAATTTATAGGTGCTATCCACAAGTGCAAGCAACATAATGCTATGGGTTCCTTTCTATTAAAGTATAAACTTCCATTATTTGGAGGCGCTTGCATTACTACATGTTTGCCATAAAGTACGCCTATGCAATTAGGAAAATTTCATTTTGTATCAAAACCTTCAGCAATTTGAGTCCATCCTTCTTTGCTTTTTGGTATCTGGAATAATAATAAAAATTATTAATGTGCAATATTTCAACAAAGTTTTCACGTAAACCAGTGATGTAGCTGGTTATTACGTCACTGGTTTATAAAAATTGTCATATAAATAAACATATTACAATCTAATTTCGAATAAACTGTCAATTGTTCATACTTAAAAAGTAATTTTATTTTCAGACAGATAAAGGAAAAAAGAAGAGGAATTAAGAAAGAAATTGAATCAGAAGACGAGGCAATAGATCACTCTTCAATATCCGTGATTGAACAGCAAGCAGAATTGCAGGAAGCAATTCCTGCACCTCCAACCAAGAAAAAGAAGGCCAAAACTTCTGAAGATATTCCACCCTAGGTTCAGCAGGCATTGAGAAAACTTAATCAAGGTAATGATCAAGAACAAATATTTGGTGATTTTTGTGCCTGAGATGAGACAAATGAAAACCCCTGTCAACAAAAGGATTTTTAAGAAAATTGTAATAGAATCAATTGCAAATATTGGAGAAGCTGAAGCAATGGGTGCAATTTACAAGCCCGGAATGTCGTTTGATATCAATAATTGTTCACATCAAACCACTCTTGACTTCATCAAGCTACACAAGGAATGCTTCCTCAGGAACAATCTGAACACAAATTTCCATTTTTTTATAACTTCAGTTTATTATCTTTCTAATCCTGTTATTTAATTTAACAATTTTAAATATGAACAATTAACTTAAATGTGTAAGTAGAAAAAAAGATTGCTTTTTATATTCTTTAAAACTGAAAATAAAATACCATTTATATTATGTTTCGAGAACCAAGTATTATCAATTAACAACCCTGATTAAGATGGTAGTCTTAAAGAATACAAATTATATAATTCCCAAGTACAGTTGTTTTACTGTTTGGCAGTTTCTTTGTCTCCAGGTAAAAAAAAATTAAAAATAGCCATGGTTAAAATTGAGGTCCTTTTTGAAAAACAGGTATTAAAGAAAAATCTTTCATATAAGAGTTAGGGTATTTTAACTTAACTTGTCATTTATGAGGGCAATGTAAACATTTATTTTCAAATATAGATTAAAAATCAGTTAGAATTGAATATATTGTGAACGATTAAGTAAAACAATACTAATATTTAAACAATGTAGAAATAAATAAAAATAGCCTTACCTTCATCAATGTTTCTTTGAGTTAGTCAAAAATTGCTCATACACTTCCGATATAAATTTACATCTGGTACATGCAGGTATTCTGAATAGATTCATCAAGGAATGGTAAGAGTCACCTGCAAAGAACATTTAAATTAGTTCATAAAAATGATCAGGTAAAGCCGTTTGTTATGGTGTTCGTAGGATACCTTTATTTTATAAATTCAAACTATTTTATTTCGCTTTACATACACATATATTTACACGTTTGAAAACATACACCAACGGTTAATATAAAACTAAAAATAAATTAATTTACTAGTCCTCTTAATTTTATTTAGATATGTAATATAAAGTTCAAAATTACCGGTAGCAAGAAAGCGTAGAGTGACCATCAACCGCTCCCTTGCTGACGTTGATTCTCGCAAGACTGTATCTTGTTTTTGAATTTTAGGACCAATAATGTAGAGTAGATCTTCTAGCTCTACAGCAGACATTCGAATGAAGTTTCTAAACTGTTGTGAATCTTCCATTCTTAACTCATTAGCCAAAGTCGTGAACGCTCCAAAATATTTTCTCCTCTCAATCCATTCTCTTACTCATATTTTCCTCTTCTTCTTTTTCCTTTCTTCTGTTCAACACCAATAAACTACTATAACAAGCGCGGCAGCAGTTTTAACATGTCTGCTTTGTGTCATGGTTTAACAACAGGCTGAAACTGACTTGGAAGGAACTACTTGCGCGAGTTGAAATTGCATCGAATGATGTCAAGTGTAAACGGATTTTATACTAACTGTTGCAACAACCTGAGTGCTTTCATATCAACTTGCATCTAACTGTCAGGAAAAATTGCATATAAGCATAGTGTAACACTATGAGACACCACTTGCACAAATACTGTCGCAACTTTTCTCGCAGGTGTAAACCTAGCTTAACATTGGACTTGTGTTAAAAATAAAATTATTTTCTTGCAACAGAACCATGATCACTATGATTTTTGTTTTTGTAAGAATTGTTTTATTTAGATTAAGAGAAAGAAGAATAAAAAGTTAATAAAGCACAAACTAATAAAGTGATAAACATTTACTTGGAGAATAATTAATTACATTTGTAAAAATCTAACATTTTATAATCTTAATCAAAAAATTAATTCACTTATAACTAGAGACATCACAAACGCAGCGAGATGATTATTGGTTGGTACAAAACAATCTTAACATAGTGACTAAATGAACGGTCAACATTTACACTCTCAAACTGTCTCACATGTAAGAAAATATACATTGCGCTGGTATTTACAAATGTACAATGCTGTGCATCAGGTAAAGTATTGTTTAAGTACACTTACTACAGAACGCATGCACGGTGCATATATGACTAACAGATATTGTCAAATGTGAAATCTGACTAAAACACAAACTTGGATTGAAAGACCCAGCTGTGATGGCTATACCTAAACGTATATCTTAAATAACTCTGCTTATTGAAAAAAACTATGAATAATAAATTAACAGAAGCAGAATGAGCTTGTAAAATTACGTATTTTAAAACTAATTTAAAGAAAAACTATCAGAGTATTTTTAATGTGACTAAACAAATTTTCATCAGTGGCAGTCTGCAAATATTTGTGCTGAAAGATTTAAGAGTTGACAGTTCTTATAGAGATGGAACAGCTGAGACAAAAACAAAGCAGAATTTTAATTTTTAGTATTAAAACGGTTTTATAGAGTTAAAGAAACGTAATATTGGTTTTTTTAGACTAATAAAGACATATTTAACACTTTCAATGTTCAATTCGTAAAATAATCAATATTCATAAGATTTTCTTTTGTAAATATTTAGGACAAATTGATTGTTTGTCTTCTTCTTCAAGCCATTTGTTTTACACTAGTTTGTAAGCCACTTAAATCATGTGCAGATTTTTTCCCCTTAGCTCTACTTCATAGCAACAGTGATTATTTTTGTTGGACGACCTTTCAGATCAGAGCCAAATTCTTGAACTGTTACAGGAGTTTTTTTACATTATTGACATGAACTGCTCTATTTGCCATTTATCCAAATGCAAACTTTCTTTTACCTTTAAACATGGACTCTTAAAAAAGAAGATGAGGAGATCATAAGCATTAGAGATGTGCATTTGGAGAAGGATTGAGAAAATAGGACGAGAAGATAGTGCGAAATTAAGGAGCACTCAGGAGAGTAGGCGAATAGAGGGAAATACTGAAAACTATAAGAAGAAGAGAATTAATTGGTCACAACATGTGTTCAATTAAACTATATTATAAAAACAGTTATAGAGGAAGGGGAAGAAGTACGTATCAGATGGTGGACAGTGTAAGGATCGGAGAGAAGTATGAGAGAACAAAAATATTTGCTCAAAACAGACACATTTCGCAAAAGGCTGCAGCAGAACCTGCCTGAGGCCAAAACACCCTTGATGATGTTTGATGAACTTTTAGTACACATGGATGTTGGCTTCTTGGATAGATTAAAAATTATTGAATAGTTGGATTATGGAAGAAAATAAATACTGTAAGCCTATTTCTTTACTAAAAATTATGGAAACTAAATACTTAAGAGAGTTAATAAACATCTAAAATACTAAAAGAGCCGCCACTGATTAGTTATACAAATATTCCTTGTTTAGATATCTTATAAATTTGTAAAATTCTATTGCAACAAATATTATTTTTATTACATTTGTTTCAAACTACATTTAAGGATAAATGAAAATCACACATAAATTATAATATTTATAATAGGCTAGACTAGATTTTGACAAAGTTATAAACATACTATTAAATACTAGTTATTTATTAACAAAGTAAGTATTTCATTTAGTATTTCTTATCATATATGTACATAATATGTTGAAACTGGGCAACCAGAGCGTCATTTGAGAGAGAAATCTACCCTATATAGCTATGAAATGATAACTTACATACTTACGATCTAGTAGCTTGTGAGCAATTACAGCTAACTATCACAGGACTGACTGCAAAAAAATTCTGTGTTTATATACACTCATTTACATTATTTACAGTTTTAAAGCGTTCAGCTCCTATTATGATTGTTATGGTGTGCAAATTCCGTAGTATTTAGCTTGTATCTTTTCTCAACAATCTTCACACTTATATACAGATAAAATATAGTCCATATGTTTGGTTAGGAAACAATAATCAGTGGAGTTATGGTACAAAAATCTGAATGATAAAATATAACTTTGCACATCACATGGGAAGGTCCCGTAGTAGATCAGGTACCTAAGACAGCTACAATAGCTACATATCTCTGATAATGGTTCAATGGGCCTAGAATGTGCACTGCGAGATCATAAACAAACATAAAGCAGAGAAACGACTACAACTAGACATCAAATATGTAAAACTAACTACAACCCACACCGAAATAACCTTGCAGAGTTTGTTTTGTACATTCCGAGTTGTTGATTACTTGGAAATGAAACTCCGCTCAGAAGAATACAAATGGACAATTCATAAAATAATTATGAATAGTTATAACAAACAAAACAAATCAACCTTTAGTGTACGACAAGATCCATTACTGAAGATCGGTTTCTTTATCAAATACACTTATACAACAAATTATAAAACACTCTTGACTCACTATCACAATGAAAGAAAATATTAACGTTTCAACACCAAACTATAACATAAATCAAAATCCAAGGATAAAACAACTAAAAATTAGGACTAAGAATACACTCACTACTGTGATTAAGCAAATCACAAAACAATAAACCACTAGGAATCTCTAATTAAAGTTGTAAATACGCTATGACACAACTGAAATGGTACTTAATTGGTCTATTGTAAGCATATAAAAAATTACAAACGCGACTTAAACAAAAATGAAAATTACTTCACCTAACATTACGTATTTTCTTATGAGTAAATAATATACTATCGTACTCTCTATAAAAAGCAGCAGGTTTGCCAAATAAAAGTACATTTATGTAAAACGTCAAAGAATAAATAAAACTAACATGATATGATAAAAAACTAAAACTTAACTTGACCAATAATTCTTAAAAGTATTTCATTAAGTAGAAAAATTACTTAGTAATCTTAATAACAATTTGTAAACGTCAACTTTACTGAGATAGAAAGCAGGTGTAGATCCTTGTTGATGACGGCTTTATCTCCTTGGTCTGAAAAAATGTAGAGATTATATTATTAACTGGTTATTTGTTTTATTTTTCAAAAGTTAAGTTTAGAAAAGAACTATATTGTTGCTTAAAACGTCAATTAAGTAAATGTTTGATAGTTTGACACTTAATGCATTAACAGCCTAGATGTTACATCGTTATAATACTTTTGGTATATGTGGCAGCCAGTTTATTGTTTTTGTGCACAAGCAGAGCCGCACTAATTTTCTATTCTCTTGCCCACTATTTTACACTTTCATTTAAGAAGGTAGTTTAACTCCACGAAAAACGCTAAAAACACGGTTTCTACTTCAAATATTCGGTTAATAAATAATATCTGACAACTAAAGTGTCATTTGATAGATGAAGAACTGTTTTAGTGGACCAAGAGTTAGTTTTTGAAAAAAAAATTGGGTATTATTACAATTTATCTATAGCTATACATGTGAAAATTCACATGTATTCTTGTCGATTTTAAATAAAATAAATCATATATTAACTTATGCTCCTCTAGATTGGACCTTTAGTAATCATACAGTGTTTATTTTAACTCATTATAATAATAAACACAAAATGGAACAGTTGAAATGGAACAGTATGTTTTGGCCCGCTGACGGTAAAATTGCATGTCTACTATATGGCTGTCAACTTCCCAGCGGCCACTTGAAGGTTTAGGAAACTGCCACCTTAAGTAAGATACATCAACAAGCTGGACATAACTTTGTTTAGTGTTTTTTATTTTGACTTAAATAAATAATATTTATTTGAATTATTATATTAACATCTTTTTATAATTTATTATTTTCTTTTTTCCATTTACAAAGTTTTTTTAATACAAAAGTTACAAGAAAATACCAGATTGTTGTTGTTCTTTCAACAAGGTGAAAAAATACAAAAGTGTATTTGTCAAAATGGATATAGAATGAGATGTATAAAAAAAGGATAAGAAGAGGTGAAAAAGTTTATAAATAGTACAAAGATATTATATACAGAATTCACAGAAGAAATAGCATGACAACTTTACAGCACAAGAAAGTAAGTAATATGGTTTTATCAATTGCCAAGAAAGAAGTAGTAAGAGAATTTATTTCTGGGCCGATACCAAGAGAAATAATCTCTAAAATAGTATTCATTGGGCTCTATCAATTGATTCATGTTTACTTGTGTATACAGTTCAACTTTTTAAGTACTTACGCTTTATAAATTGTAGGGGTGTACAAGTAGCTCGAAATTCGAGTTTTTTTCGAGTTTTAAAAAAACTCAAACTCGACTCGCGATCTAAAATAACTCGAAAAAATCGAGTTTTGCCATATCTTTGAGGTAAAACTCTATAATCAAAACAAAAGTCCCCTTTGTATAACTGATTATACAGATAAGCATTTTATGTAGGCAGTTGTATTTAAAATATGATCATCGTATTCGTAACCGGAGATGTTCTCGCGATGTATTCAGATTCATGATTCACGCACACCAGTCACAAACTCTCGACCGTACGGCCATGGTGATTACAGCGAAAATTATTTCCCATTCCCCTTATTTATAAAGAAGGCACGTCCAAATAAGATGTTCCAAAATAGCCGTCACTAGTTATTCAAACAAAATGTGATAAATGATAATAAAGAATCAGTTATTGAACTGTTTCAAAACTTCGTTACATAACTTTTACCATCATTTGAAATTAACAGTTGCATTTATTTCAGGTCCATCCTTTAAGTTCATGACTAAAACTATTCTAACACTGACAATTTTGGACAGATTTAATTAAGTCGCGTTCAATATGTAACAGAATCTACGCATGGAACGTAAACTAATGAATTTGAAAAGCTATAATAATTTAAGATAGAATGCCAAGAACAGTTTCGTTCTGGCACCGTTACTAATAAAATAGTGAAATAACGATTAATGTACCAGTACATAGCCGACTCGATGAGTCCCAATATAAAATGTACTGCTTGCCGTGGATTCAATTTTGTTTTGAGTTTTTGTTGACGTTTACGCTAGAGATGGGAATTACAGTTACTTTTTCGATAACCTGTTACATAATTCTATTATGTTCTGGTGACATTTTATAATAATCTGTTATTTTTGTCACCTGTTACTCTTGATGTTTTGACGTTCCAGACAGTTATTCTGTTTCTGTAATGACCTGACCTTATTTAACAGCTCGAAGCCTTGTTACTGCTGGTCTAGATAACATTTCAAGTTACCAAAGTTTATGAAGTTGAAGTAATGCTGTATGTTACGTTACGATAATGAGTTACGGTCGTTGCGGCTTTGCTGGACATTACAGAGTTACCGTTCAAAGTTCGTTCTGTTATCAATAGTTTAACTGTAACATGTAAGGGTCACGTTTCCTTCGTAGTTAGTGATGTGATTACCTGTTCTTTAAAGTGAACAGTGATAAATGTTCCTGCTTACTAGTAAGACCTGTGATTTCAAACAGTGATTCCGCTCTTTTCGCTCCAACCGTGATTTGAACATCAAATCACTTATACCTACGGCATACTACACCAATGGGGATGCTTCAAGAGGTTATGTATTTAAAGTGATCCAAACTTTATTAAGTGAACTAAATAAATAGTGTTAGTGTGTTGCTTACTATATTTCAGTGTTTTCATTTTTGAAAGTTAAGGTTAAATACTCTACTTAAAAAACACTCAAACTCGAAATTACGTCTAAAAACTCGACTCGAATCATAAAATTGCTACTCGCACACCTCTAATAAAATGATTGTATAGCTTTTTTAAAATTATTTAATACTATCGAATTATAATCCATTCTAGTTAGAAAAGCTTAACATAATACAGTTTTACAACTTTTAATGGGGCCTTTTTGCTTCTCAAAAATACTCAAAAAATGGCTATCTATTTCAACGATTTGGTGCGTAATAATCATATAGCAAAACTTGAAGTGTCTTTGATATGTTAAGACCTGTGTTCTAGTGGACTATAAGATAATTTTTATAAATATTTTCGTGTTTTTATAAATTGTTAAATGTGTAAAAAAACTTTGAATATCATTCTTGACTATTTAAAATGTTGTAATATCAACTCACAGTCCACTAGATTGGACCTTTAATAAATCATACAGTGTTCACCTTAACTCATTATAGTTATAAACACAAACGGTATAGTTGAAATAAAAAGGCTGTTTTAGCCCTCTGATGGTAAGATGCATGGTTACTATAGGGATGTCTGGTCCTGTTGACTTCCCAGTGGTGGCTTGGCAGTTTGGGAAATGATTACCTAAAGTACTTATTAGTTGTAGAATTGCCAGTTTACACAAAGTCTAGTTACCTGCATGGAACAGTCTAGGCACTACATCCACTGCTGGACTGGGAGTTGTGAGGTAGCATCCCCAATGGCTTCACCTTAACTCGGTAGAATTTGGTACCCTTGGCGACATTGTAGCGGTTCACAGGCTGATAAACATACAATGTCTACAGTGAACTAATTACATTTTAATACATTAATTTAAAATTAGCACAATTTATTAGCACTTGAAAAAGGTTTGGGTTTTACCAAATTGAAACGCCGTGATTGGTAATTTTCACGTAATGATGGCAAATGTCCAACAACCTTTGTCTTCCTCATGTATTTTATGATAAGAATGGAAAACAAGATAAGTGAGCTATCCCATCTTTACTGCGTGGTTGGCAATATATATACATTGTATTGTTTGTTGTTAGCTACCATTTATTAATTGTGATATAAAGAGTAGAAAAATATACGGAAATGCTTTCAGAACTTTTGTATGACTTCACTTGTAAAAGTGAAATCTTGTACATGATCATGGTTACAAAGAACATATTTTATGACACCATTAGCGACTTTTCATCTTTTCAGGGGGGACGGCCCATGAGGAGTTAAACGAAAATCTTCAACATAAGCCTAGGTAGATTTTGGTATCAAATCAAATTACAAGAGAAATTAATTGCCGCAAACCGGTCTTCAAAAGGTTTATCTTTTCCAGAGTATCGGTCATTTGAATTTCAAAGTAACTAATTTGAAAAAAAATTACTTCTCTTTTTAACGGTTTTAAGTAAATTATTCTGATCAAAAATTATATTTTATGGAACACAATTATTAAAAAAATTAAATTATCAAATTATCTTTAGAAAAAATAACTTTGTTGTGAAAGCTTTTCTATATTTTTTCCACCCTCTTTTGGATCTTGGTCCAAAAGTAATGTTATACTCGTATATTAATAAAAATATAAAGTGATCCCCTGTCACAAAGCTAGATCTAATCCATTAAGGCATTTAATTCTATTTATGCCTCACTGAATCTATTTATGCAAGCTAAACCCTCTGTAAAAGAGTGCAGGGAGCAGTCTGTAAAATCCTGGTAGGCAATTAAAATCCTGTTATATTTCATTCAAGACAAGGTAAGAACAATGCTTATCATAATCAGTGCACCTTCTAGCATTAAACTGTAATCTAAAATATAGGAAAGATTGGGCAGTTTTCATACAATAATTCTGTCTCCAACAATCAAAACACTTGGTTCAGATAGCGTTGTTTCATACAATCAATGAAGCATTGTTGTGAAACAGAGTTAAATAGGTACTTGTATCATTCATAATATTGTGAGCTAAACACTTCCACATCCTTCTCTCCTGTGAATCATTACACAGTTTAAACACGTTTTACCTAATCAGTTTCATGAGACCTTAATGAAGGCCTAATTATGATTATGGGTGTTTATGGTCATGAATATAGTTTTAAGTATTTTATTTGGAACTTATCAGTAGCTTCTGACTCTCATTTTTAAGTGTAGTAATGATGCACAAAGTCTCACTGCCTATCTGTTATAAATCAGAAAATATTAAGCCAGTGCGGGACTTTATATACATACTATATAATAGAATAAACAAACTAGATCATCAGGCTCTTTTAAGGCATCAGCAACTTTTGAGCACATGCAGCTGACTGCAAGGCAATATAATATACATCTCTTCAACATCTCACCGGACTACGCTCGGCCTAAAAATTCAAAAATGTTTATGATCTTTTAACAAGAACTATCAATATAAATATAAAAGACTATCAAACCTATAAATATAATTCTGTCTCAATATGTTTGAATTTGAGTACCTCCACTTAAAGGGGTAAATTAATAATATGGATAGTGTTAAAAAAAGTTCATGATAAATTAGGTATGTGGTCCACTTATCAAGCTTTGATTATAAATTGTACTAAAGCAAATTAAACACCCACAATTGTTATTACATATACTGCACCATGTTCATAAAATACTGTTTAGGTAATAATAATTAATTACGTAGGAAGTTTAATTAAAAGTAGCTCACCTTCCTGGCGTGACAGTATTCTTTTTCAACTACTTCAGCAAGACTGTAAATGCGCCGTGGACTGCCATCTGAAAATTGTATTGTTGTCATTAAAATTAATATTTTACTGACCTAAAATATTACCTGGGACGGTAAACCTCATTTAACCCTTTGAGTCCCAGCCATATTGTCATATTTCACTCTGAGAAATCCCAGACATTTTTGACAAGCGTGTCTGTGAAATCCCAGCCCAAGGTGGGCAAGAGTACTTAGAATGCCCAGGCCTAAAATGAGAATTTTGTAAGGGTTTAGCAAAACATTGATTGTAACGTTATAAAAAAAGATATTGCCAATATAAAAGCACCCTTTTAAAGGAAATCATACACCCTAACATAAAATACATATTTGATTAAAAAATGTTTATAAAAATAAAAACGTTATATAAATATTTGTAGTTAAAAAATATATATATTTATTTTTATTTTTTATTATTATATAAGTAGGTTTCAACTAATGTTATGGCAATATATATATATATATATATATATATATATATATATATATATATATATATATATATATTTCCTTGTTTAGCATATTTTTAAGAACATATACTGAAACTTTCATGAAATTATACATAAAATTGCGGTTTTTATAATATTTTGAATACATACATATACATTGGCATTTTATAAGAAGTAATGTATATGTTGACTTGTAATATATGTTACTAATTATTAATTATTGGTTAATTTTTATAAATTGAAATATTTATAATTATATTTTTACTCCAAATGGGTTTATGTAGCTATATATTTATAACTGCTATGTATTGAATTTATATTATAAACTTATATATATATATATATATATATATAAATAAAAATTGTACTCATATTCAGCGATGATATGCCAGAAATAGATATAATCCCAGCTGCCACTATTCTTCAATTACAAATATATTATAAAACAAAACAAGAATATTTATTTGACTATTTACATATTTACACATTTACTGTTTTATAGCTCATAACTTGCAAGTATGCTGCGGGATGCAGTCCAAGTGTAGGCCTTTCTTGCACCTCACACACTCACTACGTGATCTCTTCACACACACAATAACTAGCCTACACAATAACTAGCACTAGATTTGCACAGTAATAGGCCTAGGCTTAAGTTCACACTTCACATTTTCACTACAAATTTAGGTCACTAAAAATTAATCCAAACTAACTATGTACACTAAAACAGAAAATAGTAAATAACTTATAAACTCACAAAATAAACTAATAATCCAAAGAAATAATATAATTACAAAATAAAAATGTATCAATTACACAAAGCCCACTCATAAACACTGAATGTAGACAACATCAAAATCTTACAACTTCACGATGTTGTACACAAAGAGTAACTACAGACAGACTGGTAGAAAACAGCTGTCAGATAATTTGAAAATAGCTGTCAGATAACTTGTCGTGTTATTATTACTTTATAAAATGCACTGTTATAATTATTTGTTATTTTACACCAGATTTAAACTCATTAGCTTTCATTTGGTATAAGAATTGTGTATGTATAATAAGATTTGATCTTTGTACAAAATAAACTACGTGCCGCCGACCTGATCGGCGTCTGGGTTTATCGCGTAGTATACGCACGGCGATGAGATCGGCCCTCGGGGCGTTTAATCCAGATCCGAATTATCCAGATTCCCGGTTTATATGGATTAATTGTAGATCCGATGGACGGTGAATATTTGTTTTCTAAAGTTGCTACACCGCCGTAAAAACATTATACATCGTTCTCTCATGGCAGCGCCGGCGATAAACTCATTACAGCCGTGTTGCTTGCGTAGTAACATAGACATGCACACGTGAAGACCTGGTACACAGCAAACTGTACTGTATTTGGATTTGTTCTTGGGCAATCCACACGGAGTGCTAATGTTGCTAGCTGACATGTTGCGTCCTTTTTATTGTTACTATTAGATGCCTCTGAGTTGTGTACGTAAACATTTAAGGTTATAGTACGGTTATGAATATACAGAATACTGAATAGTGCTAAATAAAAACTTTCTAGTGTGACAATTAAGTTATTAAACAGTATTTTATATGGTATATAGCTGGTTTATTCATATGACTTTCCTATCCAGACGTTTATCACTGTCCAGATCATCTTGGTTACAATAATGGACACCAAAATGTATGCTATTGTATGGATTACATACTGTAGAATCAGCTTCTTGTTGTTATTTACATGAAAACATTGACTACATGGTCAAGTTAGCAATGGTGGCGTATTTTTATCGGGCGTTCTTTCAGTTTCCAGAATATTCTCACGCAAATGAAGCAAGGCCGGACTGTCCACGCGCCTCTGTGTAGCATACATTGCCTATTGTACCATGTAGGCATCTTTTACCGATATTTAATCTTGTATTTTTTAATCCGCATCGGGATACCGCCACATTAGTCCGGTATTTTCTTCTGTGTTGTATTAAAACTACACAAATGTGGGAGTAAATTATTCTGGATTACACCAACCTTTTTGCCCCACTCCCCACCCCGTTTCTCACACACCAGCCTGGGTTACCTAACCTAACGTAACCTAACCTAAGCTCTCGATACTATGTCTCGTCTACATAATACATACTTTATTGACATTTTTAGTCTAACTTGAAGTCATTTCAATGCCCTCCTACTTAGCAAGTTAAACATACATTAATGTTCATTCACTACTTAACTGTTTGATCATTTATACTGTTTTCATTGTTGAGATTTATGTATGTTATTTTTTTCATATCTTTATCTAGCTTGTTATTGTTATTGCTGCAATATTATATCATTGTTATCATGTCTGTTGTTACAGTTTGTTGTTGTTTAATTTAGCATGTTGTTTATTATTTTAATTTATTGTGTAAGTCTCTGGTACAATGTTTCAAAAACCATACAGTTTAGGTTTAGAAGAAGATGATGGTTAGATGGTCTATGAACTTATCAGTTTTATTATATTCATATCTTGCTATCTCATATTCATTTTGAGTATTACATTTGATTTCTGTTCTTTAATGCTATTACATAATATGCATAAAAAGCGGTTTTATAGCATTAGTCAAATTAAATAAATAAATACTCTATATGTCATGTGAGAGCCCAAACCTGACTACCATCTGAAAATTGTATTGTTGTTATTAAAGTTTATATTTTATAATTACATATTTTCATCTGTGTTCTATTAAAAGTACACAAATGTGGGGGTAAATAATTCTGGATTACACCAACCTCATTGCCCTTCGTTTCTCACGCACCAGCCTGGGTTACTATTCGCCTCTCAATACTATGTCTCTTCTACATATTACATACTTTTTCCTCAAGACCAGTTGAAATAAAAAGCTTGGATTGATGTTAAAAAGGGTCAAGCCTATTATTTGTTTTATTTTCAAGTATAAATTAAACGTATAATAGTGAACTAACATTCATGATATTGTGATTTTAAATGATTTAATAATAATAAAACAATAGATAATTCAATAAATTGTAAGTACTTGATATAAGTTGTTTACTCAAATTGAATGTACATTTAAAAAATTAAAACTATACTTAAAGAATTTAAAATTTAATAACTAAACTCTACAGTGCAAATTATGTGTTTTAATAGTACAGTCTTTTCACTTCTGTACAAAAGTGATTAAAGATGATCACATTTTTAAAGAGAAAAATGCATTAAGCTACAATGAAATTGCTTATAGACCACTCATTTTGGTCAATAACTCATCATCATACATTGACGTTTCTGTTTTCACAGCCTCCTCCTTTTTAGTCTATCATACTAAAATCATCGTCATACCAGTGAAAACAGATTGCAATGTGTGTTTATACTCCAATATTACCATATAATTGGTCGATAGCAAAGTTGTTTAAGCACAGCTTCATAAGCTAAAGGTTCTCAGTTTTATTCCAATCAGTCATAAGAAATTGTTAAAAAGATCAGCTGATAACCACCTTTTGTCACTGATTAATGACACTTTCTAAGGAGTAGTTAGGCTTGTAGTTTGTAACAATGTAACAATTCCCTCATTTAAACTTATCACACTCATTCAAAATCCATGTTCGCCCATATCTTGACAATCGGTGTCTTAAGAATAGATAAATGTTTCTTATTATAGTGACTCATTAAAAATGTTACTAACAAAAAATTACCCAGTCTTAAATAATGCTGTTGACTTTGAATTACTATAAATATCAACTCGGCGAACAATGTGACAAGAGATTCATACCTGAAGAGAGGAAGAGAGACATGGCTGCCACACTGTCAGAGTGGAGGAAGTAAAGAGTGGAGCTTTCCTGTAGAATCATGTAGCTGTGATAGCTCTCTTCCCACACCACCAACACAGTTTCACCAATATTGCACCTGAACAACAAAGATTTGAATATTTTATCTATTTTCTTGACATATATTAAATTAAAGTGTGGAGGAACCTGCAGTAATGTTCAGTTTTTTCATATTAGTATTATTGGTCTAAATTATTTGTTTTATATACTGTCTTAAATTTATGATTTGGGCTTATAAAAACTCTTATAATAATGCTATACAGAGGTCCAACTGTTCCAAACATTATTACAATTGAGCAGTACAGATTGAGACATGAATGTTATATTTAGCGCATAAAGGGGTTTTAACAGGAGAGGAAAATCATTCCACCATTCTGCCGAGAAACTTTACGGGTGTGACTAACTTCTGCCTTCACACTACGGTCGGTGTTCAACTTCCGCAACAGTTTTTTGTTGTAAAAAAAACTGTACAAGTTTGTTTTATTACTATTTATTTTATACATTATTATTAATTGTGTTTTTGTTATTATTTATTGTTATTTTACTACTAAATAATGATTTAATTTAACTGTTCTAAGCTTCATTTGTTAGTGTTGATGAATCCAACCAATGACCACCACTACTGATGACGTAGTGGGTGAGGTTTGCTACTGCGCTGGCAGCATACGGCCTACCATCTACCTAGTTTCTGTGACAACATTAAATGGATTGAGACTGTGGGAGAAGAGTAATTCTCTCTCTCACTTCACCACTAAGTCTCTCTCGCACTGGTGCTTTCAGTAGGTTGCAATGTAAGAGGCATCTCTACAGATATTACTATTTCTCAATTTATTTAATTTATTAAAAAAGAGTTTTCATGGTTTGTGTAACTATTGCACAAGCCTGTTATTGATACTAAAAGTATAAGCAAAACTTTTCACAATATCAATGATACATCTATGAAAAATTTATCGTAAACTAAATATGATTTTAAAACATGCTAAAAAGATATTTTTTTCTGGCCGGAACCGAGAACTGTGTCAAATGGCCCAGTGATTAATTCATCATCATCATCATCATCATCAGTCAACGTTTCCGCTTTCGCAGGTCGTCTGACACAGCCTCTTCCACTTCCGTCTGTCTCTCCACGTCTTCTCTTCCTCCACCTGTACCCTCCGAAATCCCCTTCTCTCCACATCCCTCCACACCTGGTCTATCCATCTTCCTCTCGGCCTTCCCCTCGGTCTCCTTCCTCCCTCTTGTTTCTCCAAGGCTATCTTTGGCATTCTGTTATCTTCCATCCTCTTCACATGACCCATCCACTGTATCCTCCTTCTTTCCATCGTTTCCTGTAATGTTATTACTCCCAGCCTCTCTCTGATTACTTCATTTCTTATTCTGTCTCTTCTACTAACCTTCTCTATTCCCCTCAGGAATCTCATCTCCGCTGCTTGTAATCTGCTGATGTCACTTTTATTCCATGTCCATGTCTCCGCTCCATATAATAAGATTGGCTGGTAATACATTTTATACATTAACAATTTTGCCTCCTTCCCAATATTCCAATTCCATAGTATCTTTTTCACTAGATTGAAAAACTGTCCACTTTTCCAAATTCTTTTTCCTATTTCCTTTGTCATCGTACCCTTGCTTGTTATTGTACTACCCAAATAACAGAAATCTTCTACTCTTTCCAGGACATTCCCTTGAATTGATATATCTTCATTTCCTCCATCCATTCTTCCCACCTTCATTACCTTACATTTTTGTACATTCATCTTCAGTCCATACTTCTTTCTTTAGTGATTAATTAATAGTTAAAAAATAAGTGACTGGCTAATCATTCTTAACACTTTTTATAATGAGGTCAGATAGTGAAAACCAATTATTTAAGTTGACTGTATGCCCAAAACTAATCAAGGAGTGCTGTCAAAACATAGAATCCCAGGGATCAGTGAATAACACAAATATAATTAATAGAAAAAATTTATTTTTTTGATTCTTACCCTAATTAGGATTATTTTTTAATTTGTACCCCAACTTAGTTACAGGATTAAAATATTAATTTAGTAATGTTCAGATTCTGCTGGCTTTAGATATTTAAATTTCAAATATCAGAAGGTCTGATTGGAACTGTTAAAAATTTCATTTTCATAATAGCTAACACTAAAATAAAAAATTGTGAATAAATTTTATGATTTAAGTTAAAACACAATACAAAGTAGATTTAGAGTACTAAATTACGGTGCTGAATTACGAAAATTCAAATAGTCTAGTCTTCTGACACATATACATATATATAAAAAAGGGCTTAAATAAAGTGATTTATTTTCTCGAGAAACACAAGTGTGGGCGTTAACAACAGACGAACGGTAGTTGAAACAAAACTTGTTTCATATTCCTTGATATACCAAACAAGAATATATCAAAATTTACATTATTCTCTGCATACACTGACTAAACTCTTTTTCTATAATGTAGATGTAATATAACGTTAGTAACAATTTTTAAACTTACGAGCCGACACTGACTTTTCCCTGTTGAATTAGTGAAGTTGTACTTTTTGTCTGAAACAAAATTAAATAAATAAATATATCTCTTATTACATTGGCTAAAGATAAATATTATTATCATTATCTAATAATCTGATACATAAATTATTATCTGTTTAGTATATCTATAAAGTGAATTTTACTCACCAAATCTATATTTTTAGAATTAAATAAGGTTAGGGACAACTACCACAATATAAAAGAGTGACTACATTGTACTTGTGTCATGAGATATGTTAACATATCAGATGGTGGGATTGAACTTTATGATTTGCCAGTTTTGTATTGAAAATACTATGTACATGCGTAATATCCTTGATTATACACACCTACAATAGATAAACCATCTAATAGGAATATTTGTGGCAGTAATTTTGTTGGTTAGTGTGGCCCGCAACCACAGCTGTTTTAAACTGCATTACATTTACATGGGACTACACTAGCGCTCCTCAATGGACCACAAAAACAGCTGATATTTTGAGACTCAAAATTTAACATTGCATGGGAAATCTATTTGTGTATAAAATCAATGATAATATTGTGATAAATAAACAATATGTTTTCAGTTGAATGCATGGATTAGAGTGTTTGAAAGATCGTAAATCATAAATATTAGAACTTAACATTTATTTGTTTAGAGTATGTCAAATATGATTAAGACAACTTTTTGGGGTTCTACAATACAAAATACAAACCAGTTTTTCTTTGAGCTGGGTCTTTCGAACAGGATCAGGACTGGGACTGGTGGCAGCATCCCTCAGATTTCCATCACTGGAAAACAAGTGTTAGAATTAAATTATAGAATCAACTATTGGGGTTTAACCCTTTAACACGTTAAGTGCCATGTCGTTCCAATCAGCAAGGCAACTGTAGTTTCGAAGTAGTGACGTGTTGTCTGATTGGAACGACAACTGTGCCAATACAATGTATTTAAAAAAGTACTTTCATCATCAACTAACACTACCTATCGAATAACCTATGAATGTTTTTAACAAATCAATATCCAAAGTAAACAGAGCAATATTGTTCTTTCCACTTAGTTACTAATTATTGCTAACAAATTTAAATCCACTAATTTTTTCCGATTGGTACGACAGCACAGTTTATGATTCCAGTAGTCCGCAGCTAGAAGGCATTATAATAAAAACAACTATTGATAAGTTATTGTTGTTACATTTATATATCAAACTTAAAAAAAAAAAACTGATTTTAGAACAAAGTTAACACTATTGAAAATTAGTATCATTAATGTTAATATTATTCCTCAAAGCAGATTTTGCACGTGTACCAAGACACTTAGCACGTTTCCTTGTTACTCGTGTTACATTTTTGGCCTTTTTTCTGTTATTTGTTAATGCTATGCGTGTAGCTTATTTTACATGTTCTTCTCAGGTGTCTCTTGTTTCTTCCAACTGAAAAAAACCCGTTTCATTCCTTGGGGTAGTGATGTCCTGTTTGTTTGAGTGAAGGAAGTAGACCAATCTGGAAGTTCCATTAGGTTCTTGCAGATGTCTTCCTTGATATCAGTTATGGACGACCAAAATAAGTTACGTAGCGTGGTAAACCTGTTTTACTCACCATTGAAGCAGAAAAAAGAGAATTTCTTAGTTGGCCAATCGGCCCGACATGTCATTTTACAATAAATTTTTTGCCGGACCAATCGGCCAACATTTCAAACACATATATAAATAGAAAGTAATGTTAGATATTTGATCTAGTTTCTATTTTATTTTTTCGTTCCAAAAATCAGACAAATACGATGACGAATAAATGTTGGCACTTCAGAGTATCTTGCTCCGACACTACCTTAGCACTTATCGTGTTAAGGAGTACTGACGGTTCCATACTCTTACTATAAAGTAGTAATTCTGAGGAAGCAATAAATCTCAAAAAGGAGCAAAAAATAGACATTTCAGAAAACTTTGGAATCAATAAGTAATATTTATTTTGTCTTCTTAATACTGACTTGGCACCCACTCAATGGTTGCCATCAACATGGATACTACTGGAGCAATCTAGGGTATTCTTGTTAGGCGGTAGTCAGGGTTCAAAAGTTGTGTAGAGAAGCAAACTGAGTATCAGGTTTGTCAGCACAAAATTAGACCAATACTATTTCATTCTGATTCCACGTAAAGCTGCAGATTACTTATTTGCCTTGGTTATTGGCTCATTTTAACCCTAATACCGGTACGCTGCAGAATTTCCGCAGTTTGTATTATCTTAAAACCGGTAGACTGCGGAAATTCCGCAGTTTGACAGCACGCGACATAATCACTTGTCACAAAATAAATGTTAGCTGTAACGATATGATTCTTTCACCATTGTAATCATCGAAAGATACCAAATTCAATGGTATACATAGATTATTGTTTCGATGTCTTTGCATCGATGTTACAAAGTGATGAAAAAGAAGAAACTTGCAAAGAAGTATCTGGGACCGGTCACCATTACTCCAAAGTAGACGCTGTCAGTCATTTGTTGTGTTGTTTTTGTTGTAATTGTGTTGTAATTTGTTGTAAATATTCTCATATAACTATTTATATTATGTTAGAAAATACCATTATGGTAATTTTAAGACTAATTATAAGTCTGTAGATGTGATAGTCAATTATTTATGAATTTTTATTTACAATGATTTCCATGGTAACAAAATTTTAGGTTTATGTCACGGTTAGTCACGGATATTATTATACAACTTTTTTATTCATAAACATATCTCTATATATTTTATATTTTCTAAAACTAGACAACATTTGCTACAAATTGGCTGTCTTGGAATATAAAATTTATAAGTATTTATAATTTTATAGGCATACCCCCACCCTTTTATATTTTTACTAATGCATTTTTGTAAATTTCAAACGTCAGAAAAAAAAACATACATATTTTATATGCACAATTTGCATGCTAATATGATTGCCTGGTTCATTGTGAGTGCAAGTATATATAATACAACCAGGTTTATTATATTTTGCTATTTTTTATGAATTTTATAAAAGATTTTTAACGAAATGAGGAAAAACAGCCCGCCGGTTTAGGAAAATATAGCCGCCGGTAGTGGGGTTAAGGAGCAGTCCACCTTATTTTGTAACAATGTCTACAGTCGTTCATCAACATAAATTTGCCTCTCATATTTGCCCATATCTCTTCGATCGGCGTCTTAATAATAAATTAATGAAGATCAAAATTAATACAATTAATTACATAACTGATATAAAAAAAAAATATTCATCTGAGTTTAGCTTGACATAACCTGAACTCTGCTAATTTCACACACAAAATAACATTTTAATGACCAGTAAGGATGAAGGAATCAGTAGCCTACCTGTCGCAGAGAGCAATGGAGGTGCTCATGTCCTGGTGGGTTGGAGGTGGAGTTGGTGTGGGAGTATGGGGAGAAGGGCTGCTCCGAGCCTCTGCCAACTCTGCTTCCAGCTTGATTTTAGCTGCCTCCAGCGCTTCCACACGCTCTAACAGAGAACTTTCACTGCCCAAACTTCTGTTAATTACACCAGAAATTGAAATTAGACTAGTTTTTATTAGTTACAAAGAGCAAAGTTAGTTGCAATATTTGCAAGTATTTGTTTGTTCCCTCAAGGCCACAAACTTAGGTTTCTTTATTAGATGCCATTATTTTATTCCTATTGGCTCATAAATCTTACTTTAACACTAAGAACTATGTTTGTATTTTCTGATAATCAATTGGTTCCGATTTGATGTACCCACCCACCATAGCACAACAACATTACAAGAAATTACGATATCTTGTTATTGTGGTATAAGTTGCGATATTTTGATAACATTATTTGGTAATTGGCTGTTGATGTTGTAACAGTTATATGCCTCCATATACATATTATGCTTTACTCATGTTGGGAGAGAAAACCGTTTGTCACATTAATTTTAGGAAAATAAAAATATTAGAAAATGAATTTGCAATAGAAAAGTAGTTCAAACTAAATTTTCATCAAAAAAGTGCAGTTTTTTTTTTTTTAATTTAAAATCTTACCCCCTAAAATAAAATTAATTGGTTTTGTTTTGAGGCAATTTTGTGTACGAGGCCCACGTAAATAGTTTGTCCAATGGTTTTCTAGCCTGTTTCGCCGCCACGTTTAGTCATGTTCACCACTTCTTTTTGAACCGTTTTTCATCTTTTTCAAAGTATTCATCATTCAGCATTTTACTACTGGAATACTAGCTTGCAGATACCTCCCAGAACACTCACAACATTAAGTTACTAACATACGACACAAAACAAGAACATTTACCACACCAGCATCCATCAGGCCTCCTGACGCCCGTGCTCCTAGATCTGCTTGGAGAGTTTTTTACCTAGACCCCTGAACACTAGCTCGGAGGCTTGTCATAAAGAAATATCAAACTGACAAAAACATATTTTCAAAACAAAAATAAGTTTTAACAAAAATCATTGGATATTTTTGGAGTTGATTCCCCAAACATCTTCCTCTAGGCTTAACTTGAAGGGAGTTTCCCTCCTTATGCACCACAGACCAGCTTGCTACAGGGATTCAGTTTGTCTTTGACAATCGTGTCATGGTTCCTAGTCCAACGTCCTGGTGGAGGTGGAAAATCAAACACTGTTTAGATAAGTTGAATAATTTTTTCTATTACCTGCTCTGTGTATTCTTGAACATTTTCATATTTTGTAATTTATAATGTGTTTTATATTTTGTAAGAACGCGTGACTTTTTTAAAAGTCAACCGTAGTTTTTAGATTTTTCTTAAATTACTATGAGTTAAGGATGAAACATTATTTGTAAATGTAAGGCTGTAAGGCGACAGGAGTTTTCATACCTGTCAAAATGTTGTGTTTGTTCCTTAAAACAAATGATGAATTCGAAATCTCCAATAATTTTCTACCAATCATGAACAATCAAAAGCCAACAAATAACTTTCAAACAACCATTGAGTTTTTACTATTTTTTATGCTTTCATAATTAGTTAGTTAGACGTTAAAGTTAAACAGTTATACAAGTGTCTACAAAACAAAACTGAGCTTGTCTTTGCAAGTGAAGGCAACTGTTAAATACAATATTTATTGTTTAATTGAATATCCACTTACCCGCAACTAGTTCCAGTGATTCTGTGAATAGTCTCCTGATGTTTCTGACACTCAGCCTCCAAGTGGACACTATGCATTCGCAGACTTTCCAGTTGGCGATCCTTTTCAACTAGTACACGCCGCATCGCTTCATTGAACCAGATCTGAAACTCACACTACTGGCAACAACTTCTTGTTTGCAATAATTTACCTGTTTGTGAGACTAATGAATCTATTTTAGAGATATTACAAACATCTTTCTTTTAATTTTATGAACTTAAGCAAAATGAAGTTGTCACAAATTCAATCCAATAAGCAAGTTAAAATGCAGAGGTCTTATTGCACATGCGCACTAGAACTGCAAAGCAGCGTCAAGAAGCTTCATTCAAAAATTAAAAATGCTGGAAGCTGCTGGTCAGGAATGTTCCCATGTTATTAAATGGAATGCATACACTGGTCCTACACTGCACCTTCTGACCGCGGATATAAAATTCTATCCAGGATCAAATTCTGGATTAGTAATGCTGGAGGAGAATTCTGTCCAGCATTGCTTGATGCTTGAGGACAAGTATGCAGACCTCTCCAGTAGCTTTCAGTAGGAATCAGCAGTAAATCTGGCTATTTCGGTGAAGTCGTCCAAGTTCGGCTACATTAATTTATTTCTCTACAGTCTGTTGAGTACACAACTCAACCATGGTTGTCACAGAAAGACCAATGTAATCAAGTGGTTAAGATACGCAAGCAATCAGACAGATATGTTGCTTGATACAGCTGGACAAGTGCATGGTGACTTGCTGTTTGCATGAAGGTGCTGTGCTGTGCAGTGCAGGTCAAGTGTGTGCGAACCTTTAAAGGCCTTACTCAGCGTAAGTCTGACAGACCCAACCACCTAGCAAAGGTATTAACTGTACCTCTCGCTCAGTATGCATTTGTATTTAGACTACTAACCCTTTTAACGCAAGCATAATTATTCATGATAACGATGAAAACGCCAAGACAGTATACAGTTGACATGCTAAAAACGCCAGGCATATTTTAGCAATAATGTAGAGTTGTTTAAAAATTCATAGCACTTTTATTAACTATCATACAGTAATGACATTTGTTTTGTTGGGATAGAGTTGTATTATAAGATAAAAATAAAATATTAAAAGTTTGGCATTTAAAAATAAATTCTTTTCAAAAATAAAAATTATAAATTTATATTTTTATAAATAATTGTAGTTTGTACTATCAATTTTAAACCACCACGTATGTTAGTTTTTATCTTGTAATACTCAACATTTAGAATGATAAATTCAAGAATTCTGTTGCATTTTCCAAGTATATGCATATTCTTTTGAAATCACATTTTACCACAGTGCCGCAACATTTTTTACTTTAAGTTCAACAAAAGTTTTAAATTCACTATTTCTATATGTTCCTTCTATACTAAAGAGTGTACTTCTATACTAAAGAGTGTTTCATGGATATTATAGAAACTAAATGCTTCTTAAGCAAAGAGTAGTAAACGATCGATATATTGATTGCTGGCGATTTTACCGTGTCTACTTAAGACTGCTATATCAATCATTGGCATTAAAAGGGTTAATTAATGACACTTCCTATGGAATAGTTGACCTTATTTTGTAACAATGACTAAATTTGCTCATCTAAACCTATACACATACATCATTCAAAATACATTTTTGCCCATATCTTGACGATCTGGTTCTTAAGAATAAACACAGTCTCGTCATTTATCCCCTTATGCTTCCATTCCATTGTCGGCACTGGTGGCGCAGTGCTGTAACCCAGCTACATGGGGACAAAGTGTTTGGGAGATTGTAGGCGATAGGTTGTATGCTCGGTCCTCTTAATACCGACATGGCGTCCGCTTGGGGGTTGCTATCGGCGTGGACACTACTAGAGAAGTCTGGGGTGTCCATGTTGGGTGGTAATCATTGTGCAGATGCTGTGTGGGGAAGATAACTGAGTATCAGGCTTGTCAATTAGCTGAAAATCAGACCAGCACTACGTGGTTCGGATTCCACGTAAAGCTGTAGGTCCCTTAGTTGCCCTGGCTATTGGGCTATTAATAAATTGCCCTTTCTGAGGAACAGTTGAACTCGGTTAGTAACCAGACTACACTCATCCACACTCATCCTACACTCATAAAACCATTCATATTCGTCTTAAAATACACACAACTTTGTGTCGGTGTCTCATTTGTAATTATCATATAAGAATCATGTAAGAATCATTCACTCACTCACCACAAGTCTTACTGCAACCCTATGTACAACATCATGGTTGTCCAATCAGAGTTGGCTTATAGGATATATTTTATTAACAAATAAATAATAGTTTATGATGGGCACTAGAACAGGTACTGTATATTAGGAGAAATAGGACATCAGCAAACTTACCTAAGAGGAAGAGGAGAAGTCCAACACCTTAGAGTAAGCAAATAAAGAAACGTCACAGGATACAAATTTTTAGAGCTACAGGCATTTTCCCAAGTTGAATAGAGAATTCTACATAACACCGTGTTGTAGGTAACTAAATCATTACTTGGTTACAAATATTATGACATATGACTATAATATACTTGTAGATGTTGAACTTTGAAGAATTCTCTACACACCTGAGGAAATTGACAGTGGCACTGAAAATTTGTGGGGTTTCTTTATTTGTTTACTAATGTAACGTGTTACTGGACTTGTCTTTGTATATAAGTTTACTGATACCCTATCTCTCTTAGTAAACGTTAACATATAAATGAAAAAATGTTTGGTTTAAGTGTTAATTAGCAACTTCATGCTCTGATTAGAGACTAGTTTTCCAAATAACACTTTTAGGAAAATTGATTTGCTACTTCAGATCCTGAAACTAGTGGGTAATATGAACTATTAGTAATATGACATTTATAATTTTGTTATTATTACAAAAATCATCAGAATTTTTCTTCCACGCAAGTTGCTAAATATAAAAGCATCTAAAACATATGTGGCACACTTGCCACACGCAACAATAGGCGGACAGTCGACAATGTATCGCACGCGCATGCGCGAAACCTAGGGAAGGGAGGGGAATGCGAAAGAGGTAGCCGCCACCCTGCCGGACACCAAGCCTGAACTAATTGGCCGGCCGCCGCAGCTGTTGGAGTCTTCAGTGGATGTTTTACTTTCTAATTTAATTAATATTGATTTGAAATAATGTTACAGTTAGGGTAATTTATCAGAAGGGGGGGAGTGGATCATAATGTAGTTTCAGTTCTCGTTTAAAACTAGATGTAAAATCTAATCATATGTGGGCAAGGGGGGATCGCAGCCAGTCCAGGCCATTTTCTAAAATTTCTATCATTTAAATCTTTAATTTAGAGTCAACAAGGCTGGCTGTGATTTGGATGGGAATCGGCAAATAGCATTCGTGCGGCCAAATCGATGAAAATAATACCCATACGCTTCTTAGTTGTGCAGGATACGGCAAATTTAATCCGTTAATTATCTCACGGCCTCTTAAAATAACTACACTTTTCGTCCATGCTCATCAGCCGTCCATTTTCCCCACACATATACCATGGATTGATATGAAAATCAACTATATAAATTAAATGTAATCGTGTGCAATTCTTTAGATTATAAACATCTTGGTTTGTCATTTACTCCGCAGATAATATGAAATACTTTTCAACAATCTCACAAACACAATGTCATATAGGTGATTATATCAAATTATTACTCAAGCTTGCTTAGAAATATACAACATTTAACTATAATTTACTTACTTGTAGATATTAAACTCCACCATTGTCAATATACCCAGATAGGTTAGTAAATTATTGTTTTATATCAGTGCTAAAAAAGATCTCTACTCGCCGATATAAGGTTGTGGCAATCTGTTATTTTGTAACAAAAAATTGGCAACTGTCGATTACGGGCTCTCGTTATCGAATGACTGACAGTGGCCAGTAACTGTTATCAACTATCTTTAGATTGCTGTTTAGCAACATTTAAAACTAAATTGAATGTCTAAAACGTTTTATAACTTGGAGACTTGGTTTTATATTTTGTTTTATATTACAATAACTATAGATTGTAAGTTTATCATTATTAATCACTAATGTTTAAAAAAAATTTCTTCTCATCTTTCTTGAAAAAAATTCTGTGTTGAGGCTACCATTTCCAGATGATTATATTTATGTAGGCTTACTTATCTTTGTTTATAGTTTTAATCATTTTTTTTTCCATTTTTATGTTTAGATAATCTTAGTTTCAACACTTTCCACTCAATATTTTTAATCAAATTTTGGATTATACAGTAATGATATTAAAAATATCATGAATTAGTCGGCACTGGTAGAGCAGTGCTGTAACCCAGTTACTTGGGGACAAAGTGTTCTGGAGATTGTAGGCAATAGGTTGTATGCTCAATCCTCTTAAAGTGTTCATCCAGGTGCTCAGTTTAGCACTCTAAGGTATTTGGTTCCAGATTATATCGCAACTGCCGATAGGAGTAGTAAACAGTCTGCCTCACTAACAATCAAGCAATGTGTTCCCCTCCCCTCATAGCCCCTGTCCCGTAAATTCGATAGAAGGACATAACTTACTCATTTATAGTAACCTCTAGCAATGAAGTTTTTATATATTACTAGCACCTCGTTGCAGCTTCGCCCGAAAAACGTTGAAGTTGTATACAAAATGAATTAAATTCACATTTTTTAAAATTCTAAGTACTTTTAAACATAAAAGCATTTTAGGTTATGAACTTAGGTTAAAAATCTGTATAAGAAGCAGAAGATATCCCTATTTATTTTTTTACTATCTTTACTTAAAGCGTAAATATAGTAAAATTAACTATATTAATAAATGTTAAGAGCAGGAGATATTATATTTACAATAGATTTTTCACATTGGCTTTTATTCTTACGATAAAAAAATTTAATTAAACTAATAATAATACTTTTTATTTTAAGTTATGAATTTGCAATACAACAATTTACTCTTTTATTAAACACACACATTTCAGAATTTTACAAATAACTTATTGAAAAACTTCTTTGTAAACTACCTTATTCATCTTTCTTTTTGGTGCTAAAATAACTAAACTTATGATGGACTGCTTACCCTAAAACAGGCCACATAAAATTTCCAGTGGGAAAGCTCAATTCTATTAAATCTAAGCCTGCAAATTTTAACACTGTTCTTAACTTATTGTCATAGCAAAACACAAATTAATAGGGAACTGTAATATTTTGTATTAAAAAGGATGGTCTGCAGGAATTAATTGGATTCTAGAATCAAGCAGCTCTATGTGGAAAAAATTTCTGAGAAGCATGACTGGTGTTCCAATTTTTAAAGTGAGTCCAATTTTTAATGTGATGGAAACCTTGGTGGACTGAGAGTATGCATATTTCAGTTGGAAATTGTACATCTTATCTACTTGTTCAGTTGATCTATTGATAAGTATTCAACTTTTGTTTCTTGAAAAGAGTTTAATAAAATATTGTTAATCTCTACAGCTGTCTCATTTTTGGAGTAAATGTTGCTCTTTCACAAAGCCACCTAGTAGATTTATGCTTAATATTTGAAATATTAGGATATATTCTGTTTATTAATTCCTTCAGAGTAATCACCGAATTTCCTAGTTCTGGGAGCAAATTGATCTTTCCTCCAGATTCGGAATATTTAACACCTATTCTCAAAAGTAGATCAGAAAGGTTTCCAGCCGTTTCATTACCTCAAAGATTAACTCTCAAATTTTTTTGTAAGATAGAGTATTATTGTAATAGACACATCAGAATCAATCATAATATTGGAGCCTGACAGAGAGGCTTGAGGAATGTAGGATGGGAGTAGAATGAACAAGATGGTTGACAATTCATAGGATCAGAGGAGCTACAGGGTGGAGATATTTTCATAGGTGAAGGAGATGTTGATGTCGCAGCAAGTAAGATATTGAAATGGCAATCTAAATTGTTTTCCCTGAACCAGAGACGTTGTTATTCCCTTTCATTCTCTCAACATTTAGCCAGAAGTTTGCCATCACAACATAAACTCAAATGGGAAAATGTCTCCCACCGCCTTGAGCTCACAGGAAGTACAGTAAGTCTCACATTTGGACATTTTGAATATGTACTGTAGCTTATTGGAGTATTGTTGGCCTACCCGACTCATAGTGAACGGTTTGAACCTCTGCTAGTTGTTAGCAGAGGTTCAAACACGTGATTTACAAACCTTCTCGTATATACCCGAGACGTTAAACCATGTGCAGTATAAGACAGGGAATAAAACAGGCATGCACCATCCCCATGAACCTCGATCACACGGCAAAGAATATCCTTGCCATCGCATATACGACTATATTCACTGCTTCAACCAAGTCTTGAAAAAGGCAAGAAAAAAGAATCTGAGTTATATAAAAAATTTAAATGATGAAACTTCTCTTCCAGGGAATTAATATGTACATGTTAACTTCAATTATACAAACTTCAGGAAGAATTACTTACGAACAACTAAAAACAATTTAAATCAAACTAATTTGTCAACATATAAAAAAAAATACATTGATAAATCACACATGTAACCGATTTATGTTAATGTTTTTTATATCAGCTGTTTAAAATAAGTTAATAAATTAAATTAATGCCAATGTTATTCTTATGGAAAAAATGAAACATTTTAGGGGGCTGTTTTTACCTCTTAGGAAAAGAATTCCGAAAAACTCTTTCTTAGCATGCATTAAGACCATAAAAAGAAGGTACTGTAAAAATGTCAAGTATCTATATTTTATGGTTTAGGCTGTATGTTGATTTTTTGATCGGCCTCTATAAACGTTTTGGGTGCTGTTCCTACCCCTTAGGAGTGGTATTTAGAAAAATCCTTTCTTAGCACTCACTAAGACCATAAAAAGAAGGTATTGTAAAAATTTCAAGTAGCTCTTTTAGGGTTTACACTGTACGTTGATTTTTAGATCGGCCTCTATGTATTTCTTTTGGAGAGTTGTGCACTTTTTACAAAAACTCATGATTTTTGCACCTCAATATTATTAAAATCTCACAAAATTCTTTCTTGGCACGCACCTAGACTCTAAAATCAAGGTACTGTTAAAATTTGAAGTCACTACCTATTGTGGTTAAGGCTCTGCATTGATTTTGAGTTTTTCACTTCTTCTTTTATAAATATAGATTAATCTAATCTTTTAGCCAAAGATAATTTTACAGATTTCAATTCAAAATTTGAAAAGAAAAATAATTGGTAACACTTAAAAAATTATATAACTTTAAAAGATTTACTAAGACTACCAGTTAGGTTGGCAAGGTTTCTGTGTACAACTAAAAAAAAAAAAAAAAAAAAAAAAAAAAAAAAAAAAAAAAAACAATGTAGCCGCAAAACCACATTTTACGTAGGTGAAAGCAAAAGTTAATTTTACTGTGAACATTTAATTACTAAATTGATAGGATTAAGTGCATCTAAATGTAAATAAATATACAAAATATTTATCAGCCGAACAAACAAAAATACAGAAAGCAAGACTATTTTAAGTTTAAGGATGAAAGCATTCAAGCAAGAAATGGCCAACAGATACTAAGCAAGATATATTTTAACAAACATAAATACAAAAAAATACTTAAACTAAAACCATTTTCAGTGACACCATATTTATATATACAACTTAAAATCACAAACACCTTAACCTATTACAACCTATAATGGGGGCAAACTTTTCTTTGCGCTTCTGAACATTGTATCTTAGAGGTGTGTAGTATAGTAAAATTTAGAAATTTTTCTAGAAAGTTTCTCTAAATTTCTTTTAATCAGTAGATAGGCTACAACATGGAATTTGGTATCAAGTGTTAGGAGATATCTCAAACTGAATGGCCCATTGGGCAGGTAGTATGAGAGAGACGGAGAATTTCTCCCACCACAGTTCCCCTCTAGCGGAAGCATGCTGCAAGATACAGTTGAGTCTGAAAGTTTACCTAATAATGGACACTGACACATACAACCATACCTGTTGTATTACTTAATAGCTCCAGTTCATAATTCACTATCATTAAAAGTTTTGATCCATGTAATTTATGGATAGTTTTAGTTTAAAATGGTTTTCATTGTAATTAATTTAACTTTAATTATGTCAGCTGTTAATTAAAAATGTGAAATACAGTTTGTTAATCGATCAAATTTATGATGATAAATTAAATCCATTTAACAGCATAGTAACAGATATAACATAAAATTCTGCGTGTCATAGGAAGAGAATAATTAGCTCACAAAGACTCTGTACATTTAGGTGACTGTGCGTGGTGTCAGACAGAATATGTTGCTCATGCACTGTTCACACGCCATTCACTTTGGGTTTAGGTCTCATTACCACTCACACTATTGGCCAATGGCATTAATTACAAGCAGTTTAGAAACGTAAATAATGTTGTTGGTCAAAGTTGCTTAAATTTACCAGGAGTGAATTTATAAACAGTTTAATTAAGAGTGGAATAAAACTAGAATGTAGTTTTGATTGTAGAAATATTAGTAAAATATCTACATCTAATGTTTACAAATATACATACATAAAATATACTTTAAAAAATACATACAGATGGACTAATTGACCAACAATTACATTTAATACATTTAATTATGAGCAAGAACTGTAACTAAGAGAAATTTACTTTTTGATAAAAGGTGTTTTGAAAAGAAGGAATTAACACTATAACTAAAACCACATAGTGGAACAATGGTCAAGGAACAATGTACAAAATACAAACAAATCACTATACCTAATGTTGACTAAAGCCTACCTAATGTGGTAAAGCATCACAGCCAAACATTACAAATTTAAAATTAATATTGCTAGTATATATTAAATAAATTTTAACTATATAGTAGAACGTCTTCAAACCAAAAGTTTTCATATGACATTAAATTCATATAATAAATAAAATAAAATTAGCCAAACAATTTTATTTATTATAGGAGTATTTTCATGAGTCAGAGCAAAACATTTGCCTTAATAATTCAACAACTAAAGGTGGTTAACAAATGTTGAGAAGGTTGTGAGATTCTCAATAAAACCAAAATCCAGGTCCAAAAGGCCCCATACATTTGCGAGTTTGGCTTGCCAATCCTCGCTTGTGAGCCGGATTCAGCGATTTTTAACCATACACCTATTCACGTATCATTACTTGACCAGTTGCGTAGATGAATCTGACGAAGCAAGTTGTTTGATGAGCTTAGTGCATTTAAGAAGGAATGGAAGAAAGGGGGAATGTGAGCAAATAATTGGTTACTAAATAGACAGAGATTTACTCATATGAATTTGTTGAATTTTATTAGGAATGTTAGAAATCATGACTATCAGATATATTTAACGATGTCTATAGAAAGCATTAATACGTTATTGGACAAGGTTAAACCACACACTTAAAAAAAAACAAATTTGAGTAAATCTATCTCACCGGAGGAATTTATCTCCCGGTACTCTTCAATAAATTTTGTTAAGAAATCAGGACTCATAGACATCTTGGAGTCAGCCATGTTTTGCAAAACACTGAACACGCCCTTCTAGCTTGGTGTCGGCGTAACAACTGAAAATGAACTAATCCAATTCTGCTGCACCATACACTGTTGAACTGATACCCGAGTTGAGCTACACAGAGAACAGTGGCGAACCCGGCTCGGCTCGCTTGTATTTGGCTTGGCTCGTTATGACCCATACACTGGCGGATTTGGTTCATTTGTAGGCGAGCCGAGCCAGACTCGCAAGTGTATGGGGCTCGTAAGTGACAATCTGCCAACCATCCCTAGAACTAAAATATAAGTAAATTTATATTTGTCAGTTAGTCCTATCAAATGGTTAATTGTTTCTGGTTTAATCTGCATGCATTAGTGGTGTTGAGCCATGAGAAATAATCTTGATTATAACGGATAACCACCTACAACAGATATTTTACGTAGTAGGAATGTTTGTGCCCATGATTTCAGTAGTGGTTAGCAGTAGCGAGGCCCCACTACTGCTGGTTTAGATTTTACATTTACATGGTACTATTATAACACTCCATTACTGAAAACCGTACGGCTGATAATTAAAAACACAAAGTTTGGCCTTGGATAAACAACTATCCATTGTATGTTTAAAATCATTGGTAATATAGTGCTTGTCACATACAAGCTTGTTGATTATCACAGTCATATCACCAATCCACCATGAATGTCTCTTCGGCAAATCCAAATCCATAATAACAATCTTCCAAATTAATTAATAACTACGAAAAAAAGTTTGAACTTGAGGACATTCTGCTATAACGTTAACAAATATATGGTTAACAAAATTAGTAAAATAATACAATAATGGATTAGATTACTATTAGAACAGAAATAAAAAGACTGCCAAATATACCAAGGAGGTCCACTAATACAAAAACTAAGAACAATGAAACCCAAAACCTTACTGATTATTATGTTAGTATTTACTATGTGGACTAATCACTTCTGATCTTTTAACTAGAGGTGTGCCTGGCAGTTCCGGAAAAAGTTTGTGTTCTAGTCATTTCATATCGTTCTCGGAACGTGTTCTTTTACCAATTCCAGTTTCATATTTCGTTCTAAGCATGCATTTTACTTCTCATGATACAATTTGATGCTGAACAAGTAAATCATTCCGTTCCGGAATCACTTTTTGTAAGTTGTAATGTGCGTGGATAACAAACATCGTGGAGGTTTTTGGTGAAATTTCAGGATGAATTTGATATAAAATGCATCAATTAAAAGAAGCCTTTATGAATTAGAATACTTTTTAATTAATTGTTACTTTAATAATAAAATAATGTTATTATAATAGTTCAGTATCTATCAAACACAGTGCAATGCTGTACGATGCATTTGTGCAGAGAAGAAAGAGTGCGGTTACTTGCTATGAATTATATTAGTGTTGCGTAACAGTGAAGTTAGATTCATATATTCTTCACGGATTACTTACAACTGTATTCAAAGAAACAAATAACAGCAAAAATAAACAACACTTTTTACTTTGCTCTACGATAACTTTGTAAGTTATGAAGATCATTAGTATTGTAGTAGGCCTTTTCATGCAGGTTATATTTATCCCCACAAATTGGCATTATCAAGTGGGTCTACTGTACAGGAAAAGATTAGAATCACAATTGCTATCTTTATACGCTGAATGAAGAAATCAGTACACAAAAAAAGTAAAAAAATTAATTTTATCGTCAATTCACTTCATAGTTAAAAGAAAAGTAATACACATTATTTCCATTCTGCACTTCTCCTTGGTTATGTAAATTAAATATGATTTATCTAATCAAGAGATTGAATCAAAATTGATTTTTGGAAATTCTCTTTCAAATGTTCCTTTTAACAAAACGCATACAAGATTTAAAGTAAATAGTATTCTTAAAGATTGATGAGATTATATTAAATTTTAGTATTATAAGTTTCTTATTACATTATACTATGCAAATTATGCACATAACATAACAAATAGTTAGAAACAAAATTAATTTTTGTTGTTTTAATAACTACAAATTAGTTAACAAGCACTTTCATTTAAGTTAATTATTCACAAGACTAGTGATAAGAGTTACGGCTAATGTTACCAATACACTAAAATCATGTCCAGAAACCAATGTAAGTAAAAAACGCAATAAACACCACACCAACAATGGACAACACGATCCACGACTCCTCCTATGAAAGACAAACACCAACATCAGTTGCGAAGCAGTGCAAACATGCGGATAAATAATAAAATTAAATATAAAACCATACAAGCAGAAAAAATGTGTATTTAAACCTCCGTTTGATGGCTATCGCATGTTGTGATACATTGGGTCAATTAGAGATGATGTGCGATAGTGATACATTCTTTTTTATATATTAATGTGTAAACGGCACTAGCTATAATAACATATTTTATATAACTATGAAGAGGAGATAATAGAGTTTCCATGGATATAATTGGATTTCCTGTTTTGACATCTTTAAGCGTATTTGATATATAAATATTATACTGACGCCATTCATGTACAAAGGTGTATGCAATGAATACAGAAATTTATGATTTGAGGTATTATGATTGACGACAGTGCTCTGATACTAGCGTCCTCATTAGTAATACGCAGTTGCTTTATTGTGTTGTTCCTAATGACGACAGGACTTGTTTATTGTTTTATTTTTTGTACACCTTAACTGTGTTTTATTCACTCAATTTGTGGACTACTGTTTGTTATAAAATCATTTTTTGCACAGTTTTTTGTAAATTTTCAAAAAAATTTTGAAAAAAGGCTATATAAGTACAAATTTTCATACAAATGGGTGTATGTATATAATTGCTTTTGAGTGTTGGATATTATTGTAAATAGTTAAAATGTGACATTATTTATATTTTTTACTAAATTTGGAACATTTTTATATATTCCAATTTTTTAAAAATTGGAAATGATTTTTTATATTATGTAAGTTTGATTGAACACTATTTTGATTAACTTTTATGGCATCGGATTTAAAAAAAATTTTTTATTTTGACATTTCAGTGTTCAAGACATCAATTTTTCATATAAATTTAGTAACGTGAAAATTATTTAAGAACTGTATATAGTATCTTTTTACAAATAAAATGATATATAGCACTTATTATCAGAACACTTATAGACCTAAGAAAATTTGTTTTAAAGAAAACCATGTAAATCATTCAAAAATTGACCATCATTTATAAGTGATATAGTTATCAAACGGAGGGTTAAACTTAGGATAGAAAGTGCAAGCCAAATGCAAGACAATAATATATACAGAAAAAAACATTGCCAGTTTTTATTAGTACCAAGACTACTAATGTTGAATGCTTTTATACTAAAATTCAGCCAATTACTCTTTTATTTACAAAGTGTAGCTCATTCATAAGACATTTTATTATTTTTCTATTTCAACTGCTATTTTCATGATTTTTTCGGATCGATGCTTACAAAGTGAAGTGCTGCAGTAAAGCAATATCTTATTCATTGTCAAATTAAAAATTATAGAGAAGTGAAGAAACTATCAACTATCCAACTATCAAACAGAATGCTAGAAAACAACATTTCATTATAATTTACACCAAAAGTCTCGTGATGCACAAAGAGGGAAGTCTCTTTGGAGGTAAAAAGTATAAAAAAGATAAGTTTCTTGACAAAACTTAAGTAAATTGTAAAGATGTGATATTTGATTCAGAATTTATGATTTAATGCAGAACTAGTCGAAATATCATTGCATCAAAAGTATCACAATGCATCAGCAATATCGATGACTCAAATTATCTCTATACGCCAAATTGACGAATTAGTAAGATTAAATGGCTTTTTAATCAATAATATTTATTGTGAATCTTTTATATCGAGTACTTTGATTTTCATACAACATATTTAACTATATATTTATCCATTAATGTGAATATGTACAAATTCAATTTTTTTAAAATATATTTTTATACAAATTGTAAAATAATCTGATGCTGCGGTAACAGATAAAATTGCATTTATGAAAAATTAAATTTGTGGAATTATTAAATACCATTTCTTTAAAACTCCAACAATTCCACATGTAGCATTTGAATAAACTATATTAAATGTACAAAAATATTTAAAATAATTTTTTTTTTAATCAGGTCTTTTACAAAACTTACAAAATGCAAACTCAGTCCACCACAGTTCTACTGTTTTACATACACAGCCAGAAAACTGTTCATGACAGATATAGACATTCTACGTTCTACAACAGTTTAAATTAACTGGAAATTAAAAATACAAGTAAATGGCTCATTATATGAGACATTTTACTAACCTGTTTCTCAGCATCAGCACGTATTTTGGCCTGCGTCATCTCATGGTCCAATCTCGTCTGCCAACGCTGGCGTTCCTCAGCTACAGCTCGATCTCGCTCCTGACTCAGCTCTGCCCGCAGTAAGGACACAGCTTCCTCACTTTCCAGACTCCCCCTCTGCTGCTGAGGGCCAAGACAGATCTTAGGGCAAAGGCACTTATATACACTCTTTAGAAACAACTTATGTTTGTATCATTTAGGTTTTGTTTAGAATAGGAAAACAGGCTTACCTTTTTTAAATATTCCTTTGGCAAGTTATTTAAAATTCAACCCTCATACAAAAAAAGTAAAACAACCGTGGAGATATTTCTAGGCCACTGGCCTTATCTCCACTCTATCACAGAAGAGGCTTAAATAGAAGATTTGAGTAGAGCATAGCTGAGCTGGAGGTTATATTATATGCACGTTTTTGTAATGATTATACTGTACTGTAAGACTACTTGGATTGGTAAAAACGTTTATAAGTTTAGGTTTAGAGTGTCTCTTGATTTAGCGATCCATTGGTGGAAAAGTTCTCCACCGATGGTTGGCCAAAATAAATCGACAACCAGATCCGATTAGCTCAATCAACCAAATCTATTACTAAAAGAAATATGGCAGAAAAACAAATTAGCCTAACAACCGACAATCACCACGCCTTCAGAAATCGACAAATATCTAAAAAGATGATTTCAATTTCTTCCAAGCCTCTTCAAACACTACAGATTCCCTTCCACTTTGATCACTACCACTTTCAAACGGCCACCAAACCTAAAACATCATGTTCACCCTAAAATACCTGACTCAACGATATAAATTCTACAAGATTACCCCCTCTGGCTCTTTCCCCTACAGAAAAAGTAAAAGCAAAAATTGTGAAATCAATCCTCCTTCAAAAACTGTCACAAACTCAAATAGCCAACAGACATTCAAAATCGATGGCCACAATACTTACAACACTGAAATTATTATCTATCAAATTCAATGGAAGCAATGCCCAGCTCAGTATATATGTCTATCTACTAATACCCTCAGAACTAGAAAGAACAGTCATAGACAGGATATAAAGCCAGGCTTCAGAGACAAACCTATGGTGACACATGATAACAACCACTAATCATCTAATTTCAACCAATGCTACAACACCAAAATAATAAAAGTTACTCCTCCTAAGAGTAACTCTTTACAATTCAGAAAATGGGAACTTACCCACCAATGGCTCACTAAATCAAGAGACCCTCCAAACGTAAACATCTTATAATAATCTAACCTACTTAATCAAACCAAGCAGGCTTGCAGTACAGTATAATCACTACAAAACATGCATATAAAATAAGCATTACAAACAAACAAGGAACCTATAATGATGGCAACTCTGCAACCCCCAGCTAAGCTCTTCTCCACTCTACTCGTCAATTAACCCTCTTCTATGATAGACTGGAGATGAGGCCTGTGGCCATGAAATATCTCTATGGTTATTTTACCTGTTTTGTGTCTGTTACCTTTTGAGGGACTTGCTAAAGTATTACTAAAAAAAGGTAAGCCTGCATTTCTGTCCTAAACAAAACATAAATAATTCAAGCACTTTTCCTATTTGTGAATAACTAGTGTTTGTATCAGTACAGTATAAAGTGTATTTTTCTGGCACTAATTTGATGAGTTACAAAATATCATATTTTGTGCATTTTCACATTTTGGATATAGTACAAGTTCATATAAAATAGTATACTAGTTCATTAAAAACTACAAAAATATTAGCAAAAAATAAATATAAAAACAAGCAGTCTTGGCCATAGGAAATTACCCTATTTTACAGTTGCTTCAATAATCATGTGAAAGAGACTTACCCTTATTACATTTTAAGAACCATAAAATATTAAATTGGATTTGGGAGTCTAAGATGAGGAGAGTATTGGAACTCATGTTTCTGTACAAGTTGGTCCGAGGAAGGGTAGACGATTCGGCCAGTTTGGGTGCCATTTCATTTAGGGTACCAAATTTTAACAGCAGAAATAAGCTAATTTTTAATTTACCTTATTGCCGAACAGTCATGCATTCTTCCTTGCCGCTGTTGCGGATGATGAGATCATATAACTCAATAACAAACAATGACATAGATATTTTTAATGCGACTATTACAGGAGAAATGCATGTGTTATTTATCGTGAGTCTGTTGTAATTTAAATTATTTATTGAATTTGTTTTGTATATATTTGTTTGTTTGTATTATTATTTTGTATACATAAATTTTTTGTTAACCCATTGGCATACTGATTTATTTTGTCACTTATGATACTTTGAGATCCTATTAAATTACAAGAATATGCAGTGTTTTAATTTTAATTTTTTTAACCTTATAATAATATATTTGGATATATCATGTATACATTTTTCTTAATCACCATAAAACAAGCTTTACAGTGATGTATTTAAAAACAAATAAAATGGTGTTTTGAAAATTTTTTATCTGGATGTTAAGGGATATATTTTTTCTATTTGCACTATTTTACTACTTTTAAATTATATATGTTATTTACACTATTTTATGGTTTATTCTGAGGGTTTTAGTAATTTTTGAGTTCGTGGAACTCAGCAAAACTTGGTGCCGCACATAACGCTACTTGGCATTCATCGCAAATGTATCTGGTTTTACGTCTCTCTTTCTCCCGCCTCTGAGTGAACTTGCATACAACACAAGGTCTGCATGGTCCTGCCTTTTTTTCAGTTGCAGGCATATAAGAGGGGAATTGTCTCATTGTAAGTCTAGTCGGGTTATCCCCAGATGGACGGCCACCCTTCTTAACTTGACGAGGCTCAAGATATTTCTCGAGAAGTTGGCGAACCAATACGGTTACCAATAAAAACAATACGGTCGAGAATCGCTCGTTCCCGCTCCATGTGAGAAACAATACGGGCGAGAATCGCTTATTTCCATCGCTAATGCTCCTCAAGCAGTTACAAAATATTAATAAAATTATTTAAAAAAATAATTGCAATTTAATTTTTTGAAAGCATTCAATTTTTTTAAATATATTTTCTGTTCCAATATATTTAATTTTTATATATTTTTATAGATAATTTAATTCCCTACATGGAAACATATTTTGTTGCTAAATATTATCTTTTTTGCTCTGCAATCAACAAAAAATCAACAACGGAATGTTGGTATTTTTACTCAATAACTAACAGAATAGGCTGATACCTCTAGGAAACTTAGGATAAGATGTTTTTAAATTGAATATAAAAATTATGTGTTTACTAGGCTATATATATATATTGGATCTTATATTTATAAATTTAAAAAGTGCTGCTCACCTTATTTGTCCAAATGATGAATCCAAATCTGTCACGATTCATAAAAGTTTATCAAAAACAAAAAATATAAACAAATGAAACTTCAGTAATGTATTCAAAAGTAAACCAATAAAAGTAATAAAATAGAGTATAGTTCCAAATATTTAATTTATTTGATCTAGGCCTAACATTAGAGTTGTCAATGTCAACATTACTTAGGTTAGGATCTACATCTAGGTCTACCTCATAAAGATCATTTCTAATATCTGCTAATTCAGCACCTTCAATCCAACTGACACTTGAAACTAAACTGACAATGTCATCATCAATATCTTCATCACGTTCTTGTAAAGCTCTGTCTATTTCACTCGAAAATAATTCAGAACAATTCCTTTCTCGTTTAGGCATTGTAAATACAAAAAAATCATAAAAATGACATAGATCTAACCTAAACACTAACAATTGAAAACAAATAAAATCAGCTGTTTACCGAACTTTCCAGAAAATAATGACAAGACTACAAAGACATATAAGTATAAATTCGCTTCGTAATGAAATAAAAACTCAACGCATTTACAATTTACAGGTACTAAAACGTTACTAGTCAGTTCTCATCAGAATGGCGGATCGCCAGCTGTCGCCGTCTGCTAGCGCAGCTGCGCGGCAGACAACACAAAACTGATCTTGAAAATATACGACTCAAATAAAAAATAAAATGAAATAAATAATTTTTGTAATATATTTCGTCATATTAGTTTTATTTTAAGCACTAATCACTTCAATTAATTACAAAATATTCTCAAAAAAAATGTTCAAATTACAATGTTCTGATCATGGAACCACTCCGTGATGGTATGAATAGGTCACCTTACGTCATCACGGAAGGCTTCCGTGATGGTACGCCAATGGGTTAAAGTATTGAATTTGTTAATGGATAGCTTGATCTAATTTCCTGAATAACTTATTTAAATTATTTTATTGTTGTGTTTGTTTGTATAAAGTATTTCATTGTTATGTTTGCTTATATAATTTATTTGATTGTTATATTTGTTGTTATATGATTTAGTTTTTATTTTTAAATTAATTTGGTGGTTAATAGAGTTTGTGGCTAATAGAATTATTTAAAGAAGAAGGCCCACAATGGACACTTTTACTTAGCATTACTGCTTTCATTGTAATTTGGTTTATCCTATTATGAAGCAAGTAAATAAATAAACAAACTACAGCCAACTTCCAAACTTGAAAAACACAAGACAAAACCCTCCATCTGCAGTAAAGGCAAAACGCAAACACAACATTTCTTTATTTTTCATAAATTTAAATAATTTAAAGACATGAAATCAATAAATGGATTATTTAAAACTAATAGGTAATTTTTTAAAAGAATTATATGATCTATTTATATAGAATGATCTAGTTAAAGAGAAAGTGTTCATGCATGACACCAACAAGTCATAAATGAATGATCTATTATTTACTCTTCTTTTCAATTTATCACTTTCTAGTAAACAACTCTTACTGTATGACGATTTTTAAAACCTTAGGGAAATATTTCTGTAAACATTCTTTGACAAAGAAACATTTCAAGCAGCTTACGTCCATACGCTCCAAACTAAGCTCAGATGGACTACGCTCCATGGTTGCCGATGCCATTAGTCGGAAACGAGATCGAACCGCCTCCATTTCCCGACGGTGGTCTTGCATTAGCTGTTCCGTTGTTTCGCGCAATGCTCGCTCCTTGCCAGCCTCTGCCTGTTCTCGTAGCTCCCGTTCTCGTGACTCCGCCTCCATACTTAGTGTCAACCGCTTCTGCAGCTCTTCTGTCATGGAACGCATCTCACTGAGCTCTGCCTCCCTTGCTGCCAACTCCTGCAGAATGAACAATCAGGAATATAACTAACACAATTCACTACTGTCCAGTTCATATTTTCTATAAAAATTAGTAATAGTGAGGTAATAGACAGTCTCCTTTATTGGCATATTTGTCAAGAAAAGTAATTGTGTAAAAAATGTTGCAATATGAATTAAGTATTTTAGTTAAGTAATACAATTGTATAGAAACCAAAAAATTGTTCATAAATTACCAGACAGATAAATAACTTTAAAATACCACAGTAGCTAGAAAAGTATTCTACAAATGTAATACTCGAAATAATTGGTTATATCGCTGCGTTTTATGATGTAATATTAAATTTAGTTATTTTTATAGGATTGTATTTGAAAGAATGTATCATAAATTTAGAGTACAAATTTACCAATCATTCAGCAGATTCTACTGAAGCAACATTTTGGAGCGCTTATTTTATGAGTGTAAACCATCAAGTACTGTTATCAAAACTGAACTATTATGGTTTTTCTGACAACTTTATTCATTTTTTCTGTTCATACTTGGAGGACCGGCGGCAGTATGTGTCTTATCGGGGTTATAAGTCTGATTTATTTTCAGCTGGGTCTGGAGTTCCTCAGGGCAGTAATTTGGGCCCTTTGTTTTTCATTTTATTTATAAATGATTTAGCACGACATATTACATCAAATGCTTTAATGTATGCTGATGACCTAAAAATTTCCAAAATTATTAGACATGCATTTGACCATAATGACATTCAGCATGATTTAGATACTATTACACAATGGTGTCAAGATAATCTTTTAACTTTAAATATTGATAAATGTTGTGTTATGTCAATACATAGAAAGAAAACACCATATTTATTTCCTTACAAAATAAATGATTGTCTCTTACGTAGAGTGAACCAGTTTAATGATCTGGGGGTCCTTATAACAGATGATTTGAGTTTCTCAAACCATATGTTAAATGTGGTGAAGAAAGCTTACTGTTCATTGGGTTTTATTTCAATGATTGGAAAAGAATTTAGAGACATTGAAACACTTAAAATTTTATTCAGATCTTTAGTTCGCTCCAGATTGGAGTTTGCATCTATAGTTTGGTCCCCATCAACTCAACTATATTGTGAAATGATTGAGAGAATTCAGAAGAAATTTTTGCGATTGTTGTATTTTAAGTATTTTGGTCAGTTAAATTATCCAATTTGGCATATTAGATATGAAGAAATGTTAAATTTATTTGATTTCGAGAGGTTGTCTAAGAGACGAAAATTAGCGCAACTTTTTTACCTGCATGGTGTTATGAGAGGTATTGTGGATGACCCAGCGACCTTAAGTAAGATAAACTGGTGTGTGCCGGCTTATGGTAGGCGCGCTGGCTATATGTTATACCCTGGTGGGGCTCGTACTGCCGCTCATGCTAACTCCTTTCTAAATTTTACAATCATATTATTTAATTCCATAGCTGGTGGTGTAGATGTGGACATGTCACGGGCAGTATTCAGAGCAACATGTAAAGACTTGATACATTGAAGGGTTGCTGGAACAACTAGGTTTCTCAACCTAAATTAATTTAGTTATTCAAATTCATTTCTTGGATTTTTTTTTTTTTTACTTTTACTTATTTTTTATTTTTATTAATGTATTCAAATAAGCATTGTCTGGAAGAGTAAAGAGTTTTTAATCCTTAAATTTTAAAAATTAAGTATTGTTATTTTTGTACAGGCATGGAGGTCTTAATTATTAATATTTTTTTTTCATGCGGCCCCCATAATTGGGCCCTTGATCTGTTGGGGTCGCAGTTGTTTTTCGCAGGTTTCAGTTTTTATGTTTTCTTTTGTTTGTTTTGGTTTTTGAATATATCTGTTTGATTACAAATTAATCTTATGTTTAATAATTTAGCTTATGTCTGGTTGTATTTAAACTGTATTTATATTATTGTATTATAACCAAGAATGTATTATATAATTTGGAGTACTTTATTTAGGCGCATAAGAAATAATTGTGTTTCTTTAGTTATTTAAGTTTTTTTTTATTTTTCATCAAATGTGCCTTTTTATTGTGATCAATAATTTTGCCTGTGAAACTAATCTGTACCTGTGAAAACAATAAATACATTTATTATTATTATTATTTCATGATGCATCTATGTAATATTTTTATGTTATGCCAGTTATATTAATTCTTACTTTGGTGTTGTTGATATGTTGTAAAAATATTTTTTATGTTCATTTGAGCAATTGGTTAAATTAATATTCTACATTCCTAGGCTATATTTATGTTATTGTTGTATATTCTCTAAAATTATTAGCTACTTAAGTAATATCTAGTAATTACTAAAATCAAAGTGAATAGTAATATATTTTAAATGCTCTTCAAATATGTGAAATGAAATCAATGCTTTCTTAAATAAAGCATATTTAATTTAATTTCAAATACATCAGAATTAAAGGACAAATCTCAATAAAAACTTCATTAACTACTTTTGAAGATAAGTAGATTTGATAACAAAGTTAAAAAATTCAAACATAGATAACAATTTTAGTCAATTATCTGTTACTAGAATGTATTTGCTTCTAAAAAGGATATTCATATCACATATTTTCATTTGGCAACGTATAAAACCATACAGTTAGAGGTGAAACACCCTTCATACGTCTAGATAGTATAACTAATAATGAGGCCCATTGGAGCATGTATCTACCTGTCTAAGCTCATAGATCAGTCGGGCCTTGCGATCGACGTCATCTCGGTAAGCTGTAGACAGTTGATCTAGGAAGTTGTGTATGTGACTGTGTTCATCCTTAAGCCACTCCCTTAGAGAGCCCAAGTCTTGTCGAATGCTTACCATTGACTTCTCCATCTCTTCTTTGGTCTTGCTCAACTGTCCAGCCTTTTCCTGAAAATAGAATGTTTTCAATTGAGCAGAGAAATGTACAAGATTAAAATAACTAACACAATAAAGCATGCAGTGTTTTAGGGTAAAATCAAACCAATAAGCAAGGAAATAGTCAGATGAGTCAACATAGTTATCACTGATCATGTTGTAATACAATTCGTTGGATCTGGTTGGTGGACAGTCCTCCCGATCACACTTTGTCTGAACACCTCCTCTCATCACAGTAATGATTATTGTAGCTAAACACAGTTTTATATAATGTACTGTTTTAAGCACTTTCAGATTTGTAATGTCTAGGTTCTACTGTATCGCACCTTAAAAACCTCAAGACAATTGAATTTGGTGACTTTATAACGACTGACTTATTTAGTTGGTTTTAGATACTTACAAGTGCGTTTTACAAACATTTAAAGAGACTGAAGCACTAAAAGTTAAAAAAAGTATACAAAAAAGAATATGATAATTAAATAGTTTCTAATTAAAATAATGATTACCTTTTTTTACTAGTACACTTAAATAAATGTGCAACAAAATATGAAAAAACTTAATCTTTTCTATTAGACTATATACTTACTTGTTGAACATGTTCTGCCCTCTTCTCAAATGTCATGTCAGTTGGGCTTTGCCCAACTTTCTCAAATTCTTCTGTATCTGTTTCAGATTCAAAACCCCTATAAGCACAAAATAATAATACATAATTTAAAATAATACAACATTTTTTGTTGCTTCAATTGATATAGATTAAGATACAAAACATCAATAGAATATATATTGTATGGTTTTTTTGTCAGCTACTATTATTATTTTCATTTTTTTTTTTTAATTTAAAATTATGTAAAAGCTGAGTTTTATAGTTGGACATAAAACTTTAAAATAAAAAATAACAAATGATATCCTGTCACAAAGCTAAATCCAGTCCATCAAGCCATTTAAGACCTGCTTCACTGATTCTATTTATGCTAACTAATCCCTCCGTAAAACAGCGCAAGGGGCACTCTGTAACTATATGATCCATTGTTTGGGTAGACTCCCCGCAATCACATGACTGATCTACTGTCAATCCCCATTTGTATTTCCAGTAGTTACATCTGCCTACTCTAGTTTGGAACCGATTCAATAATGTCCACTCCCTTCGAGGGAGGTTAATCCAACCTACAGGTATTGATGGATCATTTACAAGGAACTTATTTCGTCCATCAAAACTTATGGCCCAGCTAGTATTGGGCGAGAAATTTGATCTGCTCAACTGAAAAGCAGTACGTAGAGGTAGGTTTTGAGATTTTAAGCGACCGTTCTGACATGGGAGATCATGGGTAATGGAGAGGTGCGGGGCATTCAAGATCTTATTGAATTTTTTACGTAGTGCCTCCTAACGAGTTATTTCTGGAGGAGCTATATTGCACAGCACCGGGAGCCAAGGTAGTGGAGTTGCCATGAGAGTACCACTAATAGCTCTCATGGCTCTATTAAGTTGAACATCAATTGCTTTTGTAAGTGCGCTATTTAGCCATATGGGAGCACTGTATTCAGCAGTTGAATAAACCAGTGACAAAGCAGTAGTACGCAGGACATGTGTGTTTGATCTCCAAGTTGTTCCAACAATATGATTTAGTACATTTGCCCTGGTTTTAATTTTAGCTGCTGTTTTTTGAAGATGGCTTTAAAATGTCAGCGATCGATCTAACGTTACTACCAGGTACTGTGGATGATCATTGTGGTGGAGTTTTACACCATTTAGAAAGATGTTTAATTTTCGATTAACCAGTCAATTACTTAGGTTTTACTTAGGTCGATTACTTAAAAGGGATGATGTTGTTCGCGTCCACAGCAAATCTTTAAATCTGTACGTATCCCCTGGGTAGTTCTAAACGAGCAACAAACCTGGTAGCTAGACCGTCACAAATTTGTGATCTCCCAGCTATGGCAGCTACCACACAAAATAAAAAAGGCTCTTTTGAGGAGCAAACTAATTTCAAAATAATAGATTCTGTTTTAAATGTAGTCCATTTTAACGCTGAGGGTTTAAGCAAGGCGAAGAGTGAGTGCATCAGTAGGGTCCTTCTAGAAAACAATGTAGATATCCTTGCACTCCAAGAGACACATATCGAAGATAACAATAGTGCAAGAGGCAATATTCCTGAATACAGACTTGTTGATTCCATTGGGCATAAGGTGTGTGGTATTGCAAGTTATGTAAAGAATGACATGGACTATGTGTCAAATTACTCATAAGAGCTCTGATGGCGACATCTTTATCTTGGCAATCCAAGTGTCAGAAACTAGAATAGTAAATGTTTATAAGCCTCCCAACATCCAGTGACCTGACAAAGATGTTTGCCAAGTTTTGAACACTCTGCCCTCTATGTGGGGGACTTCAACAGTCACGATAGCCAATGGAGCTACAACACCGACTATGAGAATGGCTGAAAGCTTACTGATTGACTTAAATAAACAACCTTTTACCTGATCTTTGATGCTAAAGATTCAGCCACTTTTTATTCAGTTCGTTGGTGTCGAGGTTACTCTCCTGACTTAACCTTCTGCTCATCTGAACGATTATCAAGCCCAAAACCAATTAGGAAAGTTCTTGATACTTTTCGCCACTCTCAACATAGGCCAGTGCTGGTTTCATTGGGAATCCAAATTCCCATAATTCAATCTTTTCCAAGGCCTAGATGGAACTTCAATAAAGAACACTGGAAGGCCTTTACCACCAGGCTTGATGATAGCATCAGGTTCATTCCTCCTACAATAAGAAATTACGATCGTTCCACAAGTCTCGTCACGTCCATTGCTAAAGCATGCATACCAAGAGGATACAGAAAGGAGAATATACCAGGATGGAGTAAGGAAACAGACGACCTTTACAATGAGTTTAATGCTACTGAAAACTCCAACACAGCTACTCTCCATCCGGGCTTTAGTTGGCAGTACAGGAAAGGCTATGCTAATGTATTTTAAATGCAGTTTCCGTACTACTAGCCACACTGCTGACATCGGTCGCTCTACGGGTTCACTGTAATAGAGCGGTGTCAGCGACGAGGAAATCGGGCCAATAAAATCATTGACTTTTTTGTTTTCTCTTGCGATTTTAATGTGTAGATGATAACATAGAATTTTGAAAATGGTACCAAATTAAAGGTTATAAAACTGGCTTTCCTAATGTGACACCAAGAAGTGTATATACATTTGTTATATATTTGTTCTAGGCTTTCATAATTGTAACGCAATTGATAAGAACATAAACAAAAATAGTAAGCGAGTTTTTTTTTTATTTTTCGGTCAAGAAATTTTGTCAAACGAGAAAGTTGTACAAATATAGATAACATTTTTTTTTGTAATTTTAAGTTATCACTTGGGAAGATTAGTTTAGGCGGTAGGAGTCACACAAGTCATGAGCTATAATTTTATTTGTAAGTGATGCAGTGCCACCACAGTGTTTCTGCTTTTCTTTAGGTACTAAATAAATCAAAACGTAATATGTTCTTTTTTATTTATAACTGTATGCAATAAAGTGCATTAGAATTATGCGAAATTAAATTGTGTCGTTAAAATCGATAAAATTACTAAGGCTAAAATGGTATTAACAACTGAGATAAGCGCAATAATTCCATTGAATGAACAGTTGTATATTATTTATACTACAATACCAAATATAAATACACAATGAAAAAAAAAGAAAATCATTGTGCTATTGTCATTAGGTGAATGATAACATCCACTTATTTTTCCAATTGTTTTATTACATCGTGTATGTAAGTAAAGCCTACAGTCCGAATCACCGAATGTCGTCAGGACGGGTAGTAGTCCCACGGCCACTCATATGGCTCGTACTTCCAACTAAAGCCCGGATGGAGAGTAATCTGCTGCTGAAATCTCTAGACAGTGCCAGGAGAGAAAAATGGATTAAAACTGTTGAAGATATCAACTTTACCCACAGCAGTAGAAAAGCGTGGTCACTTTTAAGGAAACTCTCTACTGGTAAATCTCCAAATCAAAGAGAAGTTCTCCACCCGAAGGCTGCTAATAGCTAAACGGATGGTCAGCTTATCATAGTCAGCCCGCCATCCTTTTAACAAACATCTGCTATACAAGCTAAATGAAATTAAAAAGAGCCAATTGGCACTCCTGCAAGTCTCCATAAATTTCATGGAGGAAGAAATAGATAGGAAAATTACCGCTATACCAGCAGGGAAAGCAGCCGGTATTGATGGTATCTTTCCGGAATTTCTGATGCATGCTGGTAGCAAAAGTGAAAAAATGGCTTCAAACTGTCTACAATAAGATACCTAGCTACAGGCAATTAGCCAAAAGCATTTAAGCGTCCAAAAGTAATAGCTGTTTTGAAGCCTTGCAAAGACCCTGAATGAGTGGAAAGTTACCGCCCTATATCTCTTCTTAGTGTTTGTTATAAGTTGCTGGAAAGACTGTTATACAACAGAATATTACTTATTCTTGATCCTAATGTTCCAGTTGAGCAGGCTGGTTTTCACTCTGGCCGAAGTTGGCTCTGACATCATTTATTGAGAATGAGATTGAAAACAAGCTAAAAACATCAGCAGCTTATGACACAGTATAGAGCAAAGGTTTGCTATTAAATTTCTACAGCCTCCTTCCCTGTCTTTTTCTTTTGCGACTTCTAGAGTCAATGCTTAGTGCCAGGCTAATAAAGGTTTATATAGGTCATGAAGAAAGCTCATATAGACAGCTGAAGTATGGTCTGCCACAGGGGTTCGTACTTGCTCCAATTTTATTTAACGTGTATACTGCTGACATCCCAATCACCGTCAAGAAAGTTTATATATGCAGACGATATTGCTTTAGCTTATCAACATAAGGACTTCACAGCTACTGAAGAAACACTCACAAACGATCTTGCAACCCTCGAAGAATATTTTAGAATCTGGAAGTTAAATCCTAACTCATCAAAAATTTTTATTTCCAGTTTTATTCTATTTTTCCACCTAAATATAATCAATAGAATAGTCCTTGTTTAGAAATCATTCCTGTCTTATACTCAGACTCACACCAAAAAAGCAAGTGTTAGAAAAAAATGTAAATATTTTATACACAAAGAAAATATATATATTTGTGTCCGACCGGAATACCAGTCAGAGCGCTTGTAATTTACTCTGAGTAGCAGTTATCTGCCAGAAAGCCAGTCATGCATCCCAGAAGGCAGTCAGTGTATGGCTTGCTGAGCTTGCTTTACATATGACAATATCTTGACAGTGCTGCAGTACTGTGGCAGTTTTTGCAACTACCTTCTTCTTCAGTAGGCCTATTGTCATTTCTATTTCAGTGCATACAAGCAGAGAGAATTATTTTACCACTCGACAGGATTTACCGTTTGATAGTACTGGGTTTTATTACTGTATTTTTAATAAGTATATTATTAATACGAGATAATATTTATTTAATACATAAGATATTGCAATATCAAATATAGCAGTGCATGTAGTCAAGGTTTAATTAACTTTCTTTACATTGTGTTTTGGTATTATGTATGATTTTATCATGTATTTTCATACAGTCCAATAACTGTTATTGGTTTGTGATTTTACACTTATTGTTTTAATGATAGGTTCATGACTAAATACTCCTATCCACGAAATAGTTCAACTTAGTGTCTTATTTGTTTAAAAAAACACGAGGTGGTTAAGCCCTCGTGATTAATATGGGTAGCATTGGTGATCCGCTTTAATTTTATTATTTAATATTTGTAAAGTTTTAAGCTGGCCTGTTTTTTAATCTTAGGTCATAACAATGATAATCCAAAACCTAGGACTCAAAACTAACGTTTTAGGATGTAAAATAAGTGTTGGTTTTAAGGCTCGAAAGTCGAAATTTTCCCAAAAGATTAACATGGGTGCCACGGCCGTACATAACATAGTTTTGTTCCAATGGTCAAAACCGGTAAAACTAATTTTAAAGTACACATGTGGCATATATTGTTTTAGGGAGAAACAATAATTATAACGATACCAAGTAATTTACACAAGCATTTATTTGAAAACCCCATTTTAATCCACTACTAAGAACCATGACATGAAATTTTGGATCTGTGAGGAAATTTTTTGGTCAGATAAGTTTGACCAGCGTAAAAAAGTTTTGTAATGAACCAAAGTAATTAACGAATCAATCAGAAATCTTGTACGGATAGTTGCTTTTTCAAAATAGGGCCTAAAAGTCAAAACTTTTAATTTTGACAAACGGAGTAAATACATTTTTATTCATTTTCATTTTTTATACTGGACGAATTTGTATTCTGAAGGCTTAGTTTTATAGAGCACATGATTATGTACAACTTTGAAACTTAAAAAATTTTTTTTCTATGTATTACAGTTTTCTAATAAAAGCTGTTTTATTGTATACAATAAAACTAATTTTGTTAAGCAATTTCATTATTTTACAGTTGCATTATTATATTACCGTACCCAATTTTAAGCACTTAACGGAAGGCGGTGGCTTGTTTAGACAAGGGGCTAGGTCCTCAGGTGGAGTGGGTGATTACAGGGTTGTCATCCAGTCCAAACGATTACGGTGCGCAAAATAGTATGAACTTGGGTAGCAACCTTAATTAACTTGTGTAGCACCCACGTTAAACTTTAATAATTACTCAAGACCAGCTTGGTTAGTAACCGAGATCAACATGAGTAGTAATTGCGATCAACCTGGATTGCAACCGTGATCAACGTGGATAGCAACCAGATCAACTTGCTATCAACCGTGATCATCTTTGGTTGCAACTGTTATCAAACTTGGTAGAAACCATGTCCAACTTTAATAGCAATATGTAATGAACTCGGAGTAACCATCAATGATCTCATTGTGCAGCTACCCATGATCAATTTGGGAAGCAACCATGATCACACACAGGTAGCAAACATGATCTACATGGTAGCAACCATGATCAACCCGGGTAGCAACCATCATCTACGTGGGTAACAACCATGATCAACTTGGGTAGCAACCATAATATACATGGATAGCAACCATGATGTACGTGGGTACCAACCATGATCAACCTGGGTAACAACCATGATCAACTTGGTTAGCAACCATGATGTACAAAGGTAGCAGCTGTGATGTGCGTGGGTAGCAACCGTGATCAACTTGGGTAGCGACCGTGATGTACTGTCGAGGACTCACGAGTCTGGGAGCGACCAGAACGCAACCCGCCCAACACTAGCCGATAATTTAGCCGAAAACTTTCCCTGGCGCCTGCAACCCTCGCTCCCAGACTCGTGAGTCCTCGACAGTACATAAGTAGTAGCTGTAATCTACGTAGGAAGCAGCCATGATCTTAGTGGGTAGCAACCGTGATCTACGTGGATATTTTAGAAGTGTGAAACGAGTAAAAATTAACTTAAATTATATCATAGTGAAAATTGCATCTTAGAGTACACTTGTTTACTAAACTTTGTTAAATTGTGTAAATGCGGCTTTATACTTTCAGAACAGTCCTAGTCAGCCCAGAAGGTGGGTTGACAGTGTATAATAAAATGCTTTTCTTGCAATGTATCTAAGGTTTAGTATGTATCTAGTAAAGTTCTAAATAATATTTGGTATACAGTTAAATTTGCTCTACTTATAAAGTTAGAATATAATTAATTTGAATAAGAATCTTTGCCGTGCGCTATCCTACTTTGGCGTATACGGAGCGTCCCCTGGGTGGCGGATAGGGGAAAGGCCGGTGGATCTGCTTAAACAGTCCTCCCGGCTAGGTCTAAGAGACACGCTGACCACAAGTAGGTGCGGCCCTCCATTCATATTGGGGGTTGAGCATAGGGCTAACAACCCTATCTTGTAAAACACCATTGTTACGAAACGCCAACAAGCCTCGGAAGTGGATAGATCAAATGGATTAAGACCCAAGCTTAGAACAAAGGAATTGAGACTCGGCTCATGGAACATTAGAACCCTGGCGGTGCCAGGTAAAGTAGATATTATCAGTGAAGAATTTGAAGCCTACAAGATAGATGTGGTAGCACTACAAGAAACCAAATGGCCATTCTGTGGAAAAATAAACACTAAAAGTTACCAAATACTATATAGTGGCTGTGAAGATGGAAGACACTATGCAGGCGTAGGGTTTGCTGTCAAAAAATACTTGTTAGAATCAGTCATAGCCTATGAAGCAATAAATGAGAGGATATGTACAATTAGGTTTAAGGGAAAGTTTAATAACATATCAATGATAAGTTTCTATGCACCTACTGAGGATAGTGAAGATGATGAGAAAGATATATTCTATGCTCAGCTAGAGGAAACATTTTCAAAGTTACCAAGCTATGATACCAAAATCCTTCTTGGAGATGCTAATGCTAAGGTAGGAAGAGAAACCATGTGGGAGAGTGTGGCTGGCAAACACAGCCTACATAATATATCAAATGACAATGGAATAAGACTGCAAAGCTTTGCTTCTTCGATGAATCTGTACATTGTCAGTACTAAATTTCCACGTAAAGATATACATAAAGTAACATGGACATCACCAAATGGAAATACGAAAAACCAAATCGATCATGTTCTGATTGATAAAAGACACATCAGTACAGTAGTAGATGTAAAAAGTAAGAGAGGGGCAGAGTGTGGTACAGACCATTACTTGATTCTAACAAGACTTAAACAAAGAATAAAGATTGAAAAAAGAAATGTTAATAAAATAACAGAAAGACTGTATCTGGATGAAGATAAGAAAATAGAGTTCCAAGTGAAAATCTCAAATAGATTCGAAGCTCTACTAACAGAAGAAGATGAGGAAGAGACACAAGTAGAGACAATGTGGCAAATCTTCAAAAAGAACATAAAAGAAACAGCAAATGAAGTTTTTATAAAGAAAAAGAACCCAAAAAACCCTGGTTCAATGAGAATCAGAATCAGAATCAGAACTTTATTATCCATTAAGTACATTATATATATACAATAGGATTCGTCACATGTATACTAACTAAAACATTGGAATTTTTATTAAACTGTCCAAAGAGTCATATCATAGGTTAAAAAATCATCACAGTTGTAAAAGGCTTGTTTCTTAAGAAAATAGGAAACAACATATTTAAATCTACTTATAGATAACATTTTGACAAAAGGTGGTAATCTATTGAACAATAAGTACTGCTGGTAATAAAAACTATTAAAGGATTTATGTAGTCTAATGCAAGGTGTTGTTAGATCAGCTCGGTTTCTAGTTAAGTGGTTGTGACAATTTTCTTGTGTAGTGAAACTAGCAAGGTTTTCTTTGACATAAATCAGATTAGAATAAATATATAAACTTGGAAGAGTCATTATCTTTAAATCAATAAAGCTACTTTTACATGAATCTCTATTTCCTAAACCAGGGTGTCCAGGAAACCTCCTTAAACAAATTCCCTGACTTTTCCCTGACCGATCCCTGATTTTATACAAAATTTCCCTGACCCCATATCGACATAGTTACATCTCTCTATTTAACTTAATTTAGTAATATTATGTACCACCATGTACATACATTATGTTACTTACAGTCAATTACAATTATTAATTACAGAAATACCAATATTTCACAAATATATTTTTATTGATAACCGTAATAATTTAATTCAAAACTATTACCTATAATAATTATTCTTTTTGAACTACTTTATAGAAGTAGAGGTAGAATTAAAAAAATATTTTTAATTAGCCTTGAGTAAAAAAAAAAAAAAACACACCTTTTATTCTATTGTTAAATTACGACAATTTTCAATGCCTTGCAAAATGGCAGTATATTATAATTTCCCCAAAACCAGCATAAATTTTTAGGTCTATGGCTTATTTAACAAGTACTAATCAGAAAATTATTTCAGTAAGTTTTAAACTTTTAGTGATATAAAATTAGTTGTATAGGGTCGAACAAGCATATCCAAGCAATTAAGTAGCTTTTTCATAATTTAGAATATTGAATAGCATGTAAAATTAACATTTGGTAATGAACAAAGTAAAGAATTTTTTGTAGCGCACCGAAGTATATAGTGATTATTACAAATCACAACAAACTGGTGTTCTTGTTAGGATTTTCCAGGTTTTGTTTCGAATTCCCTGATTTTTCCCTGACTTTTCCAGGTCATTTAAAATTCCCTGACTTTTCCAGGTTTTCCCTATTTTCCCTGTTGCTGGACACCCTGTAAACCTAAGATACAGCGAATGGCTTTTTTCTGCCAGAGAAATGCTTTATTTGAATTACAAGAGTTACCCCATAATCGTATGCCATAATTTAAATGTGAATGAAAAAGTCCATAATAGGCTAGAAGTAGAGTGTCATGGTCTACAAGAGACTTAAGCTTTCTCAAGACAAAAGTAGCTCTAGCTAGAACTTTACATAACTGGTCAACATGGTCACTCCAAGTTAACTTATTGTCCAATCTGATACCCAATACTCTAACTGAGTTGGTATAGTTGATACTATCTTTGTCAATGTTGTTTTTCAGAGTGAATATTATTTTTTCAGTTTTGTTCTCATTAAGTGATAAAATATTTGCTAAGTACCAGGCTTTAGAACTTTGTATACAAGTATCAAGTTTTCTTTTAACATTTTCAAAATTTACATCAGAGCACAATATAGAGGTATCATCAGCATACAACACAGTTGTACATGGCACATTAAAACTAAAGTCATTTACATATATAATGAAGAGCAAGGGCCCAAGGACAGATCCTTGAGGCACTCCCGCAGTCAGTATCCTAGGCCTAGATAATACATTCTTTACTTTTACCATTTGATTTCTATTACTTAAATAGCTTTTAATTAAGTTTAAAACATTGTTTTGGATGCCATAAAATTCAAGTTTCTTTAATAGAATCGAATGTGAAACAGTGTCAAAAGCTTTACTTAAATCTAACATGGCACTACCTATTATTTGATTTTGTTCAAAACCCATTAAAATGAAAGTTACAATTTTTTCAACTGCCATGACTGTTGAATGCTTAGGTCTAAAACCGTACTGGAAGTTGTACAAAATATTATTGACAGAGAAGTAGTCATATAATTGATCAATGAGACAACTTTCAATCACCTTGCTTATCACTGGCACTATTGCTATAGGCCTATAATTTTCTGGCAAGTCTCTATTGCCTTTCTTAAAAATAGGGGTAACAATAGAAGTTTTCAAGCAGTCAGGAAATTCACCTGTTGCTACAGTTAAATTAATTACATAGGTAAGAGGAGCCAGAATGGCTTCAATGATATGTTTCAATACATAGTTAGACAAGCCAAATATGTCTTCACTACGAGATGAACTAAAGTTATTTACAATAGATCTGACAGCCACACTGTCTACATTTTCCCACAAGAAATTAGGTCTATTTACATCAGCACCTACAGATTTGTTCAATAAATTGATAAAAGTAGAATCAGCTTTACTAGTTGTAGGATTACTTAAAAATATATTATTAGGCACATTGACAAAGAAATCATTTAAATGGTCCGGTGAAAGAGAATTATCAATAACAGAGGTTTTATACTTTGATTCATTATTGATGATGTTCCAAGCCGTTTTACATTTATTTTTTGATTCAAAGATTAATTTACTATTAGCCTCTACCTTGGCCTGAGAAATGGCTTTGTAATACTTTGACCTAAAATCTTTGAACTTATTTTTGCTCGCAGTGCTACCAGAAATTTTCCAAATATCAAACATGATAACAAATGAGTTCTCATTAATTTTAATTGGGGTGTGAACCAAGTTTTTGTAATGTTGGATTTTCCATTATTAAGCCTATTTTTTACAACAACTTTTGGGCAGTAAACATTGAAATAGTACGTCAGAACATTTAAAAACATGGACATAGCATCATTACAGTTACATAAAACATATAAATCGTACCAATTATAGTTTAAAAGACATTCATTAAAATTATACAATCTAGAGGGTGTTAACAAACGTTTTGTATTAACTACTTTACAATTAGCTGTAGGCCTGTTGTTATTTAGGCTAGTATCAGACAATCTCAACGTACATACTAGGCCGGCGTGATCAGAAATTAGATCCTGTTCATACAATAGGCAGTCATAATGATCAGGTTTTAAATTACAAAATATATTATCGATGCAGGCATGCCCTCTAGTAGGCCTAGAATTAATATTGTACAAATTGAAAGATCTTAAAATATTTAATAACTGTTTAACTTCACTCTTGTTAAGTTTATTAATGTCTATATTGAAATCACCGGCTAAGGCCAACATGTTCAATTGTTTTTTTGAAAAGTGCAGTAAAAGATTTTCAAGTTTTTCTAAAAATAATTTCACATCAGAATCGGGTGTTCTATAGATACAAATTAGAATAGAATTGTAAGTTAAAAGCAAAATAGCAGAAGTTTCAAGAATATAATCAACAGAAAACTGAGACACATCTAAGCTAATGAACTGAATATTGTCTCTCACCATAATAGCAGATCCACCATGAGTAAGAGGAGCCTTTCTACTATGTGAAGCTGCCAAGCTGAAACCATTTGGCACGTATAATCCAACCTCGGTTTCATTCAACCAATGTTCATTAATGCAGAGAAGATCAATGTTGTTTTCTTCTAGAACTATTTCAAGTTGATTTATTTTGTTTCTAAGTGATTGTATGTTTATCACAAAACATCTAACATTAACAAGAGTTGGCACTTTAATATGCGGCCCAAGTTGTGCATTAGGCCTATTCTGTTCTAAGAGGTCACACTTTGACTGTGTTCTTTCTCCAAAAAAGAATTATTACTCGTACTTTCCTTTGTACTTTCCTTTAAATCACCTTCGGCTCTTGATGATGGTCTGTTCACAAATTGTGACACGTACACGTTGTTAGGCCAAATATCTGGTAAATAAATATCTTTATACAGGCTTGATGGGACACCAACTTTAAAGGATGAGTATTTATCAGGGTGCTTTGATGTTAACTTATCAACACTGTAACTTCCCTTTTTTACCTCATTTAGATAGTTCTTTATGTCATCACACTGTGTTTCAATACCGAATCTTGAGACAAACAGATACCGCACACGATCAGCAATGGTGAGGTTATGATTGCTAGTAGATTTCCCAGTAATAGAAGTTTTTCTGCTATTAGCACTGGGCCTAGGCCTAACTTTACTTTTCATATCAGTCTTCTCTCTACTTACTTGCCTCCGTGTTTTCACAGTTTGGAATTTAGCTTCAATAAGGCTCTCATGAGAGTTTTCAGATGTAGAAACAGATGAGTTTGTATCCAAAAGTCCTACCGTCCCAAACTCGGGACTTAGCCTATGTCTATGCTGTATGAGGTTATGATTTCTCATTGTTTGTGATGGGCCACAATTGTTATCCGATAGGTTAGTCGTCCGATTGAGTTGTGGATAAGGTGATACGGGTTTCACTTTGACAATTTCGGAGTAGGAGTTTTTTATGCCTACACCTGTATTCGATTGATTAAGAATTAAGTCATTTATAACCTCTGCCTGATTAGTCATAGTGGACTTTAAGAAAACGTTCTCTTCTTGAATTTTGGTGAGTCGACCACTGATGTCTTTATAATTTTCAGAAAGATCATGAATTTGATCAGTCAAAAGTCTTAAATGCTCAGAACTAGTTAGTCCCGCGTCATTAGATTTGATTTCTTCCATTATAGGCGTACACGCACTATCGGCAACGGCCGGCAGACGACACTTACACTGAACACAGATATACACGGCTTTTCCACTAAGAACTTTGAATAAATCATATTCTTCGTTAGTTATGTCAATGCAATTAATATGATACCAATATTTACAATTACCAACGCATAGAAGTGCTTTACTATTTTTGGCAACATTTTTATCGCACGAACCACACTTAGACTGTTTACTATGCGCCGCCATCTTGGAAAATCCAGCAGAAGTGCAGAGAATTAGTAATTAAAAGAAAGGAAGCAAAAAATAAACATCTAAAATGCAGAAATGCTGAAACTAAGGAAACATAGAGAGAAATAAACTTGGAAGTAAATAAAACATTAAGACAAGAAAAAATAAATTTTATAAATAATAAACTAACAAAGGCGGAACAAGATTTAACAGTGAATAACACTAAGGAATTTCACAGAACTGTGAGATTTTTTCAGAAAGGTTACAGTCCTAAAGTAATGGGAGTAAAAAACAAAGAAGGAATTACAATAGTGGAAACATCTAAAATACTTCAAAGATGGAAGAACTACTTTGAAGACTTATTAAATGCTGATAATAACATAGAAGATGAACAAGAGGTGAACATAGAGGATGTAAATCAGGAAGATGTTTTAGAACCAACTATAGAGGAAATTGAGAAAGTGATGAAAACATTAAAAAATGGGAAGGCACCAGGAGAAGATGGAATACCTATTGAAATAATCAAAAGTGGTGGTATTAAAATAATGAAATTCCTACATACAATGATATTGAAAATTTGGAGAATGGAAGTTATGCCAGTGGAGTGGCAAGAGAGTGTGATAATACCACTATACAAAAAAGGAGATAAACAGGAATTTACAAACTATAGAGGAATATCACTACTTAATTGTACATATAAAATACTGTCAAAACTAATATTAAACAGACTATATATTATTCATTGACTTTAGAAAGGCTTATGATAGCATTGTGAGATCAAAATTGTGGACATATCTTAGACAAAAAAACATCCCAGAAAAGATAATTAGACTAACAAAAATGTGTGTTGAAGGCTCAAGAGGGAAAGTAAGAATAGAAAGAGAATTTACAGACACTTTTGACATTAAAACAGGGGTAAGACAAGGAGATGCGTTGTCGCCACTGTTGTTCAACCTCGCGCTTGAAGAAACACTGAAAGTGACAAAATCGGTACAAATAGGCGCAAACATTGAAAGTATAATCAATATTTTAGCATTTGCTGATGATGTGGCATTAGTAGCTGATAATAAAAATGATCTAAAAACGCTAGCAGGTGTCCTGTTAAAAGAAGCCAACAAAGTAGGTCTTCAAGTGAACGAAGAAAAAACTAAATATATGAAGATAGGGAGACAGGCAGAGCCAATCAACTCAACACTGGATGTAATGGATTACAAATTTTTAGCCACTGAAGAGTTCAAGTATCTAGGAGTTACTTTGACTAGCCAAAATAAAATGGAAGAGGAAATACAAGTCAGAATTAATGCAGCAAATAGATGCTACTGGAGTCTCCTGAAACTATTCCAAAGTAAACTACTGTCAAGACCCACAAAAATAAGAATGTATATAGCTATTGTACAACCTGTTTTATTATATGGATCTGAGGTGTGGACCCTAACAATGTATAACAAAAAAAGATTGATTACATTTGAAAACAAAATTTTAAGAAGAATATATGGACCTACCTATGAATAAGGAGTGTGGAGAATAAAAAAGAACAGAGAGCTTAGAGAACTGTACAAGGGACCTGATATTGTGGCGGTGGTTAGAAGCAGAAGAATAAGATGGCTTGGTCATGTGAGGAGAAGGGAAGAAGAAAAAATGATAAGAAGGGTATGGATGGGGAAACCAGCAGGAAGGCGACCTCTAGGACGAACAAGAATAAGATGGGATGACCAAGTGGAACAGGATGTGAGAAGTCTTGGTGGAGACATCGAAATGGCAGAGGATAGAGGATTGTGGAGGCAACTTGTTGGCGAGGCCAAAAATCACCTTGGATTTGAGTGGCCACAGGAGTAAGAGTAAGTAAGAATCTTTGACAGAAACTCATATTGTTTGACTCTATATTCTGACTGACAGTTAGATATTTATGATTTAGGAAATATAAAATGGGTTTTCTATTCTTTACTTTTGTTTGCATACAGTTGGTAATGGTAAATTGCAAAGATGTGTTACATATTTTTTAAAGCAGTTCATAAAATGATCTATAATCCTATCTATAAAAGGTAAATTAATCGATTTTTAAGTATTTGGCATTTATATGTTCTATGTTTGTAACATTATAGCCAATTTACATCTAGTTAATTTCCAAGCATTACATTTGGTAAAAATCTTTAATTTGCAAGGAGAAGGTTAAGCCAATAAAACGATACATATAAAATATAATTCGAATTAATATAAAGAAAATTATTTATAAACTAAGTTTCATGCTATTTCATAGGACACTTGGATCTCGGGAAGGCCCAAATACTATAAAGGATTTTCTAAACAACATTGAATCGGTACCGACTATTTTGACAACCAGTATAATTTTGGAACATTTGCGAAATAAAGGTTTTCAATTATAGTCTTCGAAAAAGTGAAGCAAGAGAACATAGTTGAACAACCAAAGCGGATGTCTTTCTTGTGAGTCAAAAATAATTTATTGGCATTACGGGGAGTGTACACATATACGTGACTGACTAGCAGTTCAAGTTTTACACAACTGGCATCCCGGGCATAATATAAAATGACTGGCTTAGCAGAACAAATTTTACATAATCAAACAATTATTTAGAGACGTATAAATGGAATATATATAATCAGCAACGGTAATATACCATAATTACAATTAAAAAATCAATATATAACTTATAGTTTTCAAATATATATGGGAGTTCAACTGACTGACTTAGCAATACAGATTTTCAGTGACCGGCTTCCCAGGTGAAGCCAGGTATATATTTATATGTACACATATATATATTTTCTCGCATATGTATATATATATATATCAAATACATAACAGCCTTGTTTCCACTACTTTATATACTTTTTTTATTCACAGATATTGCAAATTAAGGCTTTGTTTATCTAGTTCTCAATTGCAAAAGGAAGCCATAGGTAAAAAAAATGTTGTCCACCACAGACTGCACCTTAGTTTTGTTGTTGTTTGTTGCTGAAGCATAGCTCGTTTTTTAATTTTATTCAATATCAACATACTCACACCACAGTCTACAAGTCAATATACAGGCCATTTTTCAATTACTTCATTCTCATTTGTAAAACCCACATTTTTAAAGTAAATATTTATATACACGTTTATGTTGCCTGGAACTAGCTGTGAAACAGCTGCAGCACATTACTGCAAACTGGATTACTCAACTGTTACAACAGGTGAACAAAACCTTTCTTTGTTATAGCTTATGTTGTTAGTAGTTACTATTTTGGACTTGTAAAATGATGTCATTAATTAATGACCCTTTCTAAGGAATAGTCGGCCTTAGTTTGTAACAATGACTACATTCACTCATCTACATTCATCACACTCATTTGAAATCCATATTCACCCATACCTTGACAATCGTCGTCTTGAGAATAAATAAAAATATAAATAAATAACTCCCCAATGAGCAAATAAAATTAAAAACTATTTGTTTTGTTTATGTAAGATGTTAACTGTTTTTAGCAGTTGAAAGAATAAGGATGAAGAAAAAAATATTAAATTCAATTTAATACAGTACAACCTCGGTTATCTGACCTAATGTGGCGAAGGTCAAGCCGCATACAATAAAAGCCGGATAAAACATAAGTCATAAATAACTTTGTTTAGTTGGAGAAACACGTTTAGTAACTGATAACAGACACACGCATAAGTGGGGCGCCTACAATTGCATGTGAAGCAACATGCTCTGCAGCAGTTGTAATGAAACAAACGATGTTTATCACGATCGCCAACTTTGACACTGCTTTACAATACAATACGAAAGATATTTATGTTCCACTTCCCCCACTCTCAAAATGGGGAAGTGCCAGCCAACCACACTGAACAAAAGTAAACAACATTGCCAGCTCAGATCTTCAGGCGCATTATTAAATTTTTACACAGTAACAAGCGACCGCTTGTCGAGAGAGGGTGACTAGTCAATACAGCGCCTTTAATTTACAAAATGCAAACCCGAAACACTCGTGTACAAAATTTTCAAAACTGAAATGTGCTTCTGATTAATTGTAATTTGATCTTGTAGATAATTTGTATTGTTATCTACTTGCCGAACCGGATGACATGGACTGCCGGATAAAGCGAGGCCGGATAATCGAGGTTGTACTGTAGCATGATTAATCACAAAAGCCATTATATTCATATTTGCCAAGAATTTAACGAAGATTAAATCATGGAGAGAAATTTCAACATTAGATAGAAGTCTGATGAAGTGAGACCAAAATTTACTTTTGAGTTGTTATAAAACAGTGTGAGACTATTTCTTTTAATTGAAAACAATGTGCATTTCATTATATTGTTTGCCTAGCCTTACATATTACAGCTACATGTATGCATTTAAAATCCAAGACTTGTTAAAATGATATTAAACCAGATTGCGTTGCAGCACTTACCTGTCTGTAAGAGGCAAAACAGAGGTCAGGTACCCTGTTGCTGCAGTTTGGCTGTCGGAGGGTTGTTCCATGGCTGTCACTTCCTCCACCTAGAATAAACCAGACATAATAAATGATTTTTATGACACCGCCTTAATGGAAATTGCGTAACTTGAGATTACACTAGGCACAAATGAATATTTGTACTTAATAAAAAAGGTTTTTAGTTTCCACTCTTAATAAAGAAAGACCTTAATAGTATGAACTTTAATAGCATACATTTTTTAAATCTGTCATAATAATCAATATTTTAACTTTCAAAACACAAATTATTTACGGCTTATTCCTTTTATTACAAAAAATACGCCAGTTACCTCTGGCTGTCTTGTCAGTGTGAGCCGAGTTTCATACCTGTGCGGTCACGCATCTTTGCTCTGTAAACTTTCAAAATGGCAGCGCCCATTGAAAATCCTGCAAAATTGATGGCAACTCTTTTTTGGGACCGCAAAAGTTTAATCCATGTCGAGTTTTAGCCAAGGGGAGAAACGATAAATTCAGAAGCCTATTGCGAAACCCTTCAAAGACTCAGACGTGCAATACAGAACAAAAGACTTGGCATGTTGTCAAAAAAAGTGTTTTTGATCCACGACAATGCTCGACCCCATGCATCGGTACGAACTCAGCAAGAACTTCAAGGTCTAAAGTGAGAAATTTTTGGACACCCTCCCTAAAGTCTGGACCTCGCGCCTTCAGATTACCATCTGTTCCCCAAACTGAAAACATTCTTGGGTGGAAAGCAGTTTGGAAACGATGAAGAACTGAAAGAAGAAATGACATCCTGGCTCATATCTTTGGCGGCTGAAAACATGGCAACTTCAGTTATCCAGCCTAATGTGGCAAGAGGTCAATCTGTATAACAAATAAATCATACAAAACTTGGTTTTCTACAACAACAAAAAACAGATTCGATGACTCATAACAGACGGCAAGCGAGATGTCATAGCATGGAAACAGGGCGAATTTCAATGAGACGAACACAGCTTCATACTGTAGAAATCTTGTGTCTCTTAAGAAATGTTTTAAAAACAACTGTGTTGTGCTCATTTAAATTCTAACATTATATGTTAAGTTAATGTATAGTATTTAGGTAAAAACTTGCTATTTAGTTTCATTTTACTGATTTTAAAAGAATGTTTAAATAACTACATTCTTTAAATGAACAAGAACATGTTTTCACTCCGCCACAGTAAACAAAAGACTGACAATGCCAAGGGTGTGTATGTAATAAGCTCTTTCACTTCCCAATATAAGAAATTTACTCTTCCAGCCACTCTGTTACAGATGTAGACAAATTGTCAGCTATAATTTTCAGGCCATTACGCAGTAAAAACCGGCATTGCACAAGTTAAAAATGCAGCGCCTGCAATATTCAAAATGCAAAACTCAAACATTAATGTTCGAGATTTGCATTGAGGGCTGAACAGCACTTCCCAGAGCTGTAATTTTAACAAATAAAAAAACTATTTTCATCTGATTGTCAAGCCGGATGACATGGACAGCCAGAAAAAGCAAGGCTAAATAATCAAGGTTGTACTGTAAGTCAATAAAACAAATTTAATTAGTTTTTTAAGGGAGAAGATGACCTTTGTAGCACACCTCAATTAAAGTTCAGTGGTTTACACAGTCATCTGAACTGTTAACTGACAAGAGTTAAGTGTAGTAGGACCCACCTTAGATGAAGAAAGGCAATTGACTACAGACTTTCACTGTAATGAAAATAATGTTTAAGTCCAGGCAAGTTTATATTTTTGTTTTCTTTTTAAAATGAAACATGTGTTATACTGAATAACCGCAAAAATATTTTTTTTAGTTTACTAGATTTATACTTGATACAATAATGCCATTGTTTCAACCTAATTATATAAATAACAGCATATAGTACAATATTTAAAAATGAGTACTTACCAATCGTTGAACCTCTTTTGGCCTGATTGGATTAGTTATTGATTTGGATGCAAAAAACTGCGTGATGGCATTGAGATTCGGCATGGACACTGACAGAGCAAAGTCCGACACTTTCTCCTTCAATGATTCTAGATCTTCTAAATTTAGCTGGCATAAAAAAACAAACTTTTTAATTTTTTCATAATATTACCGTTTAAGAAAAATCACCAACTTAAGCAGTTTATCAGACATGCCCCATTGTTTATACAAAGCAAAATTTTCACTGTTTTGCATGTAAGAACATGAATGTAATGCAAACTCAAATTGGTTCATGTTCTTACATGAAAAAAAGCCTCGTACCACATTTTGAGGGTTAATCAACAATTAAACCCTAATCAATGCAACATAATATGATTAGACTGGAAAAGTCGTATGTGAATAAAAAAAGAAAGGATTTAATAAAAATAGACAACATTCTTAACTATTTTTATGGAATATTATTACAACATTTTTTTATGAATCAAGACAGTAGAAATAAGAATTTAAAAATAAGAAGACAGTTCAGCTAATATACATGGAACTAACCAGAAGTCCAACATGTTGGGAGAAACACATACAGATAAATATGCACACAGGAGGTTCTGACGTTTCATTCCTGTTTGGGATCTCATCGGAGAGAAGAGAATGCTAAGAAGGAAAAGGGCTGCTATGGGCCATTTATCAAGGTTGCCACTATTACCATTTCTTATACAGTATTAGAGTTTTTGTTGCTGATAACAACAGTTAGTACAATACAACAAAAAAGTTTAATCTGTAAATTTAGCTGAGAAGACAGGTCAGTTAGTATGATGAGCTAATACATACATTACGCTGTAATATAATTAACCGATGATAAGGATTGGATTGGTGAAGTTCTAGAATCCATAATATGTTGTATGCTAGAGGAGGGATTGCAGCTATCTTTTAATGTTCTTTTATCTTTTATCTCGTTGCTTTAGTTTTGTAGCAATTGTCAAAATCTAGGTCATGATAGAGGCAAGTTGTACCACATGTTTTTCAATTCAGACTTGACATCATGCCTTCTCAAAGTTTCTGTTTTCAGTCTTAAAGTATTAAGCCTGAAATTGAACACACTCAAACTGGTATATGAAGTTTTCTGACTGGCATAAATTGATATTACATGTTTTAAATTTACTTTTGATACCTGGAAAAGACTCTTGTGGTTTCTTTTGAGCATATATGTAGAGGCTGGTCCTAGTTTCAGCGTACCTGTACGTTTCCAAATTTAGGAGGCTATCTGCAAACCATGGTAGGTAGTAGCAATAGAAGATAGTAGTAATAATAGAAAAAGGATTGAAATATCAAAATCTTGAGTGCAGTATTTCAGTGTATGTGGACTGCTTGTTAATGCCATACAAGATAGCTCTATTGTCTTCACCTTAATAAATCGTCAGCTATCAGTAATTACAACTAATTTAACTGTAAATAAGAAATCAAACAAAATCAATAAAGAATTGAAGAAAAAAGTTCAAGTATTACGTTATTTTTAAATGTTGGATCTTTAAAAAGGAATGAAAAATAAAGGTATATATAACAGATTACATTGCTGTTATATACTATACGTGATATATCTTACACATAATATGAATTTATGTTTTGTTTTATTCTCAAACTGCAATGAATTTTTAAAGATACAGTAGAACCTTGATAGTTCAACACTCAATACTTCGACAGTCCTTATAGTTCGACACTGGTAATGGTGACACGGCGTTGCAAAACGTTTTTCCATGGCAGGTTGTGTGCGAGTCAGCATGGTGCAGATTAATGAAATAACACCATCAAAGTGAATAACAGTTAAAATTACGAATATCTGACATTTAGTTACTGTACCTTCTAAGTACTCTACTGACCGTACTTCAAACCTACTATTGCAACTCCATACCAATTCAGTAGGACATACATTGTTACAGAAATATATAGATTGTTTTTACTTTTGTTAAATTGTTAATAATTCATTAAGAAAATACACTAAAATTTCTTTATACAAATTATTTTTGTTGTTTTATGTTTACCATACATTCCTTATAGTTCCGACATTTTGATACTTCGACACTCCCGTAATCCACAAAGAGTCAAACTATCGAGTTTTCACTGTATATAATCTTGTGGTGAACAACTTCTGGTAAGAATTTTTTGAGCCCAAAAAAATGGAACTTTTCTCTATTCTAATAACTGGACTAAACTAATCAACGCAACATCACATTACCTTGGGCAATTTGGTGTCAAAGGGGTCGGGCGCCTGTGTGGCAAAGGGCGGTGGGCTATCCTCAAGGCCAGGGAATAGAGAGTTGAGCATGTGGCCATCAAACTGTGCCTGAAAATTCTGACGTCGAGCAACCTCTTCCGAATGGACAGCACACAGCTGACACGCCAGATCATTGGCCCACTGAAACAGTCAAGCTTTCTTTTAACACTTTAAGAGCTTTTTGTGTTAATTCTACTAGTGTCGTATTATTTTCCCTTTGGTGCCAGGGTATTTTTGCTCCTTGTACAAGCATTTAAGTAAAATTATGTAAAAAATAGTTAAATTACTTCAAATATGTTGTCTAATTCATCATTATCTTTAGAAAATAATAGGAAATACAAAACTAATATTATTGATGATAATTTTTTTTTTACTTAAAAAAAGATAAATTAACAAAAAATTTATATGTGTATATAACAGTTAAATTTCTTAGGTACGTAAGCTATTTGTATTTTATCGAAATTCAAAATATGAGATAGCCAGGTTATTCAAAATTGTATGTTGAATCCAAAAACATAACATAATGTTATGGGTATTATTTTATAGATAGATAGATAGATAAAGCATATTATTTCACAAAATAATAATGACATTGTACAGATATTAAATAACAACGGTGGAACTAGTTCCCCTCATGGGCACATGCCTGTGGGAGGGAAATGGGCCAATACCAGACAGACGTAAATAAAATGAAAATATTACTTTTATATAATCAAATAAATACAAAATAAGTATATTATAAATAAACTTAGGTTACATAAACAATTCTTACTTAAATCTATAAACAATACAAAGGTACACTTTTATAAACTAAATTCCTAACATTAGAAACCACAACAAATAAAATAATAATAAAGGGGTACTGTTAATCCTAAAAACTAAAAACCTAAAACCTGGACACAGTTCACATATTCAGACACTTGCTCACGCCCATACGTACACAACATTGTTACAAAAAGCATTCCACATTTATACACTATCGCATACACGCTTACATGAAAGATCACACATGCATACTAATTTTTTGTACTCAGTGGCCTAGTTACACTGTGGTTTTTGGGGGCGACCTTAACTTTGGTGTGAATAAAATGAATAGACCTGCTATGTCCTTGCTCAATGTTTTAAGGCAGTTTGACTTTGTTTATTTAAATAATAAGCCCACAAGGGGAGACAATTGTCTCGACAATGTTTTTGTTAATTGCTCTTATGAAAAAATTCCTTTTATTTTTTCGGACCATGATGCTATTTCTATTGATTTAACAAGGAATAGACTAAAGGATGATACCTTTGATGATGATCACAAAAAACTCAACTATATTCTCACACTTCCAAAATCCTCTTTTGTTGACCTCAACTGCAACTTAGCTTCTTTTGATTGGTCATTTGTGTTATCACAAATTAGTTGTGATGGATGCAGCGCTGAGAAATCTTTTCAAATAATTTTCAACATTATAATTAATAACATTAATGTCTCTCAGAAATTAAAAAAATAAAATAAATATTTAAAAAACTAAGAATAAATTGGTACTCTGCAGAACTAGCCAATTTGAAGGACAGCATTCTTTTCTCAGGTCCTTCACCAGAACAGATCACTGTCAAGTCCTTCTACAGACAATACATAACCTTAAAAGGGAATACAAGCAAGCTGTAAGACAAGCCAAGCTGTCTCATAACACTGGAGTGATTGAAAATAGTAATAATAAATGTAAGGCTGTGTGGGGAATAATCAAGCAAAATTCTGAAGCTGTTACCAAACCCAGAATTGACATACCTCCCAACACTTTTATTAATTACTTCATAAACTCCGTCACTGAAATAAAGAAAAAAATTAATTCATCAAATAGTTTGATTACCCCTCAAGAGTTTGTCGAGAGAACTCCAATTAGGACTACGTACAACTTGTTTTCTTGAAAATTCCTCACTCCACGTCAGGTACTGGATGCAAGTAAAATATTAAGTAACTCTTACAGCTGTAATATCTATGGTATGTCAAATAACTTGTTATAATGTATTGTTAGCTCCTTTGTAGAACCACTGACAGTATGTATAAATAAGTGTCTGAGTGAAGGTGTATTTCCTAAGGAACTTAAAATGTCTCGAATATCTCCAATTTATAAGAAAGGCCCTAGGAGTAATCCAGAAAGCTATCGACCAGTCTCTACAATACCTATTCTATCAAAAATAATTAAACTGGTAGCTTATGATCAGTTGAGTGACTTTTTGGAATCTAATGGTTTTCTGAGCACATCCCAATATGGTTTTAGGTCAGGAAAAAGTACTGTTGATGCAGTAGAAAGTCTTGTTGAATGTGTTCTTAATGCTTTCGAGAACAAAGCCTTTGCTCAGGCCATCCTGTGTGACTTGAGCAGGGCCTTTGATTGTATTGATCACAATGACATCTATTTAAAATTAAAGCACTATGGGTTGAACCAGTCAGTAATAAAATTCTTTGAATCTTACCTGAGCAACCGCAAGCAAATTGTTTGTGTCAATGGTGAATGGTCGGAAGAGCTTCTAATTCAATTTGTTCACTTAGTATATTAGAGAGATAGGACATCAGCAAACTTACCTTAAAAGACAAGTTCACTAACACCAGAGACGTAGTCACAAACACAAAATCCTGGCCTAGTGCCCTTTAACCTAACCTATAGGTGTTCACTTAGTAATCTTAATTGGAGCTCCCATATTGACTTTATTTCTGCTAAGCTTTTCCGTGTATTGTTTTTACTTAGACACCTCACTGATTGTGTGCAGCCAGATTATATTAGGACTGCTCATTTTGCCGTTTTCCAGTCGGTGCTCAGGTATGGTTTAATACTTTGGGGCAATTGTAGCAGATTTCAGGAAATTCTTGTCATGCAAAAGAAGGCCATTAGAATAATTTCAGGTAGTGATATTTTGGCTCATTGTAAACGCCTTTTTAATAGTTTTAAACTACAAACGATCATTAACCTTTACATCTTTGACATTGTTGTCTATATTCTTAACCGACCTCATTTATTGAATTTTAAGAATGACAGTCATGGATATAACACAAGAGGCAAACATGATGCTTCAATAGATTTCTACAGGCTCAGTAAAACACAAAATAGTCATATTGTTATTTCATTGAAAGTTTTTAATTTCTTGAGGCCTGTTATCAGCAAATATCCTTTTAAACAGTTTAAGAGAAGATTTTACACATGGCTTTTAGAAAAACCTTTTTACTCCCTTGAAGAATTTTTTAACTGCGGAAATAATACAGTAGAGTCTCGGTTATCCGACCTTCGGTTATCCAACCATCCGAGTTATCCGACCTTCCGGGCACTATGTCATGTAACATGATTTTACGCAATATGTCGCGCGAGGCAGCCCCTTTCGTCAGACCCGACCGTACGCAGCAGACTCCCGCGCGAGGCAGCCCCTTTCCTTTACCCGACTGTACGCATTGTATTTGCGCGACAGACGACAGGTTGGTGACCTCACTTTCTCTTTGTTTTGGCGTGCTGTAGTCCTCAGTGATTACGTAGCTCTTTCGCTGAGAGGTCGTCTTGTGCATCGTTTTCTTGTTTGTTTCTGCCGTTTTGTTAGACTGTAAGTTAGTTGTGTTTTGATTTTGGCGTGTCTAAAAGTTGTGGTGATGGCTTCAAAACTTAAAAAAGTGGTTGTGTCAATGGAAGAAAAACTGAAAGCCTTGAAGAGATTAGACAATGGTGAAACTTTATTACAAGTTGCGCAAGATTAAAACGTGGGAAAAACAACAGTTGGAGATTGGAAGAGGAATCGCAATGACATTGAAAAATGGTGTTCTAAGCGAGTCACGGCAACTGCTTTGCAAAATCGGAAGACTATGAAAAAATGTGAGTACGAAAAAGTAAGCGAAGCTTTGTATCTGTGGTTTACTCAACACGGAGATAAAGGCATACCGATATCAGGACCAATCTTGCAACAAAAAGCCTTAAAGTTTTGAAATGAACTTAATGAAGGTGAACCTGATTTCACAGCTAGTGTAGGTTGGCTCGATAGATGGAAGAAAAGATACGGAATTCGGCAGCTTAATATCTGTGGCGAGAAGCTTTCAGCAAACTGTGAAGCCGTTCAATTGTTTAGGGACAAACTTCATTCGCTATTGGACAATGAAAGCCTATCAGGGGATCAACTTTTCAACTGTGATGAGACTGGACTCAATTACAAATTGTTACCAGCAAAAACACTAGCGTCAAAGGCCGAAGCGGCAGCGCCCGGTTACAAACGTAGCAAAGAAAGAGTGACCATTCTTGCATGCAGTAATGCCATGGCAAATATGAAAACGAAACTGGCTATGATAGGCAAGTCAAAAAAACCGAGAGCGTTTAACCCTTTGGACCCCAGCCGCCGATATACCGTCGGTAGATTTTACTACCTAAAAACCCCAGGCCGCCGATACATCGTCGGTAAAAATATTCCGAAAAATACCAGCCGACGGTATATCGTCGGTGAGATACTAGCGATTATAATTAGCTTTTTTGTGGTTTTTCTTTAAAACAATTAACGTACTATGTTCTGTATTTCATTGTGAATCCATATATTTTAATAGCGAACCATTAATTTGACTCATGTCTGTATACTGTATACTCAGGTACAAACAGTTGACAGTGTAACGCGCCAAACCACCAGCCACAGTTTGCCGTGCTGGGCAGTGTCACCGTCACGTCAGCCGTCTGGCGAGCTGTGCTGTGCGAGGTTATGTTATTGTTTACGTGTTAGTTATTGTTGTATATTGTAAATATTATTTTCGTTACTTATAAGAAGGGAAGGAAACGGTCCAGAACCGTTTGTATTGGCTGCAAGGAAGGGTGTCACGCCCAGTGCTTGGCTAAGCATATTTGCTCCAATAATTAGAGCACCTTACAAGTAAATGAAAAAATGTAAATAGGCTGTAAATAATGTTTTTTTTATCTTTTTATATATTTCATCTTGTTACAACAACAATATAATGATTTGGTAAATCAAATATCTACTTATTATTTTATTTGGTATAGTTATGTAAAAAATGTCATTTTTCAGGTTCCGTATCAAAATGAAAAAAATTTATATAGTATAATTATTTTTTACTGTAGGAAGCTGAAATTTTGTACGCAGGTTGCCAATAATATTCTAAACAAAATAGACATATTTCCCATGAAAAAAATATTCTTCTTTAAAAAAAAAAATGTAAAAATAAATTTTTTATTTAAATGTATATATTTCTACATATACATTTATAAATATATATACATTTTCAGTAATAATGATAAAAATTATATTTTTTGTTTGTAATCTATCTATTTCTGAACAATTTGGTATATAAAACATATTATTAGCTCAAACACTTATGATTATATGAATTTTTTTCATAAACGTTGAAAAAAGAGTGAAATTCCCCTGGGGTTTGTGGCATGTTCCATGTATAAGTGGACTTAGTAAAAATTTTAACCAATCTAATTTTTGGGTCTGGGGTTCAAAGGGTTAAGGATGTTTCTAAAAATGCTTTGCCAGTGAAATATTACAATCAGAAAAATGCTTGGATGAGCTCAGATATTTTTAAAGAATGGTTCTTTAAAGAATTTGTGTCACAAACGGAACAGTTTTTGAAATCTGGACTGGAAATCTGTTGAAAAAATCAAAACAAGTTTTGATGGGGTGTTGGAGGACAGTACACAGAAAGTTTCACACAGCGAAGGGCACAAAGCTTTAGAAATGGCGTTAAAGAATGCAGAGCAGCTGGAGGAAACATCGTACATCTACTGAGGTTTTACTTCTGAGGAGACTGCGAGATTTGGTGGCCAGAAAACGACAAACAGCAGGAAAACAAAAGACAATCACGAACTTTTTTACTCAAGCTTAAGTTTAGTTTTGTTGTTTATTGCACTGTATGTGAGTATGTATTTACTGTAAACCATGTTTTATAACTTTGCCTTAAGTCTGTGGATAAACAAGCACATTTTAGATGCAATTAAGAAAAGAAATAATTTGTATAAAACCTCATTGAATAGACCTTACGATGTTAAGCTTAAGAGGTATTATGAGAATTACCATGAGCGATTAAAAAATAAAATCGATTCTACTAAGAATTCTTTTTTTACTAACTTGTTAAATAAATACAGTGGTAATAGTAAAGAACAGTGGAAAATCATAAATCAAATTACAGGAAATAAGAGTAAAAACGAGTTGAGTCAAATAGAACTAGATAACGGCACTGTTATTGATAATCCAGGTCTTATCAGTACGGAAGTAAACAAATATTTCGCCAGTGCGGCAAATCAGCTGACCGCCAACCTTCCTAGCGCCGGCGCCTGGGACGACAGCGCTACCAACCCAACCCCTGAATCTTTTTTTATCTACAGAACTGACAAGAAAGAAGTTTTAGATATAATTGCACATTTGAAAAACAAAAAATCGCGTGGAGTAGACAACATTTCTGTTGATTTACTGAAGCAAGTAAGCCTTAGTATTGCACCTGTTCTTGAACACATTTTTAATTTAAGTTTTAAGTCAGGCCATTTCCCGACCTATTTTAAAAAGAGTGTAGTAGTTCCTTTAGTGAAGAAAAATAACTCCATTAAACTGGATAACCTGAGACCTATTAGCCTTCTACCTATTATTTCTAAAATACTAGAGAAAATTATGAAAAAACGGCTTCTAAATTTTCTGAAAAGTAATAACTTTTTTAGTGATAATCAGTATGGGTTCACTAAAGGCAAATCCACCGAAGATGCGCTTTCGGTTTTCGTAGAATGCCTATATAATAACATCAATTTTGGCAGGAAGGCATCTGCATTATTTATAGACTTTAAAAAGGCATTTGATCTGGTGGACCAAACTATTTTACTTTCAAAATTAGAACATGCAGGAGTAAGAGGAGTTGCACACAGATGGTTCAGTACGTACCTTTCAAACAGAGAACAAATTGTAAAATTTAAAGACTCTTATAGTAATCCAGAAATAGTTAAAAAAGGGGTGCCGCAGGGCTCTGTACTCTCAGCCACCTTGTTCCTAATTTATATTAATGATCTCCTAGAAAAGCTGTTCAAAGGTCGAATCTATGCTTTTGCCGATGATTTAGTTTTAGTATATAATAATGAAAACGAAGAGGAAATATGGCAATGTATAATGCAGGACAAACATTTTAAAGCTGTGGTGTGTTCAAAATAAAATGATTGTAAATGTATCTAAAACCAAAATAGTTAATTTTAATTTAAAAGATTTTAGGTTTATCAATGATGTAGTTTTTCATAATTTTTATTGTAATGAAACGAACATATGTAACTGTGAGAAAATTGAGGTAGTGAATCATTTTAAATACCTAGGTGTATTTTTAGATAGTAAAATGACATGGAAAAAACATATTGAGTATTTACAAGGCTCCTTTAAGCATCAAATTAGGAAATTTTACTATTTGAGGAATAAATGTAACCAAGATCTATTACGGGCATTATACTTTGCTCTTATAAATTCTAGGTTGCAATATGGTATTCACTGCTGGGGAGGAGCTTATAAAAATTCAATGGAAAAACTCAGAGCAACTCAAAACCATTTTTTGCGTATAATATTATTTAAGAACAAGAGAGAATCATCTTTTCCGCTTTACCAAAAGCTGAATATTTTACCGCTTCAACATTTATTTCTGTTTAAAGTGCTACAAATATTTTTCAAAAGAAGTGGAAACAATGGAACAGAACAACTATATAATCATCCATACATGACGCGGAATACAAAAAATAAAATAGTTAAAAGGCCAAAAGTGAAGAAAACCTGTTTTATAAAATCGTTTGTTTTTTTGGGCCCAAAATGTTACAATATGTTGCCAATTGAAGTTAAAAATTGCAAATCTATTAAAACATTTAATTTTCATGTTAAAAAATGGCTGTTGAGCTCTGAGGAAACCAAACAATTAACAGAAATAATTCAATAACATTTTCTTTGTATATAAATATATTTGTAAGTGTGTAAAAAGTTGTATATAGATTTAGATTTAATAAAGTTTAAAGTTAAATAGGTTATAAAACGAAAGCTACAAACCTATCTATTGGTAAGAATTGTTTACAATAATTTTCCTCGAAATTATTCTAAGTTTTGTTTCAATGCAATGTGAATAGTATAAGATAAATTTGTCCACATGTAGATAAGTAAACGATAACACTACAGAGGCCGAACACCAATTCTCAGTGTCATGGACTTAGTGACTGATAAGTGTTCTTTGTTTTGTTTGCCGGCCATCGCAACTGTGTAGGATGGTCGAGTTTATTCCTACCAAATTATATTGTACTTAAAGTGTATTGTTTAAGATGGAATAAAGATATTTTCATTTCATTTCATTTCAAGTGCATTTTCATGTGCAAATAAAATTAAAAGCCTCCATACACAATCCGATTAATCCGCAGACACGTCTATCAAGGCGTCCAACTCCGGGTTTGTCGTTCCTACACACTGTCCGCAGTCAGACAGGTCGGGCAGTGAGTGGGAACGACGGACCCTGAATAGGACACGTCGGCAGACGTGTTCGCAGATTGGTCGGATCGTGTATGGGGTCCTTTTCACAATTTCAACGTCGTTTATATCATTTTCTGTGTTATCCGACATTTTCGCTTATCCGACCTTGCCACGGCCGGTTTAGGTCGGATAATCGAGACTCTACTGTATTATGTTTTAGCTACAGTACAAGTTCCTATCTATTTGTTTATTGCTATTTATTTATGGTAACTATTTATTTGTGGTATTTATTATAAATAGTATACTTATATCTTTATAATTTATATAAATAAATTTTAATAAATAAAATAGTATACATTTATCTTTTGTTATAATTTTCATACATTTAAATTTGTTATTTTATTGTTACAGCTTTTATTTATTAACATTGCCCACTCTCAGAGATGTAATATTGTTTACTTTTGTAATGTTATACAATTCTTAAGCATAACATAGTGAGCCAACCAGGCCTACCACAACACTTGAATGTCATTATTGGTTTAGTTGTAAGAATTGTTTTAAGGCTTGACTAAAAAAAAATGTGTTGCTGTAACTCTGACTTTGTTGATACGATTGGTTAATATGACAATAAATGATTCTTGATTCATAAGAAAGCCTGTCTCCTCACTCGCACACATGCTTGTTTAGGATAAACAAAGTAAAAACACTATCTGGCATAAACCTTCAGTTACGCACACACCTAGCATAAATAATGGGCGCAAGCACAGTGACTGTATATTACACACACCAACCAAAACGCACAACACATGCATACACTCACACCTCACACATACCTCACCACACACTCAAACAAAAATAAATAAATAAATAAAAAATAAATAAAAATAATAACAATTAAAACAACAAACAAAACTTAAATAAATAAATAAATTAATAAATAAACACACACGCACCTACACACACACATAACAGACAACATGCCACATCCATTCACCCACCCCCACATTTTATACCATATTATCAGTAAAAATGTTTTTTCAGTTGTACATTTCAATTTGATTGTCACTAGGCAACCAATAGTACAACATTTATATAAACTAATATACTTGATCAACAAGCCCATTTCACTTTTTATAACAACACTACACTATGCTGAAATATAATCAAATACTAAACTATTGTAAACAACAACAAATATGTCAGCTCACAAAGCAAGTGAAGTCAACAACAAAGTTTGTTTACGTCTCGTCATCTGGAATGGAATGCAATCTGGGGAGTTACATACGCGATTTAATTTTTTTCATATTGCCGCCGACGAAAGACTTTAAGAAAAACAGACTTCAAAATGTTCATTGGTATGTTCTCTCTATGTTAATATAACTTTAAACGACGTTGATGCAAAATTTGGATTCTTAAAAGTCAATAAACAAAAAGATTACTAGTCGGTGACATTATCGCCGATGACACTGGGTAGAAAAACCGATCAGCGATAATATCACCTACCGACACCAGTAGGGTTAAGTCAAATATACTATAAATAGTGAGAAATGGATCTTCATGTATTATTCTTGTTAGTTTTGTCCATTTTACCCCTTTAGAATAGAATGATGATTGACAAATTCTATATTTCAGGACAGACACATTTCAGAACTGGATTATTAAGCTCATACTACTATAATGAATACATGATTCCTTTTTTATAAGCACCAATTTTATTCTTTTCTAGGTTAGTTAAAAACAACAGATACTGCTCTTTCAAGATAGAGGTGTGCAAGCCTAGTTATTTGTTTTATTTAACTGAAAGCTACAGTCTGACATTTGCAATGAAAACCCATACCATTTCTATTGTGTAAACTAAAGAGTAACTTTCAAACATTTCAAATAAATAAAACAATAATAAGGTTATGATGTTTAATTTTATTGGTAGTATTTAAAACATTAAAAAGCAATCAAATAGTACAAAAATATTTTATTTATTGATCTCATAAATAAAGTTTTCACATTTTTTCAATTATTTTATACATATTCAAAATAAAATTTGATGAGCTCATAGTTTAAAAGTGATAGTATATATTTATAAATTTCATTTGAGCTATATTTCATAATAATATTTTTTGAGTATTTGCTACCTAGAGTAGATATTGAAATATGCTCCAAACTCAATTCTTAGGATTTTGGAAGGGTTAGTTTAGCCTAAATATGTTCAAGAGTTAACTCTGGTTGTTTTTCGAAGGTAGAATATTTCAAATTTGATTTGTTGAAATGTAATAGATCCTAATTTATTTGCAGTTCATAATATCATGGGAAATTATTACATTGCTTTTTGTGAGATTACTATTTTTAACTATTTCTACGAGGGTCATTTTTAAAGTAAAAACCAATTGCGTATTGTGCCTGCGCCTCCGGTCACGTGATGTCCATTCAAGGTCAGCTGTTAATGGCCTGTCTCCGTCAACACCGCCATTATGTTTTACATCTCTGCCGATGTTGGTTGTGTGGTTATACTGCTTTGTTTGTCACCATGTCAATCAATAATTACGCCGACGCTCAGTTATTCGGTTTTTAAACGCAAAAAATGTTCGTTCAGCTGAAATTCACCAACATCTTCTTGAAGTTTATGGTGAGGGTGTTATGAATGATGGAAATGTGTGAAAACGGTGTAGGCTTTTTAATGAAGGAAGGACAAGTGTTCATGACGAAGAACGACCTGGACAGCCTACTGTCATCAATGAACAGTTGGCACGAAAAGTTGATGAAGAAATTCGCCAAAATTGGCATTTCACTATTGACAAACTTAGTAAGAAATTTCCCCAAGTTTACAACACTGTTACTGACAAACTGCATTACAAAAAATTGTGTGCAAGATGGGTGCCAAAAATGTTGACACATGAACACAAAGCAAAGCATATGGCACATTCTTTATCCTTTTTGGAGCGCTATCACAGAGATGGCGATGAGTTCTTAAGTCATACTGTAACCGGTGATGAGACATGGGTCTCCACTCCTGAGACGAAACGTCAATCCAGTGAATGGCATCATTCAAACTCCCCGACGAAACCAAGAGAATTCAAGCAAGAACCTTCAACAAGAAAAATCATGGCCACGGTTTTTTGGGACCAAAAGGGTATTCTTCTGAAACTTTCTGCCATGAGGAATGATAATAAATACTGAAAGATACTGCAAAATATTATTGAAGTTTAGCCGCGCTATTCAAAACGGGGCCTGCTCTCTAGCGGCATCATTCTGCTTCACGACAACACTCTGCCTCATGTTAAGGCAAGAACACAGACGCAACTGGACAAGTTTTGTTGGGAAATACTGGATCATCCACCATACAGTCTTGACTTAGCACCATCGGATTTTCTTAAAATTCATTTTGTAGCCCCTGAACTGTTGTAAATAGACTAAAATAGGTTTACTTTACCTTCACGTCAAACAGTTCACAGTGTGTGAGGTGAGAATACCAACTACATGTTTCGCCGTGAATACGGCATCTTCAGGTCGAAGAACATAAAAAATAAATAAGTCCCAGTGGGATGCGTCACAAATTAACTAAGAAACACAGTTTACACAAAAAACATCGAACATTAAAACTTCTGGTAGGCCTACCACACACATTTCACGGTCCACGGCGTGATCGGAAGCAGACTGAAGATGCCGTATTCACGGCGAAACATGTAGTTGGTATTCTCACCTCACACACTCTGAACTGTTTGACGTGAAGGTAAAGTAAACCTATTTTAGTCTATCGGATTTTCATCTTTTTCCAAAACTAAAGGAATTTTTTGGTGGAAAGTTTTTGTAAAATGATGACACGTTGAAATAAACAGCTACGAACTGGTTTAACACTCAGGTGGGAGAGTTCTTTGATGATGGGATCCAAAAGCTGGTACCATGACTTCAAAAATGTGTCAATGTTAATGGTGACTACATAGAAAAGTGAAAAAATATTCATATTTTAGTTTGTGATATCATTCATATCCATAAATAAAGTTTCTCTTATGCTATTAGAAAACGGTTTTTTGCTTTAAAAATGACCCTCTTACATTATAAAAATTCTCATCTCAGTTGGTGATTTATTTATGGTTATATCAAATTAAGTATTCTACAACTGTACCTTAACACAAATTTATTTGATGTTTTCTTAGCTAAACAGTGAGATTTTTTTTTAATGCCCCATTTATAGCAAAACAAATAGTTTAGTTGTTTATCTAATATTATAACTTGAAACAGCTTAGAACTGTAGAACTGTGAATGTACTTTGGATTTACCATAAGAAACGCCTGAGAGAATGTGCGTCTTCGCACAACTTCTGCAACTGCCGTTAGATAGAGATGGGGTATGTTGTGTGTCTGTTGTAGGATGTTCAGCTGCTCCTTCAAGGACTTGAGACTGCTCATGTACATCTGCGTGCGCTCGTATACATGGGCGATCTCTGTCTCCACACCATTCACCCACCTGACGAAAAAGAAACCAATTTAAATGAATAAATGGTTGATATAACAAACAACATTTAAGTCCAGCACATGCAATATTACATCAACAACAGTCCTAATAATACTTTTATTAGTTTGAAGAAAATAATAGTCAAAGGTCTCCTTTTCTTATCTTTCTATTTTTTTTAACAAATATTATGTTGATAAAGAAGCATATTTTAACACGTTCACTGCTGACCAACTTATATAGTCAGCGAGTCACAAGTAGTCCTTTGAACTTCTTGCCTCTGTGATATTGAAGGCACTTATTTCCCTTGAAAGAGCACAAGTAATGTAGTGTACATAACATAATTAGTAATTCAATAGGTACACTACATGACTTGTGCTGTTTTGATGGAAATAAGCGCCTTTAATATCACGGAGGCAAGAGGTTCAAAGGACTTCTTGTGACTCACCGACAGTATGTCCTTTGACGTATCCGGAAGCTATTTGCGTAATATATTAATAATGTCTAATAAATAATAAAAACTTTAGAATACATCTCTTACGTCACATAACCTCCAAATACAATTGAACAGTATGCATAACATCACACATTAAATAATAAAATATTGATTGGGTTAACCAGCTGTTTTAGTTTCATGACGCAAGTGCATCGTCTGCACACAACGCAAGGTCAACTTGACACACAAGCGTGTTTCCTACAGTGAACGTGTTAATGTAGTTTGCTTCATTTACTCTGTGTCAGTCGTAAACAACTGACCACAGCACGTCCTAGGTGAATAAAGGAATCTAAAGCTTACTTCATCCTCATGTAGATGTTCTGTATGAGTTCCGTCTTAGCCAACACGATGCGGCGTCGGATGTCACGTATCTTCTTATGGTTGTTCTGCATAACCAGTAGCTGACGGCGATGGCTAGCACACAGATCAGGCAAGATGGATGCATCACCAAGGTGGCTGGCACGCGTAGAATTCTGCTGAAGTGCCTGTTGACCCACCAACAAAGTTGTTGTTTTAATCAATAAAAGACAAGTGTATATAACAATTTAAACATACAAAGACCTCATGTATCACCTCAACATTTCCATATATTAAGTTTGCATTGATCTAAACCACATTCCTGGATCAAACCTTTAATGCCCCTCATCAAAAAACACATCAAAGCCCCCCACTGTTTAAAAAAACTACTGCTCTACCAATGAAGTTTCACGATATGAAATGAATATTGAAAACTATAAATTAGGCCTACTACACTTTAAAAAATTCAAAATTCATTAAATTCACTACATTCTGGACCTTGAAAAAGATGATAATTGGAGACAACAAACTTAGGACAACAAATACTGTGTGTATAAAAATTATTATATTGGAGATACAGGACATCAGCAAACTTACCTTAAAAGACAAGTTCACTAAGGTTATTGAAGACAAGTTCTTCCTTGATGTTGAAATTGGATTGGAGGACGGTGTCCTTCTAACTGATATTCACATCAAACCTACCAATAAACAACAATACCTTCTTCACTAAACCAGCTGTCACACCAACAACACTAAACGCTCTCTACCCTATAGCCTAGCCACCCGAGCCTAACGTATCATTTCCTCTCCCAGAAACCTAAGTAAATACAACAACCAACTTGTCAGTGCATTCCAAAAGAGAGGTTACCCTACCAACCTTATTAAAAACCAAATCCGTTTAGCCCAGTCCCAAAACCAACCCCAAACCAGAAGCAGTTCCCAATGCTTACCCCTTGTCACTAATTACCACCATGGCCTACAGAAACTCAACCAAATCCTGAAAGATGGCTTCAACATCTTAAGTTTCCCCCACACCAAAGATCTCCTTAAAAAACCTCCTACTGTGACTTTCAGACAAAACAAAAACCTCCGTCAAATCCTGGACTATCCTAAGTTACCTGATCCCGACATCCTGACCTGTCCTGAAGACCAGCAACCATGCGGTTCAAATCCTTGTAACAAGAAATCTTGCAAAATCTGCCCTATTCATCTCCCAGCCACATCTTTTACCAGCTCCACTACCTCCTTACCTACAAGATACCTGGAAACCACTCCTGTTATTCCACCAATCTAATTTATCAACTCCAGTGCCAGCACTGTCCTGCCCAATATATTGGCTTTACCAGTGAAACCCTTCGAAAACGACATAGACATGATTGCAAAGTCCAAAATCCTGAAAAACCTGTCTCTGCCCATACTCTTCTCCATAACCAAAATTTTGATCAGTATTATACCACTAAAGTAATCAGATCCCTTCCTTCCCATGCCAATAGTTCCCAAATTCGAAGGATGGAATTAGCACACCAATGGATAACAAAATCCCGTGACCCACCTAATCTGAACATAATATAGACCACTTCCCCTCAACCCCTTCCCCATCAGCAAACTTCATATATATATATATATATATATATATATATATATATATATATATATATATATATATGTATATATATACTAACTGAAAAACTGCATCTATACCCGAGTGTTGCTCTATGGATGTACAACCCCCACCACTAAACACCTATCCAGCAATAGTGGAAGCCATGTCAGTCTCTCACTCTCTCTCTCTCTCTACTCACCTGAAGAAACTTCCAGTGACATTGAAAACTTGTGAGATTATGTGTGTGTTTTTTTTTTTTTTTTTTTTTTGTGTGTATGTTACTACTACTCTGGTGTTGATGAACTTGTCTTCTAAGGTAAGTTTGCTGATGTCCTATCTCCAATATACTAATTCCTGGCCTAGTGCCCTTTAGCCTAAGCTGTATGTACAAAAACCAATACTAATAACAAGATTGGGTCTAGTCAAGATGATACAAGAAGCTTTTTAGTTTCGTGTCTTGTTCATAACCAACATCTGCTTTACTTGGAACGTATCTATTTTAAAATCGTCTCTAGCAGAGAGGCTATTTCTCACGTACTTGAGCAATGTCTCGCTGTTCTTGTACACAAGTGCGTATCTGCTGCAACAGTCGCTCTAGGCCAGAGAATCGCTCTGACAGCCCTCCGATGTTCCTCATGTTATCATCTTGTGACAACGTAACAGCATGCTCCAACAGCGCTCTTAATGAATTAACTATATCCTCGGTGTGCTGAAACAAAAAACACTCTTACAATGAATTCCAGTTAATTAAAGCATCAACATTTCTGTGCTGTATTGATTTTGGTCAGTAAGTTCGTTAACACTTTACTTCTTCTATTGCTGCTCAGTGTAACAGATGCCACAATGTATTTTATCACAAAACAAACTAAAATATTTACAGGCTAATTTACTGTGTAAGTTAACAACAAATTAGTTTCTTGATTATCAGAAGAAAAAAGCTAATCGTCAATGATTCACAAATTTTATTTTGTTCACAAATTAACAGTTTCATTTATAACTATAAACAAAGCCATCAACACCTGCAACTTCTTAGTTTAAGGCTCAAATACAATCAACCTTCAATTGTTGTGATTGCCAAAATCTGGTTTAAGATAACGATTCTGTAGTAACCTCCCTATTTCTAAAGTAAGAACATTATTTCTTTTTTCCTATATTTTATGACTCAAATTAATATATTTACCTGTTGAATGCCACGTGAGCACATTTGCGAAAGTTTGTGGAAGCTGTCATTGGAATTGCGCAAGTGTAACCAGTCGAGGAGTGTTACGTTGTTGCGACGACGTGCAAGTTCCTGACAGCTGGTCACACTCACTGTAGGGTCGTCAGTGGCCAGGTCCACTAGCGGTGGTAACAGAGGGATGGTGGCCAGTGTTGATGACACCTCGCTTACACTACACACATGACACGACTTATGAAGAATCGATTAAACTTATGACAACTATTCCAGTTGAAGTACTTTTGCAGGATTGCACAGTGAAGAATTTTGAGTTTAAATTGTGTTTTTGAAGGTAAAAGGTAAATAATGCATAATTTCTGTTTTATGTGTCTGTGAGTGGGTTATGGAATGTTGTATGAACTTGGGAATAATACATAATAGGTTGCCCCACTCTCATATGGTCTATATAAGCAGCGCTTAGCTGAGTTGTGATGTCAGAGGCCTACCTCCAACACAGCAACTTAACATTTAACACATAGTAAAAAACATTACTGTATTGTTTAAAGCGGTAAATATATTTTTTCATGTGTTATGGAATTATATTTACTTAGCAACTAGTAAATAACATAAATTTTACAATCAGTCACTTAAATGAAATAAAATAATGTTAATATTTTTGCAGCATTTTATTAAAAAAATATAAATAAATAAAAAGATCATATTCACAATCAAACAATGCAAACTGTAGGTTTGTTGTTTTCATTGTTCAATGAAAAAATTTTTCATTGTTGTTTGTTTGTTTTGTTTACAGCAGTGAAGGTAGAAAAATCACGGCTGAGGCCAGCCTATGATGTAAAATGCTACCTGCGTGCTATGGATGCACACTTGTCTGAGACAACATGCTGTATATAATCCTTGATATGAACTGACCTTCAAACAATGTGTCTAAAAGCGCAGGTGGACCAACAATTTTATTGCTGCTTAATTAATTGCTCAACCTCATTTTATTGAGAGTACTATCTATACTTACATTTTAGCAAAAGTGTTTGGTTTAACCATTGATTTTATACACACAGAGATAGTTTTTTAAACAATATTCTTACTATCAACTGTTTTGAAGTCCAGTACTAGAGTACTATATTCTATTCAGGGAGAATTGGAGTGATGTTCCGTCAAGACTGTCCCTGTCTCAAGGGTGCTACCCAATAAGAAGAGTGTCCACGTGGACTCCTGATTTACAACAAGACAATCATTGACATTCCCATTCACTGGTCGGTCAGATTTTGGCAATCAGTTTACGGTGGTCTTGTTGTGGGGTGGTTGAAACAAATTTTTCAAGAATTTTCATTCTTCAACAAAAATCAATCCGGACAATCGCAAAGCTACATCGCAGAGTCGTGCAGGATAACATTTAAACAGCTAAAACTGATAACACTCTTTTGCCTCTACATTTTATAAAAATGCATGTTTTTCAAAACCAAATGCAAACATGTAAGAGGTAGCGATTTTCACTCTTACGCAACTAGAGGAAGGGAGGACTACCAAAGTGGGAGACACAAGACGGTGGTCTATGAGTGCTTGCATTCACAGGTAGGAGCTCATTTTGTCAACAGGCTACCAAATTCAATCAAATGTGCCACTATGTGCCCAAGGCATTCAAATCTCGTCTAAAGCTTACTAATCGATAGAGCGTTCTATAGCACAGATGACTTTATGGAAAATGAATGGGTGGTCTAATTGGCTGACTGACAAGGAGCTAGAGTGGGAAATTTGATTGAATGAGAGTGTGTGAATATTAATATTGTATGTTTGAATGGGACCTAGATGTTTAAGTATGATTAAGACAATTTTAGTTTCAATTGAGTTATTAATTAATTGATGATTGCCATACAAGTGTAAACAGTTGTCATGCAATAAAGTATTTATTATTCTTTCTGCTTTGTACCGTAAAATATTTGTTGGTTGGTTCTGTGTATGGTGAAATTATTTGTTTGATACACTATTTTAGTTTGTAAAACAACAGTTGGTATAAATATTATTCTCTAAATAGTTAAATGAGTTTCCGTATCTCAGGTGGCAAAGAACAAACGTTGTTGATGGTCAGAGAAAACAGTTAATGTGTATAAAGTGTAGTGGCTGACCATCATCAAGGTACAAGATTGATATGATCATGCAAAAGGTTACCGGAATGAAAACTGAAGGAGCTGGACAATGGGATGTGTCGGCTTCCTTTGTAATTAATCTGTCAATCGAATACCGTGATGAATCAGATCTCTCACATTAGTTGGCATTACTTACTCATAAAGAGTAAAAATAGGTTTCTTTGTACCACAAGTTTAAGTGACCTAGGCCTGTGGAATTATCCTCTTTTATAAAAAAAAAAAAATAAATAAAATAAAAGTGACATCCGAAATGACAAAAGAGTTTAAAGTTTCTTTAGGGGCTTATCACTAACTCAAAGAGTCCAGAAAGGACTGTTCATCACTACAGCAACATGTGAAAACCTTTGAATCAGCTTAACAACTAACTCACACCATCAGAGCGTGAAGCTTCAATCTCAACTCTCTCTGAATAGTGTATAGTATACTTCTATGTAAATGAAGAGCAGTTTAAACTGGTAGTAGTGTCAGACCTTCTAATTAACCAAAAACTGGCACAAACATTCCTATTACTCAAGATGTCTATTTGTAACTAATGTGATCAAATGTTTTACTCTTTACGGAGGCCGTCTCACTTTATCCCTTATAGACTCTATAGCCTAGTTCCTGCATGATGAATTATGCATCTCGAGTGTTCAAGGTTTCCTTTAAATTACAAAATTGGTTCAAAAACACAGATTCTAAAATTTGTGAACTGATTCTTATCAGTGACGGCTTGTGATCTAGTAAAGTGGGGTTCACACACCGGGGGGTTTGAAGGTACGGAGTACACCACAAGTAACATTTTGTAAAAATGATACGCTTAAGCATGCATTTTAAACTTTTTTTTAACTTCACTAGCTAGTTCACATGGGCTTGCAAGCCTGTGCGTGAACTTTATTCAACGAGTGAAGTACCGACAGTTGGCTCAGTGGGGATTTGAACCTTGGACCTTGCCTTCTGCAGTCCGAAGCCTTAGCCACTGAGCCATTACGCTGGCAGTGGCTATTTTAGAACATATTTTAACCTAGTTAAAAACTATACTTAAGCTTTTATATATTATTTCCAAACTAAGTTTTTAAGATATAAAATAGATAATGGTTGGTGTAGCTGTTCAAATAAAGAACAACAAAATTTGATATATTTTACCAATTAGTCCAGCCAAAAAATATACTTGCTTTTAAAATCTGATGTTTGGTTAACTAATGTTGTAGTTTAAAAGAAAGAAGTAGTTTTTAATTTTTCTGTAGTCATAATAATTTTCGTCTGTTCTACAAACCAAAAACATAACCTGTACTGCCAAGAGTTAATTGTAGATAATTATTTTAAAGACAAACTGTTTGTATAGGGTAAGCACAGTTCGCCTGCATATAGTTTATATATAGTTGGCCTACAGTTAGACAATACAGGCATTGTAATTTTTTAAAAACTCTTTTAACAGCTTTCTGAGTAAAAACCTTAAAGTTCAAGTCCATCTTTCTTTCTTTTTTGCTGGCAAACACATCAATAACTTTTTCGTTGCAACACATTGCTTGCAGATGCTCTGTTACCACTGTACAGAGCACTGTGAATCACGGCAAGTATGCACCACTGGCTTCTATTACAAGACGGCCCTTACCACCGCCTTCCAGACAGACCAGCTGATAAGCCTTGTATATACGCTATGAAGCACAACTGGGACTGTGCGACAGTACTGCAGGATTAGCAGAAGCAAGCTGAAGGCGCTCCTTTGGGTTTTCTTACGTTTAAAAGGCATTGAATCACATATTTCGTAATTTCAATGAGTAGATAATTTAACTTAAACTTTTAATGCGGTTCATTTTCTTTTTACAAATCTCACAGGGGGTACACAATCATGTGCTCTTATGGAGTAGCCATCACTGATTCCTATAACAGAATCAATCTCATACAAACTAAAGTAAACAGCTACTAACTTCACAGTTTTTATAGAAGCAGCTATAGTCAAAAGACTAAAGTATTGGCTTCCAAAGAAGCCAACCTTATATGCACCTTAAAATTAATTTTCTTAATCAAATAGTCCTTGTACCAAACTATATATGTTTTGAAGAAAATTTTAAAAACAATCGGTTATAATTTTTTGGAAAACATAAACTACAGCATTTAAAATTGTTAATATAATTTTTTCAGATTTGGTCAGTTTATTAATTGTATTGAACTAAAACATGACTGACATATACAAAAAAAGTAGAGAAATTACTGACAACTCTTTCCAATAACATAAATTAATTTAGTTTGTAAAACATAAACAAAATAATTTAATAAAAATGAGTCTACTTTATATATAACAAGTGAATATTTATCTGAAATGGTGCTTTATATCAGACAGTGCAAAGTCTAAGTATCATTGGCAAAATACATCTGATGAAATTGTAGTAAATACTGCTTACAACAATGTTGTATAATAATAAAACAAAGTCAACATAGCTGATGAAATTTACTACAGTCATACTGTATTTATGGAGGCGTATAGCTGTTCTCTTGACCTTTGTGTTTTATAGTTCTACAAACCATGTTAAAAACTAAGAATGATTCACAGAGTAAAAAATAGATAACAAATAAATTGGTGAGTAAAATGTAGTTTTTATCTTACCTAAAATGCAATTCGATGGATATTATTGTTTTTAAATGGTAAGTTTGTTCATAGAAAAAAATCTGCCATGCTGTACTGTTTAGTATTTATCCTTTCTCAATTTAAATCATATATCAGCTGTTACATACTTTTATTCAAATCTCAGCTGTTATGTTAATGTTTTTATGAATGCTTATATATAACTCCACATTCCTCATATCACCGTAACATATCATGAGAAGGTCAAATTCACAACTATTGGTTCCATCAATTTGATTAAAAAATTATTTTTTTATCCTTCATAAGCATTTATTTTATTAGTGTACAGCTAAATTTAAATAAATTGTAATATATTTCAAACATTATATAGATCATTTATAACAATAATATATAAACTGAAGTGTCACATGTGAAATGATGATATTTATAGAATTGGAGAAAGAATTGGAGAAGAAAATATGAAGGTTATGGCATTTGCGGATGACTTAATGGTTTGGGGAAGTAAAATAAAAGAGGTACAAAGACAGTTGGATGTGTGGGTAGAAGAAGTAAAGAAATATGGGATGAAATTCAATGTGTCGAAAAGTGAATATATGGTAACAACAAGGAACAAAGAGTGTATATTAGAAAAATTAATGCTGGGAAGAGAGGAAATGAAGAGAGTACAGTTCTTCAAATATTTGGGTAGTGTCCTGGAAGAAAATGGTAAAAATGAAAGAGACATAAATGAACGAGTTAGACAGGCTGGAAATTTCTACAAATTAGTTAGGGGATTAATAAGAGACAAAGGATTGCCACAAAGAAGTAAAGAAATTATATATAGGACATACTACATACCAATATTAACATATGGAGCAGAGACATGGGTAATGAAGAATAGAGAAAAGAGCAAGATACAGGCATGTGAGATGCGTTTCCTGAGAGGTAGATTAGGAGTAACGAAGTGGGATAGAATACGAAATGAAATTATAAGAGACAGATTAAATGAAGAACCTCTGCAAGATAAAATAGAAAGGGAAAGAATTAGATGGTTCGGACATGTGAAAAGGATGGAGGATGAGAGGATACCAAAAAAGTGGATGGAGTGGAGGATACAGGGTAAACGTCCAAGGGGTAGACCAAGGGATAGATGGAGAGATGGGTTAAAGGAGAGTGTAGTAAGAAGAGGGGAGGTATGGGAAAACATATTGGAAGAAAGTTAGTGGGAAGATAAGCTATGGTGGAGAGGACTGTGTACCAAGCAGACCCGGGAGAAGACTGGAACCTGCTGCTGATGATGATGATGATGATATTTATAGAACTGGGCAAAAGCTTTTTTCAAACTTAAAGAGATAAGTTAAGACTCAAATTTACAAAGATGTAAAACAGTTCAATAGTTGCTTTTAAAAATACAACTTAAATAAATCATGAATTCGTGTTTATGATAAACCATATTTATATATATATATATATATATATATATATATATATATATATATATATATATATATAGTGAAATTGATCATCCTTAACACTTTCAGGGCAAGCAAACGTTTAGTAATCTTTTTTTCGCCCTTTTTTAAAGAGGAAATTTTAATAATGTGTGTACTTAAGTAAAAATACATAATTAAAAACAGGGGAGATAGCTATTTTGTGAAGTAATCTTAAATATAACTATAAAAAGATTTAAACCCCATTTTTATGCTTTTATACTTAAGAAACTGTCTGTAAAATAAAACTATTAATTAGTTAATTTTCTAATCACAAAAAGTGTAGTACAACTCTACAAAAATAAAATTATATTACTGTGGAAGATTACATTATTGAGGTTTCGCTTTAATATCTATAAAAGTAAATTTCATTTTAATTTGTGGAAATGTAAACATTTTCAGGCAAAAAATTCAAGAGTAGTACAAAATTTCAAATCAAATAAAATGCACTAAAATATACAAGACTAATGACAATTGTGGTTATGACATAAAACATTCTTTAAAAGTTTCACAATTTTAAATGGGATATTTTTATTAAATAAACAAAACAACAAAGAAGATGGAATATAAAATACAGTTGAAAATAAAAAAACTATAAATAACAGAGAAAACACATGAATTAATTCCTGTAACTTTAAGAAAACCTTCTCAAAAAAAGTAGTTGCAGACAACCAACAACCTGGCAGGTGAAAGTATGTAATCAACCGACTCGACAATTGTTCCGTTTTTAAAAAAACACACTCACACATATATGTATTAACTAATGCTAAATTTTATTCCACACATATTATTTTACAGCTAAGGTGCCCGCATAAATAGTCATACGACAAGAAAATACTTTGTAATCAAGGACAATACAATCAACGAAACTGTAAAAAATATAAATATCAACAGAGAATGTACAAATAGATGCTGTAGTAAACCAATATTTATTATCATATTAATAATAAGTTCTCAGAATCTTCAAACAGGAATGAAACATCATAACTTTAAGTATCAATTTCTATTTATCTGAATCTATTGAGAGGCTAGACTACTCCTTAATACCATACATGGTACCTAGAAAAATAGACAAGAGGTGTCAAGCGCATCTCACATGACATTTCAGTTGATAAAGTGACAACTGAGTAGATCAAACACAGATAAACACAAAAATGCTTATTATAACTCTTGTAGTACAGTTCAAGCTGATTAGTAGTAAATAGCTCGCTTACAATTTAGCTGAAGGCTTTCAAGTGATTGGTATATTTAGTTGCCAGTAGTTAGTAGAATTATCAAACCAGCAGATTCCCCCACGTGACATCACAATCTATTACGCATCCTCATCGTCCTAACTACCATATATTGTTCTAGTTCTGTGATACTACGTAGATTGGCTAACTGTTTTCCCCTTTAAAAATATCACCTGTAAAATCTCTTTCTAAAAAGTACAGCTCTTGATTTGAGCACTTGAACATAAGATATGTTCTTACTGTAATTTGGACTGTTGAAAATTGGTATGATAGAGATTTTGGAATAATACCCATTAGTCATAATCAGACCAACAAATGATTCTTGATCACATTACTAACTATCACCTTAGTACCAAGTATCAACATATATGAAAGAGTAGATTTAAATTAAGTTAGCCAGCTCATTGCCTACATGCAGTGTAATTTCATTGTTTTCTATAACTTATTTTGATCGTAATATGACTGTAGAGAAAAGAAAGCTGAAATAAAGCTGCTGAGGATGAAATGTCGCAGCAGACGAGAGCTTTAACAATGGACAGAATAAATGAATTAAAGTAAATTGATTCACAACAGAGGTTGTTTTAACACTAGTATGAGATGGAGTAAATGGTGATACTTTAGTGAGTCGTCCAAAGTTGCGGGCACAGTTCTAGAGTGAGGATTACCAATGGCCACAGAAGTATGTACGTTTCAAATGTCCAGAAGACCAATTGCGTACCGCACAAACTAAATTTCTGAAGGTCTAGAAATGAAGAGAAAAACACTAGAGAAAGCACTGACACTAAGTTTAATGCAAAAAGAATTGAAATTCAGAGAAAAAAAAACACTTTGAAAATTATGGTGAAAAGAGGGGCAGGAGAGACCCTTAGCACCTCTGCAACTGTGTAGTGAGTTGACTTCAACATGTGGCAAGAACATTATACAAGGTGTTTATTTAGAAAAACCAATGGGAGCTCGAGACTGGGATGGCCTGATTTTTATTTACTGGCCAGATATCTCCCTTTCCCTCTTGGTCTGAGTAATTTGAATGGATTTTGATAGACTAAATTATATATTTAAATTACATAATAAATTAAATATGAACAAAATTACCTTTACCGAACAATTCATTTGGGATAATTATTCTTATAGACAATCAAAACCCTATTCTAATACGTTATTTAAACTAAATTTGTTCCAACTATTATTTAAATCAATGTTAAGCTTTTAAAGATGAGGTAAAAAAATTGATTATTGAATACACAAGTATGTTTTTTTTTCATCAAACAAGAAGCTTATACCTAGATATGTGTTATATTTTAGTTAATTAACTTAATTTGTGATGTTTGGTGGAGCTCAAATTGACTTTGTTATGTTTCATTCATTTTTGAAAATTATGACTGCGACTACAATAATTGTCGAACCTATGCATATTTTGTGAAATAAAGGTTATTTAAATCTTGATTGAAATTCAAGTACTTTAATATGAATCTAAGTAGCCACAATGAGGCAGTACTTACGTCTCCGACAACTGGTAGAAATGTTCTTTGTTCTCTAAGAACTCTTGGAAGTAGCTGACAAACGCTTCCATGTTGGCTTGAACTGTTGGAATTGTATCATCCATATTAGCAATAACTGCAGCATACCCTAAAACATAAGGATTGCACATTAAACCCCTTGCGGTCACATTTCCAGGGGAGGACCCGATCAATTCACTTCGTCAGGTCATATTCTTACAATTCTTACATATGAGACGCTGACACAACGTTGTTGGTATTTTAAGGTGAATATGAATGATTATATGAGTGTAGTATGGTTACTATCTGAGTTCGACCGTTCCTCAGAAAGGGCAATTTATTAATAGCCCAACAGCCAGGGCAACTAAGGGACCTACAGCTTTACGTGGAATCCGAACCACGTAGTGCTGGTCTGATTTTCAGCTAGTTGACAAGCCTGATACTCAGTTATCTCCCCCACACAACATCCACACAATGACTACCACCCAACATGGACACCCCAGACTTCTCTAGTAGTGTCCACGCTGATAGCAACCACTGAGCGGACGCCATGTCGGTATTAAGAGGACCGAGCATCCAACCTATCGCCTACAATCTCCCAAACAGTTTGTCCCCAAGTAGCTAGGTTACAGCACTGCGCCACCAGTGCCGACATTTTTTTTACTAAGCTGTCTTCTCAGGACACATTTCCAGAGATAGGACCTACAAATTAAAATTTTTGAATAATTTTATAAATATAGTTATGAAATAATTGCAACAGATCAACATATTTGAACTGTAACTGTATATTTTATTTTCAATCAGAAAAACAGGAAATAATTCTCCACATTTAAAATAAAAAATAAATACTGATCACTATTTATTCTTTATTGCTATTTTTATTGATTTATCATTATTATATTCGATCCATTTAGTAAGCCTGTGTGCGAATGTTTAGTTTAATTTGATGTAATAATCAAGTCAACTTCATTGATATAATTATATGTACTGTAGTACAAATACCTAAATGTTATTAACATTTATGGAATCAAAGAATAAATAAGGAAAAGATGACATGGTGATGCAAGCATGGATTCCAACACTGCATACAGTCCAATCATTTCGAACTGAGCAAGTACCTGGTCACTACGGACAAAAATATTGGGGCTAGTGACACTTGATAGTGTCAAAAAAGAGATCAACAATAGGAAAGGTTAGCAAAACTATTAACTTGTTATCTCAAGAATATTTGTTAACAATTAAAGAAGAGAACATAAACACAAATACTGGACAAAATTTGTTAAACTAAACCAAAATTGTAATAGCTTTTTATACTTGCCTAGATATATTATTAAGAAAATATTTTTTAATGAACCAAAAATATGGAAAATATCAAAATACAGATACAGAAATAGCAACTGTTTAAATTGTTACTGTTCATACATTAGAAGGATACAATGGTCAACGTCATTGACACCTTTTGCAACAAAGCCTTTGATCATATATAACAACGGGTGAATAATTTTGTAGTTGGGCCATACAAATGTTGGTATAATATTGTATACATTTCACTTTTTATCTTCAGCCAAGGCATTACCTTGATGCTGAAGATGTTGTTCGTGCACTAGCCGTTCACAGACGCTAGCCTCTACTTGAGCCGCCTCACAGAAACGCTGGGCCAGGTGAGACCTAACAACTACGGTGTTGATGGTGTCAGGTAGCACCAGGCTGGCATCCACTTCCGCCTTCATATCTGGTTGTTCTATCACATACATAAAAGTAGTTATTTTCTAAATAAAACAAATAATTTTCTTAACAACTGTGCATAATGTGGATTTATTTATTACATGTCTAATAAAAGATACAAGCTCAAGTTTTCATCCAATTTAAAATTAAAAGATTAAGGGTTGTGAAATTTAACGGAACTACTATCTTTGCTCTTTAGGAGCTTACCAAACACCCATAATGTACCTGACAATTACTCTATCTACACCCTTTAGAGGGGATTCTGACTGTATCCACACTTTAGGAGCTTACCAAACACCCATGATGTACCTGACAATTACTCTATCTATACCGTTTCCAGGGGATTCTGACTGTATCCACACTTTAGGAGCTTACCAAACACCCATGATGTACCTGACAATTACTCTATCTACACCCTTTCCAGGGGATTCTGACTGTATCCACACTTTAGAATCGTTGTCTTCGTCTCGCGTGGACATGTAGCCCGGCTTAAGGGAGCCGTTTCAGTCCATGATAAACAGCAGTTTTCTATTTAAAAAAAAACTCTGTATTAAATTGTATTGTGCCATTTGATAGGTGAACAACTATTTTAGAGAACCATACGTTGGTTTAGTAAAAAATTAAGTATTTTTATAACTTTTTTACAGTTAAATATATGAAATTTTAGAAAACATTCTGGACAATTTTAAACTTAAAATCTCAAAATATCAATTTTGGTCCACTAGATTGGACCTTAATAATCATACAGTGTTCACTATAACTCATTGTAATAATGAACATTGTAATAACCGTACAGTTGAAATAGAGAGCATGTTTTGGCCTGCTGGCGTTAAAATTGCATGTCTACTATAGGGCTGACGACCTTTCAGCGTTGACTTGGCAGTTTAGGAAATAGCCACCCTAAGGATCTTGACCTCCGTCATTAAAACAGAACTCTGCTTGTAATTCACTTAAGATTTTGGCCTTTGACCTTGTGGCAGTACTCTGGAGCTCTTACGTGTTTGTATACTCAAAGAAATAAGTTTTTTATATCCAGCTTATTCATGATCTCTTGATAATATGTCTTTATTATTATTGTTATTTCACTTCTGATTTTGTGAAATGTTACCTACAGCTTTGCTTCTGGGATCATCATATTTACTTTTTACTGAATAGGACACATCTATAAATAGACAATACCCATCACTGTTCATTTTTACTCAGACAAAATACATTACAGAACCATACAAATATTCATGACATGTTCACCTACTTGTGAATTGGAGAGACAACTACTAAGCCACCAACAATTTACATTATTTTTTCTATTTGGTTTTTGTCCTTAGAAATCATACCACCCATAGCTTGATTTCATATATCTGCTATTTTGAATGAGGAGTTGATGAGCAAACTGTCTATGTTATTTTATAATCGAGACGGACGGACTGTTCTAAGTCCAAAGATCTTAGTTGTGGAGTAAGTTCATGACATTGAGTTTATTCTCCGTAATCCACACTATTGGAACTCTACAACTATAATTGCTTCTAGAAAATGAAGATAATTATAGTGTCAACTCAGTTCGCTGTAGTACAGTGGTAAGTTAGTACCAGATGAGACGTTGCAAAAGCTTGGTTGAGACGTGGGCCAGATAGCCTCGGTGTGAAGCTGTTTCGACATTGTTATGTCTCATCAGGTACAGATAGGAAAGAGTTTCCAACTTACCACTGTACTACAGGGAACTGAGTTGACACTTTATAATTATCTTCATTTTCTAGAAGCAATTATAGTTGTAGAGTTCCAATAGTGTGGATTACGGAGAATAAAGTCAACATCTTACTTTACAAATTATTTAGTTTGCTCTGTAACTCTTGTTTCTTATCATTCCATAACCTATTAATAATGAGGAAGACAAAGGTTGTTAGACATTTGCCATCATTACGTGAAAAATACCAATCACGACATTTCGATTTGGTAGAACCCATATATTTTTCAAGTGCTAAAAACTAAATTACATCTAAACAAACATGTTGTACAACTACGTTCCTAAACTAATAAACTTACCTACATTAATAATTATCTACATTACAGTGTGTGTTTTATTTGTAATAGTGATGTAAAAAAACTCAAAAGTGTCATTTATACAGAATTAGGCCATTTTCAAGAAATTTGCAACGATTTGGAAGAACTTGCATACATACTTTATTTTTTTTGGCAAGTACTTCAATTTTGCTATACTTACTTATATTTAAATTATCTACAATATAATAGGATATATTTAGTGTTAGTGGTTTGTAAAAAAATACTTATCTTAGTTCAAACATAAAAAATATATAAGTATAAAAAACATTATATATATATATAAATTTTTTTCAAAAATAATTAATTTGATTTTGTCATTTTTCATAATTTATCTGTAAGAACCAACTTATGTGGAGTAAAACACCACTTTATTTATTTATTTCTGTAAATAAATAAAAAAGTTATAGATTTTTTTAAAAACATCTACGATTTTGCCCAAAATGCTATGGTTTTTTTCGCAAGTACCACTAAAAGTCTACCCAGTATTTTTCGAACGACCCTAAAATTAACCTAGATCCTAGAATGGGTTACAACACAATGAACTTCTACTATATATAAAACATGTTAACCGGGTGAAATTAATATAGCCAATTTCACCAATTAATAGAATAATTTCACCCAGTTAACATTTTTTTATAACATGTTTGTTTAGATCTAATTTAGTTTTTAGCACTTGAAAAAGATTTGGGTTTTACCAAATCGAAACATGATTGGTATTTTTCACATAATGATGGCAAATGTCAAAGGCAAACAAAGGCAAGAACCTTTGTCTTCCTCATCTGATTCTCCATCATTAACAAATTTCAAAAAGAAAGCTATTAATATGTTCATAGCAACAGAAAAAAATTTATAATAAACACCAATTTTGAGGTTAATTTTATAAATAAACTAAAGAATACTCAAAACAGAAAATATGGAGGAATATGATAGGTAAACTAATTTGCTGAATTCATAAGTCCATAAAATATCATTATTTTTTATATATCAGGCACTTAATCAGTTGTATTATACAAACATTTTTACTGTAACACAGTATAAAAAGTAAATAAATGTATTTGACAGAGATATCACATCTTACCTGGTCCAGCATCAACAACAAGCAGTTCTGGGGGTGCCTCTGGGCTCGGATGGTGGTAGAACTGCTTGTTGTAGAGGAAGATTGGGTTGGTGTCAGTGCCGGCGGAGAAGTGACAGACCCGCTGGTTGGGCGGCAGTGTGATCCCCCCACTCACGAGCAGTACTTGCATGTCGACGGGCACCTTATGCTCCTTCGCTATATGTTCTTGAAGCACGGACACCCTAGATCACAAGGGTCAAACAAGAAGTAAAACAAAGAATCATTACATAACTCTATCGCCTATTTAAAAAATGATACAGCCAAAGAAAATATAATCGATTGGCAATTCTAAAAAGTAAATTATTGCAGGGAAATTATTATGTTCAACCTTTAATATCCCTAATATATTAAGGTTGAACATATAACAATATTTTTGGAAGTAATTCTTATTATAGATAATGGGCTTATATGGGCAGCCTTCAAGAACAAAACTTGTTATGCAATGTCAGTTCATTGTTGTTAAACTTAAATAAAAACATCTTTATTTTGGTAAGTTTTACAATCATATAATAGCGTCAAAAAGAATGATTACAACTAACTATAAAATTTGTTGATCTGATATTTTATACTCAAGTACAACAATGAACTAAAACTACACTTTAATCCAAAACCAATCTTCTTCTTTTCTCAATAAACTCTTTCACGTTGTAGGGACATTCTTCAATAAAAAGTTTTCAATCAAAAAGAATTTATTGCTTAATTCTTTCTTTTAAAAGTCAAGCAATAAATTAAACAAAGTGAACCCATTCAAAAATGGTGTTTCTTAGAAACATATGGGTTATGTTTAGTCATTAAATACTGGGTATACATATAAATGAGTTGGCAATATGGAAGTTGCTATGCACTTATAGAATCTCATTTAGATATAGCTTTGTAATCTTGGAAAACTCCCTGAAAAACGTCATGAGATGACTAGTACTACAAAAGAAAGCAACCAGGACCCTTAAAACAGACACCTGGAACCCCATAAAAATTGCAGACAAGCCTATTAGACCGTAAGTATACTCACAGTACTTCATTATATACTTATGAAGCAATATTACATATCAACAAACGAACATCTGCAGTCCTACTTTCACAGTCCATAACTCAGACTAACTTTGTTTCAACACAGGACAGCCTTCTCTGAGAAAACAACCATCTTACAAAGGCTAAAAACTTCAAACCTCCTTCAAAAACCAAGAACCTTCTAGGCATCAGCCTCAAGAAACCTTTATATACAATTTATATAGAAATTCTGTATAATTAGCTATCAAAATTCAATTGCTGATCTGACTTGTAATAACACTATTACATTACAACTTATCTTACTTTACATAAAATATTGTATCTGACAAATCATACCACTGTTATTCATTGTTATACATTAAACTATTTCAGATTAATTTAATAACTAATTACCATTCAACTGTTTCTGTTCAGTAAATTCAAAAACTCAAAATATACATACTATAATCCCAACTTCTTAAAGCACGTGCAGAAATGGTAAATATTTGAAATTTTATTTATTTCAATATTGAAGCTACCCAGAAAAATACAGTTACATACAATCTTAATTTTGATGAGCTAACAATTCTGTTATTTTCTTCGCATATTTAAAATACAATGTAATTTTTTTTAACAATAATTGATTTATCAATATTTTTCCTACATATCTAAATAAAACATTTATCAAAAGTTCTATTTTTAATTGTTTTTAACAATATTTTCACTAAACACACAGACTGCCTATCAATACACTCTGATCAAACAGGAGTGCCACACCTAGACATCTGTTATCTTCTGATTGGACACCTGTTATGTTAAAGAATGATCTGTTCTAAGCTCTGTATAATTATGTACCATACCATACCACAGCTACTGTTGTATATAAAATGAAGCCATTTACATATTGATAAGGGTGAAATTTTGTTTACTTGACCTCAGATCTGCACTTCATGATAGTACCTGACAAGTGTTCAATATTTTAGCGGATATTTACATTATATTCATGCACAAAATCTGGTATGTGAATGGAAATACACGTCTAGGGTTAAATTGTGTTAACTTGATACATATGAATATATAAACTAACCGAGAAAAAAAGAAAAAAAAGGAAAAAAACTGTAAAGAGAAAATAACTAGTTACAACAAGACACAATTAATGTGCTAATAAAAAAAGCTAGTATAATTTTATCTTCATACTGATCTGTTGCAATAAAAACCCACTACAATTAATTAATTTTTCAAGACAAAGCTAATGAATACATAATATTCACTCTAAGGAATGATACTCTACTGTCAGTGCAGAATTTATATGTACCCGACATCTAAAAGTTGTTTACTAAGAAATTAAGAGTTTTGAAAAACCCAACAACACCATTGTGTTCCTCGTTTTAGTGTACATTATAACATATATTTATATTTTTAAATGTTATTATAAGACTTAAGAATTGTTATACTAGTTGCAACAAAAAAAGTACCTGAGTTTTAACTAGTTTTCACTGTGCATTAATTACACTTTTCACTTTTATTACTCAAAAACCCACCAATATATCGCATTTATATTTTAATGAATTGTTAACTGGAACAATATCTATAAATTTTACAAAAGTCAGAATTTTAACTTTTTAATAAAAAAAACTGTTATCGATTTCCTGAAACAATGTTTTCTTGGCTTTAAGAAGCCGTAAAATGAATTAATCATAGTGTCACATATATTATACATTACTTTTATGCATAAGTAAATATAATACTTTTACTTACGCATATAAAAGTAACGTATCGTAGTTACACATTTATAACCATTAGAACGTGACCAATCATTAATTTTACAACCTCTAGAAAGCCATAAAAAAGTTGTTTTTGGATATTGAAAAAAAAAATGATTTCTTGAAGTTAAAACTGTGAAATTTATAAACTTATACAAAACATTTCTGTCAACTACGTATTAAAATATAATGTGATACATTAAAGGGTTAGTGAAAACTAGTAAAAATTATGGTACATTTTTATTCCAACTAGGAGAAGAATTATCCAAACTTATAATAACATTTTATTCTTCATTATTCATTCATAAGACGCTGATCGTCAAGATATGGGCGAATTTGAGGGGCGAAGTGTAATGAGTGTAGATGAACGAGTGTTGTCATTATTACTAACTTTCGACTGTTCCTCAGAAAGAGCTATTAATTGGTCAGTTGGTTCAATCCCAGCTTCATGTGCTAAAGGTTCTCAGTTCGATCCCAATCAGAGTCATAATACATTTTGAGAAGGATCAGCTGATAACCACCTGATTATACACCTGATAACCACCTGATAGTTCATTTGTCATTGGGCTATTAACTAATGACACTTTCTAAGGAATAGTCGGTCTTAGTTTGTAACAATGACTACATTCGCTCATCTACACTCATCACACTCATTCGAAATCCATATTCGCCCATATCTTGACGATCGGCGTCTTATGAATGAATAAATAAATAAAATTAATAGCCTAATAGCCAGGGCAACTAAGGGACCAACAGCTTTACATGGAATCTGAACCTAGTAGTGTTGGTCTGATTTTCAGCTAACTTTTTTTAAAATTTTAATATTTAAAAGCATGTGTCTTAATGTACAATCAAATGAGGTAAACAATGGTGTGATTGGATTTTTCATAGTTTCAACATCCTTCAAACTCGAGTTCACATAATTTCTGCACCGACAACTGGTATAACTAAATAGATACAAAGTAAAACAGTGATAAGGACTTACAATTCCATGCCCAAGTTTATATCGAAGGTCACCATGGTGCCGACGTCAACATTAAACATGTAAAGCATGTTGACTACTGTCGTGAATGCAGGGTCCCCGCTCTACGCTGGCTCCTGCTTTTTCACCTGTCACTCCATTCTGTTTCACCTTCACCCCTTTTCTTACAACAAGTTTACTCTGAAAACAAAACATAGTTTTATTACTTTGACAGTTATTTGGATTACAACAAAACTGTATACATTTCACAAACACTATAATGGTTAACACTATAATGGTTAACACTATAATGGTTAACATTCAAATGGTTTTTCAGACAATTAAGTGGGTTTGCAATTTGCTGTTGACAAATACAATAAGTACAGTAAAACCCCAATATTTCTACACTTTATGGACTATGGTGGTGTAACAGTATCAAAATATCCAACTATAAGAAAACTTGTTTTATCAATGAATACAGATCTATAAGAAGTCAAGAGAGATAGAGAAATAGTCAAACTTCCTGCAGCAGACGAAAAGAGCTTAGCGTATCTGCTGATACAAAGTGATGATTTGTTTTCTCTTTCATTCTCATGGCAATTTGCAATCTTCCCTCTCAAGGCTGCCACGCAACAAGCTCAACCTAGCGGTGTCCGCACCAGGATAGCAATATAAGAAAAAAAAGTAGCCTGACTTTTTAACATTGGCTTTTCGATTCTTATACATGTGTAGTCATTGGTTTTATTGAGGTTTATATTCTCACTTTAAGTGAATTTTTTACTTTAAGACGTAATAAACCAAATTTTAATTCATGCACTGCAAATTATTCTTTTACAGTTTTTACAGGCTTTCTCGCTTTGGATATGATGTAGTTTGAACTCATTTTTGTTACAATTTTACATAAATAAATAGTTAATTTTTACTGTTGACCGTAAATAAAAGAATTGCTGTACAACGGAACATTGGCTATTAGATCAGTCACTGTTTGTCACCGGGTAGCGAGGTGAGAAGGTAGGGAGGTTGAGTTCAGTTCTGAAATGGAAATGCCTCCTAATTTTCTGTTTATAGGCCTGACTAAACCCAAGATAAACAAATTTTCTTTAAATATGTTTTTTTCTCAATTTACTTCAGTATGATAGGCATTTGATTTCATCAATGCTTAATATCTTAAAAACTGCTATTTTTAATAAGTAATTATATTTGTAAGTAGGCCTACACTTTTTTAATAAAGATAAATTATTTTTAGTAGCTAAAAGTAATGATTGATAAATAAAGGGCAGGCGAAATTCATATTTAGTCATCAAATCTACCCTAATGGTTACCTGGATTCTGGAGGTTGTCATATTTGAGAAGATGAACGGGTTAAGTTTTATTTCATAAATTTTATATATATTACTCACAACACTGTTTAAAAGTTTATTTATGACCTTTTTAATGTAAATAATACATGTTGATGGTTAGCAAAACCCATCATGTACAAAACCTCCTAACTAGAAATTTCTATTTAGAAGGATAACTCAAATAATAATAAAACAAAATGTCAAAGTTACCAAAACAAAAAAAACAAGTAACTCATGATCTCACAATAACAATGGTCTTACAGTGTTGTTAAATATTATATTTATTTAGTGATAGAAGATTATTTACTGTAAGTATAAGTTAGAATTATTATGTTATTGGAGTTTTAGCCTAACCAGCCGTTGCACACTATAAAATTACCATCTTCGGTAACTGGATAGACATCTTAGTTGATGGATAAATTAAATTTGATCTTAATTTAAGTTAAATTTACTTTTGTGACCTATAATTAAAAACGATTTAACTTTTAGATCGCTGTTAAGTAATTTTGTTTACTTTAAATTATTTCTTAAATTTATAATTTTTTACATGATTAACAATGATAAATGTCAATGACCTCCATATTTAAACGAATGTTAAAGGATAAAGAATTAAATAAATTTTTATACCGATCTCGTAACTATACCTTAACCCTCTAATGGTTTACTATAACATTCATTGCAGTTACACCTATTTTGCCACTGTTGCAGTGTTTACCATATAAAGAATAACAAGTAGTATATTTTCTTGTTCGGTATGAAATAGATAATCAGGATTAAAATATTTTAACTGATTTAATAAGAAATGTGTAAATAAAAATATTCATAGAAAAACAAATTTAAAAAGTTTGCAACCTCCCTACAAATCTTTAAGTTTCATAATAGCCAAATTATAGAGAATTTGGTATTCTTTTAGAATAAATAAATACATAGCACCACATGTATATTACATATACTATGTTAAACTTACTAGTTATGCCGGTAACAAATGCCTTTGCAATGTATGAGCAACTACATTTTGTAAAAATATTATAGAAGCATACAAAGAGATTGTCTAAAGGCAGTGTAAGCCATAGATTAGGAACAGTGGAATGAAAAGATATATTATATGCAATGTTTACGCTACAAATAAGCCAGCTGTTGTTGTTTATTTACGACGATGTCTAGTGATCGGAAAACTTAAGCATAACCTACCAGACCTGCACATCAATGTCAGAAAACGGGTAGAAAACCTTTTGAGAGTTAAACCATTTTCAATGTAATAAGAACTATACTAAACCAAACATGGCAGACTCAAGGACAGAAAACAGATAGATAGAATTGTTGTATTACATTATTTGCTTCTTATTCATTACCTTACATGCAAGACAATAAAATCTGGAGAAACTAATAACAACACAATGTAATCTGCATATCTATTACTAATAACAACACAATGTAATCTGCATATCTATTACTAATGTTTCCCTTTGGCATCTAATGCATTCACAATTAGTCACATATATGGAGAACCTGAGGCTTCTAACTTTAACACAATCATAAATAGTCTACTTACAAAACTACACAATAAAAAAAATCTTAGTGAAGAAGTAAAAAAGAAGATAACCATCAGATTATTATTTCTTATCTGTGTTTATATCTTTATTAACTTTTACAGTGAAAAGCCTTGTAGTCAAGAAATCCCTTATATAGTTAACGAGCATTGTAATCACTGAGTAGTTGGTTTCAAAATAAACCTATACAGTAAAACCACATTGTGCTCCAGTCTAAACTGTAATAGTGACTGAAATCAGACCAACATCCAAGTAATCCATATGTGACACTATGATTAATTCATTTTACGGCTTCTTAAAGCCAAGAAAACATTGTTTCAGGAAATCGATGTTTTTTTTTATTAAAAAGTTAAAATTCTGACTTTTGTAAAATTTATAGATATTGTTCCAGTTAACAATTCATTAAAATATAAATGCGATATATTGGTGGGTAAAGTGTAAAGTAATAAAAGTGTAAAGTGTAATTAATGCACAGTGAAAACTAGTTAAACTCAGGTGCTTTTTTTGTTCCAACTAGTATAACAATTCTTAAGTCTTATAATAACATTTAAAAATACATATGTTATAATGTACACTAAAACGAGGAAAACAATGGTGTTATTGAGTTTTTCAAAACTCTTAATTTCTTAGTAAACAGCTTTCAGATGTCGGGTACACATAATACTAGCCATGTTTGCATAGCCCATTATAGACCATGTAGTGCCCCCCCCCCCCACTATACTGCATTTTTTCCAAACCTTACTATACCATTGAGAACCTTCGTCATACTTTGAGTTCATGGTGGAAATCATACAGGTATCAACATTCTTAATATGAGAATAAAAAGCTAATTATTGCTTTTGACAAAAGTGAAAAATGCCTTTATTTGCGTGATGAAGTTGGAACAATTCAGTCCTCTCTACCACTTAACCAAAAAAAAAGTATTTTTATACGAGGATAACAAAATTGAATCAAAAGAAAACAAAATCAAAATAACTTAACCCTGAAATGGTTACTTGTCGGTTTTTCGACATTGATGTGCAGGTCTGGTAGGTTATGCGTCGGTTTTCCGACAACTATTACTAGACATCGTTGTAAATAAACAACAGCAAATGGCTTATTTGTAGCGTAAATATCGCATATAATATTTAGTTCCACTCTACTGTTCCTCTATCGTCTTATAAGATGTATTTCGTTCTCTTTGTATACTTCTATTATTTGTTTATAAAATCTAATTGCTCCTACTACATTGTAAAGGCATAATTTTACCAGTGCAATTATTAGGTTTTATGTATATGCACTATACATAAATGTAGTACATATGATGCTATGTATTTATATATTCTAAAAAAATAGGAAATTCTCTATAATTTGTCAATTTTTTTTACTTTTGATAAAGTTTTTATGTAATTTGTACAGGGGGTGCAAACTTTTGAAGTTTTTAAAATATTTTGTCCATGAAACTGTTTATTTACAAATTTCTTAATAAATCAGCTGCAATATTTTATTCATAATTCTCTATTTCATACTGAACAAAGAAATATGCTACTTGATATTCTTTTTATTGTAAATTATGTTTTATGATTTTTTTAAAAAATAAACACTGCAACACTAGCAAAACAGGCGTAACCTCAACGAGTGTTATAGTGAACCATTAGAGGGTAAAATAGAGTAATTTTACATAATACAGTATACAATATGATGAATAAATCTTTGACTGTATTATGTTACATAAACAAACAACTCTAGTTGTCTGATTGTTTAACAGATCCTACAATACAGAAGTGTAAATGAAGGCTGTTCTGTTGATGAAGTAAGAAACAAACAAACATGGAGTTAATACAATTGTTGTACCCTCCTCATTGTTCTAGTTATATTAATTTATATTATTGTTATCTTTCTTAAATGTTATGCTACAAACTTTTATCGAACTCTGTATGGTAACTGTAATAGACGAAATAACATATTTATATTGAAATTATAATAAGTGACAGTTTTCAATTAAATCAGATAATCATTGGACTGAATCCCACAATGTTAAGTCTAGTATGTTAAGCTGCACCAATATAAGTGGACTCGTGCCTGTTTTAATGCATGTATAAAAACAAATAAACTCATTGTGATTCATTTTAAGTTCTTATAATTTTTGGATCTTCAAATTTTATTAAATTCTTAGTAATAATCGGTAATGAATCTGAATACCAACAATATCTTTATTCTTCTTTTTCTTAGAAAGGAATAAAATATAATTATTGACCTACAGTAGGAAGCAAAAACTTGAAAATCCAATTTCCTTGCTCAAAATATCATCATATATATTATGTCATGTAATTAAACCAAAAACCTGATATGATATTGTTATCACCATAACACAATGCCATCACCATAGATATAATGATAGATGACATTATGACAGAAATATTAACATGTAATCATAGACTGTTACAGTTTCATAAAAATGGAAAACAAGGATTGATTTCCTTTCATATATGATTATTATTTTAGAAATAATACCATGATTTTTTATCGATTACTCTCCAATTTTGTTATATAGAGTTCATTCTGATATATATTGGTAAGGTCACTCATATTAGTGAATTCAATGGTACCAGATATAACTGGCACAAACTTTCTCCCATTCCCTTTGTTATGTCAGATTGTTTACTAAAAACAGATGTTCAATTAATTACATTTCTAATTAATGCACAGACGAAGCCCTTATTTTATTTAAATGAAAGTATGGAAAAAATAATCTTCAAAAACAGCTGTTCAATTAATCACATAGCCAGATTTTATGTAAACAACCTTCAACGACTTGAGTTGTGGCTTCCGGTCTTCGGCCTCCAGCCCTAGCTTAGTAGTGTGCTAAATAATAACTAAAATATATATGAAAATTTGTTTAGGTGTAATTTTCATCTTTCCTGAAAATTTAATAAAAAACATTAAAATAGAGATTGAAAAATTTGCATTTTTTTAATGTGTTTGCCTATTCAAAATAATATAACGCAAAATCTATTAAAGTTGTGGACATGCAATTTTTACCAAAGTATTTTAAATTGAAATTTACATATTTCCTGATATTTAATCAAAATCAATAGAACCGTTTTTGAGCAAATTCAATTTTTGTATATTTTTTGCCTATAAAAATCAAAACACTAAAATTTCAAAAACTTTAAAAAATGGTCTGGATATATTTGCTAGATACACCTACATACCAAATTTCATAAAGATATATCCATCTGTTAGGTCTCCAGCGAAGTGCACATACACACAGACACCAATTTTGTTCTAAAAAAAACACACTTGTTTGGGTTCAAGGGGCCCTAAAATAGAATTATAGACCAACTTGTAAAAAACTGTTCTTTGGACGATCACAATACTTTCTCTATGCTAACGCATACGGGAGAAAATAAAAAAATTAATATCACTATTATTCTTAAGCATGTATTTTTATACATCTCACTTTTTGTCAGGTAAACAGTGAGAAGTTTACCTTTTAAAAGAAGTTATTTTTATCAACATTTTGAGAATGACATTTTTTATTAACTTCCTAAATGAGCAACAGCAATTCAAAGTTTTTGTTTTAGCTACAATAACTTCAAGAATGCTTTTATTTTAAATCTTTCAAATAGATGTTAAAACATAAATAGACACATTTTCAAGGAGAGTTAATCTTTAAAATACTAAAGAATTGTACAGATTTAAAAATGAAATTTGTAAGAAGTAGCATAAAATAATAAAGAAAATTTCCTCTTGATATTGGAGGAGAGAATGTGAGACAAGACCAGAGGCCAAGCAGTAGTGTCACAGGTTAGCCCCAGCATGCTCCAGCTGTTTTATAACAAAAGATTGGTGCAGCTTCCTCATTCAGGATCTTTACTTAGCATCAAGGATACCATCACATAACTATGATTACATCATCTAGCTATAACATTTTTTATCTTGGGAATGATCTAGTTCTGTTTGTGCAATTGTATGAGATCATACAATTATCTTTCTAATCACTATAATTTATATTATTATAAATCATTACCGTAGTTGTTTTTTTTTCTTTTTTTTTTTTTCTAAACAAAACCTATTTTGAAAACCCTGACGCTCTCAACATTGTTTCTAGTGAGAAAACATACTTTTACTTTTTTTTTAAATTTACCACACTAATTCTGGACCAGAGAGCAACAAAATTTAGAAATTGCAATAAAAATTGTAATTAAAATGCTACAAATTTAATTTTGCTAACAAATGAAATAATGACAAACATGATTTTTAGTACTAATTGATCTATGTGCGATGAATGGAAGACTACTTTTATTCCAGATAAATTTATACAGTGATGCTAATAATAACAGCAAATAGCTTAAACAATAAAATCATAGCTAAACAAATAAATTAAACAACTCATTACATTCATTATTCTTCTGAAAGACGCCGATCATAGCTATATGAGGGACGAATAAGTGTGATGAGTGCATATGAACGAGTTGGCTAAAGCTATTCATTTATAGCCCAATAGCCAAAATGATTAATAAATGTAATATGTTAATTCAAAAGTATTATAGGCCTACTTACATCAGACTTATATGCTAATTTTACGATGTTTTTAAGTTATTGATAAAAGGTAATTAGTGATAATTTTAGTTACAAGATCTAGTCAAAATTGGACGGTTGTGGTTATTCAACCCAAATATATATAAATTAGTAAACTACTGGTTAGTCTTTTTAATGACGTATTTATACTTGGAAAAGTCATAAACAATACTGACTTTAGTATAATTATTTGCAATAAAATTAAATTTATACATATAATTGAAGCAATACTTTAAATTAAATATCCTTTATTCATTTTCTTATACTAAATCACACTAGTTTCACCATCATCAGAGTGTAAATTATGAATATTGGGTTATTATTGTTGTATCGTCTCATTGTTGGTATTGCTAATTTATATTCTACTAACCGTTCACCTGTGCCATGCTACGCGATTAACATATAAAGAGTAATGTTTTAGTTTATTTTTGTTCAACCTGCAGCCTCGCTTGGGAACTCTACCATTAACCCCTTTGTGCAACTCGGCTTGCAACCTCGCCAAGACACTGTACAGTGTCTATTTTGTGGATCTCTGCCTGCGGCCTCGTGAGGGAGCTCGGCCTACGGCCTCGCCAGGACATTTGGACTGTATAACAATGAGTTTTGGTTTTTGGGACAGTGGAGCCCACAAACAGTCTTTTCTAAAATCTGAGGGTATATTAGGAATCGAGACAAAATACTAGTAACCTGATACCCCTCTTGGGCATTTTTCAAAGTTTTCAATTCATTTTTTCAACAGCTGATGATTTATTAATAAATAAAATAACTACATAAGAATAAAATTGAAACTTTAAAGGCCAATATTAAATCCAGAGCCCTTAATTCGGATGTGAATAAAACCACAACATAAACCTCCCCGGGAGTGAACTCTACAAATTTTAACCAATACGACGAACGGGATTGTAATATAAATAGCATTGAAATAATCGCATTGTATTTAGTTAAAAATTATTATACTGTATGTAATGTTGGTAAATATCTTATTATAAAATAATTTATACACCAACATTTTATACAGCATATTAATGTTTGACTGAATGCAAAAGTCTATTTCAGTAACCACTTTATCACCAAGAAATAAAATACAGCAGATGTTTATACAAACAAATACAAAAAAGTCAGAAACATTTACATCACGTGTTTCAAATTTTCCTTTCATTTGTTTTGTTAGTAAACAAATCAAACTAAATTTCTCAGTTAGTTAAAAAAAAAATAATAAACTTTTTTCTCTTGATGTTTGTTATTTTTCTTTTCTGAAGAACATTCTACAAAAAGTTAGGAAACTTTTTGTAGAAAAAAGAGATTAAGAACTTCTTTTAAGCTGTTGTCAAGTGATGGAATGGCAATGAATTTCAGGTACTAATCTATATCTATAAAATCCAATGTATGTTTGTCTGCTTGTCTGTCCTTTATGCGCTACCAAACCGTCCAGCCGATCACCATGAAACTTGGGGAAGTTGTTCTATATACCCCAGGGAAGGTTTCTGTCCTATTCCCGTTTCTTTAATCCCTCAGGGCTCCATCCCTTGGACTTCTAAAGTTTCAATGTTAATCAAATAGCAGGATGCATGAAGGTATAATAAGTCAAATATAAAAAGAATATCAGCTGTGGGTTTTAAATATGTCAAAATTAAATTAAACCATGTGTTAATTTTTTTAACTGTTTATATTTTTATGTTTTGATTTCTTGTGAAGCTATATTAATTGATTGATTTATTTGATTAACAGCTGTTAAATAAAAACAAATAGAATAAAATTGTGGTAGGCAAAACTTTCAAAATTAAAAATAATTGAGTACAGTAGTAAACTACACAAAACATCAGCTGTTGTAAATTGGATACTGTGTAAACTGAAAGGTTGCTGCACATTTCAATGATACAATCAAAACTCAATATTATGATCGGCGAAGCGGGCGGGTACAGCTAGTATATATCAAGAGAAAAATTTCTTTAGCCTCTGTAAGCCTTGAGTATTATAATGTATTTTTACATTTAGAAAGTAGCATTCTAAATCGGTTGACATATTTAGAAACAGTGATGAATCATATATATACAGGGTGTTCATAATATACACTTCAAGACTTCGGAATATGATTACTTACATGAAAATTAAGAAAAAAATTCTATCAAAATATGTCCTAAAAAATTTAGTTTTCTGTTATCTATCTCAATGTAATTTTTTCCAAAATGTATCATATCTCAATAACTGCTGAAGATATTATCTTAAAACCCGGTGCATGTATGAGAAATAATAAGACCTATGCTATGTAAATAATATTTGGAGATTTCAATGCTTTGAGTGTTTAAGAAACAAACAAACGTTTCGACAGCTATAACAAACTCCTGTCGTCTTCAGGTGTACTTACTAACTTAACAACAATAAGACCTAGTTTAGTATTGAATATTAAATACCTAATTTTTACCATTTCAAAATGGTGGCTTTTTTAGTTTTAACATCTTAAAAAGTATACATTTTTCAAAAAACTACAATATATACACCAATTGCAAAATTTTATTTCCCAAAATATGGTACAATGTTTATTAAGATCGAATCATTAATAACTGATAAGTAATTTTTATAATATAGTACATGCTAACTGCATAAAATTGCCACATTAGCATATATTCTGTACCGTTACAAAAATTACAATTTATCAGTTATTAACCCTTTTAGTGCTACAGCATCGCTGTCAGCGACTCCACAGTTTAGTCTTAAAGTGCGAGAATCGCTGTCAGCGACTATCCGTATTTCGTATATTATGCCGTATGAAATTAATGTTACTGGCTGCTACGATCGTAGTTGTGTTCCAAAAGCTTCAAGGTATTGCTTTTTCACTGTTTCGTTATCTTTGGGATGGTTATAACTATCGCTTTGGAGAAAAATAATACTTGACCAGATTGTTTGTTTACGTTTTCAAGCTAGTCTTCTGCTAGTATGCTAGTGCTGTGTTAGAAGTATTGTTTTGCCGTGTAATATAATTTGTATTACTGTTTTATAATTAGTATTGTGTTTTATCAGTTTTATATTATATCTTAGTGTTTATAGTTAAGTTTTTGTCTTGTAAATAAACATGAATCGCTATGGTTACTATGATTTTCGATAGTTACAAAAAGAAGGTAAACCACTTTATTATATATTTAGTGTTATTTTATTCATAAGCATGTTGTATAGCATTTTATTATTTACATGTAATACTGTGACATATTTACATTGTTATTAGGTCCAACAAAAACTGGGATAGATGAATCTTTTCTAAAATGTGTATTGTATATGATTTACTAAGAATGTACATTTTTCACAACATTTGTCGTCATAGTAGTGATTGGCTATTTTTAATTTTTCTGGCTTGTTTTTTGATGTATAATAAACTTTTTTTACTTTTTTTGTAGCTGTTTTATTGTTGTTTGCTATGACTGTAAGGAAAAAGTTCAAAAAAGTTTTTGAACATTATCATGTTATATCAAACTCAAAAAAAAGTTAACATAAAAATGTTTTTGTCTTTCTTTTTTGTTTTTCAGTTATAAAAATTTTTATTTCGGCCAAACATTGGGTACATATTTATTCTCCAACTTATCATGAACAATATAAAAAAAAATGTATAAAGATATCTGTTCAAATAAGTATGGTATGATTTTTTTTCTGAACTTCTGCATTTTCGGCTAAATTTGGCTAGCATTTTTGGGTATGTGAGTAAGTAATAAGCCATAGCACTAAAAGGGTTAATAATCCGATCTTAACAAACTTTGTACCATATTTTAGGAACCAAATTTTGCAATTGTTGTTTGTCTTGTAGTTTTTATAATTTTTGTTCTATACTAAATTAGGTCTTATTATTCCTCATACAACCACCAGGTTTTAAGATAATAACTTCAGGAGTAACTAAAATATCATAAATTATGTAAATCATACAGTTATGCCGATGGAAAACTAAGCGTTTTAGGACATAAATAAATAATAAATAAATCTTTATTGTCATAAAACGTTTCCATAATAATAGCGTAGCTATGAAACAGATGACATTGTCAATATAGTACTATTTTACATATATCTACATAACAATCCTACATGGCCAAACCAAGAACTGAATCATCCTGTTAATGACTAAAAACTTCAGTCCCAATTTAACATAAAAATACAAAACAAGAGAAAAATAACACAGCAATAAAATCAAAAAACATCATCCAAAAACTCATTAATTTTGTAGTATGCTTTATGTAGTAAAAGATTCTTAAAATTATTTTTGAATGCATTTGAGCAAATTGATGCCTTAATATCAGATGGTAATTTATTAAAAAACTTTCTTCCCATGTAAGATGGTGTTTTTTCTACCAGTTTCAATTTATGTCTAGGATACTCAACATTATTTTTAAACCTAGTGTTGTATTCATGCTGACTGTTTTCATTATAAAGGGTTTCGTAATTTGATTGCACTGATAGTAGTGTTTTGAAAATTATTAAACTGGGGACAGTCAAAATGTTAAGGTCACACAAGATTTGTTTGCACGAGGCTTTCCAGGATGAAAATGTCATTATTCTAAGGAATCTTTTATGGGTTCTTAGGATTTTATCTATATTTGATGAAAACCCCCAGAACTCTATACCATATTGCAAAACAGGTAACATATGTTTATAGGAACTTTTTTCTTAGTGTACGTAACCATAACTTCAAGACTTGAAGGGTTTTTTATGAACACCCTGTATATAAAAAATTGTTGGAAATTAGGTTTATGTTTTCTTTTACTGCAATTATTGCTTCTAAATAGTTTACAAATCACAATTTAATATAAAACGTGCTGTTGAAAGACATTATAAAATATATGTTGACATATTTAAAAACACGAAAATCAATTATTTCAGGGATATGTAGACTTTCAATTCTATTGCATATTATAAAGAACTACTACCCACAATGAAGCAGTCAACAAGCCTGACTTGAGCACTGTATAAAAAGCTGAAGAACAATGGAGTTGCTTTACCGGGCACACCCATCTTTGACATTTTCCACACGTCTTCTTTGTTGATTTATTGCGACCTCTACCGCAAAGAAAACATTTTCCTACTTCAGCAACTTGTTCTCTAGGTACAGGTACGGATTATCCCTTACAAATTCTGTATCACTGTGTTCAACAGTTTCTTCCACTACATCTTCCTCACGTTCGTCTTCATCCTGTTCACCAAGTACACTTTCACCATCACTTTCATTTTCCATCTCCTTTAACCATATTCGTAACTGTTCTCTATCACGTTCTGACATGTTTGTATATATTAATCAACAAATAAAATACAGAAAAACAAATATGTACAAAAAAAATTGAAAAAATATTTGGTACGCCAGTGGTCGCACAATCTACAATAGTAGTACACTCCGAGATTTCACGATTTAGGGCGAGTACGTGACAGCTAGAAGAGTGAAACTAGACTGGGTTGTTGGGAGGGGTGTGGGGGAGAGGTACAGTGACGCTCAAGGTCGGAAGTTAAACCTAATAATGAACTATTAACAGATCAGTTGTAAACAACAACAAAAACTTTTAAATAAAAATGTATAACATGAGTAAACTTATACTATACATTAAATGTTGTAATATAAAGATTATAAAGGTTGTTTGCAATATAAAATTAATAGGACCAAAAATGCATGAGGCTAGACAAATAAAAAAATCTTAGACTATGATTCAAAACAAGATTTTACAATCAAATCAATAAGTAATTATAGACTCTAATTTAGGCTTTGTACTTTATATTTGGAACATTGTAATGAGCAATTAAGACTCGTAATATTCAAATAACAAATACTCATTAATATTTAGCTTGATAGTAGCTATCTTGTTATGTCAAGGTTAGTAGTAACTGAATTATTTACTGTGAATGCACTAATCTTTCAATTTCTCTTTGTAATAGTAAATAGTAACAATGAGTGTATATCCGTGCATGTTTTACAAGTTTATACTGTAGAAATAAAAAAGATTTAAGTATGTTAAAGATTTATTTTAAACTTGCTAGGCTATTTGATTAAATATTTAATTTGTCTCATATGTAGGCCTAAATATTTTTGTATTAATATAATCACATTTATTTTTTAAAGAGTGTTTTGATAGTAAGATTCATATGTAAGAGTTAATAAATAAGATAGTTAATTGATAATCGTATTTGTAAAGTAAAAATGCCACAAACAGTTAGATGTGCCGATTTTTTAATCCATGTTTGCGAGATGCAAGATGTTATAAAATTATACTATTCAACAAGATGTCGTTAAGAGTTTACAAATGAAAGTTTACAATGTACAAAACGCACTTGTTGCCTGTACTTTAATGAATTGATGGATATATTAGTTTAGGAAAGACAATGTATTTATTTGTATGTACCTGATAGGATTATATGTACTTACGGGAACGACGATTTTGGAGGCTAAACATTTGTGTGATTTCCCAGCAGTCAGCTACCAAAAAAGGAATCAGCCCTCTTTAGAGCAAGTAAAATTATACAGACTTGCAAAAGGTTTAAAATCGATTTATTTACTTTCTATTTAATCAGAACTTTCCTATAATTTTTTACCTGGTTTCCTTTACTATTTGGACCTTTTAACATTTGTTTATGCCGCCAGCTGGTCAATTAAAATTTATCTCTATAAGAATATCATTGCAACATTGATGCCATGTAGGGCAAAAATCTATGGAAATTTAAAAATCTAGCTCCATTACGACTTTTTTTAATTAAATTATAGCTCAAAATTATCTTCTTAATAAAAAATGTTCATCAAAATCTGTCAAGTAATAAGTTAATAAAGTGAGTGAGCTAACTTTCCCGATTTTTTTTATATATAGGATATAGGTTATGGTGTAGCAATGTTGTGAAGCTTTGCTATGATGAAACTAAACTGTACAGAAAAAATATGATTAAACCGTTTATTACATATCTAAGTCAGAACTAAACTAGACTTGGACGAGTAGAACTGAGTTCAGATCAACATATGTATTTCAATCCATCGATACCTCATCAGTCTAGTTATATTACTGTTTTAAATTAAGATAAAACTAAACAGATTATATTTCCTAAACATTGAAAGTGCAAGGAGTTGACAAGTTTAGTATTGTATTATTATTATTATTTTTACTCTTACTTAGGATAGTAATAGAAGTGATTTATAAGGTGAATGACATAAACATGGACCAGCATATATTTTTACTATGTTAATATTCTGTTAGAATTCGTAACAAGTGATTTGTGATACAATTGAGGTTCTATTGTGATAATAGTCTACAGACTACTTGAAAGAAGAGAAAGTTTATTCGATTTAACCCTCCAGTACACGTAGTAAACTGTAACACTGTTCACCAGTTCACTGAGTCCGCTAATACATTGTCTAGCAGCGCTATTTGCAGTGTGCGACCATGTTTATGCTCTAATTGACGCCATTAAATAGTGTACATTTTTATTCTTAACTAATTAAATAATGTATTTAGTAAGGATATGGGATAAGGTAATAGGAACCACAGCCATATAAATTATTAGTTTTTATATAATATTGATTTTTCGGAAATGAGGACTCTCACTCCGTGACGTGTGCACTAGAGGTTTAAATAATATTTAAAAAAAGAAGCACCATAGATCTGATTTTTGCAGTGCGACAAATGATCGAGAAGTATTGGGAATATGACAAGAAGTTGTTCATGGTGTTCATAGATGTGGAAAAAGCATATGATACTGTTAACAGAAGTAGTATATGGGAGAGCTTGAGGAGGATAGGAATAGATGAAAGAATGATTGGATGGATGAAGGAGTTATATAGGACACATAGATGTAGGGTTAGAACTAGTATGGGGAATACTGAGTGGTTTGAAGTAAAAAAGGGGCTGAAGCAAGGGAGTGTTTTATCACCAGTTTTGTTCAATGTAATAATGGAGGTGATGCTGAGGGAAATTAAGGAGGATATAGGAGGAGGGGTGAATGTGATGTTGTTTGCGGACGACATTATGTTGTGGGGGGAAAGTATAGAAGAAGTGCAGGAGGTATTGAATAAGTGGAGTGTAAAGATGATGGAGAGAGGTCTGAAGGTGAGCATGGAGAAGAGTGAGGTGATGGTGGTGGGTAGAGATACGGACCTGGGAGGGGTCGTGGAGTTGAATGGGGAGAGCTTGAAGAAGGTGGAGGAGTTTAAGTATTTGGGAACAGTGTTATCGAGCAATGGGAAAATGGAGCAAGAAATAAGTAACAGATTGGAAGTGGGTGGTAGGTTTTTTGGAAGCGTGAAACACCTGGTATGGGATGGAAGTGTACCGCAAAGGGCCAAGGTAGCAATGTTTAAAACTTATTATAAACCCATGGTGACGTATGGAGCTGAGACGTGGAGATTATCGGAAAGGGAGTGGAGTAGGATACAAGCGGGGGAGATGAGATTTCTAAGAGCCATCAAAGGCAAAACACGAAGAGATAGGATCCAGAATGACGAGATAAGAAGAGGTTTAACTGAAGAGAGTTTGAGAATGGGGGTGGAGAGGTCACGGTTAAGATGGTACGGGCATGTGAAGAGGATGAGACAAGAAAGAATACCTAGAAGAATGGAGGAGATGGAAGTGGTGGGCAGAAGACCCAGAGGAAGACCTAGGGGAAGATGGTTGGATGGCGTGAAAGTCGATGTGGAGAAGAGGGGGGTTGTGTGGGGGGAGGTGATGAGAAGAGAGATGTGGAATAACAAACAGGAATGGAGAGGCTTGGTGAACGCCCGAACCCAGGAGTGAACTGGAGCGGGTTTCCGGATATGTATGTATGTATGTATGTATGTATGTATTTACTTTGTACTCACCACAATTAAGTTGCTTAAAAGTGGTATAGAAAAACATTACATTAATTGGACTATGAGCCTTCATGATAAGAAACATACTGCATACAAGAATATTCTAAAAACAAATCAGTGTATTAGTACCGTACAGGGAAATATGTTTAACAGCCTTAAAACTATTCAAATAGTTTTGTAACAACACTATTAACCTGCTGAGTCTTAGGCCATACAAGTGGCTTTTTCAAAGTGGTTCAATAGAGTTTGATTACGACGGGAGGGCTTGTTTTTTAGTGAAAAATATAAAAATTAAAATAAAGGATCTAAAGGAAATAGTTATTTTCAGAAAAATATTTTTTCATTATGGCTATAGTGTATATTTTATGCTGAAAATGAATGTATAATTGTTTTTGTGGTAAAATTATAATTTTTACCTATAAATACTCTTTTAAGTACTTACTGGGTAGCTACCTTAACACATCCTTCACAAATTTACAATTTGCGTTAAAATACTGGTCCCTGGCCTTCTGGGTGGCCTGCCAGCCTAACCTCCAGCAGAATAATATATATACAAATTAGTCTTTAGTAGTTTCTTGCATTACCTTTGTATATATGACTGCCTAACGTGATTCACTATAAAAGTAGTTTTTCCATCAAATAGTTTTCACTAATAAAAATCACACCAAATTATATAAAAAGGTGTTAAAAATCTTTAACCCTTTCAGTAAGGTGTGTTCAGAAATGCCAGACTATTTTGAGCAATCTTGTGTTTTTTTTAAAAAATCTGCATCTCAAATAATAAAATATGCACTTTCAAACCATGCACTCCTACCTTCAGGTAACTCTTCATATTGTGTTCTCGCTTATGGGTAATCATGACCTATCCATAATTAAAAAATAAGTTCTAACAATAACTAAAGGCATAGCAGATAATCAAAATGATACAAGGTAAAAAGTTATGTATCAAGTAAATTCACTAAGAAAACAACTCTCAGTACAATAACTTGTAACAACGTGCACTGTCTATCAGCTGACTACCTACTTGGTCAGTTTTAATCTGACATTTACTAACAATGAATTTCATAATAAGTAGTATATTGTATGAAAGAATGTTTCTTTAATGGTAGACTGATGTCAATTATAGTACATGCATTAATTTTTTGTACTAGTAAACATAGTTTTATGAAACATCCAAAAAATAGAACATTGGCACTGAAAGGGAAATAACAGGAATGTGAAAAATACTATAAGATGTGTAATTGGTTATTCAAATTTTTTATTTTACTAACCGTGATTTCTGCAGGATAGAAATAGGCCCTATCTTGTGAAAATACAGGAAACTCTCAACCCATTTCAGACAAGTTTTGTATTTTGTTTGGGGGGTGGAAGCTATATAATTACTGACTAAGTTACGCACAGATCATCTCATATACTTAGAGCATTATTTATGCTTCATATTTATAAAGGATGACAAACACTATTTAGAACGTATATTATTTTAAGTATTTTAACCCTCATAGTCAACCACAATGCCTGAACATTACTACTTTAATATTGCAAGAACAAGTGGTGAATAGTGAATGGAGTAAGATGTAGGCCAAGAACTCATCATACAGAACTAGAAACACACTTAATACAAATTACAGTACATGCAGCTCCACAATCAAAACAATAGATTATTAGATTATGAATTTTGTATGCTTGCCTGAATTTGTAGGTATTAACCCTTTCGGTACCACACAAAAAATAAAAACTATACTAAGGAATACCAATGGGTATAACCAATAGACTGAGGGTTACCGGGCTCTTTTTAGCTGATTTACACCACTTTACATATTTTCCCTACATCTTTCTTATTTATGATCATAAACCAATAATTTTTTTAATAGTATTACCTAAAATAAAATTCTATAACATTATACATAGTAAGCCTACTTTTAAGCAGTACACATATCAATGCTGTTATTCGACATTCCGTTTCAACCAACATGATCACCGTAAAAACGTCTGATTTTCCGAGATAGTTGGGACCGGAACTGACTTTTATACAACGAAAATTGTTTAATTTGTTACGGAATTTGATAGTGTAGTACATGTACTGTATTACGTGAATTACGTAACAATACAATACAGCAATAAGTAACTGGTCAGCTACTGCATTTTTGAATGAGCAGATTCAGTAATTTTGCTGCTCACCGTCCGACCTTACGTTTAGTTTTAGCACAGGCTGTACTGTGTGAGTATTTATAAGAAGTGTATTTTTAGAATTATTGTGCATAAGTGTTTAATTTTATATTTAGTACATTTTGTTCAAATATCTTTCATATTAGGTATCGTTATATAACTCTGTATTTTGCACTTATAGATTATACTGTACTGACATTTTATTACATTGTATATCTTATTGTTATCAGTTTTACTTTGTGTTCTATAACCCAAAGTAATGATTTTTAAACAGTTAAGAAGTGTTAATTCTTAATAAAATGCATTAAAGTACGAGGCGTGTTTGTAAAGTAAGTACCGTTTTGGAATTTCGCCATTATAGCGCTGCAGTCGGCGTTTAGGGCACGCACGCTGGGTACTACTATCTGTTGGCAAGCCACAGCCGCCGTTATTCAACTGTATTTAAGGTCGATTATAACTGTTTAAAATTCCTCTCCCAATGACAAATTCCGCCAACTATGAATTATGCGCTGTGTAAGTTTTCATAACGCTAAGGGCGTGAAAGCAGATGACATTCCTCGTGAATGTGTCACCGTGACAATTCGCTTTTAAAAATCATAACCATCACGATTCTAGTGCTCTAGGAATGTGAGAGAACTGGTTCAACATTTATTTTTGTGATTATCGGTCAACATTTTGGGAACCTAGCGTAAGTAAAACGCTCGGTACTTTACATTTCTGTCACAATTTCATAAATTGCATTTCTTGGCATTTTAAGATACACTACATAAGGGTGCAGTTGTAAACCATCTGTTTACTCTGACTCTTTTTCATCAATGTTTTGCAACGAGTCATCAATAATGAGTGAAGGTTTCCCACTTTGTGCCTCATCCTGCACATACGTACGGCCACCTTAAAAGCTCTCACTCATTTCCATACCATCGTATCACTCATTCTGTTTTCTCAATAAACTTCACAGATCTTACATGAATGTCAGCTGCTTTCATGCTTTTAGCGTTACAAAACCTATCATAACATATACTTTACAGTTGGTGGCATTTTTAATCGGAGGAGGAATTTTAAACAGTCATAAACAACCTTAAATACAGTCGAATTGGTCTATAATGGTGGCTGTGGCTTGCCAACGGATAGTAGTACCCAGCACGCATGCGCTGAACGCCGACCGCAGCGCTACAGCGATGAGATTCCAAAACGGTACTTACTATAAAAACACGCCTCGTACTTAGTTATAAAAAAATTAGCCTTTTTATTGCTCCCTATTATCCGACACTCACTTATCCGACATCATCACGGCCCATATAAGTTGGTTAAGCAAAGTTCTACTGTACAAAATTGTACTTACAAAAATTTTTTTTTTTTTTACTTTAACATCAAATGTTTCCTTCAAAAAAATTATTACCAGTCAAAAAATGAGTTACTGAACTGAGAACCGAAACTAAAACTATATACAGTCAAAAAGTTTTATATAGTTTTTATTAAAATAAACATTTGTATGGCACTAAAAACAAAGTTAGCATTTATGGTTTGGTAAGGATTGTGGATGCACACCCTTAGACAACTTTTTACCCTAGAATAATGACTTCTAAACCAACTAACAAACTTAAAGTAACTAAACTCGCTAACAAATATTACAACCTATAAAAGGTAAGTAAAGAACATAGTAAAACAAATATGCAATAACAGTGAGTGATCGTATGAATTGAAACAAATAGCTGACTTGTTCCTCTCTAAATCAGCTGTTAACTAAGAAAAAGTAGAAATATAAATAAATATATATTCAAACTCTATGTAAATTCGTGATAAATTTCATATTACATATGATTGGTATCATTGTAATAAAACAAATATAATATAAGTTACATAGACAGATGACTGTGAATGATCATATGAAAACAAACAAACAGATGACTTATCAATACCTTCTAAATCTACTGTTAACAAAGAAAATATAGAAATATAAATTCATAAATATATATTCGTAATCAATATTTATTTGTGATTAATTTCATATTACATATGATTGGTATCGTTGTAAAATAAGAATTTTATTTTTTTTTAATCTGAGCGTCCTGATATCAGGATATTAGTATTTCTTGACCGCCCAGGCCATGTCCGGATATCAGGACATCAGTACAGAAAGGGTTAAATCCATACAGCCTAAACCAACTAGTGATGAAAAGTGTATTAAGTTAATATAAAATGTTGCATTTGATTTATTTAGGAGTTAAATATAATGATTCAGCTAAAAAGAGTTTATAAGAAGTATTATCGTAAAGACTGTTCAGATTGTTGTAACAAACATAATACAATGTATTCTATTATTAATGCTGAGCTATAATTAACTACTTTTGCATTCTCAATTCAAGAAAATCAAACCAGTACAATTTGTTGACTCAATTTTCAATAATAGGCTACTGTAAACATGTTATAGATAATGTAGCCTATGAGATTTTAAGAGGAATATAAAAGTACAGTGAAATTTAATTAATTAACAAAATGTGTTGAGACGCAATTTTAAACAATTATTATTTCATCAAACAAAGGTCGGGTTCTTTGGCATTGGTAACTGTCCATCGACTCACAGCTGACTACCAAAACAAAATTCAGACAAAGGAATTCTCCAACCAAGATAATTTTCTTACTACGCAGTTATTTAAAACTTAATTTTAGTAAAATGCACTCTATGAGACTAGCGAATTGAAAATACAATTAACTTGCACACCTACCCTTTCAAATGTTACAAAATTAGCGACTTATTGCTATTAACAGACAACACTGGCTGCCATTGTGCCATTAATGGCAACCTTTTTACAGCTGTTGACTTGAAAATGTGAAGCTGTGTTTACAAATAAATACAGCTGGAAGGATATGTGAAAATATATTACAGAAATTACATATTCTATTGATATCTCTATAATTAGATGTCCATTTAAACTAAACAAAATAAATTTAATATACTTACAACATAATTTTACTTCACTATCCTTCGTGAAACAACACTCTAAAACTGAACCACTTCAACTACTGAATTTTTGTGTTTGCTTGCATTTCTTGTTCTAAAACATTGCCTTGCTTTTCTTGTTTTCCTTTTAATCAACAATTTGCACTATTATTTTCCATAGAGTACTCATACTATAAATATAATTTTTAACTGAACAAAGTATAGGATTCTAATTATTAGTTCTATTCTACTGAAGTTTAATAAACCCAAAAACTCTAATGAAGTATATCAATACAGATGGAAAAGAGGTGATTAGTTAATATAAAATATAAATTTGGTCATGTTAAAATAATAAGCGAATAAATACATGCATTATGATGGTATTTTTGGTACAAGAAATTACACTATCCCATCACATTATTCTTCTATCATAGTTTCAGCGACAAGAAAATAACTACCAATATCAGCTCTATTATCTGAAAAACTTCCAAATACTGCTTAAAATAATCTTATATTATATTGTTCCGAACTGCAATCTTAAGAGCTTATATTTATAAGCATATGGATGAGTTTTTAATGATTCGAAATCTACAATGGGTAATAGAATCGGACAATCGACATAGATTATTATAACCAATTGAGTCAATAGATCTTAAGCGGTAAGAATGGGGACCAGAAACTACGCACCAGAAACTATTGCCAGTGGGTAGTTCATAGTAGTCTGGGGAGATGACCCCAACTCAAGATATAAAACATTTCAAATAAACATACATGTGTGGTGTTGCTAGAAACGTTTTGAATAAAAAAAGCTACTCAATTGTAGAAAAAATTTCATCGCCAGTGATAATTCTCATCACTACCATAGGAAGAATGTATTTCTTCTTAAGCGTGTTTGATCGAAAAATACTTTTGAAATTTAGTTTGTCTTGTTGTAAGAAATAAGCGTGTTGAGGGAAAATTCAAAAAACTTGTTTACAGAGATTTGGGCTTTCTTGGTTCTTAACTCATTAAGAAACCGTGTAATATATTTTATTCAAATTTTAAGAATATAGCGGACAAATGGTACAAACCAACCTAGAGGAAATTAAAACTAATAATACAAAGAATATTTTTGTAAGTGTAACCAATTATTACTTTATAAATGAAGTCTGTACGAATTTCGAGTTGAAATTTGTACCGTTACCTTTGGCCGAATAAACAGATTATTATTACATAAAATCTTTATTGATAAAGTTTACAATAAATTAGGGAGTTATTCCCGGTTGTGCTCCGGACATGTAGGAAGAGTACTGTTAACTCTCCCATGCCCCCAGCAAGGCATTCACTCTGCTACTCGAGGCGAAAGTGGCGTCGAAACGTTGAACTAAACTCCATCCAGCGCCAATTTTCAACAAATATTTTCAAAACAAATATAACGTCCTTTTAAACGGTTTAGATTGATAAAATATAACTTTACAATTTTAATTTGTCCTGGCATCGGAGTTCTCCTGATTTATGAAGGAGGACATTATAATACGGAGTTTGGAATACGATGGGGTGAAGGTTAGGGATTATTTCTTTTTTATTCTACGGTGTCTCATTCTCATTCTACGGTGTCAGTGAGTATTTGGAGTTTGATTATGGCATGATTGATATGTATTTTAGTGCATGAATTATTTTATCATATATTTATTTAACTTTACTGATTGCTATTTTTTGCATCTAAGCACAATTATTCATTTATTAGTTGTAAGCCTTGTGCATGTTAGCCCAAATAATTTGTCAGTTTGTAATCCTTTGCGTGTAAGCCCTGGACACATACTAGTTTATAAGCCTTGGCATGTTAGCTTAATTTATTCATTAGCATGTTAACATTTTATATTATGACGAAACCTATTGCTGATTGTATATTGCTGAATGGTAAATAACTATTGTCTAAAGACATGACATTGTTAAAAATTCCAAATTCATGACTTGTTGTACCAGTATATCAATTAATCTAAGGAGGCAGTTTGAACATACCTCTCATCAGAACGTGGCGTTTTTTGTTAAACACAAATTCATGTGAACAAGGAGAATTAGATTCTGCCTCTCCCCACACAGCACCACTGAATTAGAGATTTAAGACTTTACCAAGTAATAGTTGACACACGGCCATTATAGATTAGACAGCTGCACACTCTAACCCACATGCAGAGCCCTGATTTGTTGTGTAATGTTTGTCATTGATCGTAACATACACGTACTCTCAACCATACACGCTTATGATCCACCCATGTATCAAACACCACTGAACGTATATGGGTGAGTGGGTGGGAGGACTTGTATGTTTTTTTGATACCACCATCAACATACCACCATCAACAAGAATAGCTTTATGCTTCGCACCTAAATGAGATTCAAAAAGAATATCGCTGGTTAAAATTCATTAAAATGGCAACTTCTCAAGGAAAGTTGCACGAGAAACCGTATCAATGCCCAAATAATATCATGAAGCTTACTACACACACTAAACTCACTATTTAGGCCTTTAAAACATCTTAGTTTAAAAATACAGAACTACATAATTTCTACTCCAGTTTTAGAGAGACAAACAAAACATAATAGGATATAACAGTGTAAAAGTAAGCTATAAGCTGGTAATTAATCACAAGCTAAATGTATTTACATATTATATTTATCATATTAATAAGCCTAAAGTTACGGTATCCAGCTTTGTTAACTCTCTTAAAAATTGGCAAACTACCTTTTATTACGTATGTTTGCCAATTTAGTACGTGTATAGGTGGGTGGGTGGGTCATTACCACAGTACATATCTGAGTGGGCGAGTGGGTCATTACTAAAGTATGTGGGGTCGTGTTACGAACACAGTGAGTGACTGGGTTGGCATGTGAAGCGAAGCGTGCTGGGGCGTCCCCTAGTATTTTCTAGGGTACTTAGAGTATTAGTAGTCAACGTGTACTCTAAATATCTTGAATACATTCAACTTCTTAAATATATACTTACTGGACGCAATGGTACAGTATATGTTGGGTTTATGGTCATCCATTTGGTCTAGAAAAGTGGTAAGATGGCTTATAGTTGTAGTAAGTGGGTGAGAGATGTACCACTGTACGTGCTACAATACACGTGCAGTGGTATTGATCCACACACTCAACCATACACGTGATGTGGTAATCCGCGCACCCATACACCAGCAGTGGTGACCCGCCCATCCATACATGTGCATTACTCCAGCTTGGAAACATAAGTATTATTACTACGTTTGAGTAGGGATACAACTTAACATATTTTATCAACGGTGTTTGTTAAACCCATCACATACTGTTATTAGTAATAAACGAGATAATGTAAGTGCATGTTTTTGGTGTGTGGTGAAATGTATAGTTTGTTTATTGTTTACGGTTGAGGAATATTGTAATAATCATATCTGGCTGCTTGATTTTTTTACTTTTAAATATTTTTAAGGCTATTAAATTAACTTATTATATTTTCAGACCCGTTATTTTCACATTCACTATTATAACTAAGTCATAATTAAATATGCTTGTTCAGTTCATTAGTGAACCATGAAAATTATTAGATCATCACTTAAACAACATAAGTTTATTTCTAAGCACTTGATATGATTTATTAACAATTTTAGTGAAATTGGAAATATAAAATATAACAATTTACAGTATGAGACGTGTCAACTAGAGAAAGAAATCAGCGCAGATAAAAACCATTTAACATTATTTCTTCTAATGACAGTTTTAATATTTTGTAACCCAAGCTGAGCATTATGAAGCGAGGCCTTCTGAACAATAGAATCTCTATTCGAGACAAGATTTGGGACAACATTAGTGGTCAAATGATTCTTGTGAGTATTATTTGTAATACAATTGTCATGTACGAGCTACCATTAATGTCTAAATAGTCATGTGCTATTGTAACCTTGAGTTCAAGCAAGCTTAAAAAATGTCAAGAGTTTGATCAGATTTGTAATCATCAGAATATTAATGTCTCCACATAAGGTTCTTGAAAATGGAAACTTTTTTAGTGTTCTTAGTTGTGTTATTCTTGAAGTAAGATCGCACTGTGATTATATTTTAAGACTATATCAGAGTAGTTTTAGTTTTGGCAATGTTTTAATCAGTAGTAAGCTGAAGTTATGAATACAGAACAGCGAAACTAAATTTTGTGCTGTACGTTACTCCAAATTTATGGGCAAGGAAAGCAATAGAACGGTTTCATCTAGCTAATATTTATGTTTTGTATAGTTTTGTTGTACTCTATGAATGACGAACATCTGTTAAAAATCTATGTACATCTGTCTCATTTTCGTGTTTTTTGTGTGTGTAATAGTGCCCCCTGTAGGTTCAGAACACAATCAAATCAACTCAATATTTTTTTGGCCTGAGAGTCGATGAAGACGAAGATATAGAACTGTCAATTCTAATTGTATAGTTGGAGTAATAAGTTACTCATTCATAGCACATACTATTGTAGTGTCGATATTCCAATAATTTAATTAGTATCATATAATATTATAAAAATGGTAAGTTTTACTATTTTGTTTACTACTATGATACAATAACATTTTTCACTGAGAACATATTGTATCTAATTTTCATCTAACTTCTGTTTCCAGTTTATGTCAAAACCCTGATAAGTAATGTCTGTTTTCAGTCGTTTGCAGAGAAAATAGGAAGCTTAATGCAAAGGCCAAATGAAGACCCAGTTCCCAGAGATGATGTCCCTTGGTGGATGAAATATGCTGGTAGAGGATTAGGCACTGTTGGTGGTGGAAGTAAGTTATTATTAATATTTTATTCATTTAGGGGTTACATTGCATACAGGCCTAGATATGGGTATTTCATTTTAACACAAATTATTGAATATAGAGGAAGATAAAAACCTCTATTTGGGCCTGTAATATCCAGCTTCATATCCTGCCTAACAGGTACAATATTGTTAATCCAGATTTAAAGGTGAGATGCCATTACAACTTGTTGCATATTTTAAGGTGAATATGAATGGTCTGTGTAGTCAGTTTACCAACTAAGGTAGAGTCATTTTGTAAGATCCATTTTTAATATGGGTCTTTTAAGAACCTACGGTTAGTCTCCAGTCAATTTAGAACCGATTTTCATTTGATATAGCTACAAGCAAATTTAATTGATTGATTTGCTAATACCCACAAATCATAAAAAAAACTTAACCTAACGTATCCTAACCACTAATAACCTAACATCTGTTAACCAAGAAATTTTGTTTACATTCTGTCAGGATTTGCCTTGTGGTTTCACATTGAAGTGATACTAAAGCTTTCCAATATCAATTAGGTCTAGAAAGTTGTTGTTTTTGGCTTCGTATGTTGTAATTTTTTCTCAAAAGATGAATTTGCAGATATTTTCTCAGGAGAGATGGTCGGCAGGTATACTGGAGGCTTGGATGTACTTAGGTTAGCTTTGTAAAAAGGGTTTTAACCCTTTTAGTGCTGTGCCGCCTGGCCTATGGATATACCCAAAAGTGCTAAGTAGTTTTGTGCGTAAATGTAGTTTTGGTAAAACGCTTATAGATTTGTTATTTGTTGTCATATCTTCATAACTTTGTTTTGTATTGTAACACAATAAAAAGAGAATGACGTAGCCCTATTAAGATTTGTTTATTAATAACAAATATTAATAAGGGTAAGTATTTTTTATTTATAAAACAATTAAATAACTTGTTTTAATCTGCATTTTTTTTAATTTTTGTAATTATGAATAAAATAAGAGTGCCTAAATATTTTTTTTATTTTTTTTTACCTATTCCATTGTTAAGAGCATCTAAAGTATAACAAATTTCATATATTTTCAGTTCATTTTTATAAAAAAAATAAGGAGTATAGAGGAAATATAACAAATATTGTCCTCGTAAAAATTAGTTGACCTAGATCTTCCTTAGCGTAAAAAAAAATATAAAATGTCGATTGTTGACAATCGAATGGCCATATATAGATTCTCTAATACCTTTGGAATAAAATGACATCGATAGCAGCCAGTAAAATAAAAAAAGCCTGTCGTGTGTTTTTATATATATATATATATATATATATATATATATAAAATACGTAGCGTCTACTATATAGATGCTGTAGCACTAAAGTGGTTGAAGGGAGAAAATTTTATATTTACAGCAAAACAAATTGTGAGGGTTGCTCGTAAAGTATCCATTACATTATGTGTTCACTGTGCGGCAAAACCAGTGCCATACATTCCGTGATGGCAAAACCAAGTATAGATTCTGAAATCTTGAACATTTAGCTATTTTTCAATGTAGTCCCCGTCATGATCAATACAATTTTGGATTTTGCAATAGAAGCTTTATCATTAATCTCTTCCCCTGACTTATATAGTAAGGAATCTATAGCTGCTCTCAGTCCTTCATCACTTGAGGATTTTATTCTCTCAAAGTGCTGTTTCAAGTTGAGGAACAAATAGGAGTCACTGGGGCAAATAGGAGTCACTGGGGACAAATAGGAGTCACTGGGGACAAATCAGGACTGTAAGGAAGATGGTGATCATCAACAATGATTTTCCACCCGAAATTCGTGATGAGATATGTCGTGGCTTGGGCGACGTTAGGTCAGGCATTATCATGATGCAAACAAATGCCTTTTGTCAGCCGACCTCCCATTTTTTTTGTTTAGTCCAACAAAATCTTGTCCACTGTAGTCTTAAAAATTCCCTCTATCTGTTTGTAAATCTCCTACACAGTCATACGCTGATCCGCAAGCAAGTTTCTTAACTTTCGTTACAGTACTGTTTCTTTTGAATGAAACTGACGGACAGCCATAGATGGCCTTGTTGTGCTCGTTTGTTCAGCCTTCTGTTAACTCCCTACACCACTTACACATATTTTTTTACATCTATACACAATAGTCAACTAGTAGTGGACTTAAAAAGTGGTTGACCCCTTTAACCATAGAAATTTAATCACAGACTGCAATTCACACTTTTTGGGAATGTTGGTTCTTCCTTACATCGGTAACAGCTGCAAAGCCAAGACAGTGTCACAGAGAATTGGGGACCAGTCAGTACAGTGGTGGGGGAAGCAAGGAACACAAAGCTGTTGTAAGGTATATGCTAGCTCGATCTGTCGCAATGGGAGCTCTTTTAAGACCTTAATTGACGGATAAACCTAGTGTTCAGCACATAAAAACACACTTAGTAATGAAAGCTATAAAATAGCCATTAAAATGTCCATTTTTGCTTAAGGGAAAACCAAGTAGTTTACCGTGCCATGAAATCATCACCACTGACAATCAATTTTCAACCTCTCTAAAAACAATAATTTTTTATTTTCTTCTTTTTTTTTACAAAAAAAGTTGTTATTTGTTCAAGATGTTATTTTTATTAAGCTTGTATATGTTGTAATGAGAATTTACAACAATGTAAAATGAAATACTTGACTAATAACAACTTCAAGTATTTGAAGAGCTGATATATTATAAAATTTATAATTAACGTGTAAATTGACATTTAATGTCAATTTAGGAAAATTTAGTAGCTTATAATGAGATAATCGATTGCTAATACTGTAGCTAATCAATATTCAGTTCTAAATCATTAGGAGGGGGGGGAAGAGAGGCACTTACCTCACTGTACTCATAGGCATTGGAACTAGGAGACTATCATCTTACAGATTGTCTTAAATTCTGAACCGCATATATTGGTCAGATTTTTTGCTAACTGATAAAAAGGCTTTTTACCCAGTTTTCTCCCTTGAACACATATCTGAACTCTGGCCACTAAAACACACACAACATTTTCCTAATAGTGCCTCCTAATAGATGACAACCATTGGGCGAACGCTGTCTTAATATGAAGATGACTGAGAACAGAATCTATCACAATGTCAACAATACATCCAAGTATAAACAATAGAAAAATGGATCAGTCATGTGATTGGGGAGTCTAAGTTTAAACTATGGATCACAAGTTAATCAGTGCCCATTGCCTTCCTTTCAGGGGGATTGGTTAAACTGATGGTCTTCATTTAATCGTAGAAACAGTTGTTGAATGGTTAAAAAACCTAAATTTAGCTCTGTTACAGGAGATCAATACTTAAACATTAAGAGACAAGTACTTTGTACTGTAGATTTTATTAAGAGTTCTTTATTAGCCTAATTTTTTTATTATTTTGTTAGCTGGCCTATGAAACTCATATGATATGTATAATAGACAGTAGAGTTTATTCGTTATCAGACAAATACAGTATTTACATAAACATTGTTAATAGATTTAAAAATACAATTAATCCATCATAGAAAATTTACAACATTAGTTTAATATAGTATTATTTAAACAAAAGTATCACAATTGAAATTCAATATTGTACAAAGCAGTCCACTTAACAGATAAAGTAAGACAGTAATGAAAAATGTACTAAAATTATCAGTGGATCACATCTTACAGCACTCTGCTACTAGTGTTGGCCAGAATTTTTGGCCAATCAAGAGTTTTGTCCTATTTTAAATAGACTTTTGTTCACATCTAACAAACAATCATATTCATCATCATATATTGTAGGCCTATTGCCATTTGCATTATTAACACAGTTGTAATATATTTTTTTTTAATATAAGGCCAATTGTACTGTCTTCAAAAAGTACTGTACTGTGTAATAAATTTGTTTTCTGTTATAGTAGACATAATATTATTGTAGTTTATTTTATCTATGATGGATTTCAGTACACTTAAACAGTACAGTGTAATATAATTTTAATACAGTAGGGATTTAAAAAAATGCTGTTATAATCTGTATATTATGATAGTATAATGTAATTTCTTTAACTGTATTTACAATAGGGATACTGCACTTGTTGGTTTGAGTTTCTTAACAAATTCAATATCGCTGGCCTCATCTTATCACTTTCTAAAAACTTAGACATGGAGAGCGCATTCGGCAGTAAGTCAGTCATTGAATTTACCAGTTTGTGATCAACTCTAGTAACCATCTAACCCTACCGAACCGTAATTCCGATATAGTAGTGGCAGTGAAGTAACAGAAAGAGTAGTGGTAGTGAATTAATGGAAAAGGTCCAAGAGTTCTAAAATACCAAACTTAATTTTTTGATTTGTCTGTTGATTGTTCTGTCCAGAAATGTTGATCTGACCCTTTGTCTATGTGTCAATAAAGAATTGGTTCCTCTTACAATGCAAGTTACTTTTTCCATCAAATTAAAAACTACTTTCTTTGATTCTTAAATTTATTGGATATTGATTTTTGACGTTCATGGTGAGTTCAGACTGTGAGTATGGTGATTTATGGTTCCTGACCTCGTAACTTATGGAGATGGAGATGGCCTACACTTATTAAAGAACATTATTTTCCTTTACAAAATGTGTGTATTGATTAGAGATTGGTTTAAATGAAGAATATACAGTGTTTTATTACATATTTTCTAAAGAGAATAATAGTATGGGACAGTATTTAAAAAGTACCTCACTGACTAATTATATCGCCCTTATTGAACTGTTCAGTGGAACAGAAATTGGACAGATACTAATTGTGTTCTATTCATAGAAAAAGTTTTAAAATTATTTTTTTTAATTGGATTGGAAAATTTGCGGGAGATTTTCAACGCTTCAAGTGTTCTATGAATCAAACTCAACAGATTAGCCTACATTTAAAACTATGTTTTCCTCTTTTTTTACTGACTCTCCAATCAATGTATGGAAACCCTTAAACAACTACATGTGTATAGATTACAGTGGACTCTTTTGAAAGTCATGTCTTCTTATAAATTATTTTATATATAGGCTTACTCAGTTATGGCAAAATATACAAAACAAAGAACAAAATATGAAAACGTTATCAGTGAACAGTACAAAGGAAAGATTATTAACTGTAAGTGATTTTCACTCGCCAGACCTAGAATACTAGCATCTAATACATACATTTACATTTACTAATACATACAATACATTTACCACGAGTGCTCAAATAATCTTTTCCAGATCTTTAGTAATCAAAAATTTCAGTTTGTCCAGAGAAGGTTTTTTGTTGTCGTTTTCTTTCTTTTAATTTGGCGACAAAGAAGGTTGGAGAGTTGATCAACAAAAGGGTGGCCAGCCGTAGTGATTAGTCACTTCTGGCAATTAAAACATATGTATGTGGTCTTTTCCTTGTCACATTTAATCTATTGAATATTAGAAAAAAATTGTTTTAAAAAATATCTTCACTGTATGTTAAATATTTGTGTTTTTTTTCAGTTGCAATATTTTTAGGAATGTGGAACTGCTTGGGAATAATTCTTGGAAACATTGATTGCTTAGTGGGTGGCATGTGGCAGATGTAAGTTAATTATAATACGTTTATAAAAGTAAAATTTAAAGCGAAATTACTATTAGGTTTAGTTGTTATACAGTCAGCGGGGTCTTTTTACTTTGACCCTGTAGCAGTCCATCTCTACAATTCCGACTTTTTTATCCTTGGAACATGTACCATGTTTTACTTAAAAATTGATCTTATGTAACATGTCAACTAAGCATCTGAATGTTCCAAACAATTAATTGAACCAGTATTGTACAGTAATAATAATAAAACCTACTGTCGGTGCAAAAATTAAGTGTATCACAGTTTGAAGACTGTTTACTAAACAACTAAGAGGCCTATGAAAAATTCAATCATACCATTGTTTTTCATTAATTGTACTTAATGACATTTTCATTTTACAATTTTTAATAATTTTGATCTTACTAGAAGCAAAAAGTAATTGAATTTTAACTAGTTATTACTGTGCATTTTATACTTGTAATACCTATCAATGTATGGCGTTGATATATGCAAATGATGTAGGTAAATACAGGTTTTGTAACCATTCGGCACCTGCTTATCCGTTTGAATGAAGCTCATGCAAAGATGATACATGCAGTGATGAGAGGATAAGTATATATATATCTGTTTAATATATATATAAATCTGGCGGACAAGAGACAGGATCGTACAAGCCCCCACCCACACACATACTGTGGTATTGACCCACCCGCCCACCCACACACGTACTGTGGTATTAACCCACCCGCCCACCCACACACGTACTGTGGTATTGACCCACCCACACACGTACTGTGGTATTGACCCACCCGCCCACCCACACACGTACTGTGGTATTAATTCGCTAATAAACAGATTATGTGTTGTTGTTTGCTAGTTCAAGGGTTAACATTACACTTTTTCGTTATATTTTTGTTCCTCTGTTTATTGTATAACAGTAGTACTAGTATCAAAAGTTGTTTGAGTCTGAAAACATTTTTTAATTGTCATAGTAGAAAACTATATTATAATGTTACCAGGCAGATTATTTGAAGAATTACTTGGTAAAATATTTTATAAATTTCAACCATAACGTTAAAGTAAAATTTGCTAATAAATATAAAAAATATAGTTTTTTTTTTCATTGAATAATTCTTGGAAACATTGATTGCTTAGTGGGTGGCATGTGGCAGATGTAAGTTAATTATAATATGTTTATAAAAGTAAAATTTAAAGTGAAATTACTATTAGGTTTAGTTGTTATACAGTCAGCGGGGTCTTTTTACTTTGACCCTGTAGCAGTCCATCTCTACAATTCCGACTTTTTTATCCTTGGATTATTATCATTTTCTATTAAAAAAATAGAAAATAATAGTTTAGTATTGTTTCCATTTTAAGACTAAAAATTCACAAAAATTAAAACATTTTGTTTAAATTTATATTTTCTTGATACATATTATTTTTTTAGATTTCGTTTAGAAGTTCAAATTATAATTGTTTTATTTTGTGTAAAAATTATAAATTTTGTGTAGAGGAAAGTGAATAAAATACCAATACTTGATGGTAAATAAGTCTCTTGTTTTGTGGGCCTAATGATTAAAGTTTATGTGTACTGAGAAAACAAGAAGTGTATACTTGCATCAAATAGTGAGCATATTTTATGTCTTCATTTTATGATTTGTCTAACAATATTTTAGGAAGTTGCTGTATTTTTGCTCAAGGCCAAGTGATGTACTTGGCTAGAAAAATTATGGAGTTGTTCTTTTACTGAACAACTGCCTTTTGTATTTTACAAAGCTTTTGGTTTCAACGAGGTTTTTTTAGTTAATTTCAAATAATTATAGGTAACCTAAATTTAAGTTTATAAAGTAATGAACAGTTTATATATTAATGAATAAATAAGATTGTTGAGCGTAAGTGTTTTCAATAAAAATTACATTTATTATTTATTATTCACTACTTTTTACTAACAAGGAAATCAAAAAGGTTATATTTAATGTGGGGCTTAAATGGAAACAATACCCTCTTAACTTCTCAAACTACTTTTTCTTAAAACAATGTTGTTAAATATTATGTTTAAACCCATACAATATAAAATATCTTATTTTTAATGCTGTGCTTATTTCACTTTTACAAAGAATATTTATAGTATTTTTAGTAATAATGATAATTTTGTTTATTAGTTTAGCTTTAATTTAACCTAAACCAGGCAAATAAGACTGGTCAATTTACATTTATAAATTAATGAAATTGCCCTTTGAGAAGTCAACATACTTTTAGAGAAGTCTGTTAGTGTTTTTTGGACCTTTTAGGGCAGTCGCACACTGAATTGAACAGAACAGAATGCAAGGTTCTGTTGCGTCTTGTCTCATTCGTTGGTAGCCACACACTGAATCAAACAATTCAAGACGGAACGCTAGCCATCACGGAAGTTGTTTCTAATGAAGCAGTCTCACTAAATACTCCAGAGTAGTGGACTCGTTTAAAAGTACAATAATACGATTGTTTTGGCGTTTTGTAAAGTGTTTGCAGTGTTTTGGCACGTTTTGTGTCGAATATGTGCTTGGCTTACTTTTAAGATTTTAAAATTCTGGTTAAATATTTTAAATAGTAAAAAAAAAAAAAAAAAAAAAACAGAAAGTAAACGGAATGAGATAGACAATTGGCTGCATTAAGTTTTTTTTCCACACTTTTATATAGCTTTTATTTTAGAAAACAGTTGAAAAAAATTGGGAAGTTCAGAATGTAATGTGTTCAGTGTACTTTTACTTTGATGATACAAATGGAGTTCATAAAGTTTAAATATTTAATCCGTCTTTCTTATTCTCTCCATAAATTACGACAGAAATAAAACAGAGATTTTAACTTTCATATCAATAATTCTGAACAAATTCATATTTAATAGTGACTACTTTTATATAGGCCTAAATATTATTTCACAAGTGTTAAAATATATTCTCCTCTCAGTAAAATAAGAAGGTAAAAAACTTAGCGGTAAATTTTAATTCTTAATCAATTGATTCTGAATAAGATAATAGACTAATAGCTCAGTGGCGACTGGTCACTTTTATAAAAATACTATACCACAATTTTTACATGTAAAAAAGTGTCATAAAATGGGCTGAATATAGATTGGGAGCACAATTTAATCATTGGACAGTTAAATTGTAAAATCAAATAAAACTTTAATGATTTGTAAATACATGATTATTCATTTCCTTTCAATGTTACTCCATAATTTTAAAATTAATTCTATGTTATGATGTTATTTGAGTGTAGGGTTGTATAAAGGTGGATTTTTTCCATAAAATAAAAGCTTATCTACATCGACAGCACTCAACATTCTCAAATCATCATGTCTTAAATCATCTTATAAAATTAAAAAGAAAAAAACACACGAATAAAAATAATATGATAAAACAAAAATTAACTACAGAACAATAAATCAACGTGAACCAGTTCATTGTTATGTTTGTGTATATTTGTTTCTGACAGTCAGCTGTGTCATAGGAATGAGAGTAGTGCATGCGCAGTAAGTTTTGTTCACTAGCGTCTGGTCACAAGATGAAAATTCAGTGTTTAGATGTCTGCTGATGTTTTTTTGTCTTGTATGGGCAGTGTGTGACACTCCCATTTAAAACCATACAAACAGTTTCATCACAGTCGTCAGAAGGCGCCTTTGTCTTGTTCTGTCTCGTCTCGTTCTATTCAGTGTGCGGCAGGTCTTTCAAACCCCTCTACTTGTTCAAAGCACTTCTCTGACCTCTACTTGAACAAATCAAGCACTTCAAACTAATCTATAGAAATTTTGGATTTGATTTACTGAATTTCCAACTGATTACTATTTCCAATTTTAAAACCGTATATTGAAGCTACGCGATAGTGCCATTTAATATGTATGTATTATCTGGAGCTTAGACTATGAGGCCAGTAGTAGACCATATGCTAGGTTTCATTTACATCTCCTTTTAGCATGGGATCGTAAAGTTAGCCTAAATAAACATTATGAGGATTAGGTTTTATCTATAATTTTAAGATTTTTATGTACTTGTAGTAACATTTTTCAATTAAAATTTTCTTTTGTTTACAATTTTGTAAACTATCGATTGCCTGAAAATTATTTTAGAGCTTTTGATAGTACTTCTATTTGACAAAGTCAGGCCTATAGTAGCATTAAGAACAGAAACATACTGGTGAGGTGGGTTTAGGTTTAGAATTCAGCAAGTATAAATTCAGAATTTGGTAAGGTTTGGCTCTGGTGTTGGCTATTTGTACAGTTAGTCGCTGTTTCAGGCATCGCACAAATTCATTATGTGGCCTAAGTTCATTGTGGGGTTGCTGTGGCTGGCAAGGCATACATCCATTGACACGCTATGGTGATATGATAACTGTGTCTCAGACAACTTTATTTGCATCTGCTGTGTTCTGATTGGCCAAGCGCTGGTACTAGCTTTCTTGAGCTGCTATTTACAGCTGTTGCCCAATCAGTTTTTGCTCTTAATTCTTCAATGGTTTCTATAAGAGTTAGTAAATGAAATTGTATAACAAATTTATTATGGTTTTAACCCCTTGTAGATCGCTTTATTTACACGTGTACGCTCCAGCGGGTATGAATTGATCTGCGCACCAGTGCGGCGGCAGGACAGTATCAGCATGCCACAATAAAACTGCAGGTAATTGCTTAGATGTAACAGTGGGGTACCGGCAATATAGCAGTGGCAACAAATGGCGAGCCAGGTTATAGGGTGGCAGGGATGATGTTCGATTCAAAACCTAAATATCACCCACGCAGTTCGGGTGAAGAGATAACATCTGAGTCATGGAATAGACTAGACTTGGCAATAACAATACTCCTACGTGTGTTTCACTAACCTCATTGTCAGTTACTATATATAAACTAAATACAGTATTATATAACTGAACAAAATATAAACTGCTTCTTCAACTTCAACATACTACTGCAATCTATTAATAATAATAATAATATTCTTTAATGTCATTTTACAAGTAAGCGTACACTATACATAGAATTCTATAGATTTAGATGAACATCTTCCAAATGTAGTATTATATTGTTTTGATTACAATTTTATAATTCCTTCTTAAATACTGTAAGGTTCTAAAAATCAATATTATTTAGCATAAAAACTTCATTGATATTATATAAAATGGGTTTACTAGCAACCATTTATAAAACCGATTCTTAAATTGTTTTACAGAATACTTATTAATGAAACACTTTAATTTATTGTATAGCCTGAGGGATAACACAGAATGACAATTAATAGTTTTACTCAGCCTGGTATAACTTATTACTACATTATCTTTTTTCCTTGTATTGGATATTAATAACAGTTTTGGATAAACAAAATACTTTAAAAATACCCAGTTGATGAATAAAGCTGCTTACACAACCTAGTAGAGTCTCTTGTAACTATTTGGAGAATAAAGTAAAAGCAGATCGCTTATGCGAGCTCAGCTCGTCATTGTGTCGCTAGGCCCAGCCTCTGCATGCGAGCTGAGCTCATCCACTGCAATGGGTTAAGTATTATAATTGTGATTGTATATTATGTAGATAAGATTGTTTCTTTTAATAACAATATTTATTTTACAACAAACAAAGTATAGTAAAAATTGTTATAGGCCTACTAAGTTCTGCTATAAGTACAGTAATAGGTTTTGATAGTTCTTCTGATCACTTTCTTTTGCAACCTAAAAGTTTGTTTTACTAGAGCACCTCAAATAAAGAATTGAATGTCAAAATTACTTTAAAACAAACTAAACTATACAAGTTTTAAAGCATTCAGATTTATGATGTTTACCAGCCTCCTAACAACACTGAAGAATGTTTTGTTGTTTTCATTTCAACTGAAATAGAATCCAAAATGACATCCAGAAAAAATCAGAAGTTGTTTTCTTGATATCTTTCCAAGAAATACATATTTGCGTTTTATGCTTTTGTCTATTTTTTATTTTTTAACTGAGGTTAAAATTTCAATCTTTTGTCTGAGTCACCATAATACATTCAACATTTAAATGACAATCATATTTACTACGACTTTTGCTATTAATGTGTATTTTGTTATTCCAATAATTAGGTTTATTAATGTTAATGATGGTATAATCTTCTATAGTTACCGGCATTGAAATCATTCCTTGCTCTAAAGGGTTTAATTAATACTGATATAAACCTACTTACAATATTCTTACTTTTATTACTCAGATTATCAATATCTTATGTAGTTAACTTGAATGCAGAAAAGATATATCTCTAAACAGTGCTACTCTTTCTTCCGTAAGAGTCAGTTTATCTCTTATTATTATTACAGATGTTATAATTATATTATCAACGGCACACGTTCCTGGATTTTCCATCATACAGAGTTTCTATCAATCTCAAGTCCCTTACTCACTTGTTTACAACATATACGTCTCAACTCCACTGAATTTTTGTTTGATTAATTTATACAAATTTATAAAATATATGATGCATGTTCCGAGGCTTGTTTGATTGTTGAAAGCGTTTTGTTTATCCATCATTGGCTTGCTAGGCCTAACACGGTTACAAATGAGCCCCGTTTGCCACCAAATTGGTGTTGCTCGTCTGCTACGACGAGGACATGGGATTGGTCTTCTGAGATTCAATTCTGGGAAATACTACAAACCTAATGTTAAATGGAGTTAAAGTTAATACAGTAACTGAGTTTAATTACATAGGCAGCATGATTACTAATAAAAATATACATAGGCAAGAGGTACTAAATAGGACCAAAAAGACAGCTGACTTCTATAATATGGTACAGAATTTACTGTGGGATAGTGGAATCACTAAGAAATCCAAATAGACCCTCTACAATGCCTATTTTGTACCTTTCTTGATATATAGGATTGAGATGTGCACTTTAAGTAAAAGAGATTAAAGTAAGATTCAGGCGACAGAAATGAAGTTTATAAGAACTATGAACCAAGGTTAGACAGAATAAGAAATCAAACAAGTAGAGAAGAAGCGAGATTGGAGGTAACTTTGTTGGAATGGGTAGGAAGATCTAAGCTAAAGTGGTATGGACATTTAATGAGGATGGAAGGGACAATAACGGCAAGAAAATGCTTTGAGAAGGAAATGCTTGGGACACAACCGATAGGAAGGCCAAGAAAAAGATGTTTGGATTCAATCAAAGAAGAAGTGGAACGAAGAGAAGCTAACTGGGAAGAAGTACACATGAGCCAGTGGTATAAAAAAAGATGATGCATGTCATAGATGTTGGAAGTAAAATGTTGGATATAATCTAACATTATTTATTTAATTTAAGATGTTATTATTAGATTTAAGATGTAGGTGTCATACATTTTTGTACTTGAGAACTCTCAGTTATTGGAAGTTAAAACAGAAATAATGTTGCAGGGTAGCAGGATTCTTGGTCATTGTAATAGAGGCACCATGTTGCTGTGTATTTATAGACTTTGTCCAGACACTAAGTGACTGGGTTGAAAAACGCCCATATTGGAATAGAGCTGTATTTTACGGAGGGTAAGTTTGGTTGTTTTACTTTTTTAGTTATTAACTAAAACTTAATATTTATGTGTATGGGAATAAATTTCAAATTGATGTTTTTTTTTTCAAATAAAAAGTATCTTTTAAATAAGCCTAGCATTAAAACGGTTTACTCCTAAAAAATGCTCGCCATAATCTCAAAATATTTTAATTAGAAGTATGAAATTATAAATATGAACATATTAACTAGTAAATATACAAGTAAACAGTATGATCAATTTAAAAAAGGTGAACATACCCACCAATTTTATGAAACTACTCTAGAACTCTAGAGTCTCGATTAACTGAATCCTGATTAACCAAATTTCCAACTTAACCGAATTGAAAATAAAAAACTTCTTATTTAAGGTGTTATATTGAAATAGACTGCAGTAAAAAAACTCTTCCATACAGTTATTTTCACGTGTTTTACTGTAATCTATATGAGTACTAGCAAGATGTTACTGCGATGTAGAAGCAGCCTGAACATGTGCGGCTCAATGGTGGTGTGGGGGATGTTAGCTTTCTGCACCAAATGTACATGACAAGTATTTGAGTTTTGTGACTGATCGTCCCTCTCATTCACTTGTATTTAATTAATTATACAGTAAATAAATGTCCTTGCAACGTAAAAAGGGATCAATACAGCAATTTACCACCTAATTGTGTGAAGTTACTATTGTAGTACCTAAAATTTTTATATACAGCATGATGCACGTGGTCGTTTTGGATATAGTATCATGAATCTGCTGGCACCCCCCCCCCCCCACAGATAGTAAAGATACTTTTTTTTATCTAAAAAGGACGATTGTTCCATATTAACCGAATTTTCTCGTCCCATCACAATGAGTTAAACAAGATACTAGTATATAATAAAATATCTCTCATTTTTGTTAAGCTAACATTGTTGTTGTTTTCCCCATAGGATTGCCATACCTGCCATATTGTTTTGTCCTGGATTAGGGAGCCTGTTTGGAAGTGGTCTGATACTTGGCACTGGAGTCATTTATGGCATGATGGCGCTCGGTCGCAAGTAAGTATAATTCATTCCCCCCAATGACATGGTGTTGGTAGTTTTTAATGTGTAATTTTAACATATTGCTTCTCTTTCACACTAAACTAACACAACTAGATGGATTAAGAGTTTATTTATTGATGTTTGTAACAGAGATAATACGGCTCAAAGCCTAATTAATTGTCCCTTTGTACGCAGTAGGCAAAATTTCTCGCTAATTATATCTACCCTATACATGGTAAGCGGAATATATGGCTAATCATTGTTTTGAAGCATTTAGTTTGTATAAATGTTGCTAGAATTCGTGAGATTATTTATTCCGTGTGTCTAATCAACGCAGACGGTAGCACAATACATAGCAGCTTTCAGATGATTTATCGGTTGTTTTGATAGTCTGAATTTCCAGCTGCATCACGTGAGGCAACACTGCGCTCTGAGTGAATATTTTCGTCAGGCCTATCCTCCACCCGGTGATTGTTTCAAATTGAACAACACTCGAGCTAACTTTTAGTTTTTTTTTTTAAGTTTTTTTTACTAAATAATATGTTACTTAATTTACTTTTGAAAAATTAAATTTTTTAATTTATTTCAAAACCAACGTATAAATAATTTTTTAAAACTTGTGTTTTTTTTACATTTCTTCATTTATAGAACACATAAAATATGATAAGCATTAGAGTTTATTTTATTATTATTAATGCCCGTGTACGAAGGTTTAATGATAAGAGATAAAGAGACGTTGTATTGGTAGACTTGACTTCTCTTGTGTGTTTTGTGATGTGAAACTACTGATATCTCACACTTTTTACTTATTTATTGTTAAGATGCTGATCTTCAAGATATGAACAAATATGGATTTCAGATGAGTGTAGATTAGTAAGTGTAGTCTTTGTTACAAAGTAAGGCAGACTATTCCTTAGAAAGTGTCATTAACACGTTGTGTGTGGGCTACTCGGATGCAAGGGGAGTGGCTCCGGCACACGGGGGCCATGTGTCCAAGCTACGCCCCTTGCATCCGAGTGGCCCGCACTCAATTCGTTAATTAATGTCTCAATCACAATTGAGCAGCCGGTGATTATCAGCTGATCCCTTTCAAGATTTGTAATGACTCTGATTGGGGTCGAAATGAGATTCCAATAATTAATAGTTTAAGTAAGTATTACATTCTTGTTGATAGAAAATTATTACTAACATATAGCAAATCAATAAAGACTAACAGATAGTATCTTTAATTGTCTCATTGTAGAATTGTAAGAGTTTTTTTAAAAAAAAACCTATTTGATAACTCCACAAATTTCAACATTTAATTTTTGTTATTGTTGAATTATTAAATATGTTTTCTTTCATACTAACAAACAATTATAAATCTTAAACACTTTTCAGCTCCATGGACGTTTAAACTTATCATTACTAATCAAATTAATTTTGTTGATTGCTTAAACATTAACCAATAGGAATAATGTTTACATATAACTTGGATATTTAATTTAATTTTATATGGTAGAGAACCTTTGTGATAGGTTCTATGATTAGTCCTCTTAATACCGACATGGCGTTTGCTCATGGTTGCCATCAGCGTGAACACCACTAGTCTGTGGTGTCCATGTTGGTTGGTTTTCAGAGTCCAGATGTTGTGTAGGAAAAAGAGCTGAGTATGATGCTTGTCAATTAGCTGAAAATCAGACCAATACTCGTAGTTCGGATTCCATGTATAGGTCCCTGACTATTGGGTTATTAATAAATTATAAATTATTCTTTATAAGGAACAGTTGACCTTAGTTAGTAATAATGACCACACTCGTTTATCTATGCCCATAACTCATATTCTCCCATATCTCAACGATTGGTGTCTTAGTAATAAATAAACCAGTTGTGCTTATTTTTTTCTGAATGGTGAATCTTATGACTTCAAGGAAAACAAATCAACATCTACTTTTATACAGACTTTTTGCTGCCCAGCTTGGCTGCTGCCCAAATAAGAAAATAGAGCCACGACCATGCTTCATTATCTTTACATTGATATCTGTTACCAGGCCTAGTTATTTTGATATTTTCTGGTAAAACTAGTTTTAGAATAACATTTCCTGTTATCAACTCTTTATTAACAAAATTATTTTTCCTACTATTTAACATTATTTGTAGTGTGACCATTTGTTTTGTTTTCAAGACTTAAGTCATAATTATTTAGTCACAAAATGATAAACTAACCTAACTAATAATAACTAAGTCACCTTTTATTGGAATAAAATATGAGATGAGTGAACAAACTTAAAACAAACACAATGTGTACAAAAAACTGATAAGCAGAAATCAGTGCATAGAAAATAAAAGTATCTTCATATACTTCACTTTTGTATTCACTATTCTTATAATTACCTTGTAGTATATTAAAAAAAACATAAAATTACTTGCAGTGACAACAAATCAATAAATATCAATATAAATTGGCAATTTATTATCAAGACACTTGTAGAACAGAAATACATTCAGCATTTTTCTGGTCGTTTCTTTAATAAAAATTGAAACAAATACTTTTTATCTGAACACCTTTATCTGAATATTATTTCCAAAGTTCTAATAAAATATGTGGGATGTAATAATTTAATGGCAAGAGACAAAAATAAAATTTAGTGGTTTTGTCCCAAAATTAAAGGTCATACATTGGCTTTAAAAATTAAAAGAACACCATACAACTTGTGTTTTATTCATCATATGAAAAATGTTGGAATCACTGCAAAATATATATTTATTTCCTTATTAATGACCACAGAAAAAGTCCAGTTTGTTTGTTCACTCACTCATTTTGCAAGTGTGTGTGTGTTTTGCACATCATGAGCGTGTGACTAACCCGGTGTGGGCAGGGGGTCACGAGCAGACATGGCGGCCATGGCTGGCTCGCCAACCGGCGTTGTCACTCAAGCAGACCACAATACTACACTGATGGAGGACCCGGATGTTTGGCGCCCAACGTAAACACCACACCTCTCCGGCAACCAGAGGCAATAGCATAAATCACTCAAGCACTGTTTGCACCCTTGCACTCGCTAAATAGTTTGTGCCACTCTATGTTGTTTGTACAGATTTTTGTTTTTCCTTCATCCCTAAATAGGTAGTTTGCATCTTCCCTGTAAAGCACTGAATGCAAATTTTATTATGATTATAGTCTTGTTTTATTTTGTAAACAATTAATTTTAAAGATTGTAGATAACATGAAACTGTTTCGATACAACTTACTTATATTTTGTAGTGTTTGCAACATACTTATATGAAAAGGAGGATTTAAAACGTTGTCTAATCCTTTTAAATGAAGTTTGAATATGAAAATTACAGCATTCTCTTTGTTTGAAGAGCGGTTCAGTAAATTTTTACATGTCAGTAAACAAATGTTTACTAACCCTCAAATGGTTACTCGTCGGTTTTCCAACGTTAATGTGCAGATCTGGTTGGTTATGCGTCGGTTTTCCGTCGACTTGACGTCGTTATAAATAAACAACAGCAGCTGGCTTATATGTAACGTAAACATCGCATGTAATATATCGTTCCACTCTGCTGTTCCTAATCTATCGCTTTAGGTGATGTATTTCGTTCTCTTTGTATATTTCTATAATTTTGTTACAAAATGTCGTTGCTAAGACTACCATACAAAGGCATTTTTTAACGGTGCAATTATTAGGTTTTATATATATGTAATACATAAAAATGTATATATAAAAATACGGTGCTAGGTATTTATATATTCTAAAAGAATAGGAAATTCTCTATAATTTGGCTGTATGGGAACTTTAAAGTGTTTATGTAATTTGTAGATGGGTTGCAAACTTTTGAAATATTTTTTATTTTAAAAAAGATTTTTTTCTATGAAACTTTATTTACAAGTTTCTTAGTAAATCAGCTGTAATATTTTATTCCTAATTCTTTATTTCATACTGAACAATGAAATGTGCTGCTTGATATTCTTTTCATTGTAAATTATAATTTTATGATTTTTTCAAAATAAACAATGCAACACTAGCAAAAAAGGCAAAACCACAACAAGTGTTATAGTTAACCATTAGAGGGTTAAGGAAAATAAGGTTTTTTAACAATTAAAATAAGCTACTTTTTTAAAAATATGATGTAATAGGGCTCCAGGTCAGGAATTAATATGAGGAAAGAAAGTAAATCAGCAATTAGTAGAGATAAGCAAATGCTAAACACTTGGAAGACACAAGATAACACAGCACTTTCACCTTCCTTAGTCTGTGTAAGAACTATTTCAGTTTAATTTGCCATTGAGTAGCTGATATAAGTGGGGGATTGTGTTCATAAAATACAACACAAGTTTAATATATAATTACTAGCACAGTACCCTCCTTTGTACGGGGTTTACATTGATTTATATTGTGCTTATTGCAGTCAGTAACACAAAACATGTACCTACTGGCATCTGTATAATGCAAAAGTGTGTTGTGGTTACTGTACCCCTTGGAAAGAAGGTAGGTATCACATGCATCTCCTATGATGTCACATGGGCGAAATGGCAACAAAAAAAACAAAAATACTGTTCTGATTCCCGTAGTTTACAATTCCAGCTGATGAGTGGTAAATAACTTGCCTAGTATTTAGATGAATGCTTCCGAGCAATTGGTAGATTTAGTTACAAGTATTTTATCAAATAATCAAACCAGGTGATTTCGCCCGTGTGACGTCACAGTCTACTGTGCAGCCTCGTCGTGATACCCACCTACCGTCTTTTCTAGTTACCGTGGTTGTGGTTAGGTTTGGTCTAGTATTTACTTCAGAACTGTTTATTCCAACAGATGATTACTGAAACTATAAACAATTAATTGTCAAATCGGTATTGCCATAGCGGTTGCATTGATATTTCTTAGAACCCCTGGGGTAGTTTACTGATGAAATTTCAAAATAAAGATAGGCCTATGTGTTAACCAGAGACCCTATGAATATCCATACAAAATTTCAGATGAATGGGTTCAGTAGTTTTTGTGTGATTCATTAAAACAAACAAACACCATTAGATTTTTATATAATAGCAAGATGTACTAAAGCTTTCTAATATTTGAGAGAGGAGAAAGAGTCTATCTGATGTTGAGTTTTGTAGGGTACAAGGATTTTGTTATCAGTTGGTGGGAATTCCATTCCATTAAAGTGAAAATTGAAACTTAGTCAAACTCTTTCCCTGAATATTAGTGGCACTGAAATTTAATTTCTTCAGTTATGTTTTGTTTCATATCTCTAGTGTTTAACATTGATTGGTCTCATAATAGCCTATCTTTCCTTGTATTAATGCTATAAAAACAACATATTTCAAGGCCCAATTTACTGTACAATGACAATAAATTAAAATTTCGTAAAGACCACATCTGATTTAAGTACACTGAAGTACCACTATTTAGTATTTAAGTACCACTACACGAAATATCCCGTACATAAAAACTTAGGCGAGAGTTTTGCTGTAGGTTATACACTTTTATCCCATACATAAAAATTTAGGCGAGAGTTTTGCTGTAGGTTATACACTTTTGAGATTTTCTACAAGAAAAGGTTATCCTGTAGTATGAAGCACTTGCATATTTAAGCTTAACCCTGCGAGTGTGGGCCGACTTTATCCATTAGACTACCGAGGTGCAACGCGGAATGGGCCAAAACCGGTTTAAAACAGCTAGACCTCTGAGCGGGAGAATTTCGTACTGCGATTTTGAAGTATTTGCCACTAGTTCTGCTCATAACAGATAATACTCTCTAGTGGAAATCATGTCTCTCAACAATTTAACTAATTGTTTGGTGTGTTTGTGTACTATTTAAATAATGCTAAACACAGAACGAACACTGCTCATGAGTTGTTTGGTGCATTTGTATACTATTTAAATAATGCTAAACACAGAACAAACACTGCTTGTGAGTTGTTTGGTGCGTTTGTGTACTATTTAAATAATCGTAAACACAGAACGAACACTGCTCGTTAGTTGTCGCCAATGGGTTAAACGACAAACACTTGTCAGCCGCTACTTATGGTATCTGTACCATCCATTGACAGATTTGTATTATTTAATTTGTTTACATTTGAGGTTGGCCCTCACATTCTGTAACATTAAGAAAGCTAATTAGCTTTAAGTTGTATAAAAATGTAAGCATGCTTTTAAAGCTTATGTTTTTTTTTTTTTTTTTTTTTTTTTTTTTTATTCAAACGTTTTTAAGTGGCCTCTTTATTTTTCTTCTTATTTATTAGAAAGAATGGTTTTTAATTTAACATTGGTTAAATTAAAAGTTAATTAATTTAACCAATTAACTTTTAATTAAATTTTTGGCATGCGCTATAAAAGTTAATTATATACTGTATACATTCAAGGTAGAATAAAGGGATTTCTTTCTTATAAATGAGTAAGAGACCACAGGAGCAACTTATATGTGTTAATAAGCAATTCCTAAACATTTATAAATCCAAAAAGTGATATCATTGTGTATCAGTTGTGAAAAAATACATTTTAAGTTCCAGTGCCAATGAATTAATTAAGCAGGCTAGTTATAAATTCGTAGCTGCAAAATAATCATGCTCTATGTGAATATGTTAACTACAGCGCAAGAAACTCAGGTTAAATTGCCTGTATAAAGAATTCAAGGAAAATCCAACCTAAAGAAATGCTCACAGAATTGTTTTATCTGTTTTAAACAACATTATTTCTACTACTTTACAGCAGGTTAACGGAAATCTGGTCGGCAAAATTCGCTTTCATATTCCCGTAATACTGGCCACACTGATATCTTTATGTTGGGAAGATAGCATGAAGTCAAAGAAGTGTATGTTCGTTGTTAACATTGTTCTAATGCTCTAAACTAATTTTTTCTTCCGTGATTTTATATCCGATGTTTTAGATTAGTTATCTTGTTTTAAATCAACGTATTGGGCCTAAGCTTGTTTATCTTTCATAAACAAGCTTAGGTATAATGTATAATTAATTATGAAAATCAGTTGCATTTTGACGTTAATGCTGTCAATACTTGATTAATTGATCATACAGAATTACATATCTAAATTGTCGTGTTCTAAAGTAATCAGGAAAAACTATTTAAATGGTTAATCAAACCAAAATTTCCTCAAACGTTTACTTTATTTTAAATTAGGCTTACTTGATAAAATCAATCCATTATATGATACCATGCAACAGAATAAACTATCTTCAAGATTGCAGGACACATTTCAAGTAACAATTGCTATATTTAGTTGTGTTTTCATTATTTTGCTATCGGTACAGTCGAAAAAAAAAAATAATGATAATACTAATAATATAATGATAATCATAATAATATCAATAATATTATCAATGGTACTTAGTTTAGTATTTTATTAATGATTTAGATAGTTTTCATAATTTTTAATTAACTTATTTCAGTAATAATAAAACATGCACTCAGAACGGAAAATTCTTAAACATGTAATAAACGTAATTGCTTATCGAAAGTAGTATGAATAGATCTGCTTTCACTCACTTATAGAGTGAGTATATTTTGTTAAGGTTTTGTTTACCACTAATCAGTCCATACTTTCTTATCAGTGACACTTCCAGTCTGATTAAAACCACCTGGAGTCAACATTTCACGATATTATTTGGCCTTTCTTATTATCTGCGCCAATTCAAAAAAAAAAAAGGTTTTGCTATTGTGAATTTCCTATAAGATAGTTATTAATTTTTTAAAGTATGGCTTAAAAATACAAAACTTTAATTTCAAACACTTAAGTCAGTTTTTGTTAATAATTTTAGAAATTAAATTAAATATTTAATTTTTAAGATTTCAGACAGTTATATAACGAAAATTACTGTAGATATTGCTGTAGTCTAATTAATATTATATTATATAATAATGTGTTATAAATAGGCCTATTTATCTAAGATATTATTAATAATAAAAGATCATACAGGTTAAGTATTTGTTTATGTATATTTTACTGTACCAAAACTAACTTTTAACTTTTAACTTTTAATTTCAGTTAACTTTCTAATACTTTAACTTTAATCAGTTAGTTTCAATACATCCTAACTTTTAACTTCAATTAGTTACTCTTTAAGAGTATTAACTTTAACTTTATTCAGTGTAAAAAAATATTAACTTTCCCAGGTATGATGATAGGCAGGAAATATGTTTTTGTTCTAAATTCTGAGTTTTCAATTAAATTAATTAATTGTTTGTTGGTGCACAATGTATTTAATAGTACTTGGTTGTGTTTTTTTAACGACTATACCAATTTTGTTTCTAATAGATATAAACTATTTGATTTCATACAAAATATTTATATATAATTACTACAGTAATAGTGTAAAATGTAAGCTGTTATTACTGTTTTTTAATAAATGGTTGAATGTTAGGGCAACGGCAGAGGAGATGCGGCAGAATGCTTCACAACTGGTGGATGGCGCTCAGCCAATGGGAAAGAGCCTCCCTGTCAAACTGCCCCCTGTGTGACCCCCCTTACCCTTCCCACTATATCCTCTGAGCTGTGGCTTCTTGTTAATTTGAATTACCATCAAGGGAGCAACAGTTAACAGGTTGTTAAACTATAGAAAATTTTAAATAAACATACGTTATCGCTACATTTGGTTATACAGTTGTTAGTAAATGTCCCAACATATTATTTTTATATATTAGGCCAATTATTATTTTGCATGAATAAATTTAAGCGTTCACTTACAATTTATATAACTTATTTTTTTACAATTATTGTTTTAACGAAGCTTAAAATCAAAACTGTTTATCAGTTTTAAGTGGTTTTCTGTTATGTTTTATTTTCAAAGAAATCTAATAGATCAGAAATTGTTGTTATAATGTTAAACATTAGATAATGCATAGAGTTAGGAAGTAATTTAAGAATAGATAGCCAAATTAAAGAAATTAATTAATTATTTCTTTGTTACAGAACCAAACACTAGGAATTGTATTTAAAATACTTTTTTTATAAAACACAGTGTTCACAAATAGATTATAAAAGAAGTTGTCACCAATTTAGATTTTAATTTGTACTCACTTCTGAAAAAGTTTTAGGTAGCTATCTATTCTTATAAGATCACATTTTAAATTTTATGGGTGTTGTATTACTCGATGCAAGGTATAGTGGATGACGTTGCATATCATGTGTTCTTCAGCTTTCATAGCGTCTAGACGTGTGGTAGGTTGTTAGGTGCGTTTGTGTTGCGTGTATGTTCTCCTTCAGTCACAGCTATGGGGGACGTGCTAGTGTGTCTGTGTTATTAGCAAAGTCTCAGTGTATCATATCTGCATATAGTTAGATAAATTGACTGATTTTCATTACATTCCTGCCTCATAGCTCACTTTATTTATCATAATATTTATGTGTATAGTGGTGTTAAAAATAAGCAAGCGTTGACCATTCAATGGCTCCCACTTGTGGTTTGGTTTATTTTAACACATTTGTATTATAATTATGACATAATAGATGTAAGTGCGGTACATATATGTCTAGAGAATTACCGAAATAAGAATTTAGGTTTTATCTTTAGTAATTAATTGTTATTAATTCAGTGTATATTTAAATTTAAGTATTTGTAAAATGTCAATAAACTCATACAATAAAAGTTTATACTCTGTGGTAGGGGCTTTGTTTTTTATTAAAAGCGTAATATTTTGTTATCAAGGGCTGTTATATTATCTATTTTCTAAATAGTTCAAAATTATAATTGATAATTATTCTTTACTATTTATGCTTCTTGTCCTCTCAACTTCTATAATAAAGGCATTTATTGATCAAAAATGTAAATTTAGAGTATACATTATTAGGTAAAGAATATTTAAATAAATTATAATGAAAATAGATAATTTGTGCATTAACATAACTTAGTTAATGCAATAAATGGAGGGGAAGTGGTCAACATTTAGAATCATATGCCTAAAATTTAAAAAATTTTTTAAGATTTGGATAAAGAATAGTTAACTCATTGATATAGATTAACACATTCGCTGCGTAAAATTCACCAATTGGATGTCGGGGGTGCGGAAAATTTTTATTACATGAAAACTTACCTTTAGGTGTATGAAGTTGATTGAAGTTGGTAATAGCCTGATTCTTTGACGTTTTCCTTGTAGAAATGACGTCATAAGTTTGGCACCCACCGGTGGGGGCGCCGCACCTAGCGCTCGATCACCGTTGTTTGACCCACACAAAATCACTTGGAATGTCGTTTTATTGTACAAAACCTCCTTTTTTATGTAAAATACTTGGTAGTTCAGTACCTCAGTGGTCAAAATACCTCAGTAAAATGAAATTACGTCATAAGTTTGGCACCCACCGGTGGGGGCGCAGCACCTAGCCTCGATCGCCGTTGTTTGACCCACACAAAATCACTTGGAATGTCGTTTTATTGTACAAAACCTCCTTTTTTATGTAAAATACTCGGTAGTTAAGTACCTCAGTGGTCAAAATACCTCAGTAGTCAAAATATAGCCCGACACAATTTCCAGAGTTCGGCAGTAAAATAATCTTCAAAATACACACAAATAATTTAGTCACAATAATTAAAATATTGAAATATATGTACAGACAGTAATACAATATATACACACTCAACACAAAGCACCAGGAATATAACTATAAGTATTAGTCTATAAGAACAGCATGAAACGGTACGCACCCTCCCGTGGGGGCTCAGCTATATGGTAGAGGTCGTAGAACTCGAAACTAACAACGCGGCAAGTAAGGTTAGGTTACCAGGCAACGAAGCGAGGTGGAACAAAACAAATACAACGAATGGCTGGGCCAGTCTGGGCTTTCTAGTAAACAGGGTACTCCGCCCCCACCGGTGGGGGCGCCGTGATTCGGATACAGACCCTGCCTCCACCGGTGGGGGCAGACGCAGCGAATGTGTTAAACTAACATAATATTGATAATGTTGTCTTAATGCATGTGACAAACTATAAGATATAAATTGTTTTATTGATCATAAGGATTATCAAAAGTTCCCTGTGTACTTACATGTTTCCATATTTATTTAATATGTGTTTCAAATTTGATTGATGCATAAACACAATATGTAACTAAAGGGGCCTGTTTAGCTCCATGAAAAACGCTAAAAACATGGTTTTCTATTCAAGGATTCAGGCCATAATAATGATTGTATCGTAACACTTGAAGTGTCATTTGATAGGTAAAAAACTGTTCTAGTGGACCATAAGATGATTTTTTTAAAATCTTTATTTCTATAATTGTTGAACAGATAAATAGTAACACTTAAAATGTATAACAATTCTTGAAATTTTTAAACCAAAAAGCTTAAATATGGTTTTAACCAAAAAACTTATTTATGGTTCACCAGAGTGGACCTTTAATACGAATCATACAGATGAAATGAATAGCATGTTTCAGCTCGCTGAAAATAAGATTGTATGTGTACTATATGCCTGTCGACTTTCCATTGGTGGCTTGCCAGTTTAACAACAGAATCTTAAGTTTGTGAGCAACATTGTCCATTTCTAAGCTTCGAAGCATGAATTAAAACTATTGCATACTATTCTTCTAATGCTTATCAACTCAAGTAGACAACCACATTCTTGATGGTTTGAACCGGTGAAAGCTGAATTGACTTTAAAGAGCATTACATGTTCTATGAATCTATCTATAAAATGTTGTTGTTCTGTTAATAAATTGCCGGCTCATTGTCTAAGGTTTTGGACTGTGGAATGTATTGTCCAAGGTTTGAATCCCAATAGGGATTACAGTCAGTACTTGTTGAATAATGTTCACGTGCAGACCTGTAGAGCCATGAAGTGAAGTGAAGAAAAAAAAAATAGAACTGTTATTAGGACTTTAAAAAGATTTCAAACCATAAAAATTGGAATGAAAACTCAATGGTCAAAAGAATGATTGTGATTAATCAAACAAAATATAAATAACCATCAAAGTATTCAATGAACAACGCGGGTTTCAGCGTATTCAAATCAATTTCATGGTAGATTGATACAATTACTCATTGCTACAATGGCTGAGTATTGCACTCTTTTATACAACATAATGGAAGATCAAACACAAGCAACGAATTTCCTTACATATTCATTTTAGTGAACATCAACAAGGTTTTATTCATTTTAGCAGAGTTTTCTGATTTCTTGAATGATGTTTTGAATGCAATTTAGATTGTGATATTAATTTGGATAGCAATAATAGTCTTAAGTCACATTGCAGAGATAGAAGAACTATTTTTACTGTACTATGTTTAGTTTTGTGAATGCTAAAAATACTCAATTCTTGAATATTATACAGTTGTAACATCCTTGATTACCTTTAACTTACAATAGATATATCATCTAATAGGAATATTTGTGCCAGTAATTTGGTTAGTTAGTAAGATCTGCTACTACAGCTGGTTTAAACGGTATTACATTTACGTATAACTACTCAAGAGCTTCATTCTGGCCCTCAAAACAGCTGATAATTAGGGACACAAAATTTAACCCTTAAAGCGCTGAATAAAATTTGGCCTAGGTCTCAATAGCGTGCATTTAACTTTATTTTTTTAATTTTATTTTTTTCAAAAGTTTAATTTATTTTCCACTTAATGGACCTTTAAGTAATAAAAAATAGCCATTTCATAAAAATTTATTTAATTTTACATTTTGTAATATGACATAATGATTAAAACAATTTTATGGAATACGCTGCTATATATTCAGTTAGTACAATAACTTTAGTCTAAATTTAAACAATATAAAATAAAATGAAAAACAATCTCATTATATGTTATCAAATAAACTATAATACAGTAATGGGATTAGTTAGTAGTTTTGGACAGTATGATACACTTCAAAACATCCGTCAGGGTGAAGTGTGGGATGTTCCGTGCAGGTCTTGCAAAAATAAATCGTTTCCCGGCAATAAATGAACACAATAAAATGAAACAAACCAACCAAAGAATAACTACAACGATGTAAACAAAAGCTTAGTGATGTCAAGTAGACAGACTCTTGGCTGTGACTGGCGACACTGGCACTGGCGGGCGAACTGTCTAACGAGATCCGGTTATATCCACATTCCGCGCTATGCGTCAGTCGTCACAGCAACGAAAATAGCATAACAGCTGTTTCTAACTTCCTGTTGTGTGAAATTAAACCAGCTTGCATCCGGTTGGCTATAAATAAGCATTTAAAGGCTTTTGTACCCATTTCCGGTTATGTAGTGTACTATTAAATAAAAATAACCTAAAAAATACATCAATACGGATATGTCAGTATGCCGCGTTTAGAGCTATTTTCATTGTACTGATATATCCGTATGCCGCGTGATAAGGGTTAACATAAGATTATCAATCTATCATTGTATAAAAATCAAAGATAGCTTTTTAAGCTAGCCTAAATTGTTTAATCATTTCTAACTATGAGTAATAATGTCAGATTCAGATTAGAGGAGAGATGATAAGACTATTTGATCGTGAAATTAAATACATATAAACTATAGCATCTATCTTATATTGGACGAGTATCTATTTTTTTTCATATAATATCTGCGATTCATTGGTGAAGATTAAAGTATATTCATTTTATTTCACATTGGATCATAATATATTTTTTGGGTACGTATAGTCTTGATTTCAGACTTATTTTGACTAAGTTTCATTTCACCAAAGGATCAGCAAAATATTTGGTTTATTTCAAGCCATTCAAGTCATATTACTTTTAATATTATATAAAAGATAATAAAACCAAGTTTCATATTTTAAACAATCTAAACAAATCGATAATAACCTACATTTGCAACTAAATTTGATAATTGAAGTGTACCTTCTTTTGGAAGGCTGCATACTGCTAAGTAATAGAATTGGATTTTGTGTCACACGCACTGCTTTGGAACATCAACAAGTGTTGATGTGATTTTTACATTGGCACTATGCACATCAATTTAGTATTTTCACAAAAATAGTATATAAAGCATTTCCATTGTTTACGGGAAAATTATTTTTAACTTTTTTATATTAAACATTTTTTATTTCTATTGAGGGTAGTTGAACGAAAGAGTTTCCAAGTTTACTAGCTTAGACTCTTAAATGTGTATTAATAAACAGATCTATTTGTAATATTTGTAGAATAAGGTTTCTGATTCTTGTTGTTAAATCATATTGTAATAATATTAGTTTTTGAAACCAAAGACAACTTCAAGACAACTAACTGTTTGTGTAGGCTCATGTTTTCATAAAAGAACCCCCTCCTCACTCCTCACCTATGTCCAGCTGTTACTGGCCGTGTGCTCAAACTAACTGTTCAGTCAGTAAACCTTCAGTTTAGAATATATGATCTAATTTATTCTCTTCAATACTTAACATAATTATTCCTTAAGTACATTTGCTACATTCGTTTTTACCATGGAAATTTTATCAAGCAAACTTATATTTAATATCAATTCACGATAAATATGGTTTAAAACCAAATAATGTTTGAATACAAATCAAGCAAGTGTTTAATGTATAAAAATGTCTATGAACTATAATTAGAAGTTATATTTTTCTAAGAAATTGGTCATATTAATAATTAAAAAACAGATCAGTATAATGTAGTTCAGTTCTCTTAATTTTCCTGGCTATTGGGCTATTAATAGATGGCCTTTTATAAGGATCAATGGATTTTAGTTAATAACAAAAACTGCACTCGTTCATGTACACACATTAGCAATAAATTTCTTAAAGTTAATATCTACAAGATTGGTACTTCAAAGAATAAATAAATTAAATTGTTCATAGCAACAATAATTTTTAGGGCAAATTTTCACTTGTATAGGTAGAAAGTTAATTTAATCCTAATTGTTGGAAAAATTGACTTGGTTCGTGTTAACAAATTGATAAATTATGGTTTTGCTATAAGCATGTCTTATTGTTAAAACATTCAAAAGATTTTCAAAATTCGATTTGATTTAATGTGACATTTATCATGGTATTTTCGCCGACTGATATTTATTACCCTAAACTATGTATTTATTTATTTTTTAATTATTCACGTAGGGCCCAATCAGACCATGTAAAATACATCACCATTTTAATAAGTTAACTGATTAAATAATAAAGCCCCGATCCATATTTCCTAATTTTTAATGTCAATGAATTTAATCATTGAATTCAATTTGATTAAATCAAATCATTGATTTGAGTGGACTGTTTTAGGAAGTTATGTATCTAATTGTGTTTAATCCAAATCATAAATTGTATGTTACTTTAAATTAGATTTGATCTAATGTATTAATATTAAATTTGTACTTAACAGTTTATAAGGCTATTTTATTTATCCTAATACAAATTAATTTTCATAATTTAAGTTTCTTCTATCTTGGTTATTTTAGTTTAAGCAGTCCTTTGTGTTGGCAACTGTAAGTGGCTTTGAAAGCAAGTGTCATTCACATCCAGGATCATTTGAAGGTTCAACACTTCTTCGATCAAGAAACTCAAGCTTAAAGCCCTTCCTAAAGTTTTTATATTCAAATTTCATTCTTGAGTTTAACTTACGTGGACTTTATGAACAATTCATAATGCACTCTGGGACGCCCTCTACATCAGGGGTTCCCAAACATGGTAACATACCACCACAGAGTAAAAAGAAACAAAGTCTCTTTCTTAGGCCAGTCGCACACTAACGTGAACAGAACGTGACGAGAACCTGTGTTCTGTCATGTCTCGTCTCCTTCGTTGGTGGCTGCACACTGAATCGAACAAGTCAAGATAGAAAGCTAGCTATCAAGGAAGTGAGTCTAGTTTCTCATTTTCACTTGATTTTCAAGAGTAGATTAGTTGTAAAATTGCAGTTTATACAGTTTAAATAGTTAATCCAATAATTTCTTCTTAGTTTCAGAAAATGAGACAGTAAAAACGTAATGATATATATTTTATTTTGTTAATTCTTGATAAAATCTTATTGAAAATTTATTAGTCATGTTTATAAAAATGTTAATTCAAAGTGTTTTATTGAATTCTTCTCTCCAGAAATTAAGATGGTAACAAACTTAATAATGGATTATAGTTTTTATTCAATTGATTCTGAGCATAGTCTTTATAGCAAATTCGTTGATGCTTTTAAAAAAAATTTAACTTTTATTTACTGTCAGAAATAAATGAAAAAATACTAGTTTCTTTAGAATTAGTTCCTCTTTCCATCTACATGATGTTAAATTTTTTAATTACAAAAATAAAATTTATAAAAATCAAAAATATATATTTTTTATATGTAAATATTTTTTTATTTTGAACAAAGATATCTATTTTTATATAACTCAATAGCACCATATATACCATATTAGGTTGTTGGTAATGTATTTATGAGAAAATACAGCAAATTTCAACTACTTACCACAAAAAGTAGAGTCGATATCGAACTGCAATTGATTCAGTGTATTTCTTTGAAAATTGTCAAAATTCAATGTTACAGCACTTTCATATAATTTTCACAAATATTCTATTATTTATAATATTTTTCTTCATAAAAACACAAAAAAAATAAAAACATGAGATGAATTACAATTATTTATATACAATATTTACAGTTTTCAGACTTAATAGCAATTAGTCACTTTTATAAACAAATTTATTTAACAATTTTTTAATGTCATAAAAGAGGGGGAACTATAGATAGCACAGTATCAGTCATTGGAGAGTCAAAAAGTATAATCATATACAAATTAATGATATTAATGAAATTCATTACTCAAATACTTTATTGCCGTTACAAGTTTACATGCCATCTGTCTTACAACTAAGATTTAAATTTAACTAACATTGTTTATAAACTCTTCTTCATTGTATCGACACAGTTTCAACCGATAATTTGTGAGTGCTTTTTTAAATTTAATACTATCCAAACGTATTATATGGTAACAAATTAAAATATTGTTTAGATTGCTCAATAAAACTGTTAATTGTAGTGGTGAATCAACACTGTTTAGTCATTACATTAAACCTATTCCTGGTGCAATAGTTATGCACAAATTCTTATGTCTGTTAATCTTAGTAAAATTATTTTTTGCAAAAACTAGGCAGTCTAAGATATACATAGATTGTAAACTTAAAATGTTGGCTTCTATAAATAATGGTTTGCAATGTGTCCTAAAATTAACATTAAAAATAATCCTTAAAGCTCTTTTTTGTAATACAAACAGTTTTTTTTATAATTACTACTTCCCAAAGGACCGTAACATAACTAAGATGGGAATGTATGTGTAAAATACACACATCTCAATTAATTAAAACCTAGGCTCTCTCTTAGTCTGTTTATAATGAATATGCACTTGGCAAGTTTTTTTAAAATAAAATCTATATGAGCCTTCCACTTATACATAAATCTTGTGTTTTTTCTTTATTTAAAAACAACTTATTTGATTTACACCAGTCTTCAACTAAACTATTTGTTTCATTTAATACTATAGAAGATGTTAACAAGTACTTTCATTGTATTTGTACAGCTAAGTCATCTGCAAATAAATAAGGTTTGGCATTGAAACTTTTTTATTCATAGGTAATTGTTTATATAAATAATAAAGCATACTGGACCTAATATAGAGCCCTGGGGGACACCATGTATTACTTCCTTATAGTCAGAGAAAACACCATTATAATAACACTTTGATACCTTTTATTGATATGAGATTAAAAATATAGCAGTGCATTTTCTCCAAATCCATTAGGACTTTATGAGACACCGTATCTAAAGCCTTTTTCATATCATAGAATTAAAAAATACATTATTTTGATTTTCTGGTTCTTCGAGACAAAATGACATAAGATTTTGTACAGCATCTTTTGTTCCTCTTTTTATTCGACTTAGCTTAGTGTCGGCATTATTTTATGTGGTGATTTTAATATAGATTTTTTTAATAGTAATAATTGTAATCAACAAAAAGAACCCAGTAAAATATGTTGTGCTTTTAATCTTAATTTAGTTACTTTAGAAATCACAAGACCTGATACGAAAAAAAGGCAAAATTGTTAATAGATAATATTGTGACCAACATTCATAAAGATAATTGGTTGGATTGTTATTCCCACTAGGGATGGGAAATGTAGTTCATCAGACGGAGTTAGTTCACTCCGGAGTTATAATGACTCGGAACTAGTTCCGCGGAGTCATTCCAACTCCGAACGTCGTTCCAGTTCAACGTGGAGGGAAGCTCAAGTGAGTCGCTCCAAGTGGATGTGCGCGCATCACGTAGTTCACTCCTTTGTTTTGATCGTTCCAACAACTCCGGAACTATGTTAGTTCCATGGAGTGGGGAGAGATACTTCGACACTGCAGCCGCTCTGACAGTGGTTGCGCGTGCATCTCGTTCTCGCTCCTTTCTGTTGGTAGTTCCAAAAAGATAGAAATCCAGTCTATTATTGCATTGTTTTAGGTTATATCCAGCTAACAATTTGAATTGTGTATTTTTTTCAATTATTTTGCAAAGAAAAAGTATGGATGTCTTAGGAATTTTCCAGCAGAAAGTAAAGTATTTTATATGCGTATATTTATGACATATAATACTCATTTATTCTAGTTCCGAAATGAACTAGTTCCGCACTAGCACTCGGAGTTGGAGTTGTAACTCCTTAACCGGAGTAGTTCCTTTGTTGTTGTTCACTCCGGAGTTACCCATCTCTAATTCCCACTCTTGAATCAGATCTTCATGCAGTCATGTTATCAGCTAGATTACAATTTAGTTGTTATGAAAATGTTTATAAGAATTGTTTTAGTACCAAAAGACTTATAAATAAATCAAATTGTGTAAAATTTTGCTCTATGCCAAGTAAAGTTAACTGGATCAATGTATATTCTTTAAAAACTATATGATAAATTTAATTATTTTTTAAATATCTTAGATTTTAATATGCCAGTTAGATTAGTATCAGATAAGACGAGGAATATAACAACCGTTGGTAAACAGATGAATTGTACCACTTGAAACAAAAATGCACAGAATTGTTGGATGGTTTTAAATTAACTGGAAATAAAAATTAAAAAAAAATAAAAATGTCTATAGAAAACTTATAAAACAAGCAAAAGTAAAGTACAATTCCAATAAGATTATGACAGCAAAAAATCAGTCGAAAGAAACGTGGAATGTAATTAATACAAAAATGAGAATTAATGAAAAGAATTCAAATAAAGTAAATTTAAACCCTCAGTCATTAAATTCACATTTCTTAAATTCTGTTGATCAGTAATTTGCCAACATCTAATAACTTTACTGATTACTATACTAATAGGATAAGGAGTCAGACTACTTTTCCAGATGTTCATTTTGAATTGAAAGCATTTTCTGTTGAACAGGTTTTTGAGAAAATACACAGGTTCAGCAATAGTAAATGTCTAGGCTTCTTTGTATATAGTTGAGGTTATTACTTACTTGTTAAATCTTTGTATAATAGAAGGTAAATATCTTTAATGTTTAAAACGTGTTAAGGTAATTCCGGTATATAAAAAACAGTAATACACTAGAATTAAATAACTATAGGCCAATTAATATTATTCCTGTTGTAAGTACAGTAATATCTTAGAGAGCCCGGTAAATGACCAAGTTGTATCATATTTTGAAGAAAACAATCTTTTTGATTATAGTCAATTTGGCTTTAGAACAAAAAGAGGAACAAAAGATGCTGTACAAAATCTTATATCATTTTGTCTCGAAGAACCAGAAAATCAATATAATGTATTTTTTAATTCTATGATATGAAAAAGGCTTTTGACACGGTGTCTCATAAAGTGCTAATGGATTTGGAGAAAATGCACTGCTATATTTTAAATCTCATATCATTAAAAGGTATCAAAGTGTTATTATAATGGCGTTTTCTCTGACTATAAGGAAGTAATACATGGTGTCCCCCAGGGCTCTATTAGGTCCAGTATGCTTTATTATTTATATAAATGATTACCTATAAATCAAAAACATTTCAATGCCAAACCTATTTGACTGAATAGACCCATCAAGCTTATGTATTTTTACTGGTGTTTGTAATTGTAGGTAATTGCTAAGCTTGTCAACAATTACTTGGGCAGCTGTATTGTTTTTTCCTAATGAATCATAGTGGTAGAATTCATTTTTACATTTTATAAACAACAGCAGGCTCAATTGGCTCCCTTGGTCAACCTTTTGGTAGTGGTGTCATTTACTGGTACTATGATACATTGTTTATATTTAATATTCCAGCTATCTAATACATGGTGATAATCCTGTAACATTTTTACTGCATGGCAGATTGTTGGACTTAACAAGTGAATATCATCTGTATTATGTATTACTTTGTCAATGAGTAATTGAAAATATATATGAATTGGGTCATCAGTTAGCCAACTATTTATGCCCAGAACAACTTCAATATTTTTTGAATGGTAAATTTGCTTTTCCTTTTCTTTTAATTCATGATCAACAATTCATAATTTAGATTTGAAATTTTATAATTCTTTTAGTAAGTTTTGAGATTCATTTTTTATACAAAATTTGACTGTTTCATTGGGTAGTCTACTATTTTTAGCTGTAATAATTTTTGGAGAGTTTTTCACTAAGGTAGGAGTTTGGTTTGTAGAATTTTTATGATTCCTATTTTTATTATTGTATGATTCCATATCTTTATTACCTCCCATAATAAGAATTTAAATAACAAGGCTACTCAATTCACCTTGTTTTATCTATTAAAAATAACAATATAATATTTACTTTGTTTGTGTAATTTTATTTATTTTCCTTCATAAAAAAAATAAAATAAAAAAGAATAGTTTTCAATTGTTTATATTATAATATAAACAAAGTTGACAGTTGTCAAGTCAAACTGATAAGGTCGATCAGCTGGCTCAGAAACAGGTTTGGGCAACTCTGCTACATTGACCTAATGACCTATACCCTATTCTACCTGTCACAAACTGGAAAAACCTCAGTTTTACTTCAACTTTACAACCAAGACTATAGTCCCCTTAGTGAGTTTAAGTGTTCCTTACCAGCAGGATGTTGTATACTTCCAATTAAAACACTGGATATACTTTAAAAGTTATTTACTTTTTAAAATAGCTAACAATAAAAAGTTAAAAAATAGCTTACTATTCTTTTAAAACCGAACTACACTTGGCAACCATCTTTCCTAAAAAAGATGGTGTTATTTTAGACTAGGTAATATATTGAAAGATAAAAGAGAAGCTTATTTACGTCAACAGCAATTGATAATCTCACATCATCGTAGACGAGTCATTAGACAAAATGTAAAAAAATAATAGAAACCACAAATATTCACAAGTGAGAGATGAGCGTGAATTAATTAGGTTGTTATGTTGATATATTTTTGTATCCTGCAGTCTGCTGTACCGTGGTAATGGGAATGGCGCATGCGCAGTAAGTCTCGTTCGTTAGCGTCTCGTCACAAGACGAAAATTTGGGTACCTTCGCCAAGATGTCTGCTGGTGTTTTTTCGTCTTATCTGGGCAGTGCACTCCCATTTAAACCCATACAAACACATTCGCCACAGACGTCTTGTCTTGTTCTGTCTCGTTCTATTCAGTGCGCGGAAGGCCGTATGGCCACAGCGAGCATCTAAGTGGCAGTTATAAATAATGGAATACAACTAATGCACAACTTTATACAATTAATGATTAATACGTTTATCCTTGATGATTTGGGGAATAAGGGAGGGACTGACAAGGTCCTGGCTCTGCCATCGCTTGGCAAACTGGAGAAATAAACCACTTAATACGTTCAGCGCACTATTGGATGCAACGTCTGTTTATTTCTCCTCTGTGGTATTTCCTAAAGCTTCTTGAGACCATATGTACTACTAAAAATATGCGGCCTGCAAAGTGTCAGAAGAAAATCTTAAATGAGAGCATATATTTCGAGTTGTAGATAAAATTAAAGTTCTACAATATGAGAACACAATGCTGCAAATCCGACTTAAAAAAGTCATCCTTAAAAAAATTACGCTGGTTTACAAATTTAAAAGTTACAATGTAGGTCCTGTTTTAGACGGTATAATATTGTTTTCTTGGCTCAAGCATAGAAAGTTAAACTTTGTAAATACATACTGGACTTAAGAAATAGTCTTTTAGTGACTCTTCGCATCTAAAACTTAAAATCTAGTGTCATTTTTTTTTAGGGTAAACCTTTTGCGGTTAGATTTGTAAGTTTATGTTCTACTACTAAAGACCCTTAATTTGATGTACTATTCAACTTGTTCTCTAATTCAAGATTTTCATCTGGCTCCTTCGCCGTCTCCCTAAAACGACAGAAAAGTGATGTTACTTCAAAAAGTAGATTTATAAGTGCAGTAATGATGTACCGCTTTACTACTTTATCTGTCACCGAAGTGCGGAACTTAATGAACACCCTGCATAGTTGTGTATGATTTGTTCATATAGTTTTATTATAAATTAAGTAATGTTTAAGAAAATGCAGTCTGAGACATGCATCACAAAGTAATGTCATAGACCTTCTATTATACCAGACAGTCCCATCATACGGGCGAGCTGGTCGTAGTTCTGGCTCAACGTGTCGGCTAGTTGTTCGAGACCTCGCCAGACTGCGCTGGCGTTGGCTCTCTCCCCCCTCAACCCATTACCCACCCTCCTTAGGAAAGACGTCAGGCACTACGTCACGTACTACGTCACGTTACGTCAACGCTGCGTTGCCAAATTGAACGGTGCATGCGATACGCCCTGTTGCCGTCCTTCCCTATTTATCCCTGGCCAGAGAAGGAGTGCGATGCACGTTTGGAAGCAACTCATACATACTTACGACTAAACACTTTTTATAAATACAATAATATTATAGCTACTAGAAAATACTTTTAATAAAAACAAAAATGACATGTCATACTGATGACTAAACACTTTTTACAAATACAATAATATTATACCTACTAGAAAATACTTTTAATAAAAACAAATATGAAATGTCATACTGACGACTAAACAATTTTACAAATACAATAATATTATACCTACTAGAAAATACAAATGACATGTCATACCGACGACTAAACGCCTTTTACAAATACAATAATATTATACCTACTGGAAAATACTTTTAATAAAAACAAAAATGACATGTCATACCGACGACTAAACACTTTTTACAAATACAATAATATTATACCTACTAGAAAATACGTTTAATAAAAATAAATATGAAATTTCATACTAGACGACTAAACAATTTTTAACAAATACAATAATATTAGGCCTATACCTACTAGAAAATACGTTGAATAAAAACGAAAATGACGAAAATAGAGTTTGTATTCATTGCTCCTATGCCCGCACTCTTCAGACGGATAGACTGACGTCACTGACACACACACAAAACAACTACAACATGTCACAGATGAAAATTTGTATTGTATGATATTATATACATATACTAATACAGTAATATGCACCAACATTTAGACTATTCAAGAATAATCAAATTGTTCATGAGTAATCTAAAAGATGCAACATGTTGACGCTGTCTTCAACTTTGACTTGCTATAATAAAGTAGTTTTTCATGGTGAAATACAACCATGAATAATTTTATATATGGTATATTGCATTAATCTCATTTGCCATTTCGTACTAAAGGTTAAAATCTTTATCTACAAAATGTATATATTGTAGATAATTTGTAGATATTTTGTCTTGTATCTTTATTATAATTGATTATACTTAGGCCTACTGTTTATATAATAAAAATTACAGTGTCCTTATTTTCAACTACGTTAAACATTTCTTTAATACGACCACAAATGTATGTCCCTGAATACCAAATATCTGATTCTTATATTGGGTGGTGTGAATAAAAAGTAGAAAATTCTTTTTTGAAGAATATTCTTCATTTCGAGTACGATACACGTACGATAAAACAGAAAATTCCTCGGGAGATCTCACTTTCCCAACAGACGGTGCTAGTACAATAGCGAAGCTAACTCTGGTGGTTTTTGACAAATACTTCCAGACACATATGCATTCGTTAAACATCACTAAAAAAATATGTCATAGAGTGAAACAATGGATTAATAAGGAAGAACAGTGGTGGTTCCAGTGCCCAAGTGAGTGTTCTGTGCACAGGGACTTTTTTGTTTCTAAAATCCTGTACTGAATTGTTGAAGCCATTAAAAACAATGGTTCTTTACTAAAAAAAAGTAATCTCTACAGAAAAATATGACTGATTTCAGCATTCAGCCATTGCAACTATACGTATGGCAACCCTGCAAAGCTCCCGCGCTTGTTACTCTGCTTTTCGGCGCTCGCTAATTAAGACTGTGTTATTAAAACTGCCCACATATAAACGTGTTCTTAATTTATAATGCTGTTTTTCCAAATTACGTGGAAGTTCGAATGAAATTCGTACATAGCGTAGAACTAAAGATACTATATCCAACGTATTTTAATATTTTATTTGGTTTTAATAATCGCCTTAGCCTTAGTTAAATTATTATAAATATATTATTTACGTTTGAACATCTGTTACTTTTAGATTCATTTAGAAATTTCTTCTTGCTGCTCAGCTCTACTATGTAATAATGAACATATTTGAATTAACAGTCTCTACGTTTAGTCATAATGATATAGTCTATAGTAGTACGAACGCTATAATTATTTATATTAGACTCGTATCATTTACTAGCTGTTTACCCGTATCTTGCTACGGGATTAACATATAATTTTTTTTTTTTTAGTTTATTAATTGTAGCTTCGAGTGCCAAAATGTCCCTCCCTTTTATAAGATAAAAGTAACTGATAAATTATTAAAATGTAGTAAAAAGAGATTCAAGTTATTATAACTTTTGATAACAATAATCATACCTAATTACTTATACAAAAGGTAAATTAATACAAAAGTACTATTTTGAAATTTGGACGGAAGGTATAATCATGTCGTCCCAAGAAAAATTCTAAGATTTTACATTTCCAATAAATAGGGTTTAATTTTAGCGATTGAAAATATAAATTTTGCCAAAAAACATAGGCGACTCGGCCGTACAAAACATGATTTCGTTCTTACATTCTTTAATGAGATACCGACACAACGTTGTGCGTATTTTAAGGCGAATATGAATGATGATATGTGTGTAGGATGAGTGTAGTCTGGTTACTAACTGAGTTCAACTATTCCTCAGAATGACAAGTTATCATACTTGGGATTAACGATTTAAAATAATTAACGATTAAATTTAATCGTTACTTTTTCTATTAACTTTTTAACTTATTCGTTAGTTTTGGTAATGTTTAACTTCTAACTTTAACTAGTTGAAAATCTTGCTAACGGTTAAAGTAACTCAGTTAGTTTTTCAAATGTGATAAAAGGTGCAATTTGGTCCGAGGAATGTGGACTGGGCAGAAAGTATCTAAAACTCAGGTCAAAGACCGATTGTTTTCCTCATCCTGACGCCCAATTGTCACCGACAAGCAAGGTCACTGTTTTGAAGACGCACCCCCTACCCTTTACTCACATTTTACTGCCTTATAAATAAAAAAGGTGGACCAAACGAGTATACCATTGTTGTGGGATTGACTTGTGTCCTTGAAATGATCTTTTCACTTGACTAGTTTATGTTTAGGGGTAAAGTTGAGATAGTCATTTAGTTATCTTGTTTTAAATCAACGTGTTGGGCCTAAGCTTGTTTATCTGTCATAAACTCTAATACTGTAATTTTACCTATTTACCCATCTATCTGTATAATTAATTAGGAAAATCAGTTGCATTTTGACGTTAATGCTGTCAATACTTGATTAATTGATCATTACATAAAATCCAAATTGTCCTGTTAAAAAGAAGTCGGGAAAAACCATTTAAATGGTTAGTCAATCCAAAATTTCCTCAAGCGTTTACTTTATTTTAAATTAGGCTTACTAGGTAAATTCAATCCAGTATATGATACCACGCAACAGAATAAACTATCTTCAAGATTGCAGAACATATTTCAAGTAACAATTGCTATATTTCGTTCTGTTTTCATTATTTTGCTATCGGCACCGTCGAAAAGAAAAGATAATGATAATACTATCTTTAATATTAATAATATTATCAATGGTAATTAGTTTTGTATTTTTTTAATGATTTATATAGTTTTCATAATTTTTAATTAACTTATTTCAGTAAGAATAAAACATGCACTCAGAACGGCAAATACTTAAACATCTAATATAGAGTTAGTATATTTTGTTCAGTTTTTCTTTACCGCTAATCCCCATACTTTCTTATCAGTGACCCTTCCTTATCATCGCACGCCTGATAAAAATCACCTGGAGTCAACATGTCACGATATTATTTGGCCTTTCTTATTATCTGCGCCAATTAAAAAAGTTTTGTTATCGTGAATTTCCTATAAGATAGTTATTGATTTTTCAAAGTATAGCTTAAAAATATAAAACTTTAATTTCAAAGACTTATGTAAGTTTTTGTTAATAATTTTAGAAATTAAATTAAATATTTAATTTGTAAGATTTCGGACAGTTATATAACAAAAATTACTGTAGAAATTGCTATAGTCTAATTAATAGTATTGTATGATAATGTACTATAAATAGGCCTATTTATCTAAGATATTATAAATAATAAAAGATAATACAGGTTGAGTATTTGTTTATGTATATTTTACTGTACCAAAACTAACTTTTAACTTTCAATTTCAGTTAATTTTCTAATACTTTAACTTTAATCAGTTAGTTTAAATTTATTCTAACTTGTAACTTCAATTAGTTACGTTTTTAGAGTATTAACTTTAACTTTGTTCAGTTAAAAAAATCATTAACTTTCCCAAGTATGCAATTTATTAATAGCCCAACAGACAGGGCAACTAAGGGACCTACAGCTTTATGTAGACTCCGAACCACGTAGTGTTGGTCTGATTTACAGGTAACTGATAAATCTGACACTCATTTCTCTCCCCTACACAAAATTCGAACTCTAAGTACCATCCAACATGGACATCACAGACTTCTATTGTAATGTCCACGTCGATGGCAACCGTTAAGCGGAGGCCGTGTCGGTATTAAGAGGACCGAGCATGGAACCTATCGCCTACAATCTCCTAAACACTTTTTCTCCAAGTAGCTGGGTTACAGATCTGTTGCCACCAGATTCCAACGCTCGTTGAAGCAAGAAAACTAAATTTAAGGTACACATGTGGCATATATTTTTTTACAGGAAGAAACAAGTATTATAATGGTAAATGTTTATTATAACGTGGTTGTGACAGATATTTTATACAAGCGTTAAAATGAAAACCTCATTTTAATTCATTAAAAATCCACGACATGAAATTTTCAAGAAGCGAGGAATTTTTTTATTTCTTGGTCAGGTAAGTTTGACCAGCGTAAAAAAGTTTTGTAAATAACCAAAGTAATTAATAAATCTACCAGAAATTTTTTAAGAATTATAGTTTTTTTACAATGGGGCTTAAAAGTGAAAAATTAGCATTTCAATGTCCAGAATAAACACTTATTTTTAATTATCAGGCTGGAAGAAATAGTATTTTGAAAGAATAGTTTTATAGAGCATACAATTCTCTACAACTTTAAAATTTAAAGTTGTTTTCTATATATTTTATAGTTCTTGTTTAATTGCTGGTTTTGTATTTTTAAAAAGTAATTAATTTTCTGAAATAATTTAATAATTAAGTTATGAAACATGGTGGTCGTCAGTGTTATCCAAACAAATATAAAAAGGATGTCAAAATTCTCTGAGGTACTGAACTGAGTGCCCCAGTGTATATTGCAAGATTAAAACCTTCAAAGCTAACTGAAATGGAGACACAGTTGAAGAATCTGTTTGAATGTTTGGGCTTCGGTTGCTTTATTTCCGTTCCCACGCCCCGCAGGTAATTGCCTCCTGGAGACATGAGGGGGGGAATGACATCATCAAATTACGTCACAAGTCTTATTTCCGAGATTGCCAGTAGAGTCGCAAGAATCAGGGGGTATAAAATTGTTTGTAGTGGTTCCTACTAGGTTGCTCTGCCTCCGCTCCGATTTTTACTGTCTTCAATTTTCTGGCTGGGATGGGACTGTCTGGTATAATAGAAGGTCTATGGTAATGTGGCAGCTCCACTACATTCGTGCTTCAATCTTATATAGGTCACGGTCCTAAGGCTAAGGCATATCACTTGTCAGTGTTCCATGTGCCACTACAGTTTGAGAACCTTTGAAACTACATCACCAAATGACTGCGAGGAATATCAAAAGTTGTGATGATCAAAAGTTGAGGAATATCAAAAGTCTGTAACTAGCATTATGAATGTGTAAAAACCACCTAATATCCTATGGTCAGACATAGTACTTGCAGTTTTTGAATACCTTGTCCTGTTTGTGATTTAAATAGTCATCAAACTAGTTGGCTTTGTGGTTATTCTCTGGACTTTTACTTCTGTTTATGTGAACAATCTTTAAATCCCCTAAAAGACGGGAGGAGATTCTTGATGCCTTTCCCCTTCACACAATACAAGACTGTTTTGATATATGTAGGAATTCAGGCTCATATTGTTTAATCTGTTCCCCTGTGTAGATGGAAGTCTATATACTTAAAATTGGCCCTCTTTTAAATTTGTGATACTCTCTGAACACACAGTTATATAGCCTAAAACGTTCATTCAGTAAATGTTTTTCTCGGGGGAAGCTAAAGAAAGAGCACTAAAGATCCAGAAACGGTGCATTTCCACAAACATTTGTGTTACGATTTTCGACCCATCAGTTATGACATAATTTATTGATCGAATTTCAACGTTGGGCATGTCAGTAGATGCAGAATATAAATGTTCTTTTATTTACCTCGAGAGTTTTCCGGCTTAAATGTAGCGTTTCGAAGTTATAGGCTGAACTGAAAAAGACCCCTTTCCAACGCCCACTCCACCAGTACAGATCACGGAATTTCCGGGGATTTTGTATTACCGTGATCCTGAGATATCAAGGTATATCACCAAATCTTAAGTCTCCTTGATTTTCTGTTCGTTTTGTCTAATTTGACTGGGCTGTAAGCAAGATAAAAGAACAGCAAAAATATTTAACTAGCTTTGGTTGTTGACGTTTGGTGGTACTTGACACTTGTTCTACGTAGATTATACAGTTGTTTGTTTAGAGTTTTGTTTTTGTTGAGAAAACAAAGAGGTTAGGTGACTATAAGGAAAGGAACAAGGTTAGGTAGGTTAGTTTACTAACATAACGTTTATAAAACACAACAAATTTTGTTTCCATACAATAGAATAGTCCTAACATCGACAGTAAATAAATAATTCCTTTGATTTTGGTTTTTTAGGTAGATCTGCCTTTTTAGAAATTAATACTGTATTCAGATTGTTTTCTAATTCTATAATGGGAGACAGTTCTGATATGTAAGTAGTTGTAGGCTTGTTGTTTCTCTAATTTTAAGATAGCATAGGCCTATAGAATAAACTTCAAAGAAACAAATTTAAGTACTGGTATGCCTAAAATTGGTCGGTTGCGTAGTTGGTTCAATCCCAGCTTCATGTGCTAAAGGGTCTCAGTTCGATCCCAATCAAAGTCAATACATTTTGAGAAGGATCAGCTGATAATCACTGGCTGTTCATATGTCATTGGGCTATTAATTAATGACACTTTCTAAGGAATAGTCGGCCTTAGTTTGTAACAATGACTACATTCACTCATCTACACTCATCATACTCATTTGAAATCCATATTCGCCCATATCTTGACGATCGGCGTCTTATGAATAAATAAAAAAAAATTAGTATTTGTTTTGTATTATTTATTCAATATCTTTCAATCTGCAATAAAGATTGAAATATATTGAAAGATATTAATGCAGTTTCTAGATGCTTTACTAATCTGACTTATTTATCAGCATTGATTAGAATCAGTTTTATATTTTATCAGAAAACACTTTTTATTCCACGAAAATAATGTTTTATACAAAAAAAATTGAAAAATCTACATTTTTGAAGTCGACATTATTTTTAGTAAAATGGGCAAACTATAACCTCTGCACTATCACCCAAAATAACAATCTTTGACAAACCAACTATTTTCTGCCTAGGGGTGACATTACTGTTGGATAGGGCAGGTCATGTAAACTAAGACTGCCTTCTTCGCTAAAATAATAGGTAGCACGTTTTTTAGTGAATTGACCAAACTATCACCCCTGTACCATCACCCAAAATAACAATCTTAGAAAATTCATTAAATATGAAAAAATATTTCCTCCCTATGGGTGACAGGTATATACCGTTCGATAGGGCAGGTCCTGTAGAATAAGACTGCATAAGTTTTTTCCGCCTGTTTTTCTTTTATTTCAGAGACTGGTAATTAGATTACTCAGCTTGGAAATTCCATTATAAAATATTTCTCACGATCTAAGTCTTTCAAGTTTCCACTCCACTGTCAGTAACTTTGGAGTCCACAAGACTTTACACTTAGCCCCTTCTTGTTTTTGATCTATGTAAATTACCTAAATAGTAAGATTTGAGGTCATACAGTGCAATACACTGATGACACTAGTGTTGTATACATTCTAATCCTTAATCCTCTCCAGACACCCAAATAAACACTTTTCACAAAATCTGTCTAATAAATAAGGCCAAGACTTAAATAATAAAATTTACATTGCATGGGGTTTTAAATTATTCGTTATGTTTATTAACTTCTCAATTGTACCAAACATATCTTCTAGGATGAGTTCATGTTCTTTTTCACTAAGAGACCCTGTTTTTCTTAATTAGACATTTTTAATGATTATTATATTTTTGTTACGCAGTTTTGGCCTCAGATGTAGAGACAGCAATCATATTTTGTATTCTAAAAGTTACTTTATTTTCTAACCTCCATTTAAAGTTTTTTTTTAGAATGTTCAGTACATGAAAAATTTTTTGAATGAATTGATTTGTTAATAAACTAACCAGCCAACTAAACTATCTAATTGTCATTTGTACTTTAAAATATAAGTAATTTATGCTTAAAAATAAACTGATAATGCTGTTTTGGTATGTTGCACAATTTGTATGTCTTTAAAATTGTAGGAAAATGGAAGAAAAGAAGCTTGATTGGATGTACAAAGACTCGAATCAGATTGTGGATAAAGAGGAGTATTTACTTGGAAGGAAAGTGGACAAGCAGTTTGAAAATTCTACATTGCCCCAAGGAAGAAATCAGGGTATGATTAGCTATTAACTAATATAGGCTAATCTCAGGAAAAATAATTTAAATCTCAAATAATTGTCGTATAATGAAGATCACACCCCTATAAAATACAATTTACTCAGGGACAGTTGGTACCTGATCTCTACACCTTATAGTGTGCCAGTGGTACTAGAAATTTGTATTATGATATTGTGCCTTTCATTATATTCATTCCTGTCCTATAACCTACTCTTATTTAAAATTTAAAAATATGAATAATGCAATGAAGCTGTGTAAAAACCCCTATAATTAGCCACGATGTATATTAAAAAAAAACCAACCAATATTTTACCAAATAATCTGTTAGAAATAAAATATCAGTGATTACTGATGTTTGCAAACCATTGCTTACTTATCATCCTCACTCAACAAAATTGGTTTGAATCAAATACATTTTTATGATTCCAATTAGAACACATATAGACAACAATAACTTCAGAAAACTGCTATTTTATTATATTAACATACATAATAAAATATTAAGCCGTATATTCCTTTATAATATAGTACAGTTATAAAAAGATCCAAATAACAGAAGACAAATATATTTTCTTTTTATTTGTAAATGATTATTTGCTGTTACATTATATTAATTTTAAAGTTTTTAGTTCTTTTATTGTTGTTGACAGTGTGAAATACTTCAATAATTTGTAGGGGCCTACATGTCATCTTATTGCTTGGTTCTATTCTCGATCTGCTATTTTATTTTTTTTTTTTTATATATATTTCTACTGTACAGTACGAATATTATATGTTCGGTTAAAGCTGGCCATACACTACCGAGCTGAGCATTATTGACTGCTCATCTGTTCTGTTCAGAATAACAGGACAATTTTGTCACAACTTTGTCACCCTGAGCCCAAGTTGGCCATGCCTTGTAACATTTTGGCTGAACCACAACCCTGGGAAAGAACATCAACAGATCACAACTTTGCCACCCTGAGCCCAAGTTGGCCATGCCTTGTAACATTTTGGCTGAACCACAACCCTGGGAAAGAACATCAATAGATCACGTGTTAAAGTTATTTTTCTAGTACTGTGTTGTAGTACAGTAAAACCTGGCACTGTGATATCCGGAACCTCTGATAACCGAGGTGGCTTGGTGACAAAGAGAAAGAATATTAGTGCTTGACCTTGGGAAAGAAGGGGTGTGGAGTGTAATGACGAATTTACCCACAGCAAACTCACCTACGCTACTTATGGAAACATTGCTCTACATGTCGGTACATCAAACAGTTGATATTGATTGTGTTACCATTCCGTGTGCTTAGCTACGAGTTTTTCTAGTATACTGTATTTTAATGTTTCCCTTTTTTTTTATTTACTGTACTGCATGTTCTAAAATAAAATTTATTATCTTTCGATTTTTTTTCTGTTGCGTAACCAGGAAGTACCTTAACAAAAGAATATGTTGCCAGCAAGCGAACAGTATTTTATTTTTATTAAAAAAAGTATGCTATTTTATAAAATTATAACTAAATATTTTGGAATACCCATACAGTGCAGTATTAAACAACCCATAAATTTCGTGGTTCCTTCAAAGCATTATCACAATACCTGCAATGCATTCTCGTTACATGAAAACCACACCTTTATCATGGTAATTCAATATCCAGCCTACCCTGGCGCCACATTAGGCAGAATATGACAGGTTTTACTATGTTGTATTTTAGTATAGTTGTTCTACAGTTTCACAATTTCTACATGTCTAGTTCACAGACAATAACAGCTTGTATAAATTAAGCAACAATTAAGAAAAGGAAAGGAAAGACAGATGTTGGTGGTAAGAAAATTGTTTGCAAAGAACCAATTGTGGCATTAACGCTTTACTTTATGTTTCAGCATGTAAGCGGCATATACAATAATTTTTCTAGTAAGTCACCAAAACGGACCTAAATTCCATAAGGGAGTAGCTTTTTAACCCTCGATAAATAATTTGTATCTTCTTCACTCCATTCCATTGCTAAACTTATTACAAGTACACTAAACCTATTGCAACTACTTTAAATTCATTACAAATAATAAAAAATGAATTAATAAACAACACAGATAGTAAACAAAGTGCTAGATCTAGCTTAAGATTTTTGCTAGAACTCCACTTGAGGCGCTGATTTTTTGATGTTACGGAAGGAAGTACAGCAGTATGTTACAAACATGCCACACACTACCATCCCCAAGCTGAGTGCCGAGGCGTAACTTACCTTTGATGTGTTGGGAAAAAACTGACAACAGATGGTTCGGGGCTCTGCTATCCTCGACCCTTGCGTTGGCGATTGGATCCACTTCACACTTCTGTAACAAGTCAAAATGTTACTTGACAGCCCTTGATTCAGTAGTGTGGCGGGATTAAGTCTTGTCATTGTGACATTTTTTACTTGTCTGTTGTCGTACGTATGGCGTCCTTACCTAGCTGACCGGCAAGCCAGTCGGCCGCAATGAACGTGTTAAATTGTATCATAATTGTTGTATTAAACTTTAATGTTAACTAGGATATAAGATTTATTCACTCTTCAGTCAATCATTATTGAATGAATGAATTTATTTCCTAAAAACTACAGATGTTTTGTACAGAAATAACTGGAAATTAACTGGCTACTAACAGTAATATGAACATATATAACTGTAGAAAAAACATATAAAATATATAATACTTAATGATTCTAGCTGAGAAGAAAAAAAATCACTAACTGTAGACATCTGCTGATAAATAATCATACAATCAATACTACGAAATGACAATTAAGTAAAAGTAGTGCAATTTAAATGTAATATGTTTAAAAAATAAATTAGCTATTAAAACTAAATTTATCAAGTGGAAAGGGCAAGGTGATCTATATGTGTGTGTGTGTGCTTCAATTTAAACTAAAATTTCCAAAAGAAATCTTGCATTGTTAAAAAATACAGGAATGGATGTTTAAAAATTGCTCGTTTCACTTTAGGCAATCTATTTAAACCACTCATTTAACCCCATCAGTCAACTTCCCCCTCAGTACCATATCCAACTGAGTTGGAAGTACCTCAGTAACTTCCAATTCGGTCTCTGCAGAAACTGATTCATACAGTTGTTTTCTTGAGTAAAATAAAACAGCACAAAGCAAGGTAATGATGCAGGTGCTTCCAAGCATTTGTAACATAGCTCATTTTAAAACTAAGTTAATATAATGCCTTTATTTTTGTAGAAAGTTTGCCATCTTCCATTTTCACTGGACTTCCTGCTGAGAGTCAGGTGGATGTGGCAAGAAAGCTTCAAGAAGATCCTCTATATTTGATTAAAAAGAAGGAAATAGAAAGTCGTGAACAGTTGCTGAAGAATCCTCGTAAGCTGAAACAGTTGCAGGAAATGGTAAGTCAGTATTTTTTAAATAGAAATGGTAAGTCAGTATTTTTTAAATAGAAATGGTAAGTCAGTATTTTTTAAATAGAAATGGTAAGTCAGTATTTTTTAAATAGAAATGGTAAGTCAGTATTTTTTAAATAGAAATGGTAAGTCAGTATTTTTTAAATAGAAATGGTAAGTCAGTATTTTTTAAATAGAAATGGTAAGTCAGTATTTTTTAAATAGAAATGGTAAGTCAGTATTTTTTAAATAGAAATGGTAAGTCAGTATTTTTTAAATAGAAATGGTAAGTCAGTATTTTTTAAATAGAAATGGTAAGTCAGTATTTTTTAAATAGAAATGGTAAGTCAGTATTTTTTAAATAGAAATTTTGTCCTAAATCTGTAAGTTTACATAGAAGGCTTAAGTATATTTAAGTTTCTTTTTTTTATGTATACAAAACTTTTCTAAGCCATAATTTTGGGTCGTTACTCTACTGTAATTTTAGCATAAGATCCTTCCACTTTTTGCCCGGATTGTTAGTTAGTGTATTTTGTATTTTTACTATGCGCTAGAGTTAATTATTGTTGGTTATACGTATTGTGCATTCACCACTAGTGTGCCTGGGCATTGTTATCATAGAGTCTGGACTCTATGATAGCATGAAGTTCTCTGGCTTATTCTAATACTGATCTTCTAGTAATTAAATCTAAATTTTGCTTCTAGAATAGAAGAATATTTATGCAAAAAACAAAAAGGAAGCTAGATTAGCAGTGCAAGAAAAAGTACTAAAAATATTATGTTTGGAAAAATTTCTCTTGGCTAAAATTTAATTTTATGTGATATGATTAAGGTATTTCTAGATAATATATAAGTAGACTAAACACAGTAATCCGTATTGTTTATTGTTGGTCTCATTTTAATTATATAAAACCATTGATTTTATACACAAATAGATTTCCCATCCAATGTTAACTTTTGAGTATCAAAATATCAGCTGTTTTTGTGGTCCATTGTGGAGCGCTAGTGTAGTCCCATGTAAATGTAATGCAGTTTAAACCAGCTGTGGTTGCGGGCCACACAAACTAACAAAATTACTGGCACAAATATTCCTATTGGATGGTTTATCTATTGTATGTTTATATAATCAATGATAAAACTAACCCAATATAACAAATTTATGTTTTGTTTTATTTCTTCTAGACTAAATTTTATTTTCAATTTTAATTTAAAATCAGTAATATAAATCTTCAATTTAGTATGATTTCCTATTAATTGCCATTTAGTTTTTACTTTTTTCAGATTGCAAGACAGCAGGCTGCAGCAGAAAAACTTAAAAGAAAACAAATGAAAAAGATGAAAAAGGATAAAATAAAAGATATTGATGCTATCTTGGCAAAAAAGTGTAAAAAGCTATTCGGAGGAATAGATGCTGAAAAACTGGCTACTCTGGGATGTAGCAGTGATCAAAGCAGTGAAGAAAGTGATTCAAAATCAGGAAAAAGAAAGAAGAAAGAAAGAAAGAAAAACAATAAAAATCTTGATAAATTGTTAGCTGTAAAGTATAAAAAGTTGTTGGGAAAGGTAGATCCAAAACAATTAGCCGAGCTGAGTAGTAGTACTGAAAACGAAAGTGAAGAAAAACTAAATAAAAGAAGATCAAGGTCAAGTTCTTCAGATTATGATAATTTGAATAAAAGAGCAAAGAAAACACACATCAAAGAAAAAGATGAGGGGAACTCTTCTTCAAATAATAAAATAAATAGTAAATCAAATTTAAGTGACAAAAAAATACATAGCAAGATAGAATCTCGTAATAAAAGGGACTCAAGTATTGAGAGCCCAAAATATCAAAGGAGAAAGTCAAAATTTGATGAATATAAACACAGTAAGCGTAGAGATTCCTCTAGTAGTAGTGAAATTTCACTAGATGGTAAAAGAGTTACAGATCATAATAACTACTCTTCCACTACTAAAAAAGAAAAAAAGAGTCAACAAAATAATTCAAGAGAATATGTAAAAAGAAGATGTTATCCTTCAAATCATAGTAAAAACTATTATTCAGACTCCAAAAGGTATAAAAGAATAGAAAGCAAAAATAATAAAAACGACTATCATAAAAATAAAACAAGAAAAAGTAGTGAATCTAGTGATAGCAGTGACGAAAGTGATAATGATAACTCTAAGCTCAATAAACAGGCAAGGAGAGAAAAAAGAATTCCAAAAAAACACAAAAATGTTGTAAAGCAGGAATCTTCTACAAGTTCGTCTTCCGAAGATAGCTACAGTACTGGTAAGGAAACTTCAAAAATAAAATATAGTACGAAACCAAAATCAAATAAAAATCATCGTGATAGTTCATGTGAAAATTCGACTAGTGACAATGCAAGCAATATATCAAAGAAAACACATTCTAAAACAATACATCATTCTAAGAAAAGAAGTCAGAAAATTAAGAAAGACAGCTCTTCAAGCTCATCTTCAGAAGAGGCATTAAAGAGTGAAAAAGAGAAGAAAAAATATGGACTTGTGGTATGTATTTTTTGTTACAATTTGAATGCTTATAAAATTAAATGCACAATTTTCTAAACAGAAATATTATTTTCGCCATTTCATGTAGTTTAAAACTATCCATAAGTTTGACAGCTATGATCACTCCTAGAAGTGTTTGTTTTTAGGAGAGCCAACTCACAAGTTCGGTATACTACAGCTTTATCCCTGGTTTATTCAATTCAATTCAATTCAATTCAAAACATCTTTATTTGTATTTGCACAAAATAGCACAATTAAATAGCGTCATATTTACAATCTAACAAGATATTATAAAATTATTATATTAAGACATATATATAAATCTGATTTCATGTTTATTAAGTAACTTAAACTATATTCCAAAATAAATAAAAATATTACATTAAATTTTAAAAAATAATCTAAACAAACAAGTTGAAATTTACCAGATTCTACCACTTTTACATTTAGTTATTATTACATTGCTGAATATTTGCCTATGTGTCTAACAGTGTCCATCTTAATAGCACAGTGAGGATTCGGTGGATCTTTCATTTGAAGTTCTTTATCAAGACTTTCAGTGTTGTGCAACATAGCTTGTCTTGAAATTATTTCTACTTGAGGAATATATGCACTACTTGAGGAGTTTAAATCCATGTGCTAGGCAACTTGGATCTAGAAAAACTATCTCTTTTTAGTTAATATGCTTCAAAGTTAATTTCAATTGACTTCTCACCAAAAACCAGTAGGGCGTCGACTTGTGGTATGTCTAATAGTCGGAACAAGTTTCTGGTATGAGCTCTTATCTGCGAGTGTCATAGATGGAATAAAACCTTCCTTTTCAGAAATTTACTGTTGAGTCGATTTCGTATACTGTAGTCATGATAGTATACAACAATCGGAAGTGAAGTAGGGAGTGGCAATGTGAAAATGAAACAAATTACGGATCACTTAGTTATTGCTAGCCCATTGCAGTCTATTCATGGGGGGTTGCTGATTTTCATTAAATTGGAGAATCAGGTGTTAAATGGATGTGAACCTTCTACTAAGACTGACACAAATACTGTATTTGTATTCCTAGATTTTTTTGTATATTTTTTCCATTTTTCTTTTACTCATTGATGTTGGCGAGAAAAATCCATATGGCATAAATATTTATATGATATGGTGTAGAAGAATATTTATTGTTTCATAGTATAAAAAAAACATTTATGGTAAAAACGCTAAATATCAAAATATTACTAAAATGGTGTTTGTTTAAAAGTTCTCATATTTTTTAAAATTTTGTTTAGAAGAAAACAATATGTGTTTAGTTACAATGTCACTTAAATACACTAAGAAGAATCTATGTAAACGTTACAACCTTAATGTACGCACCTTAAAAAACCTACACATAAATGCTGTATATGCACTGAACTTAAATAAGTTAGTAGTCCTTTCTTAAAACTGAACTTTTTTCTTACACAAGAATTTACTGGCCTTCCAAGTGTTTATAAATGCTTGGAACTAGTTAAACCTACCTGTTAAGATAAATCAGCTGATGCATTTAAAGTGAGTGTGAACAAAGATAAATTTGGTTCTTTTCTTAAAACTCGGATTGCGTTGGGTATAATACTTGGAAACATATACTTGTACTTGAACAGTTTGGTAAGCCCATTGATGTATGGTGTTTATTTGACAACTGTCTGACTATCTATGGGTTTTTAGCTACCATTTTAAAAAAAAAAATGAAACTTTAAGTAAAAAAAAACACTTTAAATTTGTGTTTTTGCAAAATATTGGAAGTTTGTATTTATTGCAGAAACACAACCTTCCCGTTTGTGTTAAGCTGATTTCCAAAGGGTTTAATCTTGCTAAATATCAAAGTATGTTTCTTTTTCAAGTTATAAAGCAAGAAAAAATTATTTACATTTATGTTATGTAATTGCAACAGCTTTTCTTTTCTATTTACAATAGATCTCAATTTTTTTGCAGTTACCTGACAATTATGTACCAAAACAAAAAATTAAAGAAGAACCCAAACCATCAGTTGAAGTTGTTGATAAAAAACCTGTGCTGAAAGAGCATAAACAGAAACTCACGGAGAAAGAAAAAGAATTTAGATTGAAAGAGATGATGGATAATGCAAAGTGGCGAGATGACCTGCGGGATAAAAGTATAAAAGCACATGAAGAAAAGTTGAAAAAAGAAAACGATAATTATGTTTATAACAAGGATTTCATGAGGTAAGATTAAGATAAAAACTATATATCTTTTTTGCTTATTTATCGTAGTTATGTGTTTTAAATGTATTGAAGGAGATATTTATTTTAAACTGTCACTAATTATTAATTTTAGTTTAAAAAGTATTTATGCTTAATGTTAGAACATAGGCTTAAGTGGCCAGTGTCATAACTAGAATCTACATTTTCTGGTGACAAGGGTGTGAAGGTACTATCTACAATATTTACAAGATAACCAGACTTTTCGCCCATACTGTGATGTAGCATCCTCAGTGGTTTCTCTGGGACTGAGATCGGCGAATGACCTTCCAGCTTTTATAACTGGTGGTTGGGTGGGGGACTTGTTTTTAAGGTTATTTGCAGAGGGGGGCGGAGGCACGACCCACGTGACCTACGGTTATTGGACGAAGAAAATCAATATGGCTGACTCATCCTTTTTATTTAAATTTACTTAAAATGGGTTCCCATGTCTTTGGAAGCCATAATATGGCTTGATGATAGTATATTATACTATCATCCTTATTATAATTATGTCTTCTTTTATATATTTCTATAGCTTCCCTTACACAATTCTTGGGTAGTAATTCGGGTTGTTGCCAAGGATTTTAGTTTTGTAAAAAAAAAGCTGGAAGGTCATTCGCCGATCTCAGTCTCAGAGAAACCACTGAGGATGCCACATCACAGTATGGGTGAAACGTCTGGTTATCTTGTAAATATTGTAGATAATACCTTGAAGCGGTTGTCACCGGAAAATGTAGATTCTAGTTATTTATGCTTAGCTTGTACTGATTATTGTAAAGTATATACAGTGTTTTATAGCTGTTTTATTTTATATAAAGAATTGAATAAGCATAACTTTCTTAGTAAAAAAGTATTAGGATTTATTAAAAAATATGAAAACAATTAAAATTAAAGGTTTATATACGAGGTGTGTTTTTAAAGTAAGTACCGTTTTGGAATCCCACCGCTGTAGCGCTGCGGCCGGCGCTTGGTACTACTATCTGTTAGCAAGCCACAGCTGTTGTTACGAATCCATTCAACTGTATTTAAGGTCATTTATGACTGTTTAAAATTCCTCCGATTAAAAATGCAGCCGACTGTAAAGTATATATTGTGATAAGTTTTTTGTAACGCTAAAGGCATGAAAGCAGCTGACAATCATGAGGGATCTGTAAAGTTTATTGAGAAAACAGAATGAGTAATAAGATGGTATGGAAATGGGTGATAGCTTTTAAGGTGGCCGTACGAATGTTCATGATGAGGAACAAAGTGGGATGGGAAACCGTCACTCATTATTGATGACTTTGCGCAAAAGTTGATGAAAAAGAGTAAGAGAAAACAGACGCTTTACAACTGCACGGATATGTAATGTGTCTTAAAATATGAAGAAGTGTGATTTATGAGATTGTGACAGAATGTTTTTAGTACAGAAAGTTATGCTTACGCTAGGTTCCGAAAGTGTTTGGCGAGAATCACAAAATCAAATGTTGAACCAGTTATCTCACATTCATAGATCATTAGAATTGTGATGGTTATGATTTTTAAACCAAATTGTCACGGTAACAGACTCACGAGGAATGTCATCTGCTTTCATGCCCTTAGCGTTATGAAAACTTATACAGCGCATAATTCACAATCAGCGCCATTTTTCATTGGAGGAGGAATTTTAAACAGTTAAAATCGACCTTAAATAAAGTCCAATGGATTCATAATGACGGCTGTGGCTTGCCAACGGACAGTAGTACTCAGCGTGCATGTGCTGAATGCTGACCGTAGCGCTACAACAACGAGATAACAAAACGGTACTTACTTTACAAACACTCCTCGTATAGTAAATGAAAAATATTTTATACCAGTAAAGAAGGGAATAACTTGTTTTACTCTAAATTTGACACTATCATTCACTTTTTAGTAGTAGGCATTATGGCCACATATTACGCAAGTCGGCCAGACAATTTCTTACAATTTTTTACTCTTAAGACACTAATCGCCAAGATATGAGCGAACATGAATATTAAGAAATTCCTACAAGGTTGGAAAATTACCACGTGTGTAATCTGTCATGTGATAATCAAAATAACCAGTTCTTTAATGGTAATGAAATGAGTAATTTGTTTTTTTAAAAGATATATGAAAAATCATAGGTAATTTGTTAGAAAGGAGTTATGGATGGAATCCAATTGTAGTGTGTATAAAATATTGAAAATCAAATAACTTTATGAAATAGATTTTCAGCTGTAGAAGGTAATTGAAATAATAAACATAATAGTCAGACCAAAAATATTAAAAAATCATACTAGACACTTAAAATACTTCTAGAATATCCATACCTTATGAATTAACCTCTAAATACCAGCCATTAAAAATACTCTTCTGTTTCTTTGATGTAATTTTATTATTTTCACAATTTATTTATAGCTAAGCAATTCTTTAATTCATCATTCACAACATATGCATCCTTTCTCCTCAGGAGGTATTGGTAATGAGTAACATCCAGAAATTTTTGTTATTTAAATAAACTGATTTATTATTTATTGGGAAAGGAGGAAATATTTCCCAGTGATTTTGAAGTATAATTTGTATCATATAATTTCATTCCCAATACCTTGATATACATTATTTTAAAATAAATTTAGAGAAATATTTAAAAACATAGATGAATTTATTACTTATAATAAATTTGGATGAAAAAAAGAACAAAATTGTAAATAATATCATCAATTGAGAATTAATAAGCTGTTTTGAGTAAGTCATCTGACAACTTTAATTTATTGGGCCAATATATTAAGAGTTATTGGGCTATTTATGTTGTTTTAAAAATAAACTTTGTCCATCTTTTAATACTGAAGGTTTTCAATGTTGTGAAAATGTGACAGGTGCAAAAAATTATTGTACTTTTGGTAACATTTAAGACATAAAACCAAGCTGGATACAGGCATTCTCCATAAGATACAAAATAATGTACAGGGAAACTTCAATACTACAAATCTGAAGAGGATTGAAAAATATTCGTGTTAACAAGGTATTTATGATAGCGAAGTTTGTGGTAATGAGGTTAAAACATGCAAAATTCGTTGTGTAGGGGTTGGTTTTCATATGAAACAAGTTGTTTATTTTTAGTTTAATTACGGTACTGCACAACAAACCAAGCTAATGTATGTAAACTCAGATACAAAACTACACTCGTAGGTGCCGTATAGTTCCAGTTTGGCATTGTACCAGTAGTAGCACCAAATGAAAGGCAGGCTTCTTGTTTGACATGAATAAAATGGAAATATTTCTTCGTCTTACTGAAGTTTTCACCATAGGAATTCATCTTATAGAGGTTGAATTCATGGTATAGATGTGTTTGGCTATTGATATTCGTAATATCAAGTTATTGATTTTGTGCTCTCGTTGTGTTGAAAATTAAATAAAATTCGTGTTATCGAGATAGTTGGTTCGTAACATTCGTGTTATAAAGGTTATTTTAACATTGAGTGGTATGGAAAGTTCAAGGGGAATTGAAAAAATGTGTGCTATCAAGGATCGTGCTATCAAGGTTCCACTGTATAAACAACACAAATTTTGTTTTGTTACAGAAATCAAATGGCACATGCGATATCTCAAGAAACAGTAGAATCAAGAGTGAAGGCGAACATCAACAGTATCCAGCGTAGTAAAGCCTCTATGAGTGAGCACTTTGCTCGCAGAAAGTAATTTACTGTACCTGTTGTAGTTATAGTATTTTAATGTATGTACATAATGTAAATAAACTATAAACATTTTTTAAATGGTTGAGCATTTAACATTTTTTAATTTAAATTAGGCCTTGTACAGTTATTAAATATTTGTATTAGTTTAGTAATGAATGACGATTAAAAGTATAACTAAAAATGTCCGTTATTACAATAATTAAGGAAACCTGCATTACAGTTAGAAAAAATAGAAACAGCAAATAGGTAGTTGTTTTAAACGTGTTTATAGCATTAAAAATACATTATGATCTGCACTATGTCATACAAATGTTAACACTGCAATTCAGTTACGTGTTACAATTCTTCAGACTCAGAATTTATTTATAGACCCGGCCGTAGGTACACCAACCTATAATAGGCCATAAATTCTAGTTAAAACAATCAACTGGAAGTTATAATCTAGATACACTGCCAGTGTATTGTTGGTATTTTGTTGTGTACTGTGTATGATTTTTTTCCACCAAGCAGAGATCAATTGAGCCAAAATTTTTCACAAATATGTTTTGTTTTTATCTCACCAAAGTGCTAAAAACACACAAAAGAGTGTACTAAAACAATTTACAAAAAAAAAAAAAAAAAACAGCTATACTTCTTTTGAAAATTATAAGAAGTTTTTTTAAATAAATAAATAATCTTTATTGTCGTTTTACATAAACCATTGACACAGTCACATATACATCTAACAGACATAGTCAAAACAAAACAATCATATTGCACATATACATTATTCAACCTAGAATGACAAACATGGTTAACAAACGGTCATTTAAGTAAACAGTACTTTACATAACGGGTATGATTCTAAAGTACAGGTCCAACAATCTAGAAACTAATATCTTGCATACTGAAAAACTCCCCTAGTTCATAAAATGGATTTTTTAGCAACCAGTTATACAGTTTGATTTTAAAAAGTGTTGTCGGGTATTTATTAACTAGATCTTTTAATTTATTATAAATTTTCTGGGAAATAAAAACATGACTGTGTTGGGTTCTACTCAGTCTGCAAAACTCTATGGCAAAATTGTTTTTATTTCTAGTATTATATCTGTTAATGCTGCTGCTAAGAATGAGGGATGGGCTATTTTTTAAAATGTATGACATTAAATCAAAAATATACAAATTTATAACTGTTTGAAACTCGAGCTCAATGAAAAGTGGTTTGCAGTGGTCCAATGGTTGTGCTTTACTTATCAGACTAATAGCCTTCTTTTGTAAAATAAGAATGTCACTAACTTTAGTACTATAGCCCCATATTATAAGTCCGTATCTAATTATAGATTGAAAAAAAGCATAGTATGCGGTTTTTACATAACTCTCCGGGACACTGTCCATTAAGCGTTTAAGAAAAAAGATTACTCTAGATAATCTTTTAGAAATATACTCAACGTGAGAGTTCCATGATAAGTTACAATCAATATGAATACCTAGAAATTTAACACTGGGAAGGAAATCATTAGGTAAGTTATTTGCAGGACTCTGTCTTAAACTGAACATGATATTTTGGGTTTTAGTTTCATTTAATAAAAGGTCATTTGTCCTAAACCACAAAGATGCTTCATCAAGTGTTTCATGTACAATGTCTTGTAAAGTGTTAAAGTTTGTGTTACTGTTTAAGAATGTTGTATCGTCTGCATACAAAAAGGATTTGGTTTTAATAGCACTTGGAAGGTCACTTATGAATAGTAAAAATAGCAGTGGTCCCAACACCGACCCTTGGGGTACTCCAAACTCAACCACTAGTTCATTGGACCAGTTTCCATTAATTAAAACCTTTTGTCTACGATTTTTTAAATAGTCTTGAAAAAACTTAGCAGAAATACCAGTTATGCCATAGTAGTTTAGTTTTAAGATTAACTCATCATGTTCAACACAATCAAATGCCTTGCTCAAGTCACAGAGAGTGGCTTGAGCAAAGGCCTTACTCTCAAAAGCTTTTATAATTTCCCTAACTAGTGCATCAATTGTACATTTATTTCTTCTAAAACCAAACTGTGATGAATTCAGGTAATTATTGTTTTCCAGATAGGTGACAAGTTGATCATGTACTATAATTTCTATAATTTTGGATATCACTGGTACAATGGATATAGGGCGATAACTTTCAGCAAGTTGTTTTGACCCTTTCTTAAAGATTGGGCATAGTCTAGACAACTTCAGTTTGTCTGTAAAAATACCCTCTTTCATACATTTATTTATACATGTGGTTAAAGGATTCAAAATTATATGACTAATCTTCTTAAACATGTTATTTGATAAATTATAAATATCCTTGCTTTCAGAATTTTTTAGTCTTTTAACAGCGTTAGTCAACTGAGACTTTCATAAAATAAAATTTATTTCTCTTGACAGGATGATTTTTGACTAAGCTTATACTATTGATATTGTTGGGCTTCTTAATATTGTCTTTTATTTGTTTAATTGGATTAATAAAAAATTATTAAACTGGTCTGGGCTAATATGTATGTCTGTTTGTGAAGATGAGTTATTTATATTTTCTTTTATTAAGTCCATACATTCTTGTATTTTGTTGTATTTTATTGTTCAATATACAGTCAATACATTGAATCTATACATTCAAAATATTTTTAAATATTTTATACATATATATACCTACCTACCTACGTGCAGGATATGCTGCACGAAATGGAGGAAAGTAGATCGGAATTTTCATCAACAACGTACCTTCCCTTCATTTTGCATTGCAAGTTAATGCAAGCTGGATAGGTTTCCAGTCATCGGCATTGAATGTATAAACAAGATAATTTTTTGTTAAGATCAGAGGTACATGTCTCTTCGAACTGATAATATCTAATAAATGTTATTCGCCTTAATATATATATATATATATATATATATATATATATATATATATATATATATATATTGATGAATATTTAAGGAAGTAGAAAAACATCAGTGGTACACAATTTAGCTTCAGAAACATATAGTCGAACAAAAGAGATTCATTTGCCTTTTACTGTGTCGGGACTAAGGCTGGAGATTTGCTTCCTGAATTAAATTATAATACAGCATTTGACAAAGATTGCTTTATCCATATCATAAAGTTGCTTAAAACGAAGGACGCATACAGAAATATATATATATCATTACCAATATTTAAATCATATGTAATTTATCCTTAAATCTGTAAAATCCTTTCAACACTTTGTATTTTATTGTTCACCAGACTCGGACAGATTTTCTTATATATACACTTACAATGTGAATTTTCTGCAAACTATGTTTCCTTATATTGATTTATATTACCATTGACTTATGAAACAAGAAGACTGTCCGCTCATATGGGTCTTTTGAAGCTAGTTGTTTGATGAAATTAGTTCATGTACGGTTTTGACAAGTAGCACCCTCAAAACCCACTCTACGCACTCCTTTCAAGTTGAGCAGATCAAATTTCTCACACAGTACTAGCTGGGCTATAATGTGGAACAGTTTTTATGGAAGAAATTAATGATACATCAATACCTGTTGGTGGGATGAAGCTCCCTCGTAGGAAATTGACACAGTTAAACGGTTTCGAACTGACGTGGGCAGATGTTATTACTGGAAATATAAATGGGGATTAACACTAGATAAGTCATGTGACTGCGGGGAGGTTATCCAAACAATGGGTCACATAGTTACATATTGCCCCATGTGCTCTTTTACAAAGGGATTACGCAGCAAAAAGAGAATCAGTGAGGCAAGTCTTAGAGAGAGAGAGAGAGAGAGAGAGAGAGAAAACTTAAATGGCTCAATGGATTTAGCTTTTTGACAGGGGATCACTTTATGCTTTTTTTAAAAATATATGCATGACTTTTAGATCTTGATACAAATATATATATATATCACAGCTTTTTTAAAACTAATAAATGGTAGCTGACAATAAACTATATGATAAATATCTATACACGGTTCATATACAATATTCACAGGTAACACCAGAGGTCTCCAGCAAACACATTGTCTTGGACAGTCAATGATATATCAAAAAAAGGAATTAAACCAGTTGAGTTTTTTTAATCCATAAAACCAGATAAAAATCCATCCAATTTCATAAATTGCATTTTTATAAAACACTGCCAATCAAACGTTTTAAGGAAAATGCCAATAACTTTCCCCAGCATAAATGATTACATAATTTTTTTAAATTTTAACCGTAGCAGTATATTTCCTCACAAAAATCTGTCCTGATCTAATCTAACAATTTATTATAATGTAAACATACCGGTATATTATTATAATTATGTGAACATGTGTAAACTAAGATGCTCGAAGATATTTGCTTAGAATCAACTCAGATCTATAACAAGGAAATGTACAATCTATTCACTACTGTTAATAATTAAGATCTTCAGCTAAAACAATTATATACCACCAAAACTCTAGGATATGCTGCACGAAATGGAGGAAAGTAGATCGGAATTTTCATCAACAACGTACTTTCCCTTCATTTTGCATTGCAAGTTAATGCAAGCTGGATAGGTTTCCAGTCATCGGCATTGAATGTATAAACAAGATAATTTTTTGTTAAGATCAGAGGTACATGTCTCTTCGAACTGATAATATCTAATAAATGTTATTCGCCTTAATTAAGAACAGATTTTTTTCTGTAATATTATAAATAATGCGTAGTGACTACTTAATCATACTCACATTGTTAAGATAATGTACAAATGACTTGCATTGAAAATATTAATTAACTAGCTGTACCCGCCCGCTTCGCCGGTCATAATATTGAGTTTTGATTGTATCATTGAAATGTGCAGCAACCTTTCAGTTTACATAGTATCCAATTTACAACAGCTGATGTTTTGTGTAGTTTACTATTGTACTCAATTATTTTTAATTTTGAAAGTTTTGCCTACCACAATTTTATTCTATTTGTTTTTATTTAACAGCTGTTAATCAAATAAATCAATCAATTAATATAGCTTCACAAGAAATCAAAACATAAAAATATAAACAGTATAATTTTGACATATTTAAAACCCACAGCTGATATTCTTTTTATATTTGACTTATTATACCTTCATGCATCCTGCTATTTGATTAACATCGAAACTTTAGAATTCCAAGGGATGGAGCCCTGAGGGATTAAAGAAACGGGAATAGGACAGAAACCTTCCCTGGGGTATATAGAACAACTTCCCCAAGTTTCATGGTGATCGGCTGGACGGTTTGGTAGCGCATAAAGGATAGACAGACAAACATACATTGGATTTTATATATATAGATTACCAATAATTAATTTAATCTAATTTAAATTAAATAACATTGAGTTATTAATTTTTTACTTAAATAGCGCCTACATTGATATTATGATACCAGTAGCGTACACTAACGTTGAGAGTTTGCGTTTGAAACTTTGCAGGCACTAACAAATTGTTTATATGGCTGTATAGAGCACACTAAAGAATTAATTTTGAAATATTCTTGTTAAGGAGTTTATGTTAAGTTCTATAAATAGACCTGGAGGAAATTTTAATTAAATCAGCCAACATATAGCAGCCAGATGTGTGCTAAAGGACAAAGGCTTTCAGTTCGATCCCTATCATAGTCATAACAAATGTTGAAAGAAATCAACTGATAATCACCGGCTGTTCATTTGTCACTTTCTAGGGAATTGTCGGCCTTAGTTTGTACATTCCATTACAGTATGTTCGCTCATTAACATTGAACACAATCGTTCGAAATCCATAACGACGATCGGTGTCTTAAGAGTTAAGAATAAATAAATAAATAATATTTTTGTAACCTTCTCCCAGGATTCTTCATAGTGAGTGAGAATGTTTTCACTGGGACACAAAATAATATAATCTAAGTTATACCTATAAAAGGCAAATAAATATCACTGACTCACTCACTCATCGCTGTAACTAAAAAAGTACTAAGCCTACGAGGCTGAAATTGTGTAAAGTCAAAGGTCTTATATTGTAGATGTGCAATAAGAAGGGACGTTGACAAATTCTTAGTAAATCGAAGATGGCAGCCTTTTTAATACCACTAAAACTGGACATAGGGCTAAATTAAACGGTTCTACAGCAAAACTAATACCATTTTCTGTACATGATTTGAGACGATCTACAACTTTGGCCCTATGACTCTGCTCTATCTCACCTTCTTCATCCTTAGGTAGAGCTAGATTTTCAATTTGTGTGAATAAATGAAATTGGTTAATTTACGGTATCTAATAGTAGATTTACAGATTTTTCTAGATTGTGAAACTTTGTTATCTAGGGAAAATATACAATTTAATCTGAACACATGTATAGCCAGATCATAGGACATGGCTAGAAACACGATATTTCACTGATTCTTTTGTGCCCTCTAAAAGTAGACTTACTGATTTGTCTAGACTATGAAACTTTTTTATCTAAGAGAGCAAACTGATTTCAATCGGAAAATTTAAATTTACCACTCGTCACGATTTCTCCAAAATTATACAATTGATTTGACATTTTGTAAATATGTTTCTTGGTCCCTAGAGGCTCACTAAGAAAAGATTTCCCTCTCCGTCCCACTGGCTCCCAAAACGTCCATGGTACTCTTATGAGCTATATTAATTGATTTATTTATTTGATTAACAACTGTTAAATAAAAACAAAATAAATTGAATAAAATTGTGGTAAATTAAAAATAAGTACAGTAGTAAATTACACGCAACTAAGTTCTATTTAGCGTGGTAAATTATACATAACATCAGCTGTTCTAAATTGGATATTAGATTACATTTTTAAACCCACTATTACGACCGGCGAAGCGGGCGGGTACAGATAGTACCACAATAATACGGGCAATTTTAATGTATGTGCGTGCATATGTTGTGGCACTTAGCTATGTTTAAATCTTCACATGATGAAGAAAGAATTCTGAGATAGGTCTAATACGAAAAATGTTTTCAAAAACATTGAGAATACGTATTTTTTGATAAATTATTAGTAAATAACAACCCACTCTACCATAATAATTTTAAACCTAATTTACAGTAACTACAGAGTAGGCTTTTCTATATTTATAAAAGAGGATGTTTGTATATATATATATATATATATATATATATATATATATATATATATATATATATGTTTGAAGTTTATGCGCTGCCAAACCATCCAACCGATCGCCATGAAACTTTAGGATGTTGTCCTGTATACTCCCGAGATGGTTTCTGTGAAGTTTGATGCAGATCCGTTCACAGGGTCCCGCCCCACGGGCTCCTAAAGATCCCATGTTATTCAAATGGAGAATCTGAATTGTTTACAAAAAACATATGACTGTGTGTATGGTTTAATGTAGTTTCACATGCCATAAGCTGATTGAAGTTCTCACAACAACAGTACTGTATCTGTTTTGATTTATTGTAGTTCTACATTTCACCTTGAGAGTGTAGCACACACTACTTTTACTTGATCAGGTGATCTGTATTTGGTGTTAACCTTTTTTCCTCGGTAATTAAAACATGTGGTGAAACGTGAAAATAAAAATAAATAATCATTTGTTTTGCAGTTTACTTTTTATGACATGCCTCCTAAAAAAATTAATATTGGTAGAAGAAGCAAAAATGCTCGAATTCTTTCAGCTATTAGGTTCTAAATCAAACTCAATATTATGACCGGCGAAGCGGGCGGGTACAGCTAGTAACCAATAAAATAGGCAAATCTAAATTTACGATGGATTTGTGTTAGATTGAAAGATTTAGATGACGAGGGGCTGTGCGAAGGAGTACAGATGTTCTCTTGACATATAAAATGTTAATAGTTTTAATGCCATTGTGTATTCTAATATAATTGAAAAACTGTCAAACCTACCTAGTAATTCTGATTTATTGTATTTATAATATTGGAGTATCGTGATTCTAATTTTTGTTTTCATATTCCACGTATTATTCTAGTACTATTTACTAAATGCTGTTTTATGTATTCATTTATTTAACTTTGAGGTTAAGTATTATAGTATTTATTAATAAACTAAGGCTTAGGTAATATTTAGTATTGCAACAGCTCTTGCTAGTATGAAATGATAAGTAACCAACCAAGGATACAATAAAAATATCAGTAATACTAAAATTCTACTATCCAATCAAGAGTTATATCCATTACTTTTAGAAGTTGCTGGAATGTACAAAACAATGTCTATTAAAAAGTTAATTAAACCGTTGTTTTCCTCGGTTCATTTATATTCATTGGTGTGAAAACATAAATTTAATCATTATGTTTATTGTTTTTGTTGACTGAAGGTCGAACAAGTTTTTCTACTTATACAGGGTCAAATTCTTTAGCTGTGTCTAACTTTTTTTGGAAATATATCAATGGAAAGAATTAAAATATCTAACCTAACGTACACTAAACTAACCTAACCTAAAACTTGAGCTCAAATCAGCGCTTGTAATAAATAGAGAAAGCAGCGAGGTATGACATTTAGTTATGGCAATCAGATATGAGTAAGGCACTGCTGATCCTGATAGAAGCCTTTTCTTCATTCCAAAAACGTGAAAACCTAAGTTATTTTGATAACTAATGCAATAGAAAATAGAGTTTGGGGGCAGCTAAAGGTGTTTGACCCAAGCACAGAATATCTATCTCTAACGTGATTACAAAGTAATCTTCATAAAAGAAAAAGACACTCATAAAAAATAACCCAATTTTAAGACTTTTAGAAGTTTTTGTGAATTCAAGGAAACAAAATTTTCTCAGAATAGACTGTCGTAAAAATTAGTAACTATTCATGGAACCTATACATTTGTAGCTTTTGACATTTGAATTGACATAACATAGACATATCTAAAAAAAATACGTTTCGTACACAATTTAATTTGATACAGTACCGGGAGACCGAGCTTCGCTCTGTTGAATTTTCCAAACTGAGGAGGTAGCATCCATATCTTCCAGATGAGCCTGATGATAGTTTGTTGTATTTAAAGATTTCATTTCTGAAGTCTTCCGCGTTTACCTTTAGCCCCTTTGTGGAACTCGGCCTCCGGCCTTGCCAAGAAGCTCTGCTTCAGGCCAGGCCCCTTTGTGGAACTCGGCCTACGGCCTGGCAGGAACGGTTTTTTTTAGTTACTAAAAGTAAACTCTGAAAAGGAATTAAATGTATATAAAGGAAGTAAGTAAACAAATTTAAACTCTTTAATTGTTAAAAGTAAGTAGGCCTAATACAATTTCAATTAACTGAACAACAAAACAAAATGTCATATATCATTATTCTAATTTTGGGGTTAGCTCGCATCTTTTTCTGAATGCAGATCACGAGACTGGCGACTGGGGTTTATATCTACGACATAAGCAAGAGACCGGCTCGTGCCACAAATTATAAAACTACTGCCGACGCAGAAATTATGTGTACCCGTGTTTGAAGGTTTTTTACTAAGAAAACAAGGGGCCTGCGAAAAATCCAATCACACCATTGTTTTTCTCGTTTAATTGTTCGTTATGACATATTCATTATTTAAATTTTATATAAATTTTAATAATTGTTGTCTTGTTTATTTATTTATTTTTTTTTTTTGATTGAATATAAATTAAATCAATAATTTTAAATCACTCCATTTACTAACGCATATGAAAGTAATTTATATTGACTATACATTTAATAAGGATTACAATGTGACCAAATAATGCATTTTAAGACATGTAGAAGCCAAGATAACGTTGTTTCAGAAAATTGATAGTAACTTTTTTCTACAAAAGTTACAATTCTGAAATTTATAAAACTTATAGAAAACATTCCTGTATATCACGTATTAAAGTATAAATGCGATACATTGACAGGGTTTTTATTAATAACAGTGTCAAGTTGGTGCACAGTGAACACTAGTAAACTTTCGGTACTTTTTTGTTCCAACTAGAACAACAATTATTAAAACTTAATGATAAAATTAAAAAAATGCTTAATGTATAATTAAATGAGGAAAACAATAGTGTAATTGGATTGTTCATAGGCATCTTAGTTTCTTGACAAACAATCTTCAAACTCGGGTAGACATAATTTCTGCGTCGACAGAACAGTTAAAAGACGTATTAATTGCCGGTCTTTGTAAAATATAAAAATTGGGTTTTCCACGTATCTATCAGCAATTATTCTATATGAATTACATATAATGACAAACTTGTATTCTTTTGAAAGGAAATGTTTAATATGAGTAGTGTAACCTATCCAAGGATGTTGACACAGGCCTAACATAAAAGAAATAAATGAATTAACAACAATGCAACTTTGTACTCGTATGAATAAATCAGATTCAGGAAATGAAAGATTAGAAAGGGCCATGTCTGTAATGTAAATGATTACTCATCTACTGATAATAGTTACGAGAGTTGTGTATAAATCCTGATCATTTTATTCCTTACAAATAGATATCTCATGTAATAGAATATTTTTTCAGAAATTAGGTTAGTGAGGCCCGCAACCACAGCTGTTTAAACTGCATTACATTTACATGGGACTACACTAGCGCTCCACAATGAACCACAAAACAGCTGATAATTTGAGATACCAAATTTAACATTGGATGAGAAATCTATATGTGTCCTTATAAAATCAGTGGTATTAGCTCATAGTAGTTGCGATATCAAACGTCGTTTTATAAAGATAATTTACCTCTTTAGTAGGTCTAAATGGGTTATCTACTAATTCTACTTGTCATTTTAGCTGTTAAATGACGATACTGTACCTGTAAAGAAATCGCGTTTTAATGTAGTGATGCTATTGTAGCATTCAACGAATATTTGTGGTCCTATGGCTTGACTTGACCAGGTCAGACAGTCAACTTAGGAAAATTCTACAAAGTAAGTCTACGACGAGCACGCTCAACCATTTTAAAACAGTCATATGTGGGCTTAATTTCTTTCCAAAAGACTTATTTTATTTACAACTAGTTCGTTGTAAACCATGAAGGCCAATCAATATTGTTTGACGTAACCCGTAATATTAATACAGCAAAATCACGAAATCTCCGGAACCACAACCACTGAACAGGTTTTTTAATGCAATTTGGAGGCAAGTTAGTTTTTGTAGGGACCCACTTAGAAAATATTTCTCGAAATTCCATTCCTAAGGGGTAGAAAAAGCTCTCTAACGTTTCCTTTTTTCCATAAGAACAATGGATACAAATCTCTATAGAGATTTTATATTCATTGATAAGAGTAATAGTGGCATTAATTTAATTTATTTCAAACAGATGTTACAAAAACGTATACTTGACACAAAAGCTAGGCTGATTTGGTTTTTATTCGTCCACTTAAAGTAAACAAGTATTTCTAGACTACAAATTAACTTTGGTATCTCGGAGAACGGCAGCAGGCTGATTTTTTATATTAATGTCATGGTTATGGTTTAGAGAGAAACGTGGACGTAAGGGTGAGCAAGCTTAGGGAACCACTCTGTAGTGAAGCAAGGGATGTCGGCTAGTCATATATAAAAATACCTACTTTCTTCAAAATATAGAATGAACATCAAAAATATATTGTTTCAATTAGGGAGCAAGCATAGTCATCCAGACACAACAAAAATGTATTTTGTATAACATTAAAAAATATTGTTTTTTTGAAATTTTTAAATTCAAGATTTGCGATTTGCATGTAGGAACATGTGTTCCAAGCTCGTTTGTGGTGTGAACCTGAATCAGATCGCCAATGGTGGTAGGCCGGAATGAGAATTGACGTGGAATGTTGGGAGTTAAATGGTTGTTAACTCGGAATGGTGACTGTGAAGCCAGATCTATCTAGCACGTGCGTGGGGTGGCCAATGGCCGCGGCACTACCTACAGACGACAGTAGTTATCCCACAAAAACTACCGCCGCAGACATTATGTGTACCCGAGTTGGAAGGTTGTTTACTAAGAGGCCTATGAGAAATCCAATCACACCAATGTTTTCCTCATTTAATTATACCTTATTAGGCCTACATGTGCATTTAAAAATGTTATTTAAGATTTTACTAATTTTTATTTTAGTTAGGACAAAAAAGTAAATGAATTTTAAATAATATTCAATGTGCGTCAACTTCACCCATTTATTGCTAAAAGGTCTGTTAATTTATCGCATTTATATTTTAATACGTGGGGTATACAGGAATGTTTTCCATGAGTTTTATAAATTTCATAATTGTAACTTTTTTTAAAAAAAGTTACTATAAATTTTCTGAACAACGTTATCTTGGCTACAAGAGGTCGGAAAATTAATTACCTGGCCATGTTAACGCGGCTTGCGTGAGTAAAGCGGGCTCGTCAGACATCGTTATCTATTATATATTGACTCAAGTACCAGGCAACAATCAACGTCATTATAGCTTCACAAGCTGCAAGACTATCAAGGTGTCCTACTTTGATGTAAATTTCATCACGATCACACGTGAGCTGTGTTAGAACGTTATCGCGGCTTGTGTGAGTTAAGCGGGCTCGTCAGACATCGTTATCTATTCCAAATTGACTCAAGTACCAGGCTACAATCAACGTCATTATAGCTTCACAAGCTGCAAGACTAGTAAGGTGTCCTACTTTGGTGTACATTTCATCACGATCACATGCGAGCTCTGTTAGAACGTTATAGCGGCTTGCATGCGTCAAGCGGGCTCGTCAGACATCGTTATCTATTCTATATTGACTCAAGTACTAGGCAACAATCAACGTCATTATAGCTTCACAAGCCGTAAGACTATCAAGGTGTCCTACTTTGATGTAAATTTCATCACGATCACACGTGAGCTCTGTTAGAACGTTATCGCGGCTTGCGTGCGTCAAGCGGGCTCGTCAGACATCGTTATCTATTCTATATTGACTCAAGTACCAGGCAACAATCAACGTCATTATAGCTTAGAAGCTGTAAGACTATCAAGGTCTCCTACTTTGGTGTACATTTCATCACGATCACATGCGAGCTCTGTTAGAACGTTATCGCGGCTTGCGTGAGGCAATCGGGCTCGTCAGACCTCGTTATCTATTCTATATTGACTCAAGTACCAGGCAACAATCAACGTCATTATAGCTTCACAAGACTAGTAAGGTGTTCTACTTTGATGTACATTTCATCACGATCACACGTGAACTGTGTTAGAACGTTATCGCGGCTTGCGTGCGTCAAGCGGGCTCGTCAGACATCGTTATCTATTCCATATTGACTCAAGTACCAGGCAACAATCAACGTCATTATAGCTTCACAAGCCGTAAGACTATCAAGGTTTCCTACTTTGGTGTACATTTCATCACGATCACATGTGAGCTCTGTTAGAACGTTATCGCGGCTTGGTGCGTCAAGCGGGCTCGTCGGACATCGTTATCTATTCTATATTGACTCAAGTACCAGGCAACAATCAACGTCATTATAGCTTCACAAGCCGTAAGACTATCAAGGTGTCCTACTTTGGTGTACATTTCATCACGATCACATGCGAGCTCTGTTAGAACGTTATCGCGGCTTGGTGCGTCAAGCGGGCTCGTCAGACATCGTTATCTATTCTATATTGACTCAAGTACCAGGCAACAATCAACGTCATTATAGCTTCACAAGCCGTAAGACTATCAAGGTGTCCTACTTTGGTGTACATTTCATCACGATCACATGCGAGCTCTGTTAGAACGTTATCGCGGCTTGCGTGAGTCAAGCGGGCTCGTCAGACATCGTTATCTATTCCATATTGACTCAAGTACCAGGCAACAATCAACGTCATTATAGCTTCACAAGACTAGTAAGGTGTTCTACTTTGATGTACATTTCATCACGATCACACGTGAGCTGTGTTAGAACGTTATCGTGGCTTGCGTGAGTCAAGTGGGCTCGTCAGACATCGTTATCTATTCTATATTGACTCAAGTACCAGGCAACAATCAACGTCATTATAACTACACAAGACTAGTAAGGTGTCCTACTTTGATGTACATTTAATTTATTTCATCACGATCACACGTGAGCTCTGTTAGAACGTTATCGCGGCTTGCGTGAGTCAAGCGGGCTCATCAGTCATTTTCATCCATTATGTTCTATTACGAGCATGTGTACATAAAATACAGTATTTTAATATAAATTGTATAAATATTTTTTTTTAAAGTTCCTAAAGAAGATGATATAAGTTTTAATCAAATTTTAATTAAAAACATTTCTTAGCTGTCTAATGTTGATTCTGAGTACTGCTGGTAGTTAGCTGATTCCAGTGACGCAGGTAATCTTGCTAATATCTTTAGGTTTCTACTTCACTACTGTGACGTTATTTCCACATGCAATTTCAGCTATAGTCCTACTCTCTGATGATATTTTGCAATGTTCTATTTATATTCCACAGATACAGTGAGTCAATCTGTCATTGTAGCCACTGGCCTTGTCAGCTAGGAAATCATATGACACCAGCTCCTACAGACCGTGTTACTCCAATGATGTTGATAAACTGTAAAAATGACAATGCTGTTTTATTGCACATTCTTCTGAAATTAGTGAACTTTTTTCTGTTAATATATTGTGATAGCATTCTAGAAATATTTTAAAACTATTATATTAATTTAAATACAATTTTTTAAATCTTACACTTTTGGACTAAAAATCAATGTTACCTATATTTTTCTCTTCTTGGATCCATGAAGTACTTGTACAAAGTGTGTAAACTTTGATCAGGGTCAATCTTTAAGTCCTGACACAATTATATATAGGCCTATATGGCCTCTGAGAAGAAAGAAACAGAGGTCACATCTAATAGTGCGCTGAATGAGTGTCAAGTAGTTTATTCCTCCAGTTTGCTATACAATGACAGGGCCCATCGTAAACCTAAAACATCAAGAATAAATGTAGTAATTGTTAATACAAGAGTATAAAGATGTTTATTAGTTGTAATCTATATATAACTGCTCATTAGCCGTTCGCTGTGGCCTTAATAAAGCGACCTATGTTTCCTTTTCTCTGTGGATAGTCTTAAGGTACTGCAGGTTAATGCCTTTAAGAACTTTTCCTGGACAATAGATCTTTATATAGTAGTTCATATTTGAAACAACATTGTATAAGACTTCTTATACTCAATTTTGAATATCCCGACTCGACATGAGCGCGCTTAGGGGCGATTTAAGCTCATCGCACACAGGGAGCGGGCTATGTGAAGCTCTGACGCGCGGTGTTGTAAAAAAATACACTGCGTCTGGCAATCCATAACAATGTGAAAACAATACAATCAAAACTGTACAGAATAATACAACTTTTATGAAGATCGATATCATAAAATGTTTACTTGCACAACAATTCAAACATTACAAGAAGTAGGTCATCTGGTCATCAACCATGAAGAACTGAAATGTGACAGCAATGCAAGACGTTTATGACGCTTCTATAGTTTCTGCTGTTAGTACAGTAGTACAGGGTGTTTCTTTTAAAATATAACCCACGATTTGAAATGGGTTGAATTTCAATACAATACTACACACAATTGACAATACATATAATTAATACTGTTCGTAAGCATCTTGACATAAAACAAACGATTTCTTTTTAAGATATTCCTCCACATTAAAAAGTCTCTGGTCTTTGCTCAAAACCACGTTTCTAACCTCAACTTAATGAAACTCAAATAAAGTGAACAACAATGCAACAATGTAAATCAGCTGATAGCCAAGGAAGAACCAGGGCTACCAACCTATTAATTTGTAATTTTTATTTTATTTATTTATTCATAAGACGCCGATCGTCAAGATATGGGCGAATATGGATTTCGAATGAGTGTGATAATTCTCTTAAACCTTTATTTTCTACTTGTAAATAGGGTTGCGGTTTAAAAGAAACCCCCTGTATATTCACGCCATTGGTCATAGGATTTCGAACCTCCTCGTAGTTCCAGCACATGCTGTATGAGTGCACTGAAGTCAAGTCACAGATTCAGTAAATGGACTATTACAGGCCTAATTTGAGAAAATGTTATATTTATTGATCACTGTCAACATAGGATATTTAAAATCGAAATCTGTTAATATTGTATTGTTAAAATTGGTTCTAAATATGTCCAGGAATTTTTTTACTGGAATTTTATATCGATTTGAGTGAGATTTGTCGTTAGTATTACAAATAAATGGTTCCAAAGAATTGGCACAAACTTTTCCCCATATTAAAGACTAAAAAAATAAAAACTTATATAATTACCAGTTTGATTTATAAATATGATTTTTGACATAACTAAAAAAACTAGTCAAGTTAGAGACATGCGGTTTCTACTAAAATATTTTAAATTGTAATTTATACCTTTTCTGAAAATTTAATCACAATCGTTAGAGCTGCTTTTGAGAAAAGCTGTTTTTTGTTATATGTTTTTTTTACCATAAAAAAACTAACATTTCAAAAAAGTAAAAAATAGACTGGAGATATTGGCTAAATACATCTATATAACAAATTTCACAAAAATTTATGCATCCGTTTTGTTTCCAGCAAACTGCACATACACACAGACAGACCCACACACGGACAGACACCAAAATTGTTTTTGAAAAAGCCACTTTTTTGTTTCAGGGGAACCCAAAATGGATTTTTAGACCAAATTGTAAAATTTTTTTGGACATAATACTTTCTCTATGGTAACGCATATGGTAGAAAGTAATGAAAATCAATGTTGATGAGCTAGTTACTATCTGAGTGGGAGTTAAACAAAGGGTTCGTGACTGTTGTGAGATAACAAATAACTTGATTGGGAGTTAAATAATCGATTTGTGATTGGAATGATATAATGTAATATGTTTGTCACCTTTCTTCTGATTACAGAGACAGTATGTTTTATACATTCATTCAGTAGTCATAAAAAAACAGTATTTGATTCAGTAATTTATCTACAATTGTATAGCTAACATTAACTAACCGAATCTAATTTAACCTATCCTTTCAAAATAAGGTGCATGTGACCCATGTGAACTGACACAATACGTAACAACGCTATATTATTACTTTGCGAATTAAGGTATTTTCTATTATACGACCTACGACCGCACAACTCGAACAATTTTCGAACAAAATGATATTAAATTTAGTTTTTTTTTTACCAGAATTGGTGAAATTATCGATAAAATGAAAGGTTTTCGTTGGTTCTTATTTATTATTGAGATGCCGATCGTTAAGATGTGGGCGAATATGGATTTCGAATGAGTGTAGATCAACGAATGTAGTCATTGTTACTACTGAGTTCGACTTAGCTCAGAAAGTACTATTTATTAACAGTCCAATAGCTAGGGCAACTATGGGACCTACAGTTTTACGTGGAATCCGAACCACGAACTTTTGGTCTGATTTTCAGCTAACTGACAAGTCTGACACTCAGTACTCTCCCCTACACAACATCTGAACCTTGACTACCATCCAATATGGACACCCCAGACTTCTCTATTAGTGTCTATGTCGATGACAATGTATTCTTTTCTTGTTTTACACAAAATAAAGAAGACACAAAAAGAACACATTTGACCAGAAAAAACACACTAACACAAACTTATTAAAAGTGAGGTTAGGTTAGAAACCTAGTCACACAACCTCTGCACAAAACTGTTCGAACTTTGCGGTCGTATAATAGAAAAGACCCACTTATAAATAAAACTAACATGCTTTTGAAATATAACAATGATTTTAGTTAATTTAATAATTAATAATTTACATACAATTAAAGTCAAAATATTCACAAATGCTAAAATACTTCAAAAAGCAAATTTTCTTTATATTCATGCTTGGCTATAAGCATTTGTCTAATGTTTTGAGGTAGATCATTGAAACCCCCTATACCCAAAACAGGGTAGCATTCAATGTATATTTAATTGTTTCTGGACGTGAAAAAGTTTTAAATTTTCTTTGTGATCATACTATGAAAAAATAATTAGAAAAAAAGAATATCAGCTTGATTTTCATATACATTAGAAATTTCAAATTCACGTTTTTTTTCATTCGATCAAAACAATCTTAAATCAGGTAATTAAAAAAGGTAAATACATAAAAAATAAGGCATATATTTAATTTAGCCGTATAAATTGGGCCAAGCAAATTTTGCAGCAAGATTTTACGAGCTTTCCACAAACAGTTGAAATGAAGAGAGATTGTGCAATTCGTTACGTCATCGTAGACGAACTAGGCTGGGAGGCCTCTGACCGTATATGTTGATTGTCTCGGTCATCTCGCTTTTTGCATTCCTGAATTCTGATCCCGTCCTTATAAAGACTGGTGTATAATCAAGGTATCCGCAGATTGTTTTTACTTAGCTAAAACGCCGATTGTCACAACAGGAGAGTGTGAATTAATTACGAGTGAGTTTGGGGAGAGTGAGTGGGAGAATGTATTCTTTATTACGGGTCACGCGAGTCGCGACAATCACTAACTGCATTAATCCCACTGTCCCCAAAGGGTTTCCAAACTGCTGCTGAAGTTTTGACAGTCACTACCTCTGTTAATTCCGGTGTCCCCAACGGGTTGCCAAACTAGTGATGAACTTGTGACAATCACTAACTGCGGTAATCCCGATGTCCCCGAAGGGTTTCCAAACTGCTGCTCAAGTTGACAGTCACTAACTGCGTTAATTCCGGTGTCCCCAACGGGTTGCCAAACTAGTGATGAACTTGTGACAATCACTAACTGCGTTAATCCCGGTGTCCCCAAAGGGTTGTCAAACTACTGCTGAAGTTGTGACAATCTCTAACTGCGGTAATCCCGATGTCCCCGAAGGGTTTCCAAACTAGTGATGAACTTGTGACAATCACTAACTGCGTTAATAATGGAGCCCCAAAGGGTTTCCAAACTAGTGATGAACTTGTGAAAATCACTAACTGTGTTAATCCCGGCGTCCCCAAAGGGTTGCCAAAAAAGTGATGAACTTGTGACAGTCACTAACTGCGTTAATAACGGAGCCCCAAAGGGTTTCCAAACTAGTGATGAACTTGTGACAATCACTAACTGCGTTAATAACGGAGCCCCAAAGGGTAGCCAAACTAGTGATGAACTTGTGACAATCACTAACTGCGTTAATAACGGAGCCCCAAAGGGTTTCCAAACTAGTGATGAACTTGTGACAATCACTAACTGCGTTAATCCCGGCGTCCCCAAAGGGTTGCCAAACTAGTGATGAACTTGTGACAATCACTAACTGCGTTAATCCCGGCGTCCCCAAAGGGTTGCCAAACTAGTGATGAACTTGTGACAATCACTAACTGCGTTAATAGCGGAGCCCCAAAGGGTTTCCAAACTAGTGATGAATTTGTGAAAATCACTGTGTTAATCCCGACGTCCTCAAAGGGTTGCCAAACTAGTGATGAACTTGTGACAATCACTAACTGCGTTAATAACGGAGCCCCAAAGGGTTTCCAAACTAGTGATGAACTTGTGACAATCACTAACTGCATTAATAACGGAGTTCCAAAGAGTTCCCAAACTAGTGCTGGGGTTGTGACAATCACTAACTGCGTTAATAACGGAGCCCCAAAGGGTTTCCAAACTAGTGATGAACTTGTGACAATCACTAACTGCATTAATAACGGAGTTCCAAAGAGTTCCCAAACTAGTGCTGGGGTTGTGACAATCACTAACTTCGTTGATCCCGGAGCTCCTAAGAGTTCCCAAACTAGTGCTGGAGTTGTGACAATCACTAACTTCATTGATCCCGGAGCTCCTAAGAGTTCCCAAACTAGTGCTGGAGTTGTGACAATCACTAACTTCGTTGATCCCGGAGCTCCTAAGAGTTCCCAAACTAGTGCTGGAGTTGTGACAATTACTAACTACGGTAATCCCAGTGTCCCAAAGGATTCCTAAACTAGTGCTCAAGTTGTGACGGTTACCAACTGCGGAAGTAAAGCATAGCCATTGTAATGCCATTTGTTGGTGGCGTGAATGTAACAAGCCCTGCAGTTCGCACGCAAATGTATTTTAATACTAGACTACTGTTGTTGATTACCATGAGGTTCTAACGCCCTTTGTTAGAAATACATACTAAAGTGTGTTTTGTGAGAACTCAATAATTATACACACGATATTATTAACCAGCAAACTCAAACGTATTACGTATTAATATTTCTGCTGGTGAACAGATGACAGTCTATCCCGAAAAATAGTCCTGGTACCTAAGACTCGCACCTGAATTTTAAAGAGAATTTCTTGTCAACCAATTTGATTTATTTTTGTGACATTAAAACATGAGAGAGGAAAAATTAAACGTGCTAAGCCAATTTCGAGAGTTGCTCTTTTGTTCAAAAGTATTCTGTTGCAATATGAAATTATAAAATTTTAACTGTTTAACCCCTGTTAATCTGCTTTGAGCAGCATAAAAATATTTAGGAGCAAAGATTAATTTTAAATGTGTTTATTACAAAAAATCATGCATACGGATAAAACCTGTTTTCACTACACTACTATGAGTTTAGCTGTTTTCGTTATGTGTTTACAACCTGCGAAACATCATATTTTCAACAGCTGTCTATTGTTTACTACCGAAAGTAACATTGTTTACAATCGAAAATTTTCCACAGTCAACAACACCTGTTTTTATTCCGTAGTGTAGTGAAAAGTATCGTTCAAAACTCGAGTGAAAGTGTTTTGTATGTTCTCGACCAATTGAAGTGCTCGACAAGTCTCGCACTTCAAACATATGGTCTCAAACATGCAAAACCCCACTTTCCACTCTTGTTATGAAATATACTATTTCAAAATACCACTGATTATTAGTTCAAATCGCTTGGTTTTAATTGTTAAAATCACACGAGGAAAAGTCTGAAGTCAAGCAAACAATGAACTTCGATTGTTCACTTGCTACATTGTTACTCTAATTTGTTGTTAAGTAGAAAGCTGCAGTGATACACACTAGTAATCCTAACCTTAACCCATTTTCTGAATATTACTATTTTTCCTTGTTTTAATTGCCTCGTTACCCACACTGATAATATTTTGTATGTCGATGGTTAAAATTTTAAATGCTGCTTAACTGGACTGTTTCAAAGAGCCTGTGTTTAAAGAAATACTATTAAAGTCAATAGCAGCTCAACACTACATCATATCACCGTAACTTGAAGGTAACTTTACATTCTCTAAATAATTTTCTTATTAGGGGTGGCAAAGCTATATCGATATATCGGAAATATTAATAAATCTGTTTCGATCAATCGATCAATTAGTATCGATATTTCTTTCGATAATATCGGCTATATCGATATATTGGTCCGAAACATCACATTACTAAATAGTGACGTTATTCTCTCTCTCTCCTCGAAATCATCACGATTCTAAAACAACACATGTAAATTGCCTCTTTGTATGCACAAAACATGGAATGAAATAATAAAGTAACTTTATTTAGTTTTTTACGTAAGCTTATATGGAAAATTTATTTCCAAAGTTTTATTTTTAAATGGGTTACCTGAAAAGCGGTGGAAGTAAGATCTGTAAATTAATTTGTTAATTTTTAGTGTTTATAATGCAATTTTTAAATGTGAAAAACAAAAATAACAACGTTAGTACATTATTATTTTATAATTAACATGGTAATAAAAGGTATATTTATTCTTATTTTAAATGATTTTCAGTCAACTCTAAAGACTTAACACCATTGCGGTAGAAAGTGGACTTGTTTGAAAAAACAATTTTAGTATGCCAATCAGGATCCAGCTCATGAAACTAAATTATACGAGAACAAAATTCTACTCTCCTGTCCAGATCATCTTCGAGAAGATTATGGACTACATGACTTTTGTAAAATTTTATTTTATTTTTCTTGATTAATCTCTGTACTGTAGACTTTGGAACGCCAGTTTCAAGTTCAAACTTACTCAGTGATTTCGGTTTACCTGGAGAGCGGAGCATTGATGCGCAAACCAGTACTGTACTTCTCTTTCCTCATTTGATTCTCTAGAGTACTTTTTTACGACACTTCCAGTTTCTAACAAAAGATTTTTCCACTTAATTATTGTTGGCTTACTAGGTGGTTCAACTCCTTGGTAGGCAACCTGAAATTATCTAATTGCTTCTGCAATGTTGCCAAAAGCAATAGCTCACGCACAATACTTAACTTTTTGTTTAACATTAAAAGCCATTATTCGAACTTCAATATCAGCAAAAATTTAATGGAGGAAATTAGGTTATGTTTTTTTAGCACAAGTAATATTCTTCGATCAAACAGATGTTTTCAACAATGGGCGTTATTAAATAGCTGTTGCAACGCAGTAATCAAATCAGGTAATACAAGAAATGAATTTTTATAGAAAGCAAAATGGTAAATTTTCAAAATGCCACCATTTTGTTTCTACAATTTCTACAGAGCTGTAATTTTAATAGAATATTTTGAAAATATATTTAATGGATTGTGTAGAGTTTGAAAATGTTCGGTGCAAAAATGGGCAAATAATATAAAATCAAACTTGTAAACCTCTTCGTGGGACACCCTGTACATATAACCCAAATAAATGTGTCTGCCCATTTTAAAATACACCTGTGGTTGCCCTCAAATTTTATTATATACTAGGCAATAGTATACATTCTTGAAATATATAAAACTAAGCCATTATGAGTTTGTCTCTCCCTAGGAGTAGTTGTCTTTGGGAGGTTAGGCAAAACACGGAAACCGTGTTCGATGTCATTCTCGCAATATAAACACAAGTTGAGGTTATGTTAGTTAATGTGAGCCACGAAATTATATCAAGATTCTTCGTGAATAAAAAATCAAATTGTGTGAATTTGACGGTACCAAATGGTTGTAATGTAAACAATTTATACATCTTCTTAATAACTTAAAATAAATAATGGAATCTCTGATCAAACACAATAAGGGGAATTAGCAATGACGAATCCAGTTTGCTGAAATAAAAAGAAGTTAACTGCCTGTCATCAGGAATACTAAAATACTGAAGTTGGAAGTTTTAACAACTGGTTGGCCTGGTTTTGAACCGGTTCGGTTTGTTGGAGGGGGTGATCACCAGAAGAGACTGGTTCTCTCACAGGCTGAGGCTGGCTCATTTATCAGACTTACAACACCTACACACGCGTAGGTCGACTTGTAAAACAGAGGACAAAGCAATGTGAATTATTGATAGTCATACCCATAAGTAACACTAGAACTTAGTAAAATAATTGCTTGTTTTGTTGCATTCTAAAGAATTAAAATAGCCCTTGAAACGGGTTAACTGCAGACACTTGGTCCAATATACAATGTTTTGAAGTTGGGAGAAGCTTAAGCAATGACATATGATAAGAAGCCAAAAAATATTGTACAGTCATTATTATCATTATATGAAAATGTGAATAAAGAGATAATGTTAGGGACGCGGAAGAGTCAACTACCGGAACTCAACACCACAATGTTAAAAGCGCTATCTTCTAAATCATATCAATATTTCATCCATACCCGTTCAAGCTATCAAATTATGTTTGAGTACGTGTTTTTTAAAGCATCAAAAAAGTAAAACTCACGCCACAAGATTATATTATCATCATAAGTTCAAGAAAGGTTTAATATCTTTCGGTAATTTTTTCATTTTTTAATTATATAAAATAAAGCAACATCATCAAGGTTTTCGAAAGCATTGACAATGAATTTACTTAGGTATTCAACATTCGACACCTGTCTTTAAAAATTAAGATATTAGGTAAATGTTTAGTTGGGAAATGAAAATGAAAAATGGCTTTATTTGGAGGCGAAGTTAGCCCTCTCTACCACTTAACCTCAGATAAATAAATACAATATGAGATAGATAACATAAAACTATACTAAACTTTACGCAATGCATAATAAAACTATTTTATATAAAAATAAACAAAAGTTAAAAGATTAACTATTCGAATAAAGCTAATCAATACAAAAGAAATTGGTACTAACTATTCAAAATATAATAGTAAAATTCATAAGAAAGAAAAAAAACGCTTAAAGAGACTACCACCCATTCATACCTTACTCACACCCCACATAGCCCCCGCAAACCGCCAGACCACCGCCACTACAAATCCCTAATCAAATGACCCTTAACTTCCACCCCGAAGCGAGGGTAACCTTCGATTATTTTAATGCTGTCAGGGAGTGCATTCCAAAGGCGACAGGTTAGGTTAGGTTAGGTTAGGTTAGGTTAGGTTAGGTTAGGTTAGGTTAGGTTAGGTTAGGTTAGGTTAGGTTAGGTTAGGTTAGGTTAGGTTAGGTTAGGTTAGGTTAGGTTAGGTTAGGTTAGGTTAGGTTAGGTTAGGTTAGAGTTGTTACAGTGAACGATTTGTTATATAAAGTAGTACGATGTACAGGGACTGATAATATTAACGCTCCCTGACGAGTATTTCTATAACTTATTTCGTTCATGAACCTGAAACGCTCAGACAAGTAACTGGGATTTTTTTGTTTTTAAAATCTTGTGAATCAGTTATAGTAAATGATACTCACGAAGCTGTTTAAGCTTCGGAATAGACAGTTGATTGAAGAATGGCGTAACGTGATCATAACACCGTAATTAAATGTTCTGCGCTCGTTGAAGCTTGTCCGAGAGCTTGACAGTTATGTCACTGGTTACGATGTCACAATAATTAAAATGAGGCAAGACGTCTTAACCAGCATCACTTTAACGTTAAATGGAAGAAAAGATGCATAACGTTTCAAGCAGTAAATGCCAGCAAACACTCGATTGCACGTAGTCGTAATCTGATCAGTCCTACCCATGACAAGACCAAGATTCTTTACTTTGTCACAATAATCTAAAGTAGAGTTATTTAGTTGAAGCTTAGGAAATGTGTCAATATTAACTTTAGAAATTAGTTTTGGATGCCCAATGACAATTGTTTGTGTCTTTTGTTCGTTAAGCTTCAATCCATGTTTCAAAGCCCATGCATCAATGTTACTGTTCGAGGATTATTGGAATTGTAACGGGTAAAGTTACCTTTAAAATTTTAATAGGGAGATTATCTGCCCCAACTGCATTACTAGATGTTCGCAATATAGCCTTCAGAACATCACGCTCAGACTCTGTTTTAAATGAAAATTAAACTTCAGGTCTAACAATGGGAGAATTCAGAAGCTCAATAGAGTAGTTTTTGATACCAGAAACATCCACGCACGCACGCACGCACGCACGCACGCACGCACGCACGCACGCACGCACGCACGCACGCACGCACGCACGCACGCACGCACGCACGCGCACACACACACACACACACACACACACACACACACACACACACACACACACACACACACACACACACACACACACACACACACACACACACACACACACACACACACACACACACACACACACACACACATGCACGCACGCACGCACACACACACACACACATGCACGCACGCACACGCACACAAACGCGTGCGCGCACGCACAAATAATATAATACATCACAAATTAACTGCAGAAGTGAGAAATTAACGTGAACTAATGCGATTGTTATGTTGTGAAAGGTGTGTCTGTGTATCCGGCAGTCAGCTATACCGTGGGAGTGGAAGTGGTGCATCCACAGTAAGTTTTGTTCGATAGCGTTTGGTCTCACGATGAAACTTCGGGGAACTTCGCCAAAACGCCTTCAGACGTTTAGCGATGTTTTCTCCGTGCAAAAAGCTTCGGCAAAACGCCATCAGACGTCTAGCGACGTTTTCTCCGTGCAAAAAGCTTGGCCAAAACGCCTTCAGACGTTTAGCGATGTTTTCTCCGTGCAAAAAGCTTCGGCAAAACGCCATCAGACGTCTAGCGACGTTTTCCGTCGGTCACGCAGTGACGGCTTAATATTTCATTATATAATCACCACATTGATTAAATCTTATGTGACAATTGTCCTTGCTATATACATAGTTTCATGACAATAAGAATTCTTGATTCTTGTCTAACCCAGCACACTCCTAGCCCAAGCCTTGTCAGGTAGGATCCACCCACCCGCCCATATACGTACAATAGTAATAATTTTCAAAATGGTTAGCATACTGGATGTTAAATAGCGCGAATAGGTCCAATGACCTGTAATAGAAGTCCTAACTGTTTGGACATATTTATTAGAATAGAAAATAATTGAATGCTGTAATTCCTAATTATCTTATTTATAAATAACTAAATAGATGTTATATTGCCAATTATTTAACATTTTTTCCTGGTTATAATAAATATACAAAATGCGATTACATCCGTGTGAATTACTGATAAGATGCGACATGAAAATTAAAGAATCAATAAAACGATTTCTGTACAGTATTTCACAGTCCATGGACCAATGTACAAGATTCAAATTTTGTTGAAATGTTGACATTTTGCCTCCCGTTTCTATGAAATTACTCGTAGTAACATATTTTCAAAATTACATATTTTCTAATTATCGTGCATATAAACAATTGTTCTTCCAATATATGATCATTTTAAGTTTGCTTTTTTTGTCTGTACAGCGTTTATTTATTACAATCAGTCACTTGTATGTCTGGATTAAGGTGACTAAATCACTATCGGAGAAAACCCACAATACAAAAATTACTGCCAGTGAGAGAATGGTAATCCCCTCGCCGATTGTAACCATAGAGAATAAAGAAAATGATGTTGCTTATTCTTAGAGGCAGTTGTAAATAGATTTAAACTGATATACTTCTGTAGTAATAATTACTGCATTTATATTTAAGGATTTGGGGGATATAAAGGGAGGGATTGACAGTGTTAGCCAGTAGCCGAGTTCAAAATAAGCATCCTCATAGAAAACTGGAGAAATAACTACTTGACCACTAACTCGACACACAACACACAGTTGGATGAAGCCTATATTTCTTTCATATCTGTGATATTAATGTTATTAGTGACGGTACTGGTGGCGCAGTGTTGTAACCCAGCTACTTGGGGACAACGTGTTTTGGAGATTGTAGGCGATAGGTTCCATGCTCGGTCCTCTTAATACCGACACGGCGTCCGCTCAATGGTTACCATTGACGTAGCCACTACTAGAGAAGTCTGGGGTGTCCATGTTGGATGGTAGTGAAGGTTCAGATGTTGTGTTAGGGGAGAGGACTGATTGTAACGCTTGTCAGTTAGTTGAAAATCAGACCAACACTTCGTGGTTCGGATTCTACTTAAAGCTGTAGGTTCCATAGTTGCCCTAGCTATTGGACTATTAATAAATAGTCCTTTCTGAGCTAAGTTAAACTCTGACAGTAACAATGACAACACTCGTTCATATTCACTCATCACACTCATTCACCCCTCATATTCGCCGATCTCTACGATCGGCGTCTTAGAAATGATTAATGAATTAATTAGTATACTGAGTAGGTATTAAGTACGCAATGCAATGTCACTGATATTGCTCAGTGCGCTTGCTCCATAAGTGCGACCTTCGATGTATGGAGGCCTCAAGGCTTGTGGTCGCACAGGACACCTTGTCAATTGTAAACAGGTGACCTTCTGTCTCTGTGACTTTGTGGAGACCTTTGTTTATCTTGACGTCACAGTCCAGAGTGTTATTTTGACGTCACAGTCCAGAGTGTTATCTTGACGTCACAGTCCAGAGTGTTATCTTGACGTCACAGTCCAGAGTGTTATCTTGACGTCACAGTCCAGAGTGTTATCTTGACGTCACAGTCCAGAGTGTTATCTTGACGTCACAGTCCAGAGTGTTATCTTGACGTCACAGTCCAGAGTGTTATCTTGACGTCACAGTCCAGAGTGTTATTTTGACGTCACAGTCCAGAGTGTTATCTTGACGTCACAGTCCAGAGTGTTATCTTGACGTCACAGTCCAGAGTGTTATTTTGACGTCACAGTCCAGAGTGTTATTTTGACGTCACAGTCCAGAGTGTTATCTTGACGTCACAGTCCAGAGTGTTATTTTAATTTCCTAAACCTTCAAACTTTGTTGATGGTCCACACAAGTTCGGTTATTGACTTAGGGTTGCCATAAAATTTCATAGTAAAATACGAACACCAGATATACTTGGGGGTTTAGCGGGGGCGGGAGAGCATTTTGAAAATCGTCTTTTATAAATTTTATGATATGCGATTTGGGTTGCTTGATTGGGAAAACAGTACTTTTTAATGTATTATATTAACGTGCCATGTAATATAATTATAATTGTATTTTAATATGAGATTTCAGTGTAATACAATATTTAAAAAAAATACTTTTAAAGAGCCATTCATTGTGTTGGAAGAACTTAATATTGTTTTTAATGCCTTAAAAAATTCAGTACGTGACATGTCACTATTAACTTTGATGCTCAGAATAGTTCTAACCTTGTCTACTACTCTACTGACAGTCTAATCCGATCGCCTGTCCAGACATTTTTCATAAGTGAAAAACTCATTCAACTGGTGCCGAAGTACCGAGTAAAGAACGAGTAAACTCCAGCACTCTTTAAAAATGTTAACTCTTATTTTGCATGAAACTTAGGGAAGGGAGGTGTTTGGTAGTATAGTTGTGCATAGTCTGAGTCATACAACACACAACCTTTCACAATTGTCCACTGACGATTGCCAAAATTACTAGTAATGCATCTGGATCTTTTTTACAGTACTAAATATTTAACATATCTTTTTAATATTAACAGAACGAAAAATACGGACATCTACAAGTTTTTTTTTTTTTTTTTCTTTGTACGGTACGGACACGGACACTGAATGTAAAATACAAACCGTCCGTAAAAAATATGGACGTATGGCAACCTAGTTACTGTAAAGGAAAAGCGTGCTTTGCAATTCGCTCATGGACTTTTCCCAGCAAACTGTTGCTCTGAGTTATTGGACGAAAGATCTGACGTTTTCTGGAAGGAGAAAAATAAAGTATTTTTTAACGTTTTTTCTGTATTCATGACAGCATTTTTATAATTTTATTAGAGTAAATATAAACACGCTTATCTCCAGCAAACTTAATATTGGAATAAACCTGTACGTATTTCATACACCAAAGACTAATCGAGATGAAAGTAAACTTTTTGACACAAAGCTACTAAGATTTAGTGGCCTCTTGTAACATCTGTCTTTATCTAACATATCGAAGCGAACCTACTCGACTGGATATCGAAAGGCTCAAAAGATTATCGATATAATTAACGCAACAACTCGTGATACTAATGGTATTTTGTGTATCTAATCAGTGCTAAAACTATCTGCTTATCGATAGTTTTTACCACCGATACTTAGACTGTGACTGACTGATCCAACCAGGCAATGGTGCATGTACAGTTTGCTTTCTTCCTCTTATGGAATGAAAGTCAAAATTGAATCTTGTGTCTTTACAGAAAGTGATCAACTCCACATAACAAAGCAAACGGATTTGTGTTTTTCCTTAATGTAAATTAGGTTTTCTGACAATCACATTATACTGTATATTCTAAATAAAACATTCTTTCTCGACTTGTTTTTGTGAGCCACGTATGATGTTTGTAAATCATGAAATATAAATAAAATATGCTTAAGTTTCAAAATAAGCATTCGGTAATTGTGCAATTTCAATTCACTTCAAAAAATTAATCTGTTTCAAAGTGGTTAAAATTCAAGAAAATTGTCATCAAGTGGAAAACTCGTTTTCCACCGTAAAATCTGAAAACTAGATGAATAAAATAAATGGATTTTAAAATCTTTTATTTAAGTTTTCGTGTAATGTATTTTTTACGCTAAACATGGACATATAATTGGTTTTGCAAAAAAAAGGATTTTCACCCATAACAACACTTTTCACAAACCTAACGTAACCAAACTTATCCTTTAAAAATTTGGAGAGAGTTGCACTCGGTTGTCTGCCATCCTGGAGGGCAAGCCGATGGTCCCTCCGGCGAAAATATATAGGAATTTTTTTTTATTCGGTAATAGTTTGTGTTTACAATTATCGCTAAAGTACTTTTTCACCATTTCGAAATAATTGTCACTGTGCAAAATTCGTATTCAGCGCAATAAAAAAGCACATCAAATTAAAAAATATGGCTAAATATAATTTAAAATATCGGAAATATGTCAAAAATACTAATAGTTGTGATATTTATTTTAAAGTTTTTTTTGGTAAAAAACATAATATCCGCAGAATAATAAGCATATCTCGTGAAAATACAGCCAATTCTTTCGAGTCAAAGTTTCCAAATTTTGTTAAGTGAGTGGAAACTGTATGGTTACCAAACGGTCCTCTAAAAATATTTTAATCATATCTATTAAAATAAAACGTCCTCAATATAATTAAGCAATACTGCCGATAAACGACTTCTTGTCTTACTAATTATTTCAAACTACTCTCCGAACTATCGATAGCAATAAAAATACAACAAACTAACAAGTAGGCTATAAAACAGATACAACAAAGTACACTGCGAAATGATAGCTATTATTTTAAGGAGGTGATATCATTTTACCATTGTCATCGTTATCAACTTTTGATTCAGAAGAGCCATCTGAATCATCACATTATACGTGTCAAATTGCATCGATTGTAGTTCCATATGAAACTTGAACTAACACCTGCCCGTTGTTGTATGCCTCACTTTGGCCTTCCCTACCATTTCTTAAAAACCACCCCCAATTAACTTTTTTGTGGATAAAGATGAAGTTATTTACTTCGGGGAATGTTTATATGACCATCTGAGGGCATTTGTTGTATATTAAACTTTTTGACTTCCTTTCTGAAAATGGGGGTAGTTTGGGGGTAAGTCAAACATTTTAATTCGAAACCCCTATAAGTGACAACTCATTTTAAAGGTATTAAATATAAGAAAAGAATGGCACAAACTAAAGGTCTCTAATGTTACTCTATAGAATTTTGTGGCTAATTCAAATTGGAATTTCTTTCTAAAAGCCCTTAATTTAAGTTACTTTTATATTCATTCACTCACCAGTTATTTTGAGAACTAATGACGCCAAACTCATAAACAATAAGAGGTAACATGAAAAAACCATTGGTATTCCCAGGCTTTTGTATTGGATCTCTATCAGACAAAACATAACCTAACAAATTATTTATGGTTGTTTATGTTTGTTGATTCTTGTAATAACTTATTTTTCATTTTTCAAGATTAAAAAAATTTTAAATGTAACTTAAATTAAGGCGTTTTAGGAAACAAGTCCAAATTTATAGAGTAGCCCTAGAGGTTTATAGTTTTTGTCACTATTCTTATTTTCTACTACCTTTAAAATGAGGTGTCACTTGCTAGGGGTTCCTATTTAAAATGTTTGACTTACCACCAAACTACCCCATTTTTGGAGGAACGGTAAAGATTGGTCATGGATACAAATTTCTTAATTGGTCACATTTTGTGATTCTCATAAGTAAATCACTTCATCTCTATTCATAAAAAAGTTAATATGAGGTACTTTTAAGACTTCCAATTGAATCTATCACTGTGTAAATATTATTGGTTTAATTGCTGACCGTGTAATAAAATGTTAAAACATTAAAACCATTGTTTAATAACTGATAGTATGTTCACCTTTGCCAACCTTACAGTTAAAAATTAGGAACATCGTTGGAAAATCTGTTAAAACCTTTAAACCTTTGTTTAATAATTGACAGTATGTTCACCGTTGCCATCCTTACAGTTAAAAACTAGAAACATTGTTGAAACAGCTGTTAAAACGTTCTTTAAATGTGACTGCTTTGCTTGTGTCTTTGTAGGCTAAAACATTTAATTATTTACTATACATTATGAGTGGTGTGATTACGGTGACAACTGTATTTTGTACTTGGCGTTTAAATTACAAATCACAAAAATGCAAGATACGTTCACAATTCACATACACACGTATAAACAAACATCATTATTATTATAGCCTACTATATATTTTAGAGGTTTTAGTGATATTATTAATCCATGGGCTAGTGACTAATTCGAACAGAGAAATAACTATTTTTATCATAAATAATGTATACAAAATAATGCTATAACTAAAAAAAAAAAATAAATAAAAAAAAAATAGTTTTAATTTTCTATATTTACCTAAAACATACTTTAGAGTACCTACATCTAGATCACGCCTTTCTCTAGAAAGAGTTCATAATAAATAAAAATAATAATAATAATAATAATAATAATAGATTGTATTTAATTTTTATGTCACCCTTGCGAAATTAAACTATTATTTAGCAAAATGCATTAAAACAGTCTCATTATATTTTATAATTGTTATGTTATGACGTTTGTATCTTTATCGGTTCGTACATAATTGTTGATTAAAACACTTCTCCATCTACAAATTATTGAAGTTAATAGTATTGCCAGTTTACAAGATAAAGTAGATTTTAAGTTACAATACACGCTGGAAGCTAACACAGCGTCATAGTCCGCTAATCGATCGCCTCACTTTATGACTAACTGATTTAGACATTCTGTTTCATGTTCCATACATTAGCCATTAGGTTATGGCCAGAATCAGCCATGTGGCGGTGAATCAGCCAACCAGCTAGCTGAAGCTAGTGCATTGCCTACTACGGCAGTTTATAACACAGACATCTCTTCTTACAGGATAGAGTTAGTTTTTTTTTGTGTGGTTAATACACTCGTTCCTAACGGTCAAGATCTTGTTGGTCGGCGTCTTAAGAACCGCCAAAAAATTAAATTTAGTCCAGCAGTCGATGCATTAGCATTGTAACTTAAGCGCCTAAGACCCTGTCGACAATGTTGTTTTTAATCTCATAAGAACAATGTTATTTGCGAATCCATATTCTTCGTTATTTATTGACAAAAAGTTGTGTATGACGTATCATTTTAAACATTATCATATTGTGCATTGGATTTGCTTTTGATATTTTGAATGCATATGCCTAGTTTTAAATAATAGGTGAAAATAAATGTACTTAAAACTGTAGGCCTATATTTATTTTTACTTTTTTATATGAAACTAATTAGAAATCCGCAAAGCAATTCCAACGTGCAATTTCATTCTCGATTAAATCCAATTTGTTTGAAAAAATTTGTATAAAAATAATTGTTTAGTTTACAATTAGATACGCGTGATTGTATGTCAGGTTTAAAAATAACATTATTCATAAGGGATTAAAACCAACATTGCCGACAGCCTATGCAGACTCTTAACAAATTTCATATTGTAACAATGGTTGTATTGATACTCAAAACATTGCCAATAAAATTTGTCCTGTTACTATTTGCGTTATGTGCACCATCAGCTTGATTAAATAAAGGTTTAAACCAACCTTGGCTTAATGTAGCAACCTCTGAAATCGCAAGCCTTTGGGGCTACCACAATGTGACACGGTTGAAATGTAAAATGGTAGTATAAAACTTGCGTTTAAAAAAATAAGTCCTTACGCTGTCAATAGCGTGTACACCACATGCTTGTTCAGTCATATGACACAAGAGACCCCATCTGACTGGGTGATATCTGGTGATTACGTGTGCTCGATGACATTCTAGGAGGCACTCTGAAGGAGGCCATGCTACTTGCCTGTTATATGACACAAGAGAGACACCATCTGACTGGGTGATATCTAGTTATTACGTGTGTTCGATGACATTCTAGGAGGCACTCTGAAGGAGGCCATGCTACTTGCCTGTTCAGTAATATGACACAAGAGACACCATCTGACTGGGTGATAACTGGTTATTACGTGTGCTCGATGATATTCTAGGAGGCACTCTGAAGGAGGCCATGCTACTTGCCTGTTCAGTAATATGGCACAAGAGACACCATCTGACTGGGTGATATCTGGTGATTACGTGTGCTCGATGACATTCTAGGAGGCACTCTGAAGGAGGCCATGCTACTTGCCTGTTCAGTAATATGGCACAAGAGACACCATCTGACTGGGTGATATCTGGTGATTACGTGTGCTCGATGACAATCTAGGAGGCGCGCTGAAGGAGGCTACTTGCCTATTCAGTAATATGACACAAGAGACACCATCTGACTGGGCGATATCTGGTGATTACGTGTGCTCGATGACATTCAATGAGGCGCGCTTAAGGAGGCCATGCTACTTGCCTATTCAGTAATATGACACAAGAGACCCTATCTGACTGGTTGGTATCTGGTGATTACGTGTGCTCGATGACATTCTAGGAGGCGCACTGAAGGAGGCCATGGTACTTGTCTGTTATATGACACAAGAGAGACACCATCTGACTAGGTGGTATCTGGTGATTACGTGTGCTCGATGACATTCTAGGAGGCGCGCTGAAGGAGGCCATGGTACTTGTCTGTTATATGACACAAGAGACACCATCTGACTAGGTGGTATCTGGTGATTACGTGTGCTCGATGACATTCTAGGAGGCACTCTGAAGGAGGCCATGCTACTTGCCTGTTATATGACACAAGAGAGACACCATCTGACTGGGTGATATCTAGTTATTACGTGTGTTCGATGACATTCTAGGAGGCACTCTGAAGGAGGCCATGCTACTTGCCTGTTCAGTAATATGACACAAGAGACACCATCTGACTGGGTGATAACTGGTTATTACGTGTGCTCGATGATATTCTAGGAGGCACTCTGAAGGAGGCCATGCTACTTGCCTGTTCAGTAATATGGCATAAGAGACACCATCTGACTGGGTGATATCTGGTGATTACGTGTGCTCGATGACATTCAATGAGGCGCGCTTAAGGAGGCCATGCTACTTGCCTATTCAGTAACATGACACAAGAGACCCTATCTGACTGGTTGGTATCTGGTGATTACATGTGCTCGATGACGTTCTAGGAGGCGCGCTGAAGGAGGCCATGCTTCTTGCCTGTTATATGACACAAGAGAGACACCATCTGACTGGGTGATATCTGGTGATTACGTGTGCTCAATGACATTCTAGGAGGCGCGCTGAAGGAGGCCATGCTACTTGCCGGTTATATGACACAAGAGACCCCATCTGACTGGGTGATATCTGGTGATTACGTGTGCTCAATGACGTTCTAGGAGGCGCGCTGAAGGAGGCCATGCTTCTTGCCTATTATATGACACAAGAGAGACACCATCTGACTGGGTGATATCTGGTTATTACGTGTGCTCGATGACGTTCTAGGAGGCACTCTGAAGGAGGCCATGCTACTTGCCTATTCAGTAATATGACACAAGAGACCCCATCTGACTGGGTGATATCTGGTGATTACGTGTGCTCGATGACAATCTAGGAGGCGCGCTGAAGGAGGCCATGCTACTTGTCTGTTATATGACACAAGAGACCCCATCTGACTGGGTGATATCTGGTGATTACGTGTGCTCAATGACGTTCTAGGAGGCACTCTGAAGGCGGCCATGCTACTTGCCTGTTCAGTAATATGGCATAAGAGACACCATCTGACTGGGTGATATCTGGCGATTACGTGTGTTCGATGACGTTTTAGGAGGTGCGCTGAAAGAGGCCATGCTACTTGCCTGTTATATGACACAAGAGACCCCATCTGACTGGGTGATATCTGGTGATTACGTGTGCTCAATGACGTTCTAGGAGGCGCGCTATAGGAGGCCATGCTACTTGTCTGTTAAATGACACAAGAGACCCCATCTGACTGGGTGATATCTGGTGATTACGTTTCCTCGATGACGTTCAAGGAGGCGCGTTAAAGGAGGCCATCATTTCTATTTTAATTTCGTTAAATTTGAATATGTTTTACCAATTTAATGTTATAAATTGATTGATATATTACAGAAACATTAGAATGTTACAAACTATTTTGTTTTTTAGCATTTATAAACAAACTTGAAAATTTTAAATTTGTTTTACATTGTTTAAACTGTTATGTACCGTTACTTAACTTCACTTAAATCAAGTATCAACCAATTTAATAACTTCGCAAGCGCTGTGCTTGAAGACTGGTACGACCTGGTCAGATCTGAAAGTGAGTTTTTCCCTAATTCGGCAAGTGTCCCACTGACAAGTTCTTTCACCATAGAGTTGCGGAGTCTTGTAGTACTCACCTAATCAGAACTAACCAATAATTTATTAGTCCTATTTAACAAGTTCTCACAAGATTTATGGGTCTGACAACCTTATTTTTGTTTATATACAAATATTTATAAACTATTAGGATTCACATCTTAGAGACGGTCTTATCAATCGTACTCAAAATCAATAACGCCACTTTCGACAGATTAATTTCTGCGACCTTCCTTAACGCACTTACAGTACTTAGATTCTCTTTGATTATAATTATGTTTTTTTACGGATTAATTGATGGAGGAAAGTATGATTGGAATAATGGAGTACAATTTCATCAATACAAGCAGATTTCAAATCCCCACAATCTTTTTTTGAATATAAAGCAATGTAGATCTGAATTATATTTATGGTGAATAATGACTGGATTAAAATTGTAGATACGCCATTTTTCGGTCGTATCAGGGGGATGGCCCGCAAGGAGTCAGAAGAAAATCTCAAATGAGAGCATAGGTCGAGTAGTACATCAATTTAAAGGCCTTTAGTAATAGAATATAAACCCACGCATCCGAACTCAAAAAGGTTTGCTATTAAAAAAAAAAAACACTGGTTTAAGTTTTAAAACGTTACAATGGAGGCCCTGTGCTAGAAGGTTTAATTATCTTTTCCTAACGCTAATTAAGAACAACTTTGTTAATTCCTACTAGACTTAATAAATAGTTTTTTATGGTTGTTTGGAAACTATTCATTTCCAATGGATGATGGTCCACAAGGAGTTCGACAAAAATAATAAATATAGTATAAGTCAAGATGTGTTACCATCTTAAAGGGGTTGTGTAGCACAGGTGAATACCACAAAAAGCACTTAAAAAGGTTGACCCAGTACAAAATGGTGGCAGATGTTCAAAGATGTTCTTGGTTGTAGTAAGACATTGCACTAGTGGCTGAAATTCAAGTGCACTAATAAATCAAAGAAAAATGCTGCTGCATGCATTATGCATGCGTACAAATGTACATTATGAAGTCATTCATTGTGGAAAAGACTTAGTAATTCAAACATTTACTTTAAATTATTTGGCAATCACTTATTTCCATTAAAATCATTGTACATCTGCCATTTTGTTCTGGATCAATATTTTTAAGTGTTCTTTGTAGTATTTACCTGTACTAAATAATTAGTATAGTAATGTACGAAGGTCGCTCAGAGATACAGACACGCATTCGCTTTTATGGTTATTTATAGATCAAACAAAACTTCCACTAAATCAATAAAACTTTCCCCCTCTCTAACACTATCAAGAAAGCTCTATAACCTTCTTCAAGATCATTATTTATATTCCAACAGATACTAAAAATTCACATACATAATTATTTACATTAGAATAGCTGTTACTTTTTTATTAATTTAAACATCATTCCTGTTATTCTTATTATTATTCCTATGCACATCAGAATATAAATACTGAACAAACAAGTCCTTATTTTACAACTACGAATAGGGAGAAGTTTTTTGACTCCTCAATTGTTAAAATTGATTAAGAAATATGAGAGGAGTTGCGTTAACCGACATTGCTTCACGTTATAAATAACAAACACTGCTGTTATATACAGTGTAGCTGGTCATCAATGTTACACAAGATTTTGGGCACAAGTACAATGTAAATGGCGTTTAATGATGTATATAAGACGTTCCAACGCTCCAACTCTCTAAACTGGCTTCGAAAAGAATGTTTTTCATTCTTCATAAAAGACTCGTGCTTTAATACCTAAGACAACGATTTCTCGACCACTACTACACATATCTTTAAAAAATTATATCATAAAAATGTGCTACATTAAATTTCCAATAATAATAATAATAATAATTCAATAGTTTGTAGGTTTACAGAAGAAAACAAATTGTAAATTGTGCCAAAGTTAAATATTGATTCATTTTGTAAAAAGTAAAAGAAAATATTACACCCTGAATACAAGAAGGTGTCAAGTTACATAAAAAAACTGCACCATTTCATAATCTTTCAAACAATATGATACAAAAATAAAATTCCCTGAAACTTGTGCTAGAGTTTTGATCGTTGAAAAACATGGAGAGCTGAAAATCATAAAAGAGCGCGCACGGAACCTTTAAATGATACTTCATTTCTCACTTTGTTCGCAGCATCAATAATTCGGATGGAAAGTGGAGTGGGGCGCCATCTTGGTGGTGACGTCCGGCTTCACCACAGGAGGGTCTCTGCCCACTCTATTTGTATCACTTGCTATTAGATAATCAATGCTATGACGTCTGAGTTAGGAGTACAAACCAGTGAAATTCGCTGTTATTTCACGACAATGCGTTGGCATACCGTCGATAATACATTCCTTTTCCCAAGGGTTAGGAATACCACTGTACGTTTATGGGTGGGCAGGTTGGTCAATACCATTGTACGTGTATGAGTGGGTAGGTGGGTCAATACCACTGAACGTGTATGGGTGGGTGGGTCAATATAACCGTACGTGTATAGGTGGGTGGGTGGGTAGAAAATATTTTTTTTATATATCTTATAAATATGTAAGAAGTATTTTTTTTAATTCTTTCACTTTAGTACATTTAGGCTACTGAAAAGATCGTTCTAACGAACCTGAAGTGAAATTATCTTAAAATTACCCACCTGCCCACCCAGACACATACAGTAATATTGACCCACCCACCCACCCATAGACGTACAGTGGTATTGGGCGGGTGGGTCAATGCTATTGTGCGTGTATACCCGGGCGTTATAACAGTCAATAACGTTCCCATCACGAGGCACGATTTCCAACACCTACGAGTAACAGGGTGCTGACCCTCTCTTGCCAAACATTGTTAGTGTAGATTTAAATCTAGTACACTAAGAAATGTATAATCATATTTATATACTGTTATAATTTTGTTTACGTATAAGAGTATTTATTTTCAAATCATATATATTTTGCAATATGAAGGGCTTTTTGAAAATAACAGAAATAAATGTTACTTTTTGTAATTCAAATTTCTTCGCCTCCTCAGAGAGTGGTATAATTTTAATCACCTTAAATTAATAACTGATATAATTTTATAAAAGCGCATACAAACTTATATTGCAAATATAATTATTCGTAATAATAATGAATGCATTAAAAATAATCATTGTCGTACAATATTGTTCACGTTTACAACTGTCCTTCATTTAAGCATACTTCTATTCAAGTTAAAAAGTTAGTAACGTTTCAGCTTTATTTATTTCAATAAAGAGTGAATTTTATATCTGTTATTCGCAGAAAAACAAACGATGTGAAGGCAAGCATTGTTAAAAAACACACATACAGTTGCAAAATCGAAAGTGTAGATTAAATTTAATAGACTCGGAGAAAAAGTACTAATGAATTACACATTATGTGTGACCTGTCTTCCAGGACTCGTAGAAGGCTGTGAGGAAGTAAACAAAGGCCGATCAATAAGGCATCTCGTTTATGAAATAATCATAAAAGTAGTCCAGTAAGTGGGGATTTCTAGAAGTGTCTATGACAGCACTGCTGTACTACTGATGTGATGAATTAGACATCGTGTCACCTATATGACCCATCCAGTCCAATCGATCTGTTGAATTAATTCACGTATTTCTTTTATATTCAATAAAAAAAGTATAAACAGTTATATTTCAAAAATAAACCTTCATGTCAAATAACCTATTCTTTGAATATAAGAATACAATGCAATTAAATACTAACAGAATATGCCATACATTGATACTTATTTTAAAATATAAGAAAACTTTACCCATTAAGAGGCATCTTTGGCATAAATTATTAAATTTATAGGAAATCAATACCACTGTACGTGTATGGGTGGGCGGGTGGGTCAATGCCATTGTACGTTAATGGGGATGGGGTTACCATTTATATTCATATTCAGGTACCAAAAGAGTGGTTTTAAACAACATTTTCTTTTGTTAACTTTTCGAGCAAAGTCATATTTCTGCTCCCACCCCACCCCCATCTGGGTCTGACTCCCGGGGTAACTATGAAATTTATTCCCTTGCGCGTCTCCTGTGGTTCGGGAGGCCGATGATTCAACAAGACTACAAAACAAAAATGGGCTTGTCTAAGCAGGCGATGGGAACTGTGTGATAATTTGTCATCTGCCCCCACTAAAAGCTATACGAAATTTAATTTACTGCAATGTGTGCGTGTGTGTGTGCGCCCGTACGTGTTTGTGTGCGTGTGTGTTACTCAATATAATGGGAAATAATAACTTGTTATTAAATTTTTTTTAAATTAAGTTTTAATTTGACAGAAATGCAATAATTTGATTATTCCATATTTTTTTTTAACTTTTATACATTTAAAAAAAATTAATAGTAATTTCTTCACAGCTTACTGTACGATGGTAGTTTCAAATCAAATATCGCTAAAAATCCATACTGTAACTTATTGTTATCCGTATTATTTGTTCATTTTCATTGATTTACAACTGTCTTTGATATTTTCGCTGTTAGTTTAGATATGGGTGAGTTAGAAGAGTACATACATGGTGTTTCTCAACTATAGAATCGTTCAATATGTATTGTCAAGGTCACGTTAATTATTGTTGCCACTCTCCTTTCGCTGCGGGGTGCGGAAATTTGTTTCCGGTTCTTAGCCAATCTACAAGCCTTCAAATAATGCAATAATTTCTATTTTGTCGCAAATAGAATTATAACCTTCTTGAGTGGCGGTCGAGAAACATCTAGATCACACTTGTGGAAACTTGTAAAATTGTAGCGGTCCGTTATTGAAAGACACCCCACGGCCGACTAGTCAGTGTCAGTATCAGTGGAAGTGTGTGTACTCGGTCTTCAGCCTGGAGTGGAGTGACAGTCAAGTGATAAGTGCTCACTGTGAGAGTTCACGAACAATGAAGATAACCTCGAGTGTTTTAAGTTACATTAATTACTTTAATCCAATAGTATTTTAATTTATATTTATAAATATCTGCGTAATTTGTAATTGCGTAATTTATATAATTAGTGAGAATAAAAGTATTAACCTTGATTATATTTCTACTTGCAAATAGATATCTCATCGAATAGTAATATTTGTACCAGTAATTGGTTATAGTTTGTGAGGTCTGCCACTACAGCTGGTTTAAAATTCATTACATGGGACTACACTAGCGCAACAATTGACTATTAATAGACCACAAAAACAGCTGATATTTTAAGACAAAAAAAATTTAACATTGGATGAGAAATCTATTTATGTGTGCGATTGCCTTATTGTTTAGGGCCTTGTTGGACCGTAAAAGTGTATAATAAGGTCCTAACAACATATTCTTGCTAGTCACTAACAAGTGTATGATATGTCATTGTTCATCTTAGCACCAACTTGTTAAGATTAACAACTCTGATAAGATACATTACTAGAAGAATCTCTATCCACTCTACTCCTGTAATCCTATTTAATTCAAATGGCTTCTAATGTTTTAAGGGCATGACATGACTTTAAGGGGGGGACTTTACTTTTTCATAAAATGAAAGAACATCCATTTTATGACAAAGTAGGCTTTATGAATTTTTCAAAGAGAATCAAACTAAATATATTTTTAAAGTTACGAGTCAGTACCGTACGAGTAAGAGTGGGCTCGGGGAGTCAATACAAGCGTTCGTATATGGGTGGATCATCCAGTGGGTTCTCCAGACGTACAATGAGTGGGTGGGTCTATCAGAGTGGAATGCAGAGCGTGGCCATAACACATCTTAAATCCTACTATCGAATAAGCCTACAAGTGTATTTTACCCACCCCTATAAAACATACAACTAACAGTTGATTAAAAAAACTGAAATGTGTATAAAAAGGTTTTTACAATTTAAAAAAAGTGTGATTACATTAGCAGTTTTGTCCGCAGTAACAATGACGTGTGACATACATATCATGCACGTGCCCGTCATTTAATTAATGACCGCTCTCGTCCCAGCGGGGGGGGCTGTCCAATCAATCAACATGCGTCCAATCATCTCTAGCACATCCTTCTAACTACCGGAAAGTTTGGTTTCTCCGAACAATAATATTCAATTACCAGATATGTCGATTAGACTCATGTGTAAGGGTCATGTGATTTAACTAGATAGGAAACAAACTAAAAAAAACTTTTTTTAATAAATTATACATTTCCAAAACGTAACAAACAATTCATGCGGAAATGTCCACTGGAAAAGTATCCCTCCGCTGAACCCGCCTACATAGTAGGTGTGGTGTGGCCATATGGCCTTTATGCAACAGCAAGCGCAATCTAACGGCGATCTCTTTTATGGAGGTGGTGTGTTCTAGTTACCTATTGTATTAAAAGGTTTTCTATAGTGAACCGTTTAATTATCACTCAGGCGGTATTGGCGGCGGGCGATAACAAGTAACAATAGACAGTATTCTCTCTTAACAATATACAATTGAGGCTTAATACGTCGTTAAAAATAATGCTACTAGTGGGTTAAGCTATGAAGTTTACTCCTAGAGTGTAGAAGCGATGAATAGAAATCTCTGTAACAAGTGCAGACCCCGAGTGAAAGATTCAGCCTGGCGCAGAACTTGAAAACTTTAGTACGATAAGTGGCTGGTAGATGGTGCGGAGCGGTTTTTCTTCTAAAGTCATTGTGTGTGAGGGAGATCATATCGAATATATAAGTCATTGTCACACCGTCTGTAGAATATCTTTGCATCTCTCACGTACTGCCTTTACTCACTATCTCTGTCTCTCTCGCCCTGCCTTTACTCACTATCTGTCTCTCATGCACTGCCTTTCCTCACTATATTTGTCTCTCACGCACTGCCTTTACTCACTATATCTTTCTCTCACGCACTCACTATATCTGTCTCTCACGCACTGCCTTTACTCACTATCTCTGTCTCTCACGCACTGCCTTTACTTAAAGCAGAGCACTTTCTCGGTGACTCATTAAATCTAAAGAAAGTTAGCTGACTTTTCACCCTAAGGTCTGTTTTCTTTTTATAGAGATTTGTATTCATTAGTAGAAATCCACTGTTGATAAAATAATTTCCTTAAGCTTTTATGTATTCTAATATTTATTGAACAGCTGCACTCTAATATATCATAGCCTACCGTTGTTTCAAAATAGTTAAAATTAAATTAATGAATGTCAGGACGAATGAAATAAAAGAATTTCGATCAGTTTTGTAATTTTAGGGCAAGGTATACTTTTTTACAAAGACTCAAGCATCGTAGTTACATTTCTGCAAACAGAAGTTGAATTATTTCCAAGGGACTGTTCAATCTCCGAAAACAATTCTTTCTCTAGTATTTATCACATGGACATAAACCATACAAAGAGGTAATATTGATACTAAAATCTCAAAACACTTGTTTAGAAGAAATGGGATTTATTCTGAGGATTTTTTTCTTCTTGAGGAAAATACCTCGTAACGATCTCTAACTATATAATACGGTCAAGGGGAGGTGGACATTAACGCGAGTAACTAAATTATCAAGACAAATACCATTACAATAAATTTAAATACTCCTGTTGAACTCGAAGTGAAGGAATATTTTTTAAATTTCGAATATCTATGTTACTATGTAAGTTCAATGCCACAAAAATGTCAAAACACGCTTTTATGTAGAGGAAGTAGTATTCATTCCCTCAGTACTAAAACTTAATGTAAAGTAAAGCTCAGAACCTAGACGAAGTAAGACCAATCCCAGTTCTAACAAAGGGAGTACCTATATATAATATAAACTACAATGGGATTGTATATGTTGGAAGTGGGATTTACTCTCAGATCAACCAATGGAAGTCCGATCGTCTCCTCGGCCTTGAGCCTCGGTGTTACGTGTAAACACTGCTTCGTGCATATTGATGGTTTATGAGTGCAATAATTCATATGATAATTTGTATCTATTATGACCTGATCAACAATTACTAGCCAAGAGCCAAATTGTCAACCCACCATGAATGACATCAGCTGTTCACCATCTTAGATTCTCATAGCGATGCTATGTTCGCTCAACAGTCGTCGACGGTGGATGTCGTGAGATGTGCGTGGCATGTTACAAAACAGCTTTTACAGCGCTATCTCAAAGAATTTCAGAATATGTAACGGAAATCTCAAAAGAAGTGCCTATGTGTAGGAGGTTGAATTTATTCATAAGTCAACCAAGGGAGATCTATGTAACTTAATTATCAAAATAAATGTCTATCCAGAAGTGGGATTTAGCCCTACGTCTACTAAAAGATCCATCTTGTCATATTAAGTGTCTATATAAAGAAAGAGGATTCCCTGATTTACTCTCTTTATCATAAATTTGTTAGATTTGCAAAAATCCTTTTCACGGCCCTTGGGGGAAAGAGATAAACCAAGCCTAGATTGTAATTTTAAATATTTTAGAACGTTTCTCTCATGTGAAAACAATATTTACTCCACTGTTCATATTAGTTCTACTTGAAAATAAATTTCATAAACATAAACCTTCGAAAACGGTTCTTTGGAAAGGGATTGGAAATTGTCCTGTAACTTTTGCCGGGATTTAACGTGATTATCAGCAATATACAGTGGCCCTAAAAATACACAGTCTTGTTAGGTAATTATGTTTGAACAGGAATTCTGCTGGATGCGCGTGAAGATGGTGTTTCTTGTCACAAACGTTTAAACGCGTTTCCACTATTTACGTTCCATGTTTCAGTCTACACTGCGGTACCATGGTTACCACTTAACCTAACGCACACATTGCGTACATCCACGTCTGGTCGGCCATTGGCATCGTTAGACATCGCTCTTTATCTTAATGAAAGCGATTATGTGACTTTCAACCTAGTTGTGATCGATCTAAGTCACATTATATAGGTACAAAGTCGACTAACAGAGCTGCATTATGATTCTACAGCAGACCTAGTTGTGTGGGGCCGAGGTGACACTCCTCACCAGATCTGACAGGTACCACGGAAGGCTGCATAGTGATTGTAAGGCTGGTGTGGGTGTTACGACCCGCATTAACATGTAATGACAGTGTAGAGTGCAGAGCGAGGGGCGTAGCACGCACGGCAGTGACCTAGTTGTGTGAAGCCGAGGTCACACTGCCTCACATCACCTCACAGGTATCACTGAGGGCTGCATGGTGATATAAGGCTGGTGTGTGTGTTACGACCCGCCTTAACATGTAAAGATAGCGTAGAGTGCAGGACGAGGGTGTGGTACGCACGGCAGTGACCTAGTTGTGTGAGGCCGAGGTCACACTGCCTCACCTGACCTCACAGGTTCTACGGAAGGCTGCATGGCGACTGACTCACCGGCCTTGTTTCCTTCATCAACTGATACTTCACATGTTATGTTATATAATTAATTTTATAACAGTGCTCAGTTTTGCTGTATAATAAAAAAACATTTACTTATAAAACGGCCTTTATTATAAATTGGTATTTATTTATATAATGAGATTAATGGATAAATATATTATAACATTATGTGGAAACTCACGAAAAACGGAATTTAAAACGAAGTTTACAATGTTTTCTAACCGTTTCGACACTTCTCCAAGAAAAGCAAACATTGCTTTGGCACATTTGTTACATTACTTTTGTTTTCTATCAACAGTTGTAATCTTTTATGTGTTTTCCTCTTTTGTCCAGCACCAATTTCAATAAAATTAAACCATTAAAGATGTTTTTATTGATTAACTCAATTAAAAATCTTGTACCAACACCAATATTTGATACTAACCATTTGCGTATAGTTTGTGATGTTATAGTTTACTCAAAGAAAACACCATATTTGTTTTGTACCATAATTATTAATGTTTACAATTTTGATATTTCAGTTATTTATCATTCGATTTTATCAAACAAGGTATCGTTAGATTTGTCTTTAAATTCTACATTTTTTACCTTCGGACATCATTTGTTGTATTCATAACTGTTTTCATGAAATTTGACATTAAAACTTTTAAATGGACGCCATCTTGAAACTGCTTTAGTTACAGTAAAGAAATGTTAAATATTACTTTTAAATACTACGGTACACATGAAGTGCAAATTTGAAGTTTCTGTCTAACTGAAATATATATTTAGAAAAAAATTAAAAAAACACATACAGACCGACAGTCAGAAATCTAGACATTTTAGACATATGGTTGTAATTTTTTTTGTCTTGACCGAAGAAACATACCTACAATTTATTTAAAGAGGGTTCACTAACACCCTGTTTATTAGCTCAATCTAAACATGTTGATTTTTATGACCAATGAACATTATTGTTATGAATTTATTCAGTATCGTGTTTTGCCTTCATTCTTCTAGTCTAGTTTCGGAAGGTTCGTTTGACGTTTTTCTCCAAAATGAAAGGAAGGCTTTTGTAAACAATGTTAGTCAAAAAGCTAAATCTTATTGTGTTTTGCACCAGGATATTGTCAAATACTATTCTATTTTGAACTTGTATTCCAACCACTACAATATTTCTAGCGATGCTATTCAACCGTTCAGTTCTCGAAGCTGATATTTTACAAATACTTATCCATACCTAACAGCGATGGATACCATTATAAGTAGAAAAACATTCCACAAGTGGCAAAACCCCTTTATGATTCACCACATTTATGGACTGCCATCAATGGTTGTATGTGTTTGTAAACTGTTAAATGACCAGGCAACATACGGGCTTACAGCATAACAAGGAAAACGAACCACGTAGCTTTGGTGAGATTTTGAAATAACTAGTTCTCTCCCCTGTCCATCACCCAAAACGAATGTCTTAGACAAGCCTACCAGCATCCACACCAGTAACACATATTGACTAATTGTTTGTCTCCATGCTAAACAGTGTCATTATTTTCTGTCGTATTTGTTTATTCATAAGACGGCGATCGTCAAGATATGAGCGAATATGGATTTCGTTTGTGTGAGATAAGTGTAGATGAACGAGTTTAGTCATTGTTACTATCTGAGTTCGACTTAGCTCAGAAAGGAATATTTATTAATAGCCCAATAGCCAGTGCAACTATAGGACTATGGACTTAGCAGCATGTTGATCGTTTGTGGACTGAGCGAGGTTGTCAGACTGTGCCAGTCCACAGTTAGCACACTGAGGGCGTACGAAAGGTGTTCTCAACCTCTCACTTCTCGCTCAAAGTGGCAACGTCGCACGCTCGGACTTGCAGAGCCGGTTCCAGGTGAACACGTTTACTGCAGAGTTTCCCCTATATCACGAGCATTATGTTTATAAATTGCTATCTGTGCCAATGTTATACTCGAATATTACGCCGTGCTTGTGTTTATACGCCATGCTGGAGTTGGAGAACTGTGAACATAACCTATCGCTTACAATATCTACAATGTTTTTCTCCGAAGTAACTGGATTAAAATGCTCAGCCATTAGTACCATAAAAATGGAGACTTTTACAAATGTAATGAAATAAATTGAAACATAATTTTATTAATTAGTATTGAACAACAGTTAAATCAACGTAATCTAAACTGATGAATTAAAGATACGTCAATGTTTTGATCTAATCGAAAAAGGTAATCTTCGAACTTAATAGATGAAGACATTAAATGTTTGAATAATTTTGGTTGGCGTGTCACACGACCGGCCTTGACTGGTTTGTGTTGGAAGGGTCAAAACAAACGAAAATTGTTTTAATATTTATTGTATGTCTTTTTAATACTGTATTATTCTTATTGCTCCTAAGAGCGTAGGTAATAACTTTAAGCAAGAAAAATAATAAGCATTTCGACCCATTTCGTCTATTATGCAGTTTAGCCGCCTTAAAGAATTTAAAAACTTTGCCAGAAATTGGTCAAGATTGGCTATATTTTCACAATATACGCTTTTTATTCTGCGGAAATCACATATTTCAGAGAAAATGTTGATAAAAACAACGTCACATTTTTTAGTATTTTTGACACATTCCTGTTAATTTAAATGATATATTTATCATCATTTTTTATTTTATGTGTTTTTGCACTGAATACGAATTTCAAAATATTTTAGTCTATAACAATTATTTCCCGACATAATACAGACAACTAATTTCCGGCCGAATAGTAACTTGCGGCCATAACGCGGTTATTTATAAATATCAACTATTAACCACAAAAACCGACTCACCTATACTCCCTTCCCGAAGCAAGGCACCCGAATTTAATGTAAATTACGATTTGTTTTGAGTAAATAGACAATTTGGATTAATTAGGTGAGGTACAAGTAAACGTCACACAACACAAATGTATCACAATATAAACACAAAATGCAAAAATATATTACAATACAAGTACAAAATGCACAAATATTATGGTGATCGATTTTGTTGAACCACGCTCGCCTTCCTCAGACCAGAGAGATTCACAAAAGAATGATTTTGAATGACTCGGCGTGGTTCATCGAAATCGATCACCATAATATTTGTGCATTTTGTACTTGTATTGTAATATATTTTTGCATTTTGTGTTTGTATTGTAATAAATTTGTGTTGTGTGACGTTTACGTGTACTGTATATGTACCAACACGTATTATGCTAATTAAAAAACTATTTAATTAGGTTAGGATAGTTAGGTAAGTAAAAAGCGTATTTTTGGGACCGAAAAAATAATTTTAACAAGAAAACTAATTATATACGTGTGTTTAGTACAAAAAACATGTAAAACTATTGTAAAACTATATAAAATTATCGAAAAATAACGATTTCAGATCAGATAAAAAACTAGTTTTTCGATTTTTTGGGAAAGCGAGTTCTCCGCGGTTGAAATCAACCTCCTGAAGAGATATGAACTCATATTACGCCACTTTTCAACGAGAAATCATATTTTGAGAGGTTGCTAGAAAGTGCATAATTACCCATATATTTCTTCACATGGAGTATAATTATCTTGAAACACAAGCATTGTTTTCAATATACACTTGGTATAGATCTTGTAACGGTTTTCTATAGAATATGGAAAATCTGGTTTCGGAAATTGACTCGTAAAAATAAGGTAAATACCAATATTTTTTTAAGCATAGTTTCCATAACTGAACAATTAGATAGGCCTACCTTTTAATTAATTTATACAGAAGGCATAACAAAAGTACACAATTAAACTCATCAAATAAAATACTACAGTATAAATATTTATTAACCATTTCTGAGAAAAGAAAGATAGTTTCACTGTTTGATTACAATGCTATTATTACTTATTAGTTACTAATATATATATATATATATATATATATATATATATATATATATATGTATATCGTACGGTGAGTTGTCAGCTACCATTTGTAAATTATAAAGCTGTATATTTGGAAAAATATCCAAAAGTCATGATTATATATATTCATTGATTATAAAATGTAAAGTGATCTCCTGTCACAAAGCTAATCCATCCAGCCATCTAACACCTGCCTCACTGATTCTGTGTATGCTGACCAATCCCTCCGTAAAAGAGCGCAGGGGGACTCGGTAACTATGTGATGCATTGTTTGGGTAGACTCCCGGCAATCACATGACTGATCTACTATCAATCCCCAGTTATACTTCCAGTAATTGGGGTGTGATTTTGTTAGCGTCCACAGCAATTCTTTAAAGCTGTACGTACACCCTGGGTAGTTCTAAAAAGCAACAAATATGGTAGCTGGATTGTCACGATATTATGATCTCCCAGCTATGGCAGCTACCACAAAACTAATAACTACAGCTCCCGGTAACGACCGCGTCATGGAGTTCATCAATCTACATCACCAAACGTTTCGCCCATGCTGTGATGTGGCATCCGCAGTGGCTCTTATTGGTTGTTGTGGTGTTATTTTTTATTTTATTAGTTGCTACTGATGAAAATTACTTTTTATTTCGAAAAACCACGACTAACAGCTGTACTGTCGTCTAAAAGCGTTTTCACTACACTACTATGAGTTTAGCTGTTTTCGTTGTGTGTTTACAACCTGCGAAACATCATATTTTCAACAGCTGTCTATTGTTTACTACCGAAAGTAACATTGTTTACAACTGAAAATTTTCTACAGTCAACAACACCTGTTTTTATTCCGTAGTGTAGTGAAAAGTATCGTTCAAAACTCGAGTGAAAGTGTTTTGTATGTTCTCGACCATTTGAATTGCTCGACAAGTCTCGCACTTCAAACATATGGTCTCGAACATGCAAAACCCCACTTTCCACTCTTGTTATGAAATATACTATTTCACTACACTACTATGAGTTTAGCTGTTTTCGTTGTGTGTTTACAACCTGCGAAACATCATATTTTCAACAGCTGTCTATTGTTTACTACCGAAAGTAACATTGTTTACAACCGAAAATTTTCCACAGTCAACAACACCTGTTTTTATTCCGTGGTGTAGTGAAAAGTATCGTTCAAAACTCGAGTGAAAGTGTTTTGTATGTTCTCGACCATTTGAAGTGCTCGACAAGTCTCGCACTTCAAACATATGGTCTCGAACATGCAAAACCCCACTTTCCACTCTTGTTATGAAATATACTATTTCATGATTGTTGAATGTTTCATCATTAAGAAAGAAAACCGAACGATGCTTCCACTTCATATAAACATTTCAAACCTTTATCAGTTATACTTAACATTAACTGATGTCCAAACAAAAACTACTCAAACTATTGATCACATAGTTAACGAGTGCTCATTGCGTATTTTTCAGAAGCGATTAGCTGGTCTTCATACAATCGGAGAATCAGTGTTGAATAGTTATGAAACCTGGAGTTATATCTGTGACGGGAGATCGATATTTAATATCTAACTTTGTTCTGTACTTTTTTTAGTACAGTATTTAATATTATTTAATATCTAAATTGTTCTGTAGATTTTATTTAGATATTATATATTGGTATGATTTTTAATTTTAATTTTATCTTCTTTTAGTTTGTTGGCTGGCTTTGAAAGCCATACGACTTCACAGTGATAGTGACAGCTTCGACTGTCACGTATTTTAGAGGATTGTTTGTCAGGTCAATACAAGCAAATAATGCCATATAACATGTGTCCTTTCTCGATTAGTTTCCTGTCTGTGTGTCACACGATAGAGTGCCCAGATGACAAGAATTTCAGTAAAAAAAAATATGTTTTCACTGTTATTTTTCACCCAATTTTTTAAATTGGCATATCGTCGAACTTGGTGTAATGTAATAAAAAAATGTTTTATCTAAATATTTTTGGCTATAATGTGTACTTTATTTATATTTGATTTTGAAATGTTAAGAAAACCGTCATTTTGAAACGGATAATGTTAGGCATATAGTATTTTTTAAATGAAATGTGTCTTTTTAACATCAACTGTCATACCTACATTCAGTATTGCATGTGAAATTGTTTTTGAGATATTCAAATGTTTGTAAAAAATACATATAGACACACATACAGAAAACTAATCGAGAAAGGACATGTTATATGGCATTATTTGCTTGTATTGACCTGACAAACAATCCTCTAAAATATGTTACAGTCGAACCTGGACACCCTATATACAAAAACTACAAGATGGGTCTTACTTAATAAAAATAATAAATTATTATTAGAAGCCTACAGCCTACATCAACGTAGAGAAAAATACTCGGACCGTTTCAATTAATTCACTACCACTACTTTGGTTAGGTTATGTTAGGTTTGGTTAGGTTATGTTAAGTTATGTTAGGTTTGTTTTTGTTATATTAGGCCTAAGCTATGGTTATGGCAGTGAAAATATCCAAAAACTGTTCACCCAGAACGAGGCTTCACCGTTAAATTCCTACGCACTCAAAAAAAGTTCAAACTAGTTTTTTTTTACATTAAAACTTGTTTGAACATCTTCTACAATTTCAGTTGTTGTAGTAGCGCGGAACGTTTTTGATTGACGAAACTCAGAGTGTGTGGGTCACTGCCTCTGTACGTTTTTTTTAATTTTAAAATCATTTTTTTCAAATATACTCAATACAATTTAACCAATCTATAGTAAAACCTTTATTATAATTAGACCTATTAATAAAAAAAAGTTTGGCCAAGATTGCCTCATTAATTTCAAATGGTGGGCATTTAAAATATTTATATTAGAATAAATTGAAAAATATTAGTTTTTGTAAAAAAAAATTACGGATGTCACTTTTTTAAAGAAGATTTCAAAGAAAATTTAATAGTTTGTCAAGTTTTTATACAGAAAAACAAATGAGTGAATTATTGCGATCCTGCGTTTCTCCAGGATGAGCTAACAGCTAACCGATTGACAACTAACAAACTATTTGAAACTATTCCAAAACTAATAGAAAAAGAAACGAAATTTTATTTTATTTTAATATTAATCTTACTTATTAATAAAATTAAATTACCTATTATTTTAATAGTTTTAACATATAAACTGCTTAAGGTTTATAAGTTTCCATAATTTATTGCTCCATTAATCTGTTATTGCTCTTGACAATGTTTACAACTGAATAAGCTAACAAAATAAATTTAAAAATGTATATATGTATATAAATATAAGTTATATATGTATAAAATATATATATATGTATATATATATAAGTTATATATGTATAAAATATAATGTAATGACAGATAAATTAAATGTATGAATAAATATCAACATTTTGAGTAAATATAAATAGAATTTTTAAGTATGTCAAATTAGGTAAATTTATCCTGTAATAATTATCTTCTAAAAAATCTTCAGTTTTGTAGTATGATTTAATTTTTAAATAATTTACTAACTTTTTCTGAATTTTTTAATAGTTGTTTGGTTCATCTTTGAGGTCTTTAGGGAGTTTATTGAATAATTTAACTCCATTATAAAACAGATTTTTTGTTAAAATGTAGTGTTGTGATAAGTTATTTTTATATAGGCTTTGTTTCTTATTTTAGCTGTCGTAGAATACTAAGGATGATTTTTAACACAAATTAGTGCCTGATAAATATATATGGATGTAAAAGTTAAAATACATTGTATCTTGAAAATTCCTCTACATGAAGATTTTCCAGGACTCCTCTTAATAATTATATGATTATTCTTGTAAACGAAGAAAGTATTTGTAAAATGATATGAATAATAATTAATACTTCACTGATTTAAAGTAAATAAATAAACACATTTAAAATAATTTGTTATTTGGTCCAATGTTGATCTGTTAACTCATTCTGAAGAAACTCCGGACATGTACGGTCAGAGAAATTTTGCAATAGTTCAGTTATTTCGTTATTTGTGACTCGATAACTTTTTAAAACGGCTATCGAATTAATAGTTTTTAAAATTAGCTTTTTTCAATTGTTTATATAATAACATTTTTTAGCTATTAAAAAAAACATTAACGGCTGCTATTTTGAAATGAACGAGGAAAACTTAACCGACCAAAATTGTTCTATCAATATATGTAATAATATTAAAGTGTTTTCTTAAATTTGGTTAAAACTGGTTGAGTATTTTGAAAAATATTATTTTTTAAATAAAAAACACATACAGACGGACAGTAAACGAAAAGAGATAGACCTTACTTTCATTTAGTTTTTGGCTTCTTTTGGTCGATTGAAAAGTATTTCAAGGTTTGTGGCGAGATTTTGAAACAGCCTGTATGAAATATTTCAAATCCAAATGTCCCAATAGTAGGCCTACCCTTAAACAATAAAGTTAGTGAGATAAGCCAAGAGTGCTTAGTTCATTTAGAGTCATACGTTGAAAGGGATCAGTTGATTAACCGCCTGTTAATTAACGACTCTGACTAAGAAATATTCGGCCTTAGTTTCTAACAATGTCGAAATTCGCTCATCTACACTCGCACACTCATTCGAAAACCATATTCGTCCATATCTTGACGATCGGCATCCTTAGAATTAATAAGTAAAAATGAATGTTTGAATTTGTTTAATTGTTTTTACTTCGACCCATATGACCATATGCAAGCAAAATCTCAAGTTACTGCCTTGTCGTTAAGCGGCTTTAATTATGCGTTCTGTTTGTAAATAAGTAACCAAGCATAGTGGTCATTATAATTTGCGGAGACACGCGAAAAAAACATTACAGAAAGCAGATATGTTGTTAATGACATCTGAGAATCCGATGTCATGCACTATATGTAACGTCACTAAGCACGCACGGTTATTGCAAATACTTTCCTGAAAGCTTGCAGTGACACATGACTTTAGTAGACTTAAACGACACGTTTTGGAAACGGAAAACATGCATTTTTAACCGTACGGGACGTATCCGTGTGAATGACATAACAGTTAAGAATCGAGCAGTTTTATATTATTTACTGAATCACTCGATTGAATTATCGTATGAAATTATTAACAAATGGGGATGATTAGAGAGAGATTTTCGTTTATTGATTGTAAGAAAAAAATCGTAGAGTGTATAATATAGCTCAACATAACCTAGTTTTGCACTAAAAGTAGACTAATAGGCTTCGATGGTACTAGGCAATCACATATGAAGCGTCTTTAATATATTAAGTCTAGAAAGTATAGGTTATGTCGGGAAGATATTACATTTATTTTCAAACAAATCTTTGATAGTATTTTCAAATGTATGTTTATAAACTATTAATTTTTAATCACACTCTAAAGTTACTTTTATGGTTTTCATCCTTAAATTGTAATGGATTTTTTATATAGATTTATTAAAATTACGAATGAGCTCAGTCACAATGTTATCGTGACTTGCGTGAGTCAAACGGGCTCTTAGGGTATCGTTATCAAGGGCCGGATTTCCCAATAGGCCCGGTAGGCCCGGGCCTATGGGCGCAAGCTCCCAGGGGCACACAACCGAGAGAAAAAAAAATTAAAAAGTATCTAGAAATAAAAATAAATAGCCATAACTTAACATTTTTTTAAATTGATTTTAAAAAATCAGGCTAATAAAGCACTCTGATTTTGGAGTTCATTGGAACAAATAATTGTTGGTAAAGTTAAACTATTTTTCAACATTATGCATCAACTTCGTTACAACATGGATCTAAAACACGGGAGAACTGGCTGTAGGGATGTCGTCGAGCTTTACGCATCGTACTGCCACTGCCAGCCCTATGCAACTCCCATGTTCCTCGTATAGAGGAGGGTGACTGCCTTAGTGACGCCACGAGATTGCTCCATGATTCCTCGTTGCGGCTGTCCTCATTCTTTCGGTTCTTCCGATTCATTCTCTCCGTGCTAACATAACCTGGAATTCCTCCACGGAACGGAACAGAACGGAACGGAAACATTTATCGTTTATCCCTCAATATTAAATATCAATATAAATGACGTTTGTCCGACTTTCCCTTCAATATTCCAATGTGTTGTTTAAAATAATTAAAAACCCCAACCAAATCATTAACTAATAATGGTTTTGTGTGGAGTGGTGAATACCTAGCTAGGTTTTTTTCAATCTCAAACCCTTATGCTTCAAAGTATTCAAGCTCAAGTCGAGCTAGCTTACAATCGTGGTTTACGATTTTTACATATTAGACCGTTGGAATAGTTTGAACTGTGCCCCTTTTCTCGCGTTTTGTATACTAGTACAATTTATTATTTGTACATACAAAATATCTAGTTTTACTGTAAAACACACTTTTTGTATCACGTTATCAAATTACTTCATGTAAGCTGTGTTTCCGACATTAAACTTATTTAATATTGTATTACAGAGTTTTTTTATTTATTTGCCCAAATGACTAAATTGAACAAAACCGAAGTTATTAACCAATCCTTTGTCAATACATTAACTGTATTTTGTTAAACTCAGAACCATGTTAATATCTCAAAAACTTGCAATGATAAAATTCCATCGTGGAGTGGTGTTTAAGCAATTAACATATAGGCCTGGTATATATTTTTTAATAAGGATTTTTAGAAAAGTATGAGTAACTTTAACCAGACTGGGCGCGAAAAAATTATTTGCCCTAGTGGCGCCAAAATGAAGAATCCGGCCCTGTCGTTATCTATTCTATATTGACTCAAGTACCAAGCAACAACTAACGTCATTATAACTTCACAAGCCGCAAGGCTAGCAAAGTGTCCTACTTTGATGTACATGTCATCACGATCACAAGTGCGCTGTGTTAGAACGTTATCGCGGCTTGCGTGAGTCAAGCGGGCTCGTCAGACATCGTTATCTATTCTATATTGACTCAAGTACCAGGCTACAACCAACGTCATTATAACTTCACAAGCCGCAAGGCTAGCAAAGTGTCCTACTTTGATGTACATTTCATCACGATCACAAGTTAGCTGTGTTAGAACGTTATCGCGGCTTGTATGAGTCAAGCGGGCTCGTCAGACATCGTTATCTATTCTATATTGACTCAAGTACCAGGCTACAACCAACGTCATTATAACTTCACAAGCCGCAAGGCTAGCAAAGTGTCCTACTTTGATGTACATTTCATCACGATCACAAGTGAGCTCTGTTAGAACGTTATCGCGGCTTGTATGAGTCAAGCGGGCTCGTCAGACATCGTTATCTATTCTATATTGACTCAAGTACCAGGCAACAATCAACGTCATTATAACTTCACAAGCTGCAAGACTAGTAAGGTGTCCTACTTTTATGTACATTTCATCACGATCACAAGTTAGCTGTGTTAGAACGTTTTCGTGGCTTGTTTGAGTCAAGCGGGCTCGTCAGACATAGTTATCTATTCCACATTGACTCAAGTACCAGGCAACAATCAACGTCATTATAACTTCACAAGCTGCAAGACTAGTAAGGTGTCCTACTTTTATGTACATTTCATCACGATCACACGTGAGCTCTGTTAGAACGTTATCGCGGCTTGCGTGAGTCAAGCGGGCTCGTCAGACATCGTTATCTATTCTATATTGACTCAAGTACCAGGCAACAACCAACGTCATTATAACTTCACAAGACGTAAGACTATCAAGGTGTCCTACTTTTATGTACATTTCATCACGATCACAAGTGAGCTGTGTTAGAACGTTATCGCGGCTTGTGTGAGTTAAGCGGGCTCGACAGACATCGTTATCTATTCTATATTGACTCAAGTACCAGGCAACAATCAACGTCATTATAACTTCACAAGCCGTAAGTCTATCAAGGTGTCCTACTTTTATGTACATTTCATCACGATCACAAGTGAGCTGTGTTAGAACGTTATTGCGGCTTGCGTGAGGGTGCGGGCTCGTCAGACATCGTTATCTATTCTATATTGACTCAAGTACCAGGCAACAATCAACGTCATTATAACTTCACAAGCCGTAAGTCTATCAAGGTGTCCTACTTTTATGTACATTTCATCACGATCACAAGTGAGCTGTGTTAGAACGTTATTGCGGCTTGCGTGAGGGTGCGGGCTCGTCAGACATCGTTATCTATTCTATATTGACTCAAGTACCAGGCAACAATCAACGTCATTATAACTTCACAAGACGTAAGACTATCAAGGTGTCCTACTTTTATGTACATTTTCATCACGATCACAAGTGAGCTGTGTTAGAACGTTATCGCGACTTGCGTGAGTCAAGCGGGCTCGTCAGACATCGTTATCTATTCTGTATTGACTCAAGTACCAGGCAACAATCAACTTCATGACGATCATAAGTGAACCCTACGTTATTCTATATAAGTGTAGTGATCTTTAAGTAGTTTTTGCCTGAGTTTATCCATTTTCATGAAAAATATCTTTAAATGTATCAATGTACACGTTAAATTAATAAACTGTGATGGTCTCGTCCAGAGAATATAAATAATCAGATGCAAGCCTATGTATGATACCAGGGATTCAGCTATATTCAGCTGTATGCCTGTATCCAACTAATTGGCAAAAATTTAAATTAAAAAATCATATTTTAGCTGTTATTGACTTAATTTTACTACATCATTAAAGGTCTTTATTGTGGCAGGAATTTGCTCGATGGCTTTAACATGCAATATCCTCAATCAGTAGAACGCTAAGTCAGCGTGAGATAATAACAAATTACGCTGATTTTTAATTTAACCTATTGCAGAATCTATTAATGGCTTTATAGGACTGAGTTGTGAACGCGTAATAGTTTTTGAATTAATATGTTAAGTGTTGTAGACATTTCAAACGAATGAAATTTCAATACAATCCAAGCAAAAGAAAATACAAATTTTCGATGACTAAAATCGACCCTCAAATCATAGGGCCTCACAAAGAAGTGTCAATGCAATTTACCGAGTGGCTTTTATTGTAAAGACTTCTCTATCAGCCGATTGCTACCTCACGCGGTGTATTTGTATAATATACTTTAGTAAATACAATCGTACGTTATAAAAAAAACAAAAAAAAAAAAAAAACTATGTCGGGCCTAATCACTCATCACCAAATCTCCGGAATCACTGAACATATTTATATGAAATTTGAAGGGAAGCTAGATTTTTTATCATAAATACACACTAAGAAAGGATTTCTGGATATTCCATTCCTAAAGGTTAGAACCAGCCCCTCAACATTTCATTTTTTCTATAAGAGTAACATTTGCATTAATTTAATTTATTAATCTATCAAAACATGACAGAACTTGAAGTGGTTGCACTTCTTGTAGACATGATTGTTACCACAAGTAGACTTATAGGGTTGTATAGACTATGAAACGCTGTTATGTAGGAGAACGTCAGCAAGCGGAGCTTTTATATTGATGAGATGGTCACTGAGGGTAGGGTAAGCAAGCGTAAAAAAGCAAGGGGTGTCGGCTAGTAAAATATAAAATAAAAAATAACGAGGATTGAGTTACAAAATTGTAACTATTTAAATTTGTAATCCTAGTTAGAACAGTTGATTACGTACAGTGTTTACAAAACATTTAACACTCCTATTAGTTGAAAGAGGCAAACAAATATTTTTGTTAGCTTATGTAGCCTACGTGACGCCAACGCATTCATTTCGTGTTCTAAATTTTTGTTTTATTTATTTTTTTAAACACTTCGCTCACCAGTTCACATAGGCCTGCAGGCCTGTGCGTGAACTTTATTCAACGAGTGAATTACCGGCCGTTAGTTCAGTTGGGATTCGAACCTTCGAACATTCTCTCCACAGTACGAAGCCTTAGCCACCACGCCGGCAAGGTGAACGTAAGGATAACATGAGTCAAGAATTAGCATATTGTGTAGTCTTGTTACTAACGGAGGTCAACCCACTGTCGGAAAGGATCATTCCAAACAAGAGAAGGGTATCCCAACAATATAGGACGTAGAATATGAATTAGAGTTTATTAGATTATCATTTTAACGTAATATCGAAATATTACATTTCTGCTTACAAATGAAACTTATAAATCATGCTTTCATATAAAAGCATAAATGAACTAATATTGTAAATGGATATAAATATTTGAAAACTTGCAGTTTGAAAAGTATCGTGAAACTTTTTGCATGATGTTTTATGCAAGGCGGAGGGTGGGGGGATCTGCATTGCCCCCAATCACGCACTGAGTAATTTGAATTTCCCAACTGTTTTCTTCATGAGGCAGGTAATTTCATTATCACTCCTATTGCTGACGACCTACTGCGATAAGATGTCCCACCTGCTCGTGAAAAACATACAAACACGCACGAAATAATATCTGATTAAACGATGAATACGGAGAGTTTCCTACTTTCGTGGATAATGTAAAACTGTTAAAGTCAAAGAATAATATCAAGATGTAAATACAAAATAATAAAAATAATTATGAAATAATAAGATTACATTTATATAGAATTAAGATAAAAGTAAAACACCAAATAAAACTCGATATTTCAATATGTACACTAATTTCTAAACTACAAATTACTATTGATTAGATCTAAGGATCACCTACAATTGTTGAAACAGAGCTGTATCGATAAGAACTTCCACAAATATAAAATACTTTGAATCAGAGCTAAGCCTCTCCTAGTGCTGTTCAAAATAGTGTTGTACTGATAAGAAATTCCTCTACAAACACATAATATATTAAGTACTATTGATAAGAACTAAGCCTCGCCTTGTACTGTTGTAACAGTGTTGCATTGATAAGAACTTCCTCCATAAACACATGATATATGAAGTACTATTGATAACAACTAAGCCTCGCCTAGTACTGTTGTAACAGTGTTGCATCGATAAGAACTTCCTCCATAAACACATGATATATGAAGTACTATTGATAAGAACTAAGCCTCGCCTTGTACTGTTGTAACAGCGTTGCATCGATAAGAACTTCCTCCATAAACACATGATATATGAAGTACTATTGATAAGAACTAAGCCTCGCCTAGTACTGTTGTAACAGTGTTGCATCGATAAGAACTTCCTCCATAAACACATGATATATGAAGTACTATTGATAAGAACTAAGCCTCGCCTAGTGCTGTTGTAACAGTGTTGCATCGATAAGAACTTCCACAAACACAGATAATCTTGAAATACTATTGATAAGAGCTAAGCCTCGCCTTGTACTGTTGTAACAGTGTTTCATCGATAAGAACTTCGACAACCACAGATAAATTTGAAGTACTATTGATAAGAACTAAGCCTCGCCTAGTACTGTTGTAACAGTGTTGCATCGATAACAACTTCCACAACCACAGATAAATTTGAAGTACTATTGATAAGAACTAAGCCTCGCCTAATACTGTTGTAACAGTGTTGCATCGATAAGAACTTCCACAACCACAGATAAATTTGAAGTACTATTGATAAGAACTAAGCCTCGCCTAGTACTGTTGTAACAGTGTTGCATCGATAAGAACTTCCTCCATAAACACATATATATGAAGTACTATTGATAAGAACTAAGCCTCGCCTAGTACTGTTGTAACAGTGTTGCATCGATAAGAACTTCCACAACCACAGATAAATTTGAAGTACTATTGATAAGAACTAAGCCTCGCCTAGTAATGTTGTAACAGTGTTGCATTGAAAAGAACTTTCTACAAACATATAAATTTGAAGTACTATTGATAAGAACTAAGCCTCGTCTAGTACTGTTGTAACAGTTGCATCGATAAGAACTTCCACAAACACAGATAAATTTGAAGTACTATTGATAAGAACTAAGCCTCGCCTAGTGCTGTTGTAACAGTGTTGCATCGATAAGAACTTCCACAAACACAGATAATCTTGAAATACTATTGATAAGAACTAAGCCTCGCCTTGTACTGTTGTAACAGTGTATCATCGATAAGAACTTCCACAACCACAGATAAATTTGAAGTACTATTGATAAGAACTAAGCCTCGCCTAGTACTGTTGTAACAGTGTTGCATTGAAAAGAACTTTCTACAAACATATAAATTTGAAGTACTATTGATAAGAACTAAGCCTCGTCTAGTACTGTTGTAACAGTTGCATCGATAAGAACTTCCACAAACACAGATAAATTTGAAGTACTATTGATAAGAACTAAGCCTCGCCTAGTACTGTTGTAACAGTGTTGCATTGATAAGAACTTCCTCCACAAACCAATAATATATTATATTAAGTACTATTGATAAGAACGATGCCTCGCCTAATACTGTTGTAACAGTGTTGCATTGATAAGAACTTCATCCACAAACACATAATATATTAAATACTATTGATAAGAACTAAGCTTCACCTAGTACTTTTGTAACAGAGTTGCATTGATAAGAACTTCCTCCACAAACACAGATAAATTTGAAGTACTATTGATAAGAACTAAGCCTCGCCTAGTACTGTTTTAACAGTGTCGCATCGATAAGAACTTCCACAAACACAGATAAATTTGAAGTACTATTGATAAGAACTAAGTCTCACCTAGTACTGTTGTAACAGTGTTGCATTGATAAAAACTTCCTCCATAAACACAAGATATATGAAGTACTATTGATAAGAACTAAGCCTCGCCTTGTACTGTTGTAACAGTGTTGCATTGATAAGAACTTCCTCCACAAACACATAATATATGAAGTACTATTGATAAGAACTAAGCCTCGCCTTGTACTGTTGTAACAGTGTTGCATTGATAAGAACTTCCTCCACAAGCCAATAATATATTAAGTACTATTTATAAGAACTAAGCCTCGCCTTGTACTGTTGTAACAGTGTTGCATTGATAAGAACTTCCTCCATAAACACAAGATATATGAAGTACTATTGATAAGAACTAAGCCTCGCCTTGTACTGTTGTAACAGTGTTGCATTGATAAGAACTTCCTCCACAAGCCAATAATATATTAAGTACTATTGATAAGAACTAAGCCTCGCCTTGTACTGTTGTAACAGTGTTGCATTGATAAGAACTTCCTCCACAAGCCAATAATATATGAAGTACTATTGATAAGAACTAAGCCTCGCCTTGTACTGTTGTAACAGTGTTGCATTGACAAGAACTTCCTCCACAAGCCAATATAATATTAAGTACTATTGATAAGAAATAAGCCTCGCCTTGTACTGTTGTAACAGTGTTGCATTGATAAGAACTTCCTCCACAAACACATAATATATGAAGTACTATTGATAAGAACTAAGCCTCACCTTGTACTGTTGTAACAGTGTTGCATTGATAAGAACTTCCTCCACAAGCCAATAATATATTAAGTACTATTGATAAGAACTAAGCCTCGCCTAGTACTGTTGTAACAGTGTTGCACCGATAAGAACTGTATTTCATGGTCGGTCTCTGATGGATATACAGTAACAACCTAATTTTTTTTCAGTTATAGATTTTATAGATAAAAAGCCTTTCTATGTATATTCTATGGTTTTGAAATACTGCTTATTTCGGAGGAGTTGGACTGTCAAATCTACTGCAAATACCAAAGTTTAAACTAACCTCATTTCAGTTACAATTTTTAATTCCAATCGAAAACTATGCCAAGGTTCGTGATTTAAGAAATAGTAGTTAGCAATTCACAACTTAACAAAGAATATGAGTTCTAAAGTACAGTGGATAAGAGTTAGGTTTAGTGTGTTTGTAACAGATTATTATGAAGTGCCTCGTGTAACAACTTAACTAAGTATTTTAGTCAATGAAGTATCATGGATTAGAATTAAGCTTGGTTCGTTTTAACAAGTTTTTATATAGCACAGTGGGATGTCTAAGACCATCATCAAGTACGTCTTTGACTAGAGAATAGCCTATAGGAATGAATACATTACAATTTCATAGACAACTAAGTTTTTCTGCAGAAAAAAATATACTGTAAAGGACGAAAAGAAAGAAATACAAGGCAAACCAGATATAAAAAGGAAACTACTCTGAATAAATATTTTAATTTCACGACAGGCTTTCACGGAATACTTCCCCACAATTTATGGCATTTGCGGTTTTTATGTAGCGATATTTTCCTCCATACCTCAAATAGTTTATCAACTAATACATCGTCATTTCCCACTTCCTTTTTCCTCCACAGCTGCTCGAGATAATCACTGTATTCACATTTTGTGTGCCAAACAATAATGTTTTCTCTTTTTAATTTCTAAGATTATTTGTCTTTCTCTTCCTCTGCTATTCTCAACACTACTTCCTTAGTCACCCCATTCTACCTTTGAACACCTTATATTCTCTCCCAAAGACGCACTTTTTCAATTACATTAAACTTCTCTTCTTCTTATTTTCTAATTTCCATATTTATTTTTCGAAACAAATGAGAGAAAATAGGTCTCCAAGAATATACACAAGTTGTGAGAAATATTCCCTGAGAAGTGTAGCTGTTTCCAAATTTGCGTCTTCATCATTTTTACAGAGTTCTTTATCATTTTCCAATAGGCCATTCTTAAACCTCAACTTCTTATCAATCCCCTTTGTCTTTGCTATACTTCTTCTTGCAACGCATATCTTTTATTACCCTCATTCAGCCTGCCCTCTAATAATTTTCTTGTTCTTGTTTATGATTATTCTCATCACATTTGTCAATTATTTTGTAAAGTTTTTCATCCTCCTCCCTTTTCTCCAGCACTGCCTTTAAATCTGTAAACCTATTTTCGTTTATTATACTTTTTATTTTTTACGCATTAGTAGGCCTACATTAACCATTATTTTTAAAGTAAAACAAATTTTAATTAATAGTTCTTCAAGCGCAATAAATTGTGTATGTGAGAAACAGCGTACTTGGGCTTACAAATCTTCCCAAACCTATTTTCTCACGTCTTTTTCAATTATTCGTACTTTCTTCGTCTGATATAAACATAGTTCAAGTTTATTTAAGCTAAACTTAGACTTAAATATAAACTTAAATTTCACCGAAATAAACGTAGCATTATCTTTTTAGGAAGTTTTTACTTTTCTGATATACAGTACCATCAAATGGGGGGGGGGGGGGACAAAACAACAAGCACCAAATTGTTTAACTCTCCTACTGCTGTTAGGGTAAAATGGTTCCGATTGGTGAAATGTCTCATAGTCATGAATGGCCATTGTTCGTAATGAGACTTGTGTCGTTGACCTCCCATATCCCGTACAGAGAGTATATACATATTCATGAATATACTAGTATAGGCTGCATAGTAAGTAAAATGGTGAATGAAAACAGTCTGGAAGTTAATTCAATGAGTGAAATATCGACCGTAAGCACAGTAAGGGATTCGAACCTTGGAACTTGCACTATACTGTGTACTATGATGAATGCACTTGATTTAAATAATAAAAAAATATGTCACTAAGATTGAGGGGTCCACAGAAAAGGTCATTTATTAATAGCCTAGTGACCTAGAGTATAATAGGCCGTATTAATTAATAATTGCTTACTACTCGGGTTATAATCAAGCATTTATCCCAAGGACATAGAACTGACATCTTCAAGGAGACTACATTTGCTAACCATGAATACTTCAAATAAAGTAACAATGTTTTAGTTAAGGCATTTAAATGCTCTTTTCTAGTATTCACTCTTAGTTAAAACATCAACAAAAGTAAAAACGCTTGTCCAATGTTAAAGTTCGTATCTCAAATTATCATCTGTTTAGGGTTGCAGTTTTGGAGCGCTGGCACAACAGCACCCTGTAGTAAACCAGCTGTAGTAGCAGACCTAACTAACATTATCTAACCAAATAACTAACACGAAATATTCCTATTATATGAGATATCTATTGTAAGTGATATAACCAAGGGTTAAAATTACGCATTTTCGTAACTTAATTATAGCACAAACCGAAATAAAGAGCACATTCCCGAATCTGTTTTCTATTGATGAATCTCAGCTGTGTTGGCCAAATCCGGTCAAACGAATTGCAGATGTAGACGTAGAAGCCACAATAGAGTGGCCGCAATTAGCCCCGTGCCCATGCCAGGTCGGCGCCGCCAACACTTCGCGCATTGTGTTTGGGAGAACTCATCGCTGAAACCTGATAAAAGAGTTGGGCTTAGCTTTGGGAATGTGTTGATAAGTACTAATTCCTAAATGCGTCCAAGTGCTGAAGTAAGATAAGCGATAAGATAAGGAATTTTATTGATGTAATGACGTTCAAGACCTCTTACGGATTACTGAGGTAAGACGACCTCTTACGGGTTATATACGGTTATACGGGTTATAGGTGTAAGAGAAGACTTACTAGTCCTAACCTAGCCATTTTTACACTTTGTTGTCAATAAAGCAATTTTTCAATTAATTTACTTTCGTTTCGTTTCCTTTAGTTTGGTTTAGTTTCGTTTCCTTTAGTTTCTTTTCGTTTCGTATCGCTTAGATTCATTTCGTTTCCTTACGTTCCCTTCCCTTGTTGTTTCGGCAATATTTTCGAGTTCAGCTCCTTCTATATTAATATTTATTTATAGTCCTCTTTTTTACTATATTTAATTCCGAATTGAATGAAATTCGTCTTAATAGATTTAGTAAGGGATTGTGTTGAGAAAATAAATTAGTACCTTAGAAAAATTATTTATTACTGTCTCTTTTAAATCTAGTAGACAATTTCCCTCTACTATTGAATGAAAAGAAGGACAATTAGACTAACGGAAAATATTGACGATCTTTAGATTAAATGTATTTTCATTTTGTGCATTGTTTTAACATTTGAAATGCTATCTAAAACCCTCAGAGTGTTCATTACTAAAACACTGTTGGAGTAATGAAACTGGAAATGGTGATATCAAAGCGAAATATACTGAAAGAAATAACAATGGCAGAATTATATAATCTCAATGTTCCTGCAGCTGTTACTTTCCACATAGTAAAACCATTGATTATATAAACCTACAATAAAATGATAAAACCTACTTTACACAAGCCTTTTAAAGCTAGACTTCCTCAAGATGTGATAGACGATCATCTCTACTAAACATTCATTTTGGTGGTAAACATTAAGCCAACACCATATAGTATGGCTTTCACAGGCACAACAAACCCAAGGTTGAAATGCAATCTAGGAGCTCTCCTTTCTTCTTAGAAAACTAACTAACTTCACAAGCCAGCTACCAACTAACAAAAGATTAAAATTAGACTAATAAACAACAATATCTAAATAAAATCTACAGTACAAAGTTATGTGTCTAAGTGTTTGATATCGATCTCCCGACACAGAGGTAAATCCTGGTTTCTTAACCATTCAACAACTGTTTCTCCGATTGAATTAAGATCAGCTAATCCCCCTTGTAAATATTGCAATAGTACTCATTAACTATGTGATCCATAGTTTGAACTTCATCTCATGACAGATCATTTTCCATTCCCCATTTATATATACAGTAGTTGCACCTTCCTAAATTCGTGCGAAAGCGACTCAACATAGTCAATTCCTTACGAGGAAGGTTCATTCCACTGATGATGGTTATAGGGTCTGATACCAGAAAGTTGTTTCGACTTCAAACATATTCCAAGTTAAAGCCCAGTTGGTTTTCGGCGAAAACTCGTTTACGAATGACTGAAAGCTAATCGAAGAGATGGTTTACTAGATTTAAGTCGGCGTTGAGATGATTGAGAACAGAACATATTGACTAAAATCTCCTCAACACACAGCCTACAAATGGGATAAATGGTTGGATTAAAGTACTGTGCTTAGAGTACTGTGGGGCTTCCGGGGTGACTGAAAGAAAGAAATGCAGGTTTAAAAACAAACTATTATATATATGCAGGTTCATTTATTCATTTGCCTAATTTGCACTCATGAAATAAATGTCGTATAATTTTACAATTCTGTGAATGCGTATTCACGCGTTAACCAGATTCGTCACTTAATTTAGCAAATAAAGGGTCAAAATGTGTACAAATAGTGTACAAAATGATACTTAGCAGTTGTTTAGGTGTGCCAAAGGCGCGTGACGTCAAACAAGTCTGATTTAACGCAGTGTTGTCACAACCGAGAGCGTGGGTGAGAGGCTCGTAGTGAGCTGGGCTAGGTTCCAAGGTTGGCACGACTGACGTGGAATACTACGCTATTAGGATGAATGGATGTATTTCTGTTATTTATGTACTTACATTCCAAAAATAAGTACAGACGAAATATTCCAGTGACGGGTGAGACTATAAAATCTTCAACTTTCACCGTCCATGCTAGATAGAACAGGCAGGAAACTTTATATTGATTGGAACTATTTTCTTTCTTATAAGAATAGGAATACCCTATTTTTTAAAGAGGATATCGTAAATTTATGAGGTAATTTAATTGCCTTGGCTGTGACGTGTGAGAACACTGATGGCAGTTCAGCCTCTTTAAAACGAAGTGACTTTTTGAGATTGGCATTGAATCGACAATACTACTTTTGAGTCTTCACTCTACTGTCTCAGCACCGCCTCAGCAGAAGGATGAGTGGAAGAGAGGACTTAATATCCTAACTACGCCTAATAAAACCCATTTTTCATCTCTTCTCATCTCATCTTATTTCTCCTCTCCTCTTCGCTTTTTTCTCTTCTCTAATCTTCTCTTCTCTTCTATTTCTTCTCTTCTCTTCTCTTCTCTTCTCTTCTCTTCTCTTCTCTTCTCTTCTCTTCTCTTCTCTTCTCTTCTCTTTTCTCTTCTATTCTCTTTTCTCTTCTCTTCTCTTCTCTTTTCTCTTCTCTTCTCTTCTTTTCTTGTCTCTTCTCTTTCTTCTCTTCTCTTCTCTTCTCACCTCATCTCATTTCATCACCAACAGGAAATCGAGATTACAGTCAGCTTAGGCCTATACAAATTCAGTACATTTATTCATGTCAGATCGAGCTGAAAGTTACTTTTACTTATGGGTAGGCGATTTGATTTGTTATAATATTTATAAAAATGTTATTTACTGTAAACCTACTTATATTTGGTATCAGTATGTTCACCAAGAAGTATGCTATCATATAATATAGCCTATAAAATAAATAAATCTTTTTTGTGTATGTGATATTTTGAATGTTGTATTCATAAATTACGAACGTGGGTGGGAGTGCCGTGGAAATAATGTTGTAATAGTAAAATAAAAAATGTGAGATTGCCAAAATGTTCTAAAATTTATCTAGTTTCAGGAAATAAACTAGATAAATTTTAGAAAGCTAACAATTGGTTACCATGCAAACAATATTATTAAAAAATCTCCTAAAAATTTGTATATATACTACAGAGTTCACAAATATACAAATTTTTATATAATATATATAAGCTAACATTTAGATAAAAAAATGCGTGTGAGTACTTTGCAGTTACGTGCATTTTTATCTCAGTCAGTGAGTGAATGACAATCTACGGAATACAGTTATTATAGTTACAAATCTACATAATACAGAAGTAGCCAATCCACCTCGCAAATCAGGAAGTGAGTGAAAAGCAAAGTAGGTCTACAGCGTCACTTAAGGTGGTGCAATCGGTGTTCGGTGAGTTAATTATTTCCCAATTTTATAATCAAAATTAGTTAATGTACCTTCCCTTGAGACAGAAAAAATACAAACAAAATTTTAACCAATACATTAGAACTTGTGGCTTTATGAAGGGGTGCAATTAGCTGATTTTAAATCATCTAAAGACAAAAAACGATGAAAGTACAAATTTAATTTGTTATAACTACGTTTTTAAACATAGCTGAAGGGATTAAGAGGTTTTTAATTAAAAGCAGTAAAAATATTTATGATTTAAAAGGTAATAAATATTACCGAAAAACGATTGCACCACCTTAGTTGTTTTCGAAGGTTAGATGTTTTTCCCTTTCGATTATAAGATCGTATCAAAGATTGAAAAGTGTGAGTAAATACAAGCATTAATTAGTGGTAATTTTTAATAGTTGTTATATTTCTTTGTCCATCTTTATAATATACTTGAGGCATACACATTTCTTGCATTATTGAGAGGATAAACATAACGTAACATTATACATTTTATAACAATGTCTCTGTTGAGTTAAATACGTAAGATAAAACATTTGTTTGTATCTAATTTTCTTAACTACGTAAATATTAGTCTGCTAAATTTCTTCAGCAATCTTTTGTAATTTACTTCTTGATATATCCTCAAATCAGGCACAGCCTTGGATATATGTGTGTTGGTTTGAGTATTCGTCTTTTGTTGTGTAAAATATATTCCTATGATTTGATTATTTCCTAAATTCCTAAATTGATGTAATTTAGGATTTATATGTAATCCTAAATTACAGGATATACTGAGCATTTACAATACAGGGTGTGCCCAGAAATGGTGTTCATGTGTTCGAATCTTGAAATTTTCAAATAACAACATAGGTTATATAGCATATCATTTTAAAGGTTTTTGAACACTGAACAGTATGGTTAGCACATTTTGAAAATATCTTAAGTATTGTTCATTGATTATTTGTGCAGGCACAGTCTTGGATATATGTTTGTTGGTCTGAATATTCGTCTTTTGATGTGTAAAATATATTCCTATGATTTGATTATTTGTGCAGGCACAGCCTTGGATATATGTGTGTGGGTCTGAATATTCGTCTTTTGTTGTGTAAAATATATTCCTATGATTTGATTATTTGTGTAGGCCTATTTTTATATTTATTTACTTGGGAAAAGTAACTGATTGTTATTATTAATTTTTAAAGGAATGTGGAAGATGATGTCAGTCAAGGAGTAGGTGAAAGGCTGTCGTGAATTTGCAATAATATTAACGTGACGTGGAGTACTTGTAGCCTACTACAATATTAGCTTCACTTAGTACAAGATAAGGTCTCGGGTTCCCTGGACTTATCAGGATTACCTAATTTGTCCAAGATAAGATTGCAACTGTGAATACGTCCTACAAGTTCGTTGGTCTTTGACTCGCCTTTTAGTTTAGCTCTTTACTTAGTTTGCAAAAGAGGAAAAACACTAGATTCCATTGAGGTTGGAGCTGTTTGTTTATAAAAGAGGTTATAAACTTTATGGTTATGTCAGGTTGACATTTCGACGGTTACACGTCATACTACGTCACTGAAATAAGTTAGTAGATTTATTTATTTATTCATAAGACGCCAATCATGGGCGAATATGAATTTCAATTGAGTGTAGGTGAGATAGTGTAGTCATTGTTAAAAATTAAACTAAGGCCTTCCGTTGATTAATAGAACAATAACAAATGAACAGCTGGTGGTTATCAGCTGATCCTTTTCTAAATTTGTCATAACCACCTAATAACACAATATAAAAACTTGGGTTTAAACTGCATTTACAAGAGACTACAATAGCGCTACACAATGGACCACAAAACAGCTGATAATTTGAGACACAACATTTAACATTGGATGAGTAATTTGTCTGTGTGCTCATAAAATCAACGCTATATTAAAACCAAACAGGTCTAACCTTATAGGCAATCTAGAGCATTTTTTCGCGTTCATTCTCATCATCTCAGACTGTATTTCTGCAGCTCCGTTTTATTTAAGTAATATCAGGCCTATATATATTAGTGAGCAACAGTCTTTCTGATTTCTCGTTATATGGAATTACTGTTCAACACACTGAAATCAACTTTTATGTTCTTGAAACTCTGTCAGCACAACAACTAATTCAGTTTATGACTCACCTTCACGTGATGATATGTAGATAACAGCTTTGTGATTACGAATCTATGCACACCTCCTACATACATTAACTGTTAATCTCATCCAAAAAGCTTTTGAAAGGAAGTACACTTTCTTTCGACCTGTTTGACTTCTGAAGTGATTCGTTTCGCTGTCATTGTTCAACATATTTTAACGTATTATATTCCACCCACGAAAAGACAGAAATTAAATCGTTGTTTGAAAGTTAAAAATAAATGAAAATTAAACAGTTTTAGTTAAATGCGTAAGGTTTTTATTGTTAGAAAGTCCTTTCCTTATGAATAAAAATCTGGTTCCACCCAGTTTTACTAATATTAAAGTACGTAGTCCTAGTTCTACCGCCAATCCCAAAAAGTAACGAAGAGACAGTGTAATAGCGAAAAAATCTACAATAAATGAGATAGGCGTAAAACCAGCTTGACGAATCGATAATGTTACCTCCGAACTCTTTAAGTGCGTCAATTTAGCTAATGGTTTTTAAACTACGGTTTATTATTGATTTAATATTTCTAATACGAATAGGATTAAAACTTATGGGCGTAGATATAATGAACTGAAAAGGGCCAATGTCATCTTAAAAAAAGTTGTGCCGAGACATTCTTTTGGGATTGGTTTGGAGACATTGTTATAACCATTCAATTGGTCGGTAGCGTAGTTGGTAAAATGGTAAAAAACCTTCATAATCTAAAGGTTCTCAGTTATATACCAATCAGAGCCATAAAAATATATGAAATAGATAATGTTAACCATCAAATGTTCATTTGTCATTGGGCTATTAATAAATGGTCTGTTATTAATTAACTTTCTAAGAAAAATAGTCGGCCTTAGTTTGTAACAATAACTAAATTCGTTCATCTACATTCATCACACTCATTCGAAATCCACATTCACCCATATCCACGTTCACTGCCATAAGAATAAATACATTCTGCTTTCATGTGTGCGTTTTACCAGTGGATACTTACGCCCTGTCTGGTCTTTCACAAACGTATTTTGAGACGGCATAAGTCAGCGTAAATAACGCAATCTCAGCTGTTCAACAGGTTGGGTTACTTGAACTGCTTGTGTTTTATAAAAATATGTTCTGTATTTATGAAATACTTGTCAAAATACTAAAATGTTATTTCAGCAGTATTGAAAATTACAAAATATACTGATTATTCATGTTTAACCCTCAACAATGATCATTTTGTTAGTAATTTAAAATTCTTAAAGAAAAAGTGATAAATATATCCATTTTCTTAATGTTAAAATTATTGATTTTACTTTCTTGCCCTATGCATAACATCAGTAACCATTCCTCACTGAGGCACTACCAAGTATCTTTTGCTGTACATTTTTGTGCTTCCACAGAAATATAAAACCAAATAAATGGTTCCAAAGAATTGACACAAACTTTCACCCATATTAAACACTAAAAATTGTAAACTTTGATGAAAATTACCAGTTTGATTCCCAAATATATTTTTGTACCATAACTAAAAAACTAGTTAAGTTAGAGACATGCGGTTTTTACTAAAACATTTTAAAGTGTAATTCACATCTTTCTTAAAAATTTAATCAAAGCAGTTTTTGAGAAAATTCTATTTTTATATATTTTTGCCAATAAAAAATATTTAAAAAATGAAAATAAAAAACTACAATTTCAAAAAAGTGAAAAAATTGTCTGGAGATATTGGAAATTTCATAAAAATCGATCCATCCGTTTGGTCTTCGTGAACTGCACATACACACAGACACTCATACGGTCAGACACAAAAATATAAAAAAACACTTTTTTGGGTTCAGGGGACCCTACAATGGATTTTTAGATCAACTTGTAAAAAAAATGTTTTTGGACAATCATAATACTTTCTCTATGCTAACGCATATGGGAGAACGTAAAATGGAATGACTCCTGAGAACATTTTAATAATACACAAAGATACTTATCAACTTTACCCTAACCCAATTATTAATAATGGTTTTAAAGTAACATCTATATTGTTAATAGTTTGATTGACAATGTAGTAAGTCATGTACATGGGTACTATGTCATCTAGTCATTCAATGACCTAACCGTATCGAGCGGGAGAACTATAAATCATCACATTGACGCCTCCTTCACTTTGATGAATAACCAACCATGTTTGAGGTATTGTGCTAACATATCCTCGTCAACCGTCTAGGGTTCAATCCGTCAATATCCGACCATGATGGCAAAGGTCATCGATTTAATAATCATGATTTTTTTCGAAGTAATCGGTTCATATCGAAGAAAGATAAATGTATAAACCAATTTAGTTGGTTACTATCGAAGAAGGATAAATTTTTGAATCAATTTATTTAGATTCTATCGAAGAGAGATAAATGTGATAGTCAATTTAATCGGTTACTATTGAAGAAGGATAAGTGTGTGAACAAATTTAGTCTGTTACAATTGAAGAAGAATAAATGTGAGAACCAATTTAGTCGGTTACTATTGAAGAAGGACAAATGTGTGAACCAATTTAGTCGGTTACTATTGAAGAAGGATAAATGTGTGAACCAATTTAGTCGGTTACTATTGAGGAAGGATAAATGTGTGAACCAATTTAGTCGGTTACTATTGAATAAGGATAAATGAGAGAACAAATTTAGTCGGTTACTATTGAAGAAGGATAAATGTGTGAACCAATTTAGTCGGCTGTTACTATTGAAGAAGGATAAATGTGTGAACCAATTTAGTCGGCTGTTACTATTGAAGAAGGATAAATGTGATAAGCAATTTAGTCGGTTACTATTGAGGAAGGATAAATGTGTGAACCAATTTAGTCGGTTACTATTGAATAAGGATAAATGAGAGAACAAATTTAGTCGGTTACTATTGAAGAAGGATAAATGTGTGAACCAATTTAGTCGGCTGTTACTATTGAAGAAGGATAAATGTGATAAGCAATTTAGTCGATTACTATTGAAGAAGTATAAATGTGAAAACCAATTTAGTCGGTTACTATTAAAGAAGGATAATAGTCCAGTCAGCTAGGACCGTCAGTATATAATATCTCCAGAACAGCTGATCGCACTGTGTCCTTGGCTGGTCTATAGCATGTCCACAGGCGCCTGTGTGTGATCTACCAAGAGGTCACTTACCAGTGTATCGAACATGTAACAGTCCAGTCAGCCCGGTTCACGATAGTTGTAATATCTCCAGGACAGCTGATAGCACTGTGTCCAGGCTGGTCTATAACATGTCTACTGACGCCTGTGTGTGACCTACCAAGTGGTCACTTACCAGTGTATCGACCGTGCAATAGTCCAGTAAGCTAGGCCCGTCAGTATGTAATATATCCAGAACAGCTGATATAACTGTGTCGTGGCTGGTCTATAGCATGTCTACTGACGCCTGTGTGTGACCTACCAAGTGGTCACTTACCAGTGTATCGACCGTGCAATAGTCCAGTAAGCTAGGCCCGTCAGTATGTAATATATCCAGAACAGCTGATATAACTGTGTCGTGGCTGGTCTATAGCATGTCTACTGACGCCTGTGTGTGACCTACCAAGTGGTCACTTACCAATGTATCGACCGTGCAATAGTCCAGTCAGCTAGGCCCGTCAGTATGTAATATATCCAGAACAGCTGATATAACTGTGTCCTGGCTGGTCTATAGCATGTCTACAGACGCCTGTGTGTGACCTACCAAGAGGTCACTTACCAGTGTATCGACCGTGCAACTGTCCAGTCAGCCCGGTTCCCGTTAGTATGTAATATCTCCAGAACAGCTGATCGCACTGTGTCCTTGGCTGGTCTATAGCATGTCTACAGACGCCTGTGTGTGACCTACCAAGAGGTCACTTACCAGTGTATCGACCGTGCAACAGTCCAGTCAGCCTGGTTCCCGTTAGTATGTAATATCTCCAGAACAGCTGATCGCACTGTGTCCTTGGCTGGTCTATAGCATGTCCACAGGCGCGTGTATGTGACCTACCAAGAGGTCACTTACCAGTGTATCGACCGTGCAACAGTCCAGTCAGCCGGTTCCCGTTAGTATGTAATATCTCCAGAACAGCTGATCGCACTGTGTCCTTGGCTGGTCTATAGCATGTCCACAGGCTCGTGTATGTGACCTACCAAGAGGTCACTTACCAGTGTATCGACCGTGCAACTGTCCAGTCAGCCCGGTTCCCGTTAGTATGTAATATCACCAGAACAGCTGATCGCACTGTGTCCTTGGCTGGTCTATAGCATGTCCACAGGCGCGTGTATGTGACCTACCAAGAGGTCACTTACCAGTGTATCGACCGTGCAACTGTCCAGTCAGCCCGGTTCCCGTTAGTATGGAATATCTCCAGAACAGCTGATCGCACTGTGTCCTTGGCTGGTCTATAGCATGTCTATAGACGCCTGTGTGTGACCTACCAAGAGGTCACTTACCAGTGTATCGACCGTATAATAGTCCAGTCAGCCCGGTTCCCGTCAGTATGTAATATCTCCAGAACAGCTGATCGCACTGTGTCCTTGGCTGGTCTATAGCATGTCTATAGACGCCTGTGTGTGACCTACCAAGAGGTCACTTACCAGTGTATCGACCGTATAATAGTCCAGTCGGCCCGGTTCCCGTCAGTCTGTCTATGCTTTATAAGTACAGAGTGCTGTATGCACGCCAAAGGTCACACAGATGTCAAATGTTAACTTAAATTGATCATAACTTTTGTTAGTGTACGGTACTTCGATTATGAATAATATCTGTTATGAAACGTGACACAACATATCGACATATTCAATCAGAAATAAATAACTCCACCAAGGAAAGTTATCGTTGTTTTGTACTAAATTGTTAATTTTATATACGCGAAAGTAGGCCCTACTGTGTATATGTCTGGAAGTCTTAGTCATTGGTTCAAATGAGAAGCTTAAAGGTCAATTTGTGCCCACTTCTCAGTTTTTTCAGTATTATGAAACTATTGACAAAATAGAATACATATTATAAACAACGTTTATAGGTTAAGCGGTAGGATGAATGTTATGAAACCCTTTTAAGGTACGGTACGGACCATACAAAATGTTATAATTGACGTATAGTGCTTTCATGACGGATAGAAAAAAAGAAAACTTAAATAAACAAAAAGAATAACTAAAATATTTTTAAAATTTTTAAACAATGGACAATGATATTCACTTTAAAATAATGATTTTCTTTACCGATTTAACTTTTTTTCATATCAATTTGAAATACCAATTTTTACTAAATTTCCTTGGTACCCATGGCAATATTTTAATTCATTATATAGCCTACATAGTATTATAATCATAATAACAAAGTATTATGAACAGAAATTTATTTGAAAAAAGAAATTAAACATAATAAAATCTTAGTTTCATATTTAACTGAAATATTAGTTAAATCAAATATACATAATAATTCCTGTTATTTTATTTTTGTAAAGTTACAAAATTATATTTTTTCAAGTAAATTGGTGTTGAAATGAATTTCAATTTTGGCCTGACATATACGAATTAAGTAGTCAAAGTTTTATAAAATTGATTAATTTATCTATGTGTTCTTTACCAAGAATTTAATAATTTTAAATTGTGCATATTCGAACTTTGGACGTTTTAAAACATATTTAAAAGTGTCTAGCTTAGACTAAATACAGTTTCTAAAAAGTTGACGTAAGATTTGAAGCTACATCTCTACTGATAAACTCGCAGTAATTATTATTACATGTTATTTTAGCTCAATTTTTAGAAAATATTCTTTTCGATCACAATGCATTAACTATAAAAAACATTACTGATCTAGCATTTACAAGATAAAAACAACATTGCCCAAGAATAAAATTTCTTAAATGTTACCAACCCACAAAATGTACAAACAAACACATTATTACAGCAAATAATATGCAAGTGACACATGGATTTGGCAATTGACGTTTAGCCTTTACGATGACATTTGAAAATTGACATTAGCTGTTTGAAGGCTTAATCACCAAAGGCTCAATAATGTGGCAAGATTAAAACTGAGCACTGTGAAAGGCGTTGAATCTTGATTGATGTCTGACGCAAATAATGCAATAATTGGACAAGTGTTACCAACTGTGTGAAAACTTATTAATTATGTTGGCGGACGGTGGTTGATTACGTAAGCAATACACGAGATGTGTGTCTTGGAAAATATCGAGAGTTGGGAAATCACAAATAATCACATTTTCATTAATCAATATCGCAATAATAAATAGTTTTAATGTAATAGCCAAGGCTACATAAAAAACTGAAATCTTGAAACTAGTAATAGTAAGGTAAAGCTATCAATTAATTGGCAATTTAAAAAAGTCACAGTTAATGAACCGTTAATTGTATATTTTTAGGCAATATTTTTAGGTAAAATACTTTCTATTTAATCCAACATTTAAGCTGGATTATGCAAATGTAAAATTATTTGTAGTTAACATTTTAAAAACTCTGAAAATATACAATAAAATAAGATAGGTATTACTTGCATCTCGCAAGACTCTCACAGCCAATTGACAACTGAGTGGAACGACAAACAATAAAATTTTTTTTTATTACATTTATTTTATTTACAATCTGTTCATACAATTTAAACACAAAAATACTTGTTTTGATTCCCGTGGTTACAATTCAATCTGATTTTTGGTACATTCAATAGATTGCTTGCTATCGAGCTGGAATCATCCATGTAGATTTAGCCATCAGTTACTTAAAATAATAAAATCAGCTGATTCGCCTATGTGTTTATTTTCTCTATTTCAAAGCATAAAAAATGATAATATAGCCTACAAAAACTTATTAGCTCACAAATTGTAAACAATTAAATAAATTTAAGGATACTTTCATAGTATATAACTTAACAACTTCGTATCTCTTACACCGTGCGTTTCCGAGGTGAATACAGTATATGAATTCTTTAATTCTCCTTCTGAGAAAAACAATTTCAAGAGAAACTGTTGTTATTGACTAATCAGGGTTATTACAGTATTGTACGGCATGACTGCGCCAAGCCTCTACCTACAGTTGCAATCGCTCACGCAAGCGAGAAGGACCAAGGCCTGACGTGTACGTACATGACGCGCCGGTTGCGCAGAGCCACATTTGTAAAAATGTAGTCACTGAAGTCTGCCCGCCTCACCTTGCCTTCGTTCCAACTCATTCCTTTCCATTCAGTCAGACGCCAGCTGCGAGAGCGGCACAGTGTACGCGGCACCCCCTCCCTTTCACAACGCCACCGCCTATTCCAAGCAGATGACTTCACTCCTGCCATCTGACAAGATGGGCTCAATCAGCTGGTGTTTTGTGTCGTGAAAACGGAAACCAAACAAAGGATGTGATAGTTGCGGTGTGTTTGTAAAACCGGATGTTTTAATATTATGATTGTCCCGCAGCAGAGCCGGTGGTGTCTGCTTGAATGTGAAGGTGTCTGGCTACAACCAGTTTAGTTCCAAAATTGAAAGTGTTTAGTGTTTGTTCGCAAGTCTATTCGTCCCACTGTGTTTGTGATTTTATAATTCCAGTGCAGTTTTCAATGGTTAAACTTATTGAAAGTGCGTTGCGCAAACGAAGGAGGTGTGGCTTTCTTACTTGTACATGATCCTTGTTGTGTTGACGTTTTGTTATCGATATGGCGGCAACTTTCTTGTCGCCGGTGAAAACTGAGCAGGAAATTCTCCACAATTCTATGTTGGAAGATGATCCAAACGCTAACTCATCAGTTTCGCCTGAAGAAACACTGTCGCCAAGATGGGGACCCACACATAAAGGCGCCCAAGAGTTAGCCAATCTCTACAGTAGAGGTAGGTCATTTTTCAAACTGGTATTTCCACATCCGTTTTAAATAGGCGGCAATCGCTAAATTCAAACCCACTACAAATGAACTTATTTATAATATGACATTTTTATAATTCACAACTCAAATAGCCTCACATTTGTAAATATACACTCTTTTTAATACCGTTATTAAACATCCCAAATAATAAGGTCATTTTTATATTTGTTTTGCATTAAGTAACTACTGCTCATTCTGTACAAAAATTTGAAATGTCCTATGCTACATTTTTACCTAAATAAATCAATATACTCATACAAAATACATAACAGATATTTGTCTGTGGATTAAAGTTTATTGACTTAACCACCATGAAAGTTGGAAGAAATATTGGGCTTTTTCATGCCAAGCCAAGCCAAATATGGGCTTATTATGGTTCCAACTGCTAAAAGAACTAAAAAATAAAAAGTGGCTAAATATTTGGAAAGACTTATCGTTTCTAAACACACTACTTGAGAGAAGTACTTTAAGTTTTTTTTTTTAATTCTTATAAGTCTTCTTCACATTTTTGAGAAGCTACTCAATTGGAATGGCCCCAGTGCTCTAAAATATGTAGTCTGCTTATTCTGTCATAATACTGACTTGACACACTCAGAACACAGAGAAAAATATACATAGGTCGCTGTCTTATGGGCGGAGTGAATGCCTCGGTGGCAGTTATATGTAGTTTACAATGATATATGGTACATCTGTAGTAATAATTACTACACTCTGATCCTTGAGGATTTGGGGGGAATGAAGGAGGGACTGACAAAGTGCTGGCCCTATTATTGCATGGCCAAGAGGAGAAATAACTGCACGAAATACTAACTTGACATACATTTAAAACACTATTGAACGCAACCTTGGTTTCCTTCTTCTTTGTGGTTGGAGTTCAAACAAAATGTATCTATTTCATTATAACACAATGAGTAATTAGACTTGTAAAAACATTAAGAATTTTACCAATTTTTTGTAGTGTTAAATAGTTTCTTAATTAGTATATTATGTGTTGGTAGGAATATAAAATGAGTGAATATCAAACAATAAAAATTTATTGTACTATTTTGTTATGTTGTACTTATAATAAATTTGTGTTGTGATATATTCACTTGTTTTGTCTTCTAATATTGGAATATTAAAAAGTCTGGTTTACCAATTCTTTGTGTATAAAACTTCGGTCAAATAATGACTTGAGGTGGCTGTTACCCAAACTGCCAAGCTACCGCAGGAAGGTCTAAAGCCATATACTGAAGTAGCAATGCAGTTTTACTGACAGCGCCAAAAAACGCTTTTCTTTTTCAAGTGTACGATTTGTGTTTATTATTATATTGAGTTATGGTGAATGTTGTATGATTATTAAAAGTCCATTCTAGTGAACCATAAGTTGATATTATTAGTTTTTTATGTGAAATTATCAAGAATGACATTTAAAGTTTCATATTTTTAACTGTTAAAAAAACTTTTAACAAAACAAAATTTTAAGTATAACCAACTTATGGTCCAACAGAATAGGTATTTATCAATAAAATTTAATTAATACTTCAAGTGTTACTGTGTGATACGACCATTATTACGGATCTCATTGTTGAAATTTAAACCCATGTTTTTGGCATTTTCTTGGAGGAAAATGGCCCCCTTACCCTGGATCTCTGTGATTTCTATTCCTGATTTGCATGTTTGAAGTTTTTGGAGGAATCATTCAAGATCTAATGTGTAAGGGTTAGTTTAAACCTTTATGTTAGATATATATGTTATTTTAACAGCACAATGTATAAAATTAAGTTGCTCGGCTGTAAAAATTACAGTCACACTAGAATGGAAAGACAATTAACAAGAATCAAACACAATCAGATCTTATTGTAGTTGTTTATTTTTGTTTTTACAATTTAATGGCTAATATTAGAAGTTTTTAACCTAAGACCACTTAACCGCATTTTCAATTACTCAGCAGTATGCTTAGCTTTTTGTGATCCTACGGATCAATAGAAAGGTTATCTAGCCACATATCTAGATAGATACAGTAACTTATTACCGAATCAATTTTCCTGATCAAGTCATTAAGGGTGAGCTAGAGTGCTGGGCCATCTTCTTGGATGATGTCAAACAGACTTAAGTCGATTTGTTGCATATTATTATTTGTATTAATAATAAGTTAAGTACTTGCTATCTGCCAGTGATCCTGGAAATCCTGTTGGTTCACACGTTTCAGCGTTATACCATCATGAGATCCTTACTCTAAACTTGAATTATTTTAAAAAGAATTTATTAAAAAAAGTTTCAAGTTTAGTGTATGGATGGCATAACGCCGAAAAGAGTAATCCAACTTTAACATTCGTCAAAGTGATTCAGTAAAATAACACCCAACCTGAATATTATTATTTTTGATAAAATTATGTTTGATATATCGTTTTGTAGTTATTACAAACTATTCTAATTAAAAAATTAGTTGAAATAAAAAACCAACTAATTTGAAAGACTAATAAGCAATTAACATTAAACATTTATTCACAAATCCGTCAACATTTTTAATTATTAAAATTGGTTAATTAAAAACACTTAAAACACTTACTGTGAACCTTCTTGATGTCAGGAAATTTAACATTAGACTTATTGAGAATAGATTTGTGCTTGCAGAACACCATGCCAGAAGTCATCAGAATTTCTTGTCACTCAAACCGCAGACCTCTTTTTATTCTGTGCTCAAACCCTTTTTTGATAAAATAGTCGCTCCTATAACAGCAGCCTTTATCTTCAGTGGTGGCTAATTAATATTTAATTTTTTAATGAATTCCCAATCCACTTGGACTTTAATTATAGGTCTGTGCCACTTCCATCAGTTATCCCTCTAAAAATGTTGAGCTTTCCTTCTTTTTCTTCATTTTTTTAATTTAACAGATATATTTTCCACAGTTTGGAAAGGAGTTTGAATCTTTCCCTGACTACAGCCATGACTTCAACTACGGTGTTTATCTATTGTTAATACATTTAATTCATTCACACCTTTGTTTAAAATACAGACATATAATGTATTGACAGCCATAAAACTCCTGTCGAATTATCCTATATTTGAATTATTTTTTCCTTACTCAACCTTTAGATGGCAGGATTTTTATACCTATCCAAACGGTATTTGTTTTGTTTATTTTTTTTTAGTTTTATACTTGAAGCTTTGGAAAATAAATTTATCAATTATATTTTAATTAAATTCAATACAATATATTTTCAAAGCCAATAAAGAGATGTTGATTGCTTATTTAAACAATAAATGTACACACCAATGTAAAAAATTATGTCCTCTCCATTTCCATAGATTTTCTATGTACAACTCATCACGGAATACAATCTTAATAATGTATCTAATCAATGAATAATCATTTTACAGCATGGTAATATTTTAAAATGCATATCTATACACAGTATAGATGTATTAGAGTGAAAATAAATTTTGAAAGGGATCAGCTGATGCCTACTGTCTGTTCATTTGTCATTGGGCTATTAAGCTATGGCATATTCTAAGGAATAGTCGGCCTTAGTTTGTAACTAAGACAACATTCGGTCATCTACACTCAACACTCATTTGAAATCCATTTTTGCCTATATCTTGATGATTGGAGTCTTAAGGGTGTTCGTCAGGCCGGCGCTGGATGGAGTTTAGTTCAACGTTTCGCCGCCACTGTCGCCACGAGTAGCAGAGTGAATGCCTTGCTTTTGGCAGGGAGAGTAACATCACTCTTGCTGCATGTCCCGAGCACAACGGAGAATAACCCTCTCATTTATTGTAAACTTTATCAATAAATATGTTATGTATTATAAATCTACTTTTCCAGCCAAAGATAATTGTACAAATATCAACTCGAAATTTGTTCAGACGTTAGTTATAAAATAATTATTGCTTACACTTTTCAAAACAATTTTTTGTATTATTAGTTTTAATTGCCTCTGGGTTGGTGAGTACCATTTGTCCGCTATGTTCTCAAAATTTGAATAAAATATATCGCACGGTTTGTTAATGAGTTAGGGACCAAGAAAGGCCAAATTGGCCACTCTAGGTAGCCACATCTCCGTAAAAAAATGTTTTTGAATTTTTTCTCAACACACTTATTACTTATAAAAAGACAAACAATGTTATTTAAAAAAATTTTCAAAAATAATGTTTGATCGAATACCCTTAAGAAAAAATATATTTATATGTATAAAATTATATAATAGTTAATTTAGATATAATGTCCAATTAGCGCACTTTTCAGGATTTTAAAAGTATTACTAACTTAGGTATTGTATATTTATTAAATGACGTTAGTAAATTCAACAAAAATCTGTTGAATGAGCATGTGATAGTAATAGCGAGTAATCAATGAAAATAGTTTTTATTGTCATTTAGTGGTAGAAAATACTGTGGTAACTGTTAATACAAGCGGTATGCAGAATATTTGTAACTGTGTTTTTAATTTTTTTAAATGAATTAGCAATGAAATGCATAAATAGAGCCTTCCATCATCTATATATTTAATTTCGTAAGGCATCGGTTGTGTCAACATTCCAAACGCTACACTCCACGTACGGCCTTCAGAAATGGCTTATTTGAAGCATGTACATTGTAGATGGTGGGAAAAATAAAAGTTTCGCAATCCGCCCTAAGGGCTCCGCCCCATCAGCCCTTAAAGTTCCCCATGTCAATCTTACGGGAAGAAGGTTTCTAACTTTTGTTTGTTTTATACTGTGGTAATATGCGTTAAATATTCCAGCTGTCAATGTTTTATATCCTAATTAACAAGGCGCAAGGCCAAACCTTATATGTGAGAAGATGGTATTCACCTGAACAAACCAGTGTTTACACAAGGGCAACTTTATGTAACATTTACTAGAGTAGAATCCCCAGACGGAATTAAATTGTTTATTAAAAATATAGTCAACCAACACAATGAAACAGACAATTCTTACACAAAAAATATAGTGTACAGAGAAGTTTTAACACAACAATAATACCTCATTAATTTTTATATATGACGATGAGTTTTACAAAACTATTAATAATTCAATATAATACATTAAATATTTAACAGCAACATTTGCATTATATTTATTTAGGGGCTTTTGCCCCTACAAGCCACTAGTGCATTATTTATTGACAATAACTCTGCATTACCTCAATTTACATTTATTGTGATTTTTACAAGGGGATGTCATAAACAACAAACTTAAAATACATTTGATAAATCGTAAACTTCATAACAAATTAAGGCTGCATTAAGAATCAAACATTGAGCAATTACTATTTTTAATTTTTTCCTAAAAATGAGATTCTTAAACTTGTGTTAATACCATATGATGGTTAGTCAAATTTGATAGTTTCTGCTATAAAATATTATTTTTAGTTGAATTTACGGTAGCTCGTAAATAAATGTTGAGATACGTGTTTGTGTAGTAGATTAGATTAGATTAGATACACCGGGTTGTGGTCCTGTCGCCAAGCCCACTGCGCCTAGACTCCATGCCCTTTGTGCCCCCGAGACTGGCGACAGTGTCACAAGAGACCAGTCCCCCTTATGAAGGACATGATCTCCCCGAGTGTAGCCCTTCTAATATCCTCTGGTTCCAGAAAAGCGGCACCCAGAGTCCTATACCTAAGAGATGAGAGAGCTCCACAATGACAAAAGATGTGTATGGAGCTCTCCTCATCCTCCTCGCAGAGCCTACATGTGGAGTCCTCTGTTAGGCCCATAATCTTCATGTGTCTATTAAGAAGATTGTGTCCGGTCAGCATACCCGTAGTATGTGTTTGTGTAGTATGTTACTTTGCCATGCTTAATTTTTTACACCAAAATTGATTGCCATTTTTTTATATTATTGTGATGCATGGTTAAACATGTATACATCATTTCTATTGTGTTTACAAAATGTGATAAAATGAAACTTTTAAATTGCCATCCAATATCCAGTCTTTGATATCTAAAACAGGTGTTCATTTTCTAAACCTCCAGAAATGAATTTTTTGAGAGCACAAGATTAAACGATTCAATGCATTAATTTACCGTAGTAGCCAATCATTATGACATTTGTTCCAATATATTTGACAAAAATTTGTATACGTAAGTTTTAAAAGCAAGAAATCCTGCCATCACAAGCCCTTTCGATACGCTTGAGTCCATAAACTCTTTTAATTTTACATAGATTCTTGATATTTATTGTCTACTTCAAAGAAAAGAGAAATGGCATTTGAAATTTTTTTAACTTATCTAATGAATTTGACAGATAATAAAAGAACATCATTCATGTACTTTACCTGGAATATCTTCAAAGATAAAGCAGCTATTGCGTATATAAGATTTGAAATTCTTATACGACATCCATATTTATGTGTCTTTGATTAGTAGTATTCTTCTCAATAGTAATTTAACTATTACATAATTCAAAGTTCCATGTAATTAGAAGAAATAAATACTATTTTTTATCTCATAACTGTCAGAAATGAGCCAGTTTTCAGAGCAGAAAACTAACAGCAAGCTTTGAAATTTAGATTGAAATTGTCAGCAAATTAAGTTAAAGTGTCCAATTTGGGTTCATTACTCTTTCATGAAAACATATTATAATGAGAAGCCCCAATACATAGTCATTTCCCAAGAGTCTCCTAGTTTACTGACCCTGTATCCTTGTTCCATGCTAAGTACATGTAACCGTTTGATAAATAATGTAATGTAAGTTAAATTTTACAATCATTAAATTGAAGTCATGTTCAACCTTAGACAAGGGGAACTGATTACATACCGTATTTAGAATTGGCAAACCTGGACAGTACCATTTATCAGTCATAATGTTATTTTTAGTAAAGTATTCTTGTGAGACACAACAATAGGATTATACACGTGTTACGCCTTATTATTAACGAGCAATTTAACACCCAATATAGAATCTTCATATCTACGGTATACAAAAGCGTTTTTAAAGTGACATTAAATTTCCGATGCTTTGTACTAAGTATATCTTACTTGTGTAAATCGTCTTCTTTAAAATTATTTATTTTTACAAATAATTACGCATTTTTAAGATTATTAAGTATGGAAAAATATTCTTAAACATTACATTGTTCTCATTTCACATTAAGAAATAGTACCATTTCAATTATTGCGTCTTGTTTTTTTATTTGAAGGTATTGAGAAATCTATGAATTAATTGTGTAATTAAACGTAAGCTAAAACAAATTCAACAAAATAAAAATAATAATCAGATCATTACCCAAAACTTCTTGACTTTGCAAATAAAGAGCATCTGTCAATAATTAATGTTTTTATTCACATTGTTTTATTTATTTATTCATAAGACGCCGATCGTCAAGATATGGGCGAATATGGATTTCGAATGAGTGTGATGATGAGTGTAGATGAGCGAATGTAGTCATTGTTACAAACTAAGGCCAACTATTCCTTAGAAAGTGTCATTAATTAATAGCCCAATGACAAATGAACAGCCGGTGATTATCAGCTGATCCTTCTCAAAATGTATTGACTCTGATTGGGATCGAACTGAGAACATTAGCACATAAAGCTGGGATTGAACCAACTACGCTACCGACCAATTTTGTAAAAACCATTGTGTACAAGCAATGTTTTTACAAATGAGTGAATAGAAATAATTGTTCATACAGCACATATATTAAAACATAAGTACAATTTGTAAAAATATACTACAATATAAGTACAATATTTTCAATATACGATGTACAATATATGGACAAAATACAATAATACAAGTAAAAAACGCTCAAATATCTACAATGTACATTCAAAATGTTCAAATATACCACAATATAGGTACAAAATTCACAAATATACCATAATTAGTACAAAATGCACAAATACTATCATAATCGATTTCGGCAAACCACATTTACCTTCCTTAGACCAGAGGGATCCATCTAGATATTGTATTAGCATTTTGTACCTATACCGTATTTATATTTGTTCATTTTATGATTATATTGTAGTATATTTGTTCATTTTGTCCTTATACTATGATATATTTATGTGTTTTTTACTTATACTGATATATATTCGTGTTGTCTAATGTTCACTTGTACTGTATCTGTACCAACATGTATTATGCTAAATAATTCATGAAATGTAAAAATAGTGATCTCTTATTAGCAAATTTTACTTGGTTGGTTAATAAACAGTCTGTTATGTGATATTAACAGTATTTTTTTGTTTGCAGGGAAAAGGATTCAAGAATGCATAAGTGTTAGCATTTGTGTGACGTTAATATTCCTCAATACATGCCTTATATTTTACCATATACATTTAGAGAATATTCCTTCGATATTATTCGCGGTAGTTTGTGGAATCGTGTCTGCTGACTTCGCCTCCGGCCTAGTCCACTGGTTGGCGGATACCTGGGGATCAATAGACTTACCAATTATCGGAAAGGTGAGCAAAAAGTTACGGTCTAATTTTGTGTTTATTAATACCCTAAATCCACTTTTCTCTTTATTAGAGAGCTCAGTCTGACAGATTCTCTCTAGAATATTTTACTAGGATTTAAAAAACTTAATTTCTTATATACTTCAAAGGTACATATGATGATCTTGAAAGGTATATATGATATTGTTTCTCCTCCCCTGTAATTTATTTTGAGGTGAACAATTTCACTTTTATATTAATTACTTTTGGGACTCAACTCTGTTACATTCTATGAGCAAGAAGAAAATAAGCGATTTAAACATTATCTGCCAGTAAGTAACACTTGTTAGTTTTCAATCACAGTAAATAGTTTTAATTATTATTTTGTCTTTTATAATTTTTCTTCTATTGCTGATGAAGATGTAAGGAATGACCATTTATTCTTAGTACTTCATTGAAATATTGAACGAGAGTTTTTTGTAAGATGTAGTTAGAAAAAACTAAATTAAATGTGATGTTAAATTCAGTAAAATTGCTCTGTGTCTAATAGCTAGAAGATCATTAAATGTAATTTTGAGTAGGCAAATGACTTTAAGAGACATTCGATTGTTTATTCATTGATTAGATATATAGTAATTTATAAATATACAATATTTGTATGGGAATATCTGGAAGATTAGAAAGTACCAGCTAGTAGAAGTTATTGTTTATTTTCTTGTTCTTGGAGGTGTGTGGAACTCAAGATTGTTCCAAGTTCAAAAATTTACCTCTTGGTACTGACAATTACCTTTTCCAAAGAACATTTAGGGGTAGTTTGCTTAGAACGCAGCTACCCCTAAAGCTGTGGTCTGGAGGTAAAGAGGAAAGCCTTTTTCATAAACACAGTGCGCCTCATCTTGGCATGACTGATGACTACATATTCCATATCAGAATGCCGAAGGTTTAGTTAGAGCTGGCTAGTGGTGTCTGTCTTGAGTGTTTCGCATGCATGCCCCCTTCTGTACTGGTAATGACTCTGGTCAGTATCCTACATTTTGTATTTCTGGTTTTACTTGGAACATTTGTGAGCATAGAAGGTCGGAATCACCATCAATTCAAACTTCATCATCAGTCATCATCAGCGGTGAAGCTCTCTGAAGTAGAATCTTAAAGTATATTATTCACAGAAACATTTTCACTTGCTTTTTTAGAACAGGTTGGTTTATCACTCATTATTCTTTCGTAAATGCCATTTATATCTCATCAACATCTGACAGATTATTATTTTCAATAGGATTTAAAATTTCTTGATGATTCTCTATAATGTTTCTACTATGGCATTCTCTTTTAAATTGTCTGTTTGGTCTGATTCATTAATAAATTGTATAAATACAATATTACTTGCCTTTGACTGTGCAGATTTTGTTGGGACTTGCACATTTGTGACAGGTGATTTCACAACTTCAAACAATAGAGATTATAATAAGCATTAAAGGAAACAAGTTTAAGGAATCAAGTATATCTTTTTTCAACAGTTCCTGTTATTTAGAATTTCTTTTCCTCCATCTTTCAGATAAGAATAGGTATGGCAATAAGAGTTTAATAATAAATATTATGGCTTATTACATTAAACTGTTCAAGACAATGCTCAGAAAGTTAAGAAAAACTCATGAATCTATCAAGCTGCACCATTAGTTTCGTATCAAGTAGATCTTAGGCTTAAGATGCATGTGTTGTAACTAGAATCTTCATTTTCCGATAACAACAGCGTCAAGGAAAATCCCTTGCCCCTGAAAATGTTGATTCTAATTTCTTATCAGCTTTGAGATGGTCTACGCTGTAGGTAATATTTACCAGGAATAACAAGACGCTTAATAAAGATCTGAGTCAGGCAGTAAGTGGCATATGCTTTCGGACAGGGTTACCTATATTCATTGACTATAATTAATTAATTGCTATAGTCTAAGAAAAATCAAGGAAGTAAATGAGGCTATTTCAGCTAGATATTAACCTTGACAAACTGCCTATATCAGGGATATGAGATGACAGCCATGTTACAGCTGATGAACTCACACACCATGGCATTAACTTACATAACTAACCGGTTTCATAAAACAATTGTGAAAAGATAGAGGATGGTAACAGTCAGTAATGCTATCAGCCATGTATTTGACCTTGACAAACTGCCTATATCAGGGAGATAAGATCTCAGTCAAGTTACAGCTGATGAACTCACACACCATGACATTAATTTACGTAACTAACCGGTTTTATAAAACAATTGTGAAAAGATAGAGGATGGTAACAGTCAGTAATGCTGTCAGCCAGGTATTCGACCTTGACAAACTGCCTATATCAGGGAGATAAGATCTCAGTCAAGTTACAGCTGATGAACTCACACACCATGGCATTAACTTACGTAACTAACCGGTTTCATAAAACAATTAATTGTGAAAAGATAGAGGATGGTAACAGTCAGTAATGCTGTCAGCCAGGTATTTGACCTTGACAAACTGCCTATATCAGGGAGATAATATCTCAGTCATGTTACAGCTGATGAACACACTATGGCTAACTCATATCACTAACTGGTCACATCAAACAATTGTGAAAAGATAGCATAGTAACAGTCAGTGATGCTGTATCAGCCAGGTATTTTACCTTGACACACTGCCTATATCAGGGAGATAATATCTCAGTCAAGTTACAGCTGATGAACTCACACACCATGGCATTAACTTACGTAACTAACCGGTTTCATAAAACAATTAATTGTGAAAATATAGAGGATGGTAACAGTCAGTAATGCTGTCAGCCAGGTATTTGACCTTGACAAACTGCCTATATCAGGGAGATAATATCTCAGTCATGTTACAGCTGATGAACACACTATGGCTAACTCATATCACTAACTGGTCACATCAAACAATTGTGAAAAGATAGCATAGTAACAGTCAGTGATGCTGTGTCAGTCAGGCATTTGATCTTAACAAACTGCCTATATCAGGGAGATAATATCTCAGTCAAGTTACAGCTGATGAACTCACATACCATGGCATTAACTTACGTAACTAACCGGTTTCATAAAACAATTAATTGTGAAAATATAGAGGATGGTAACAGTCAGTAATGCTGTCAGCCAGGTATTTGACCTTGACAAACTGCCTATATCAGGGAGATAATATCTCAGTCATGTGACAGCTGATGAACACACTATGGCTAACTCATATCACTAACTGGTCACATCAAACAATTGTGAAAAGATAGCATAGTAACAGTCAGTGATGCTGTATCAGCCAGGTATTTTACCTTGACACACTGCCTATATCAGGGAGATAATATCTCAGTCAAGTTACAGCTGATGAACTCACATACCATGGCATTAACTTACGTAACTAACCGGTTTCATAAAACAATTAATTGTGAAAAGATAGAGGATGGTAACAGTCAGTAATGCTGTCAGCCAGGTATTTTACCTTGACACACTGCCTATATCAGGGAGATAATATCTCAGTCATGTTACAGCTGATGAACACACTATGGCTAACTCATATCACTAACTGGTCACATCAAACAATTGTGAAAAGATAGTATAGTAACAGTCAGTGATGCTGTGTCAGTCAGGCATTTGATCTTAACAAACTGCCTATATCAGGGAGATAATATCTCAGTCATGTTACAGCTGATGAATACACTATGGCTAACTCATATCACTAACTGGTCACATCAAACAATTGTGAAAAGATAGTATAGTAACAGTCAGTGATGCTGTGTCAGTCAGACATTTGATCTTAACAAACTGCCTCTATAAGTTAGATAAAGATCTCAGTCATATTACAGCTGATGAACACACTATGGCATCAACTCATATCACTAACTGGTCCCATCAAACAGTTATGTAAAGATAGTATAGTAGAGTCAGCGAGACTGTCAGCTAGGTATTTGACCTAGCTGACAAATAGCCTAATTACCTAGTGAAGTAAGAAACCTGGAAAAGAAAAGTTTTAAAAACACCATCCTGTCTTGGCTAGTACAAAATCCGATATACAAGATTGATGAATCCTTTTGGTTTGTTAATGTAAGTCGCTTCTGCCTACCTATGGATGTACTTGCTTGAAATGCTGTTTTATGAAAGTAGTTTTGCCGCATGGTTTGACTTTTTGTTTGTTTGTTTGTGCATGGCTTAGAAGTAGTGACCATTGTATATACTGAGCTTGTATATTACTAGCATGTAGTCTGTAAACTCCTAGCTGTAGTACTGACGTAACCTGTAATAATTTGATATTGTTGATTGGTTCAATAAATTCATTGTATCATTGACCTTGACAAACTGCCTTTATCAGGGAGATAAGATCTCAGTCATGTTACAGCTGATGAACACACTGTGGCTTCAACTCAAATCACTAACCAATCACATCAAAGAAGTGCTCAAAATAAATAAAATTGGCTCATAATCATAATAAATATGTTTATAAAGTAAGATTTGAATTTGTGATTTGTAACTTCACTATTTATTTATTCAAATTTGTAGATGACAGATTGATTCTTTACTCTTAAAAGCAGGAATTATTGATATGTCCTTTAATATCCCTAAACCGCCCAATAATTACTAATAAATAACATTATAAAAATATATATTTATATATGCATTTATTTTTTGTACTACGTTTTTTTATTCATTTTGTTTTATTAGCCTCCAGAACTGTTATATTATAGAAATAATACTGGTTAAATTACCTTTTTTCCTGTCAACAGTTCTTCAAACATAATCTGCTATGTACATTTCGAAGCATAAAGCTTCATCATCAGGCTTTTCAAAAACGTCACTATTTACATTAGAACACTAAAAACATTAAAAACATTTAAACATATTAAATAACACATTTGCCGGCCGGCGATAGACACCAACGATAGGCGATAGGCAGTTGGTGTCTATCGCCGGCTGGCAAATGTGTTATTTAATATGTTTAAATGTTTTTAATGTTTTTAGTGTTCTAATGTAAATAGTGACGTTTTTGAAAAGCCTGATGATGAAGCTTTATTCTTCGAAATGTACATAGCAGATTATGTTTGAAGAACTGTTGACAGGAAAAAAGGTAATTTAACCAGTATTATTTCTACGTTTTTTTTTCTTTCTTGTTTACTATAGGACCTCACCGACAAGTTTTGCATGAACTTGGCGAGGCCTAGATTTTGTACTTATTTAAAAGTAATAAATAAATAAATAATAATAAAAAAAATAAATAAATATCTTCTCATATATTATGTAAATAAATAATGAAACGTTTAGGTACAAAAAGTGTCCTCCTCTTCTTAATTTCACTAAAGATTTGAAAAACACATTTTTTTTCTGTCAGCTGTAAAAAAAACTCTTATCTTGTCAACTTCTAATTCCCCTTGCCTGATACCATTTATTTAAGGTGTGCCCTAATTTAAATATTATTTACACTATCTTGCTTATGGCCAAGTGTATAAGGTTTTTGACTGCAGAGCGGCAAGTCCTAGATTCAAATCTCCATTAAGCTGCCAATTGTTACTTACATTGTTAAATAAAATTCATATAAACACCAGTAAGATCATGTGAAGTGGTGAGTGATTATTTTTACTGTTAAAATATGAAGAAAATAGGGCTACGATTTTAGGGTAGAATTTATATTCAGCACAGGAAGTGTGTAATGTGTCTCAACATTTGGTGTGGTTTAAATTATTGCACACTTGCTGGTTGATTGCCAATTGAAGCAGCTGGTCCGTTTTACCCATCCTCAACTAGCCAAAATGTTTGTCAGCATCTGAGAATTTCTACATTTGGCAAAACTGTTGAAAAATGACAGTTCTTCATGATAGTGTTCATAATTTTAGTAGTTATGATTTGTTTTTAAGGGAGATAAAAAAATATCGAGCTGTCGGTGCAGAAATAAAGTGCACCTGAGTTTGAAGGTTGTTTACAAAGAGGTTTTCCATTGTTTCCTCATTTAATTGTACGTTATGAAATATGAATTTTAAAATTTTATTGTAAGTTATAATAAGTTTTAGCCTTGTTGGAACAACAAAAATACCAGAATTTGAACTAATTTTTACTGTGCATCAACTTTTTCACTTTTATAAGTAAAAACCCCGTGAATGTATTGCATTTATATTCTAAAACGTGATTGATGGAAATGTTTTCTGTAAATTTTATAAATATCAGATTTTCAACTTTTCAAAGAAAAAAGTTTTTATCAGAATCCTGAAACAAAGTTTTCTTGACTTCTAGAGGTTGTAAAATTTATTTCCTGATCACATTGTAATCTTTATGAAATTTATAACTACATTACTTTTATGTGCATAAGTAAATAAAGTGATTTAAATAAATTTAAAATTACTGCATTTAATTACACATATAGAAGTAATGTATGGTAACTATACATTCATAAGGATTACACCATGACCAGGTGATTAATTGTACAACCTCTATACAAACTTAAATGTACTGTAATTAAATATAGTTGTTTTTAGTTGTAGGAATTAAGTTGAAAGTGTGTCTTAATGCATTGTTATTTGATGTGTCCTATTTCTTTATTGTAAAGATCAATGGAATAAAGAGTTCTTATTCTTATTATAAGGCAATAAAACGTTTCAGGTAATTGATAAGAATTGTTGTTCTTGAAAAGTTAAAATACTGGAATTTATTAAATTTATAGAAAACATTTTTGCTAACTAAGTATCAAAGTATAAATGCATTACATTAAAGAGCATTTGAGTAATAAAAGTGTAAATTTGATGCACAGTGAAAACTAGTAAAAACTTTGTTCCAACTAGAATAAAAATCATTAAAACTTATAATACAATTTTAAAATGTATATGTAAAAACATACAATCAAACGAGGAAAACAATGAAGTGTTTGGATTTTTTATAGGCCTCTTAGTTTCTTAGTACAAACAGCCTTCAAACTTGGGTAGATAACAATTCTGCGCTGACAGTAGGTACACTTCTGTATTATAATTTTAGAAAATCAGTTAACAATATAAATAATTTAAAAGCTGTAATAAATCATTGGGACTAGTTGAATGCAATGTGGATTGAGCACAAAATATTTTTCAAAGTTATCTAAAATATTTATGATATACATAGGCTTGAATCCCAGCAAACTAGTTTATTATTACGTTAACTGCTGATTGAGTGGTTGTAACGGGTTTGTTTTCCTGTCATATTTTGTAACCAAGTTCCTCCATTTCTCTTGTCTGTATTGTCTGTCATATCTTTCAGTCCCTTGATTTTCAAAGTAGCAGTTATATATTCTTTAAATTGCCGGTTGCCATTGTAACAAACCGAAGGAATCAATAATCCAGAATTTTACTACATTTCTAATGGTGTACTTGTGGTTTTACGTACAGTGGTACTGAACTACCTGCCCTCCCATATACGTGCAGTATTACTTACCTACCCGCCCTCCCATACACGTACAGTGGTACTACCCCCCAAACACACAGTGGTACCATACACACACGCACACATACAGTGGTATTGACCCACCCGCCCACACATACACGGACAGTGGTATTGATCCACCCGCTCACCCATACACGTACAGTGGTATTGATCCACCCGCCCACCCATACACGTACGGTGGTATACACCTACCCGCCCGCCCATACACGTATAGTGGTATTGACCCACCCGCCCATCCATACACATATGGTGGTATGCACCCACTCGCCTGCCCATAAACCTACAGTGGTGTTCACCCACCCGCCCGCCCATACACGTACAGTGGTATTCACCCACCCGCCCGCCCATACTCAGTGGTATGCACCCACCATACACGTACAGTGGTATCAATGCATATTATAATAAATGCAAAACCTTGTAGATGTTAATGGACGGATGATTCATCATTTTCCGCTTGAGTTAATAAATAATAAAGGGTGATTCTTTGTTTGCTTCTAATATAGTTTTAAATAGGTTATGTTTATTAGTTTTCATATCAGGGCGTAAATAAATTAGTTTTATTATGAGTTGATATGGACCTGGCAATTATTTGTCAAGTGTGATGGGAAATCTTAATTATATAATGTAAATACTCAGTAAAAAAAGTAAAAATATTCTTTTACTTTAAATAACAATTGTGATTGTTATGAATCTATGAAAAAACAAAGACTCTTATTAGCGTCATCTGCATAAATCATTAACAGGTGGTGGAAAATACTGATTGCATCATAGGACGTCATGTATTTTTTTATTATCAGATGGCTAATATCAACATAAACACTATGGTGTAATTATTCAATTTAAAAATAATTAATATATGTAATAAAATCTTTCAGTGTTTGCCATTAGGTGTTTTGTAAATATTGGACATTTTAATTCCTTAAACATTGTAAAAATAATTAACAAAAAAACTAGTATTTTTATGAAAATCTTAATATATTGGTTCAGAATATTTATGAATTGGCATGATTGTTTGAAGAATTTTCTACGGCCATTCAGGGAGCACCATATCGACCCAACCTCCATCACCCGCCATGACTTCATTGAGACCAATGGAGACAACTTCATGGTGTCTATTCCATTCCTGGGGCTCTTGATGTGGAGACTGCTGACAGATTCAGAGAACGAACTGCAGCAGCACTTCTCTTACATCTGCTTCATCTTCCTGTTTGCCATATTTGTAGCGATGACTAACCAGGTCAGTCAGCATGTGCTTTGTTGTCGTAAGAGCTGAACAATTCAGTGAGTTTACTTTATCAGATTACAATAAAGCTAAGCCCCTAAAGGGCTGAAATATCGGAACTTTATCTTAACTTGTAGGATTAAGTGGCTGATGACATAACTTAAAACTAAAGTTTCCAGTATCAACCACGTTAATTTGTTATTTACATCACCAAACATTTCGCTCATGCTGTGATGTGGCTTCCTTAGGAATATCTCTAAGACTGATCTGACATCCGTTATATCAGAGATACCACTGAGGATGCCACATCACAGCATAGGAGAAACGTTTGTGATGTAAATATTTTAAAACACCTTGATGCAGTCGTTACTGGAAACTTTCGTTTTTAGTATCAGAACTTTGTAAATTTTTATGAATATATCAAGAAGCTGGACTACTTGCTAATACAAAATAAGCTAGCTGACTTTAAGGAATCATTTCCTTTCATATTATTTTCTTCATTATTCAAATTAGTTTTTAATTTATCCAGTCATTTATTAAAACACCAATCTTCAAGATATAGGCGAATATGAGGAGTGAGTGATTCTGATGAGTGTAGATGAAGGAGCTGATTACTAATGTCGACTGTTCCTTAGAAAGAACTATTCATTACAGCCCAATAGCCAGCATAACTGATTTATAGCCCAATAGCCCAATGGACCAAATGATTTACTTGGAATCCGAACCACGTAGTATTGGGCTGATTATTAGCTGAATTCAAGTCAGACACTTGATTTTCTTCTCTTGACAACATTCAGACCCTGACTACCACCCATCACAAACTCCCTAGACATCTCTAGTTATCTCCCAGATAAAAAAACTCCCCATATCGATAGTAACCATTGCGTGGAAAGCGACTCCACATATCGATAGTAACTATTGAGTGGAAAGCAACTCCACATTCTTTATGAGGGATGTTCATTCCATCAGTCATAGGGTCAGATATTAGACCCTTAAACATATCCCTAGTTAACGCCCATTGGTTTTTTGTGAAAATTTGTTTGAAAATAACTGGGAAGCTAGTTTGAAATAATTCATGCAGTCAATTAGTTTTATGAAGGTAATCTTAAAACTAATCCTATTCCCTTATGAAGCATGTTTTTAAAGTAAGTACCGTTTTGGAATTCTGCCATTGTATCACTGTTGTCGGCGTTCAGCATATGCACACTCTGTACCACTATCTGTTCGCAAACCATAGCCGCCATTACAGATGCACTCAACTGTATTTAAGATTGCTTATGAGTGTTTAAAATGTATCTGCTGATTGAAAATGCAGCCGACTGTGAAGTATGCGCTGAGTATGTTTTCTTAATGATAAGGGCATGAAAGCAGCTGACATTCCTTGTAAGATCTGTCACAGTGACAATTTGGTCTAAAAAATCGTCACCATCTCGATTCTAACGCTCTAGGAATGAAAGAGAAATGGCTAAACATTTGTTTTTTGTGATTCTGCTGAACATTTGTTTTATTAATTCTCCACCAATCAGCATTTTGGGAACCCAGCGTAAGCATAGCTCTCGGTACTTCAAATGTTCTGTCTCAGTTTCATAAATCACACTTCTTGACACTTAAGTACACTCACCACATAACAATGTTGTTGAAAAGTGTCAGTTTACTCTGACTTTTTCATTGACGTTTTGCACCAAGTCTTAAGTAATAAGTGAAGGTTTGTTGTTGTGAACTTTGTTCCTCATCATGCTCATTCCAGGTTATCTTTAAAAAATCTCATCCATTTCCGTACCATCTCATCACTCAATCTGTTTTCTCCATGAACTTCACAGATTTCATGATGAATGTGTGAAAAAAAAACTTATTACACACATACTTTATAGTCAGCAACATTTTTGGAGGAGGCATTTTAACACTTATAAGCAACCTTAAATACAGTCGAATGGATCCATAAGGGCGACTATGGCTTGCCAACAGATAGTGGTATAGAGCGTGAAAGCGCTAAACGCCAACCGTTGCGCTACAATGGTGGGATTCCAAATCGGTACTTACTTTCAAAACATGCCTTGTATATTTTCATACGCAACATAAAATCTTATCAGCATCTTGCATAGTATTTTTTAAACATTACTAAAACGATGATCAGTAAAGTATTATAAATATTCCAAAAATTTACAGTATAAATCTAAATTTTAAATATTCATTTATTCAGTATTATTTTCAATAGTAGATGTAAGACATCAACTAATTTGCTAGGGAGAAGCCACAAGTATTTTTGTACACAAATATGCAACAAATTTTGTGAGTCATTGATATGCTATTCAGATGATTCAAGGCCCATATAAAATAAATAGTGATCTTTTATTTGATAATGAACTTTTACAATGTTTTAATCACAACCTTATTCTAACAAATTATTACTATCCTATATTCAATGCATAACATCTGAGGTGTGGACCCTAACAATGTATAACAAAAAAAGATTGATTACATTTGAAAACAAAATTTTAAGAAGAATATATGGACCTACCTATGAATCAGGAGTGTGGAGAATGAAAAAGAACAGAGAGCTTAGAGAACTGTACAAGAGACCTGATATTATGGTGATGGTTAGAAGCAGAAGAATAAGATGGCTTGGTCATGTGAGGAGAAGGGAAGATGAAAAAATGATAAGAAGGATATGGATGGGGAAACCAGCAGGAATCCTCATTGATAACCCACCCGCCCACCCATACATGTACAGTGGTGTTTACCCACCCGCCCACCCATACACGTACAGTGTTATTGACCCACCCACCCACCCATACATGTACAGTGGTGTTTACCCACCCGCCCACCCATACATGTACAGTGGTATTGACCCACCCGCCCACCCATACATGTACAGTGGTGTTTACCCACCCACCCACCCATACATAGTGGTCCTCCTCTAGGACGACCAAGAATAAGATGGGATGACCAAGTGAAACAGGATGTGAGAAGTCTTGGTGGAGACATCGAGATTGCAGAGAATAGAGGACTGTGGAGGCAACTTGTTGAAGAGGCCAAAAATCACCTTGGATTTGAGTGGCCACAGGAGTAAGTATATTCAATGCATGTGTTTGAATCGTTCCATTTATAGATGTATCCACAAAGAAAAAAAGAAACAGAGGTCACTTTCTTATGGCCGTAGTGAACCCCTCATTGGTAGTTGTAGTAGAGTAAAACATCCTTCTGCATCTGTTGTAATAGTTAAAATGCTAATGCTTGATGATTTGGGGAGAATAAAGGACGGACTGACAAGGTGCTGACCGTGCCATCCACATGGCAAACCGTATCTATGCACCTCATGGCATTATAGCTATGTCCATACTTATGCTGTTTTATATTTGACTTTTGTGTCGATTTGCTCCCTAAAGCACGTGAGTAAAGCATGCGGCATCAGTGTCCACATATGTGCGTTATAGCGTGCTACTTGCAGAACATAAGTCTTCATAAAGATAAGATTGTACTTAAGTTTTGTATTGTAATTATGAATCGGGATGCTTTAGCTGTTACTGGTGTTAGTGCTGCTTGTTTATTAATATCAAAAGTGTGTAAACTTAAAAGAACTTCTCGTTCTGTTTGGATGAGAGACTACTTCAAAACAAGAAACTCTTCAATATTAAGTAATTTGGAGCTAAATGAAAACATATTGTTTAAACATTTTACTAGAATGTCCAGAGATAATTTTTATTGCCTTTTAGGAAAGGTTGAACTTAAAATTTAAAAAAGTGACACATACTTCAGAGAAGCAATTCCTGTACAAATAAAATTAGGAATTTGTCTTAGATTTTTAGCTACAGGCGACTCCTTCACCTCTTTGATGTATTTACTTAAAGTATCTAAGCAATTCATATCATCGATGATACCTGTGGTAATAACATTTTCTGCTGCTTACTTGAGAAATAGGATCTTAGGTTTTTAATTTTCTATTTGACACATCCATATTATATTTTTCTCCCAGGGTGCAGTATATGCCGTTACATTTGTTTTTATAAGTGTACAGTTTGTCATTTATGTCCCACAGCAAAGTATAACCTCTGTAGTCATCAATAAAGTCTACAGTTTGTTTATCTGATGCCATCACTACGCACTTATAACAATAAAAAATAATTAGAGAATAATAATACTGGTAATAAAGAGTGGATGATAATAAAAATAACAATAGAAATAATAAGAGTGTTACAATATGTACAATTGACTGAAAGTAGAAAGGAAAGTTGCATGTAGATACAAAGTTTTGGATCTCCGTGCTTTGCAGCATGCGGCTCGGAAACAACCCGGTTTACGGTGTGCAAAATGCATGTAAAGTCGCACAAGTGTGGACATAGCCAATGAATGATTATAAAGAATGTATATAAGGATAATTTCTTCTGTTATCTATTTCATTGATCATTTTATATGATGTTGTTAAACTTTCAATTGAGCCAAAAAAGTATAATTTATAACATCAATTCTTTACGAAGTAGATAGCAGAAAGTGTTCACAATCAACATTAGTATTATGTAAGATAAATGTTATAGCTCAAAATAATTTATCTAATCTACGAAAAGATTAGATAAAAGAGGTAGTATTGTGTTTAGTATTTTGTTTTATGGAACAAACTTGTTAGTTTACCTCAGGATTAGCATTGTTTGTAGAGAATGTAGAATCACATTTCTGTGAGAATGCACATTATACGTTGTAGATGTAAATGACAACCTGTAAATGGGTATATGTAAAAAATCATATATTACGGATAACAGACTTAATCTCAAATAAAGGGATACTTTCCTAGATAATAATCAAACTTCTGTATGTATATGTACACAAAACTCGAAAAGGAGTTAATGGGTTTAACATTTTTACACAACATTTATATGCAAGAGTGTTTTTATATATTTAGTCCCTAAAATTGTAAATGGGAACAGGGCATTTTGAGCATTTACTGACCTACCTACATTTTATAAATGAAAATTAAGTGTCAGTTCTAAAATAGTGCTACTTTGACAAGCTGATTCGTATGCATATTATATCCTAATCATTTCCGGTAAGTTTATTACTGTGACCAGATGATTGTTTATTTAAGAAAACAAATAAAACAAAATTAAGTAAACAATCAGCCTTTATTTTAAATTCAATAAGAATACTTACATCCTAAATAGTTAGTGTCAGAGTAAGCCATAGAAAAGCGTGGCCGGTTTCAGCTGATAATAATGATAAAAGAAAAGGAGACATTAAATTTGTAGTAGTTATATGATTTTTGAAAATTTACTTCTACAAATACAGTACAAATCTTGAACTGCAAGATAGCTGACAATTTTTAGCATTAATAAATCAACCAAAAATCAGTAAATGTGGGTTCACGAATGTGATTGATGCCTATTGTTGTCAGGTGTTTGTGCCACTTCCTTCAGTATTATGACTCAAACTCTATTAGAGCATGTCTTTATTAGTCATAAATTTGTTCTTGGTAAGTTTTAATAACACTGTTGTTGTTTTAATATTTGATATACAGGCTTTTCGACCCATATGTACATGAAAACATCACCGTTAAACATTTCAATATTGTGATATAAAACCTTTTACTACTCATAGCTTGAAATTGACCATTTTCAAATTAGTAAACGTAATGTGGTAGTGGTTTTTGATTGTATGAATTGACTGATCATTGTACTTAGTCTTTAAAGAATTATTTTTTCTATAGGTGGCGCAGTGCTGTGACCCAGCTACATGGGGACAAAGTGTTTGGGAGATTGTAGGCGATAGGTTGGATGCTCGGTCCTCTTAATACCGACATGGCGTCCGCTTGGTGGTTGCTATCGGCGTGGACACTACTAGAGAATTCTGGGGTGTCCATGTTGGGTGGTAATCATTGTGCGGATGTTGTGTGGGGGAGATAACTGAGTATCAGGCTTGTCAATTAGCTGAAAATCAGACCAGCACTACGTGGTTCGGATTCCACGTAAAGCTGTAGGTCCCTTAGTTGCCCTGGCTGTTGGGCTATTAATAAATTGCCCTTTCTGAGGAATAGTTGAACTCAGTTAGTAACCAGACTACACTCATCCACACTCATCCTACACTCATAAAACCATTCATATTCGCCTTAAAATACGCACAACGTTGTGTCGGCGTCTCATATGTAAGAATGTATGCTTAAAATTTTCTATATTTTAGGTGGTCGGTAATATTAATAACTAATCAATGAAGGTATGAAATGCTTGATGGGAATAAGAATAAGACAAAGCCTGGGAGGTAGAACAAATTTTCTTCAGAAGTTTGGACTTGCTCTTTAACAAAGTTTAAATCCCACTGGTACCCAAAAGATTGTACCTTTGGCAAAGACAGTACCTATAAAAAGGATTGATTAAGTATTGTCTATTTAAGAAGGAACAATGAAAGAAACTGTCAAAGTCTTATATATGGAATGTAGCAGTATACAGAGCAGAAACCTGGACAAAGGGTAAATCTGAAGGAAACAACGAAACATTGGAGGTGTGAGTCTGGAGAAGAATAGAAAGATGAATTGGGAGGATAAAATGAGGAATGAAAAAGTAAAATGTTTATATCTAAGGTACTCTCTCAACACTGAGTAAGGTTGGCATCCCTGTCCAATGCATGCGGGTAGCTGACGTGACCAGAAACCTGGTCTTTCACATCAAATCTGTTACGATCTTGATCATAGTTATTTAGTTTTGTTTCCAATTATGTTTAAATTATAAATCAAATGATATTATTCCTGTAGTTAAGCTGGTGGCTTAATGTGACTTCCTTATCATGGGAGCGGTAAAGGGCAAAAACTGTCATGGTCTCTTTGGGAATCGAACCTGGACACCTGCGTGGCAAGTTATTGCCTTAGGCCCTTAGCTACGATCAATTCTTCTGTTCTTTATAGAACCTTTAATTTGTTAAATATGTTAATTTTTCTTATTTTTAACAAAATTACTTAGAAGAAACTTTTATGTATTTATGTCAACTGTAATTTAAATAAGTACAAACCCATTTTCTCGAAGAAATTATAAAAAATAAATGTGGAACGTAAGAGCTTGTAAATGGTGCTAATGAGCGTATTCATTATACTTAACAATAAGTGATAGCGTAGATTATACCTCACCTTGGAAACTTTCTATTTATTTGTAAACAATCCTTAATTGTTAAAAGAGCAATTAAATAAATGAATGCAGGAGATAGCATTTATTCTTCGAAGGTTGTTTACAAGGTTTGATAACCATTAATTGGTGCAAAAAACATTTTACATGTTGCGTATTGTTGTTTCCTCCTTTTATAATTAATTTAATGTGGCTTCACTATTGAGAAAGATATATTGAAATGAAATTATATGAAATGAATACGTCTTTATTTAACCAGGCGAAGTTGGGACTAGAAAGTCCCTTCTTCCACTTAACCTGATACAAAAATAATTACAATTATAACAGTTTTGTTTTTAAATATAGTAATTACAACTGAATAAAAGTAATAATAACTATTATAATACAAAAAAATAATTAATCATCTTAAAGTAAATAATATTAATAATCATAGTGAAATTATATATGTAATTACAGTATGAAATAAATTAACAGGCTTAAAAATAAAAATTAAATTATGAAATTCTGCTTACACCCTCACACACGTTCTTTTCAACTGGACCACACGCTCATTCACACATTTATTAACGCAGTAGCAAATCGTAAAAACTAAAAAAATCCTAACAAACCACATTCATACAGACGTTTGCCAAACACCACCGTCCATTATCGGACCCGCTGGAGAAAGGCTTTTATCTCCGCCCTGAAGCGATAACAGTTATCAATGTTCCTTATACCATCTGGAAGGGAATTCCACAGACGGCAAGAATTTACGGTAAACGATTTATTAAATATTGAAGTTCTATGAGTATATTTAATAATATACAAAATAAAAAGAAGCGAAGCACCCCTGCGTGTTTCCCGGGCACTAACATGAGACAAAAACTTTAAGTTTGAAGTTGAATTTATTTTATGTCTATTTGCTATAAATACATTTATTTTAAAGACACATTATACATCAAGTTAAGCTATAATTTCTTACATATTTTCATTGGTAAAATCTTGTTACTGAACTCTACTAAAGATGGGATGGATTACGTAAAGAAGCATCTACCTATGTTGTTATCACACAACCAGTATACCTAGCTTAGTAGCTGTAATCTTTGCTCTCATTGAAATGAAAAAAAGGGGAAAATTCAAGAACAACAGTATTTTGGTAAACAGGCATCAAGAGGTTAAAAAATGTGGAACTTCAGAGTGGGACACTAGTAAAAATGCAAGAAATCTTCTCTAAAAAAAAAAAAAAAAACGAAAACTTGCATAATATTAAATGTAATTTTCGTTTAACAAGCTCTCATGACAATTAACATGCACAACTAAGGTGGCAGATGCTCTGAAAATAAAAGCTATATAAAAATTTTTAAATATCTTCAGCAATAGACTCAGAAAAGTTATAGGTCTAAAGGTAGACAGACTGGAATCTCTTTTTAGTATAGATGTTATTACTAACACTTTTTCTCAAACTGAGGAAATGCCTCCTCTTATTAAATTCCAGTTCAACAAGACAAGCACAAGAGCAATTACATCAGTCACACCTTTGATAATAACTAAAGTAACATTAACATCCCTGTGGGTTAAGCACATATTTAGGCTTTTGATGGCATATTAAACTGTGTCCACATACAGGAGAATAGTGTCAATAGCTGAGTTTTTTCTCCGTTAGCTAGATTTATAATGTCACACTTAAACCTTCACAGTGAAAATATTGATTAACTAATACAAAATACTCCCCAGACCTCAACTTACTGCGAGGATAGAAGAAGAATCAATTAACTGTTAATATTATTTCTAAAAGTTTGTGGGTTTTCCTGAACATAGTGTGCATGTTATCTCCTACAGCGACTTAGTTTTACTTTCAAATCCCTCTTCAGGCCAGAATGAACCTTATCCAATAATTACTAAGCCTATTTTAAATGTTTTCATTTTATTTAACAGCTAATGATAACATACACACAGACAGACATGTATTCCTTCTTTTATAATTAACTTGATATTTTACTGTGCTGCTCTGTATGTTTGACCTAACAAATTATTTGGACCATTTAACATTCGTTTATCCCGCCAGCTGGTCAGTTAAAATTGATCTCCATAAAAATAACTGCATCTTTGACACCATGTAGGGCAAAAATCTATATAGAAATTAAAAAAATCTAGTTCTGTTATGACTTATAAATCAAAATTATCTTTTGAATAAAACAAATTTCATCAAAATCGGTCAAGTAATAAGTTCAGAATGTGAGTGGACTAAATGACCTGATTGTTTTAATATATAAGATAATTTTCTAAAATATTTTTAATAACTAAAAAAACCATTTATTTTATTTTCTATATAGTTTATGCATTTGTACGAACAATGATCATGTAATATTAACTCGATACCATACCTTTGAGAAATTGGCTTTGTTAATAATTCTCGAGAAGGAATTGCCCATTAGTGTATATTAGAAACCAAATGATATATTTTCGTACAATGTATTTAATTTGTATTCTTTAGGATTTTGATTAGGACTACTATTTTAGTTTTACATTCAGTAGCCTTAAAAAGTAGTATTAATGTTTTATTCTAAAAACTTACTTATGTTATAAAAGGGGTTTTCAACTAGCTAGTTATTAACTTTATTCTGAAATGACTGTAAAGAAGTATACCAAACAGATTCAAGCATCTAAGAATTATACAAAATTGGATTTAAATTGTTGCCTGTTTATGTTAATCTGTGATTAGGGATGTTGAATTGTTTCTTGCTCCTAGTTTTAAAATCATGTGTATCTTGTCTCGTAATATGTCATGGAGATTTGTTTTGGGGAACAATAGTTTGTTAAAGATGTAAGAGTTTACAATAGTACAGATGTTGAGCTGAATAGAGGTTTGCAGTGTTCCCTAGTTATAATACATACAGTGATATTATGTTATAATTTTATGATATGAATGTGAGCTTAGCAGTGGCGAAGCGTGATGTATTCGCTTTGTCATCTCTACTGCAGAGTGTAAGTATAACAAAATAAACATAGAAGAGCATAGGTATACAGGGGTGCTGAAAAATCTTGAAACAGTCAAATATTTTCTGTATTCATAAACGTAAACATGAATTTGTCCAATAACATAGGGCATAAAAATGAAATTTTAAGATTCAGGATTTTAATATCTTTGAAACACTACCGTTTTGTAACCGATAAGCTATTCAAGTGCAGTTTGTGGCATTCTTCTTTGCTTAACCAGCCCTTTCAAATGATGTGCATATGCTTAAATTAAAAATTTTCTACTGACTTCTTGTGGACCATTCCCATAGAAGATTAGCAGGATTTTCTTCATGTGTGAATTTTGTAGCTTCATGTGTTATGGTTATAATAAAATTAAGCCATTCTTGCACTTGCCACCATTATGTTTAGGACTAAACTTTTGAGGTCTAATTTGTGACATGATGTTCTACTAATTGAGACCTTTAAAATGGTATGCAATTAGTGTCAAAACCTCTAAGATTTGTCACCGACTTCTTACAGGCCATTCCCTTGAGGTGGTGAAGAGCTACTGATTGCATCAAAAAGTCCAATTTCATGACCTATGTCAGTGTACAAAGTTTTATGTTTCTTCATTCACGAGTACAGAAGATAAATAAATCAGAAGACATTAGACCGTTCAGCACCCCTGTATAATTAGCATTTCAGCAACTGTTGCCACCGCTGTCATCTTGGGCACATATAGAAACAACATACAACACTGCAAACTGGAGATATCCGATGAGCCCACTTTTTAATCAAACTAACATTGAAAATGTACATTTCGAAATTCAACATAGGTAAAGGTGATAAGCTATGAATGCTAACAGTAGTGATGAAATTAATTAATGTTACAGTGTGCAATAATTATGTTTAACTCATCACATGAAAACACTAAAATATTTGTAAAGAACATTCAGCACTTTCCCTGCTTGAAATATCACGACAAGACTAAAACAAAACAAGCATTGCAGCATGAAGACAAAAGAAATAAGATCGACAATCGCTTACTATTTGTGGTGAATACAGTTGATAATGACCGGGGAGGAGGCGAATGTAGAATCGATTCACTAGAGAAAGATGAGTTGGCTTTCATAACGCAGGAGGTCTCAACGGTTGTGATATGGGAGGGGATGGGCTTGGCAGTTGGGTACCCTACAGAGTCTATCGCTTAGTTTTAGCCATTTTGCATCATTATTTCAATAAACTGTGGGCGATTTTATATTTCTAGTTATGTTTTTTTATTTACATTGAATATGTAAAGTTTTCAGTTCCAACAATTTTGCTTAGTCATCGGTGCATCTAGAGATGACCAAACGCCTCACCACTGCAGCTAAATGTACTCAGTGCAAAATCCCCTGAGAAACGTGGAACGGAGTCAACGTCAAAATCTCTTTATTCATTTATATGCACAAAACTATACATTGAATAGTGTCCATTTTAAAATTAGACTAAAAGTAAAACTGATAGTTTTATGTCAGGGTTTGACTGATTCCCCCAGTTAGCATATAGTGTTGAAAGTAAGAAAGAACTGAATGAAAAAACTGTTCTAAAAAAATTGGAACGAACAATCAATTTAAGTTTCCAAATCAAGTATACTGATTTAGTTTTACATATATTAATGATATGTAATTATCAGTTGATAACTGTATCCATATGAATTCCTAATAGTTTTTTGTATGATTTTCAGCCTAGGATAGAAACTGAAGCCAATATCTTGTGTTTTTCTTGATAGCATTCCAAATTATTCAACCAACAAACATAAAATATAGATCAGTATTTGAATAATTATTAGTTTTGATTCCTAAATAGGTAATAATTTTTTTTTAGCTCGTAGTATATTTTTGTGATTCAAGTTCCTGCGATAAACTTGTGAGTCATTTGTCTGTCTTGCTCTAGTTTTGGAAATGGGTATGTGATGTACTACTATTAAACCCTACACTACAATGAATTTCAGATCTAACATATGAAGATATTGTACTTGTTAAATGAGTAACATAAGGTTCATTACAGATTCACAAGTGGTCCCACACGTATTTCGGCTTACCACCATGGGTGGTGTGGCTCCAAGAGCACCACGTGATCCTGCCTCGACGCCACCACCGATACCACCACGTGGCACCACATGAAACCTACTACTGCATCACCACGGGCTGGTTGAACTGGCCTTTGGAGGTGCTGCGCTTTTGGCCCTTTCTGGAGAGAATCATCACATTTGTAACGGGTTACCGGCCTCGTGACGATGATTTCAAGTGGGCTCAGAAGCGCACATGACAATGTTCAACGGCCACAACTTTATTGCTTTTAAATCTTCTGATACAGTTTCTTTCCACAACAAACTATTTTTACAAGTTGTATATATTTTGTAAATACACAGCGATGTCATGCAGTCTGAAAATAAATTGTTACCCACCTCGACACGCTTGGCAATTGACTATTTACCTTTAAGTTATGTTATTGTAGGATTGCATTTCTTTATTTTGTACTGGTCAATAAACAAAGCTTTTACACTCTTTTTTGAAATATATTTTTTTACATAAATATCTTAGTACATTAATAATGAGTATAATTAATATATTAATAAATATAACAATATTCATTGCTGAGGCCAGCCAATCTGGACCAACCATAGTTTCAAACCAATGACAAATCAGCCAGGTTACCTGGCTTAGATTTAGATGTTTCTAAAAGTGCTTGAATTGGAATGTTTTATATAGCAAATCCATATCTAGTGCTGTGTTCAGCCTGAAATATTTGAAATGTTGCTCACTGTTATGTCAGTACAAAATATCCTAGAGTTTTTAAGCCCAGCACACACCAATACGGGAACAATAATTTTTCTTAGAACTGACCATGTGGGAAACACGTACAACGGTAGAATATGGCCGCAGTCACACAGGCATGGGGAAGCGGGCATAGTTACGGTTGCGGAAGTGGAGTAGTCCCGCCTGAATGCTTCATGCACCCATTTGCCGTGCTTCCCACGCCTCTTTCTTAGTGATGGTATTGTTGTTTTATTATTTGCCAGTTGTCTCCAACCTGTGCATGCGAAATTTCGTGTTTAACTGAACATTTACTAGAAATAATTTATACATATCCTGTGTTATATGGCCCAAATAACAAGGATTAAAATTCGGAAGAAGGATAAAATCTGAGGGAGATCGAGAAAGAACTTAACATCACTAATAATAAAAGAGTTAAAATACAACACAGGTAGTTCTAATGTAAGAATTCCTTTTACTGTAAACAAACACTACACTTTGTGATACAAACCACTTTTTACAACTAACTATCTCTGGCTAGGTGACTACTCTCACCACTGTGTGTGCCCTCCTATTCCTTCTAGGATAATTTTTCAGTGACCTAGTTACGATCTTCCTGCCATACAAAATTCCTTGAAGTAGAACATGGCCACCACTGCTCCTGCTTCAGTGTGCACAAGGCTTTATTTGTTCAATTGATGAATTTATAGCTATATTTACTGATATAAAATAATGTAATAAAATTCAAAATTATAAGGTCATTTTATGAATATTTTTTACAGGAAAATTAACTGTTTTTAATAGAAGTCATTTCAAATTTTATTTTTTTATAACAGATAAGCTTCAATTCACACTGGAATTTCTTAGAACACTTGTGAACATCTTTGAATTAAAAGTGATATCTTTGTAATTATTTATGTATGTAAATAAAATAAATAAATTTATTATTTTCACTTGGAAATATTTTTAGAAGTATTTACCACAACATATGGCAATTTGAGTCATGTGTATTGCTACTTTACCTCAGAAAAAATTATATAAAATATTCAGCCCTTAAAATAGTGTGATTGAAGAGGGCGATGTGTTTAGAATAATGCATCACATGTAAATAAATGGCAGTATGGAGGGTTGTGTTATTCTGAAGAAGAAATCATGATTTGTTGTTAAGCACCTATTTGAAAATTGTTTTCTGAGTAAAAATGTTTGTGTACAAACTTTGTATGCTAACCAATACCAAGATGCTTTCATAAAAATCATAATTTGTATTAGTCAGCGACAGAATGTAGCTGGGCATTGTCTTGAAAAATAAACAATGTATTAACAATGTAGAGTCCCGCTATTCCGAACCCCGCTATTCCGAAAATCCGCCTATTCCGAACAGACTTCAGAAAAAATACTACCGATTTTAAAATTTTTTTTAAGACTCAAAAACTAAAGAAATTATAAAGACGTTCGCTAAAAACATATATTTACATATTGTTATACAAAATATACAGTACAAAGAAGTTTAATAAAGACATACCTTTTTTAGGCCTTGAGGAAACCCTAGGCTTGAGGTAAACACTAAACTAAACTACACACACTTAAGAAGTAAAGTCGGTGATTTTTTCTGACGAAGTGCAGTAAACCGACTTGAGGATGCAATGTTCCGCCATCGACGCATAAACATAACATCATTTGGTGTTGATACAGCGTGTTGTTCGACGTAGCGTAAGGCGAGGTCGAGAGCATTGCCGAGTGAGATACGAGTTCAGTTTGAGTGTTCACTTCCTCCTCGCTTTCCTCCGAGTCGATCTCAGCTGACGAGCCCTGCACCATAGCTACAATATCTTCGTCTCCATACTCCTGATGGCCATTGTCGTCAACAGCAAACCACTCCTCAACACAGCTTTCTTCTGATGTTTCACAGCCAGGGATTTTGTTGAGTAGTGGAAGAAGTTCACTGTCTTTTTTTACTGGTTTAAAAGTTGTTTCAACAAATTCCAATTCAGGCCAGAGATTTTTCCACGATTTTTGTATTGCACCTTCATTAGTGCTTTCCCACGCTTCAGCTACCCAGTAAATCACATCTTTTACTGTAATTTTCTTAAGCTTTTGAAGGATTGTGCTTGTGAGGTCATTTTCATCCTCTTCAAGTAAGGTGCGAAGCAGCATTTTTCGGTATTTTTGTTTGATGGCCTGCAACACACCCTGGTCCATAGGCTGAAGAATTGATGTAACATTTGGTGGCAGAAAAATTGCTTTGATGTTTCCACAAACAAGTTTCATGTCTTCCGGGTGGGATGGTGCATTGTCTATAAACAGCAGAGCACGATTAGGCAATCCATTTTCTCTATTGAACGCAGTCACTTTAGGGACAAATTGGCGATCGAACCATTCCTTGAACAAGTCACGTTCCATCCAAGCTTTTTTTTGATTCCTATAATATACAGGAAGTGCGTTAATGTTAATGTTTTTGAACGCTCGTGGTTTCGCCGATTTGCCTATTACCATCAGTGGAAGTTTGTTTGTTGCCGAGGCGTTGCTGCAAGCTAAGACAGTTAGACGTTGTTTGTCCATTTTGAACCCTGGGGCAGATTTCTCTTCTTTTGAAGCAAGACTTTTGGTAGGCAGAGCCTTAAAATTCAGTCCGGTTTCATCCGCGTTATAGACTTGCTGCGGAGAGTAATTTTCAGAAGAAATAAGTTCTTTAAATTCCTTTAAATAATTGTCAGCTGATTCGTTGTCAGCTGATAGTTTCTCCCCAGTAATCGTGAGCTGTCTAATTCCGTGCCTTTTCTTCCAACGATCCAAAAAGCCACAGCTTGCTGAAAATGAAGGTTCACCATCCATAAGCTTGTTTAGTTGAAGCGCCTTTTCTTTTACCAAAGGACCAGAAATGGGGATTCCTTTCTGTCTCTCTTGAGTAAACCATAAGAATAAGGCCTCATCAAGCTTTTCATATGAAGACACAGTCGTTTTTTGCCGTTTTTCAAGAGTTTTTTCACTTGAAGCAGAACAAAACTGCTAAATTTTAACACGATTCTTTTTCCAGTCGCTAATTGTTGCTTTTCCGACACCATATTCAACTGACAATTTAGAAGCACTTTCCCCTTTGTCCAGTCTTTTCAACACTTCAAGTTTTTGTTGTAAAGTACACGAAGAACGACTTCGTTTACTTGCCATATTTAATGATTATCAGTTGACGTAAAGGACTAAGAACAGAAGTGAAAACACACAGTCGCTCCGTAAAGTAACTCAACACTCACGGAATAAACCTTCACAATAAATTTGCTTTAAGCGCACACACTTCATCAAACAACGTTAGAGTGAACACAAACAAGGTGTACGTGCGAAACTAGATCAACAGTTACAGCAGTTCAAACCGGTTTTTCAGTGGTGGGGGTAGAGGAGATTCACCATTCAATGAGTCATGGTGTTTGGAACGTGAGAGGGGAAGGGATAGATAGGCGTCGACGGATGATCGTATGAGTCACCGAAGGTCACTGCCCTTCCCTTCCGACTTTCACTTGTTTACGAGCTGATCAACGCTGATATCTCGATATTATTCATGAAATCCGCCTATTCCGAATTCCCGCGAATCCGAACAGTGTTCGGTCCCAATTAGTTCGGAATAGCGGGACTCTACTGTATTTAGAAACCATGAATATAAAAATCACTTTATTAATAATTTTTCTTATATAAATATGCTAAAAACCTATCTTTACAAAATAAATAAGTTTCTTGACTGTTTTATAAAAAGTTAAATCCCTTTGTAATAAGGGATAGTCATTTCAAACTATCCCTTATTACAAATTGAAAAATAAAATATTACCTTGAAATGTTTCAATTGTAATTTTGTATAGATTGGAATCCATCAGTAGTTTATATTGCATATAAAATAAATGCTCTGAAAATGTCCTTGAAACATGCCATGGACATGTAAATAAAATTTCACTGATTTTTAATTAGTTAAATCATACAAAATACCATTTTGCATAGAATTTAAGGGCTAAATGTTTTTTTTTTTTAACTCGCTAGTTCACATGGGCTACAAGCCTATGCATGAACTTTATTCAACAAGTGAAGTACCGACCGTTGGCTCAGTGGGATTCGAACCTTGGACCTTGCCTACCGCAGTCCGAAGCCTTAGTCACTGAACCACCACGCTGGCAAGGCTTATTTATTACACAAGCACTTATCTGTATGGATTAAAATGAATTTTCTAAAATCCTCAGGTTTTAAAATGTTTGAGGTTGAAGAGCTCAGGCCGGTACCCAAGATAAAATGCTATATTAAATTTCTCTTATAATTTTTTTCCTACTGATGTATGTAAGGTATTGTATTTCAGGAAACTGAAAAGTGTCAAGGAAAATAAAATAACTTGGTTTCATTACAATTGCTTTGATAATTATCTATCATAAAAATTAGTGTATAGATCTTCCTAATTAAGAATCAATCATAATATATTATGGTCAACATCAATTTTTGCAAAATTCCTTGGTTTCAGAGCTGACTTTTCACCATAAAAGAGCAAGTTAAAGTTTACTGTTTTTATAACATAATTGGTATTTACTGAATATACAGTAGTTCTTTAAAACGCAAATTTAATAATCCTGGTAGACATTATAAACGAGTAAATGTCAAATAATGCAAATATAAGTATAAAATAATGTAGATACCTTTGTTTAGATGTTTAGTAATGCATATACTTTATTTTGTAGGTAAACACTATTATTATTATAATTTGTTGCTGGTTTTCTAGTTCTTTGTTATATTTATTGGTGTGAGGAGCTCCACCAGCATGACATCTCGGGGTCATTGATCTCTCAGGTGGGCAATATTGGTGATTAGTATTGGTAAACCACGTTAGCCATCCTCAAACTAGAGAAACTCACAAAGGAGTATGTACTTTTTGCTTTCTTCCATATGTGTTAGCACAGAGAAAGTATTGTGATCGCAAAAAAATTTTTTTTACAAGTTTGTCTAAAAATCTAAGAGTCCACTGAACCCGAAAAAAAGGTTTTTTCGAAAAACAAATTTTGGTGTCTGTTCGTATGAGTTCGCTGGAGACAAAATGGATTGATAAATTTTTATGAAATTTGATATGTAGATGTCAATAGCCAGTAACTCCAGACCATTTTTTTCCCTTTTTTAAATTTTATTTTTTTTAATTTTTATGGCATAAACATACAAAAGTAGTATTTTCTCAAAAACAGCTCCAAGGATTTTGCATTTTCAGGAAAGATGTGAATAACAATTTAAAATATTTTAGTAAAAACGGCATGTCTCTAACTTGACTAGTTTTTGAGTTATGGCAAAAAACATATTTGAGAATCAAACTGGTAATTTTCAAAGTTTATTTTTTTAGTGTTTAATAGGAGTAAATTTTGTGCCAATTCTTTGGAACCATTTATTTGTCCATAGGTTAAATTTGAGATGTATAAGCATCACTTTTTTCATTTACTGTAACAAAATTTATTAAAGTTCATTAAACAATTTTTACCTACAAATTTTCCCCTTTTTCTATCATCTAACACTGAATTTTTACGATTCAATTGTTTTAAAAAAAATTATGATAATGAAGACATCGTTGGGTTAGTTTAGCAACTACAAAAACACAGACAATAGCTTAATTTTGGTATTTTATGATTAAGTTTTTCATAATCATAATATTTGCAAAAATTCACTAAAAAACCTGTGTTTTTTTATATTATTTATATCTGTACATCAACAAATTAGCATTTTTTATTTAAATACTCAACATTTATAGTGCTTAAGTAGAAACTAATTTTGACTAGTCAAAATAAGCTGATATTTCACATATCATTTAGAGTATGATATCCACGCAGATGGACAAAATTAAAACTGATCCTAGAAAATGCCTGGTTTTAATATTTTTGCACCAGTGTCAATAATGACTCTTTCTTTTTTTACCTATTGATGTAATTTGGAACAATAATTCAAACAAAATTGCCTATAATTTTGCAAACATTGAAATCTTAGGTGTGAATAATAAAGTCAATTTATGCTGAATCTGGTTCAGAAACAAGGATGTATATAACAGCCATTTAGATGAAAAGAATATAATATGGATGTTATATAGTTGTCTTCTGATTGGATGAAAAATTGAGAAATATATATAGAGAGATAAATATGTAGGCATATATTTAAGTTTGAAGTTCAAACTTTATATTTTTCAAGTTAAAACCCTGTCAAACAAAGTATGATTGTCTACTTGGCAGGAAATGAATAAATAGAGGCCAAATTCAAAGTTATGAATAGAATTGAAAGTATGTTAACTTTAATAATCTTCTCTTCAGAATAATTCATACCAAAATGGATGGTATATCTCTTAATATGTTTAACTGGCTCTATATTTATAAAGAGTTGTAATCAATAAGTTGGTTGGCGGCTGACAGATGGGAGATCACATAAGTGACAGTTCAGCTACTAAAATATCAACTTACACAAAGTGCTGGGTGACTTAATCTAGAAAACCACCTCTTCAACTACTACTAGCTTCTCAGTTAATTTCAAACAAATTATAAATTGGGATATGATTGACGGGTAGAACAAGTTTCTGGTATCAGACTCTATGACTGTCAAAGATGGAATGGACACTCCTCATAATGCACAGACTATGATGAGTTGCTTTCGTATAGATGTGGAAGTTGCAATTACCGAAAATATAAGTGAAGAATCGCAAATGATCATTCATGTGATTGCGGAACTAAAACTCAAATTATGGATCACATAAATGATTGCCCATTGCATTCTTTGCAGAGATCAGCTCTCTATTTAATCAGTGAAGTAGGTGTCACGGATGAGCTCCGTGATGGGAGATCAATATTTTAACGTAAAATCACTGTTACTTAGTTCTAGATTTTATTTTGTTTGTATTTTAATTCCATATTTATTTTCTTTGGTATTTTTTGTTGCTGACATTGAAAGCCATACAGTGTGTATGACACGGCTTCCGCTCAATAAATGCCATTCATTGACGTGGACACTACTAGAGAAGTCTGGGTGTCCATGTTGGATGGTAGTCAAGGTTCAGATGTTGTGTAGGGAAGAGAACTGAGTGTCAGACTTGTCAGTTTGCTGAAAATCAGACCAACACTACGTGGTTCGGATTCCACGTAAAGCTGTAGGTCCCATGGTAGCTTTGACTATTGGGCTATTAATAAATAGTCCTTTCTGAGCTAAGTCGAACTCAGATAGTAACAATGACTACACTCGTTCATCTTGACTCATCACACTCATTCGAAATCCATATTTGCCCAAATCTTGACGATCGGCGTCTTATGAATATAAAAAATAAAATAAAAATGAATATCAATAAGTTTTAATTGTACTTGAGTAACAGTTCTACCTAAAAAATAAATCAGATATTATGTTTCCTGCGGTTCTGTTTTCAGGAAAACTCATTGAGGTAACCTTCCATTGTATGATAATAATAATAATAATAATAAATGTATTTATTGTTTTCACAGGTACAGATTAGTTTGTCAGGCAAAATTATTGATCACAATAAAAAGGCACAATTGATGAAAAATAAAAAAAAAACTTAAATAACTAAAGAAACACAATTATAACTTATGCGCCTAAATAAAGTGCTCCAAATTATATAATACATTCTTGGTTATAATACAATAATATAAATACAGTTTAAATACAACCAGACATAAGCTAAATTATTAAACATAAGATTAATTTGTAATGAAACAGATATATTCAAAAACCAAAACAAACAAAAGAAAACATAAATACTGAAACCTGCGAAAAACAACTGCGACCCCAACAGACCAAGGGCCCAATTATGGGGGCCGCATAATTGGGCCCTTGTTTATGATGGCACCCCAATTATAATCCTTTTCAAGATTTTCCAAAATATGAAATGATGAATCCTTAGTCCTCATGGAAATTATATTTATTTTGCTAAGGCAGAGAAGATTTTATTATATATATATATATATATATATATGCTACTAGATGGTTCAAGCACTATTCCTGGTACTTGTAATGTCTAATGTATCTGTCTAATTTTCTTCTAATTTTTCGATATCTTTGTCCAGCTTCAGAAAAATATAAAAAATAAGTATGTTTAATTTTCCTTTTGTCTGTACAATGAATACAAATACATATAAGAAGAAAAGACCTTATGGTGAAAAGTCAGCCAACTTTCCTTATGTTTAATATGTTATAGAGAGAGTGGTTTGCTTTGAGTAAAGGCAGTGCGAGAGAGACAGAGAGAGTGAGTAAAGGGAGTGCGAGAGAAACAGAGAAAGTGAGTAAAGGGAGTGCGAGAAAGACAGAGAGAGTGAGTAAAGGAAGTGCGAGAAAGACAGAGAGAGTGAGTAAAAGAAGGCAAGAAAGACAAAGGGAGTGAGAAAAGAGAGTGTGAGAGAGATTGAGTAAAGGGAGTGTGAGAGAGAGTGAGTACAGGCAGTGTGAGAGAGACAAAGATAGTCTGCTGACGTTGCGTTGCATTAAAGACAGATACAGTCGATGTGCTCTCCCTCACACACAATGACTTTTGAAGAAAATGACGCTCCACACAATCTACCGGCCACTTATCTTACTAGCGTTTTCAAGGTAAGAAGTTCTGCTTTAATGATTTTAAAGGTAAATACTTCACATATTCAAAATATGGACACCATGCCTAATGAAGCAAACTTAGTCTTATATTAGTTATGCTCAGCATTTTCTGAAGAGCCTCTTGCTATGCTAACGGTTAGCACTCCTGACTTCAATGCAGAAGTTCGTGGGTTCAAATCCAATGAGGTCCAACTAAATTTAGCTTGATGGGTTTGGACCGTTGTTACCAACAACGTTTGAATAATCAATATAAAGTGCCACTGGCGTTCAAATAAAAAAAAAAGAGAGTAACCTGTTTGTGGCTAAAAATAGTAACATTGTTTATTTCTGAAAAGAACAAACATTGCTTACCAGTACATTTGTTTTTAGGATCGATGTCAGAGTCAATTAACCCTCCTATTGTTAGTTGCCACTGCATCTGCATTTAGTCTGCCGTGTGAATGTTAATTGCTGACGCAACGGAATATACAAGATATTCCTTTACTATTACTGCATCAATAATACTCTGTGCTGTATCGATTGTATCATCCGATGTTATCAAATCGTCGACAATTGAATATAATCGATGTAAATCGAGAGAATTAGTATTTTTGTTTACATAATCAATGTTGTGTTCAAAAGTAGACTGTTCGATTTTTCGTTCTTGTAAATTTGTTTGTAAATATTGTATATAAAGTATATATAATCATAAACTGTACTAAATTTTAAACAAAATGGCTATTTTTATTCTGTTTATTTCAAAAATTTTGTTTTCATGGTGATTGTGATAAATTTTGGATACACAACTTTTTTAAATTTAAGTTATGCAATTAAAGTTACATAATTATATTCTCTGTAATAATAAAAATAAAATTATTTATAATTATGTGCATGTTTCCATAGAATTATATTTTTTATTATTTTTTAATCAGAAGTCTACAAAACAAGTGAAATACACCTAACATTCTCAGGTTACACAGTGAACATTAGGAGCGTTAATGAATTGTATGCCAATAAGAAAAGTTCTTTATTCTCTTTCAAGGTTTCTCTCGTTATGACAAATTTGCTTCAACTGTTGGTATTTTAAATGATATCCTTTACTTCAACAAAAGGCAGTAAGTAATTGTTTAATAAAATGTAACAATCTGAACCAGGTTTGAGAATAAAACAGGACCTAGAATGATGTTCTCTTATGGCATTAGCATTTTTAACTCAACTATTCGTGGTGACAGAGGATTTACTTACGATTACCAGTGAAAGTTCACAAGTTATTTTCACATATTAGACTGAAAGTTTACTGAATTTGTTAAGCCAAACCAATGCAAATGATCATTATATTAACTATGTGTGTATTTGAAAACTATTTTTGAATTTTAATTTGTATTTTGAGATAGAAATTGATTGAATGCATATGGTTGAGTTATATAAAAGTATTTCATATAAATTTCTGAAGTATTTAAATATTTACTGAGCATAATAAATGTTATATATTGCAATAAAATTCTTGATTGCGTTTTAAAATATGTACCGTACAATAAAGCCTAATCATCTGTTTTACGATTCTTACTACATCCTAAATGTTAATCAACAAGCTCATTTATTTGGGGTCATGGTAATAAAATTATAAGTAAGTAGGGGAACCCCTGCACGCTTCATGTGCCAATCCCGACACTTGCTGCGCTCAATACACCTCAGCCTTTAACCACGGCTTGTGACTTTTGACTAAAAATAGGAGTAGATTAACTGTATAATGTAAAATCATAATATTTAATTTATTTACAGTATTTCACTTACACTACATGTGTTGCTATCTATTTATTTGTATAAATACCCAATGATATTACTTAGCCTATTTGAAACGTGTTTATTTCATTTGTTTTTGTTTAAAAGCTGAAGATTAAACTTTTAATGAATCAATAGGATAATGTCAAATATACAAAATAAAAATGTTTATTTATTTACAAAACAGCTGTTATTAATTTACTAAAATCAACTCAATGTTATTGCTATGGAGAAAAGGAAATTTTAAGGGGTTGTTTGTACCCCTTAAGAATTGAATTTCTAAAATTCCTTTCTTAGTGGGTCCCTTTGATACTAAAGCTAACTTGCTTTAAAATTTTGTGCAAATCCGTTTGGTGTTTTTTTAGATTTCATGATGAGTGAGTGAGTCAGTCAGTCAGTGGTATTTGGCTTTTAGATATATACGAGGTACAATCAAAAAGTTCAGAATCGACGTCCAAAGACACACACAGTGTGGTTGCCGGTGGGAATTTCGTTGTCTATCAGCTAGTACTACTTCTGGAGAAGAGATATAGGTAGCGCGAGTATCTCTCAGCCACCATTATTCCCCCATAGAGAGCGCTTTTCGTATATTTGCGTGTTTATATTGTCGCTTTTTGAAAATTGAATTAATGAACAGCTAAAAAACATTAAATTTGGTGTTTTACTTCAAAAGTCATCTTCTGGGACACTTAAAACGTCAATTCAAGCATACAGAATTAAGGTGATGAAGGAAAGCCAATTTTACGAAAGGCTCAAACATTTTCATGAAGGTTGCATACATATTGAAGATGACTCTCGTAGTGGACGCCCTTCGACCGCAACCACAGATGACAACGTTGAGCGAGTTTGGCAAACTGAAGAATAACAATTTATGAAATCGCATCTAAGGTAAATTTATCCACACAAAAGTTCTTAGGCGCTTACGAGATGCCATGAAAACGAACTGAAAAATGAGCAGAAAACAATTGGATTTTGCTGCATGATTGACCCCTGCATATCAAACCCTCTAAGTATGTAACTATACCTAGTCAAGCACCACATTACCACGCTAGAACATCCTCCCTACTCGCCTGACCTCATGCCGGCCGATTTCTAACTCTTCACATCAATAGGAAGTCTCTTCACATCAATCAAAGGAAAACTATTTGTAGGTACTAAGGCTATAAAAAAAAATGTGATAACATGTTTAAGTACATTTAAACAAATAAGTGTCAAGTGTTTTGACCATCTGTATGATTGAAGGGACAAGTGTATTGTTGTAGGAGAAGAGTATTTTGAAGGAAAATAGGTTTGTACGTTTTTATCTCTGTCCAATACATATATTTCAACCAATTCCGGGAACTTTTTGACTATATCTCGCAGATAACGCCATAATCAAAAATAAATCTTAATATTTGTTTACTGTTTTTGTAAAATGTATGTAATGGTCTATCTTTTTTTCATTTACTGCCTGTTTGTGTGATTTTTTTAAAATTTAAATTAATATTTCTATTTACCGTACCTGTTCAATTATCTATGAAAAATATACTTTGGCTGCAAAAATTAATTATCTTAATTAAATTAGCATCTGTGTATTTCAGAAAGTGTAGCTTTTACAAAGTCAGTTACTGCTACTTTGAATGTGTGAAGAAAACTAGCAATGCTCTGAACAATTTCTCAAGATTAATTTACTGATAAAATAAAGATAAATATAGAAGACTATATATGTCAACATATTTTTTTAACATTAACAATGAAAATTTTGATTCCTCACAATATTTCTGTTTATTGATGCTTCATTTGTTGTTACAGAAAGCAATTTTAATTGATTAGGAATAATCTGAAGTTTACATTAAAAAACTGATGAGAATTTAAACTTCATCTTATATTTGTTATGTTTCAAATGCAGTTAACATTGTAAAGCACCTGATGTTAGTATTTGTGTGTTGTGCGGTTGAAGGTTCCAATACCAGTGATTGGTATTTCTTGAAACATTTTGGGGAGACAAGGAATCACAAAGAGCTTGTCTTCGTACACTTTACATTCTCTGAAAAACAACAATAGGTTTTAATAAAACTTTCAAGGCATTTTAAAGGGTAGTAATTAATCCTTAAGTGCAAAAGTTTGGTGGAAAAGCTTAATCTACTCATGAATATATACAGCATTTTATCTCAATTTAAAATGAATATAACATAATATCTTTGAAGGAGTTTTATTGCCTTTTTTGTGAAATAATTGTATTGCCTAAAATAGTGCAATAATGTAGGGTCTCGAGGAGCAGCAAGCTAACCATTTTTTGGTGGTTATTTGTCCAGCAAGGAACTTATTAAATTGGACAGGGTGTTTCAAACCTCTCGCTACAAACTTTGGGATTTTGTTCCATCAACAAACAGGAGCCAAAAACTAAATATATGTAATGCTCCATCCTTTTTTCATTTACTGCCTGTTTGTACATGAATTTTAAAAATTTAAATTCATATTTTTCAAAATACTCAAATGACCATAGTTTGATGATTTAGTACATCACCATTGTAGGTACATTAGCAGCTGTAATCCGCCAAGAAACACATTCAATTCTTCTCATGTTTTCAAGCTATGTTTTAGCTTTGTCCTTCAATTACAAAATTGGGCAAAACAATACATGCTAAGCCTTTCGGAATGGTCAAGTGATTTTCAAATTCAAATTCTTTATTCATAATTTTTTGTACACATATACAAAGAATAGCGTCTTAATACTTAAATGCTTAAACTAAAATAAAACTGCGAGATACATGACTATAAAAAATAAAACAAATAATAACAATAATGGGACTTATTGAATTTATTGGAAGACCAGGCTCTCAGTACTCAAGAACAAAACTATTCATTAATTGAATAGAGTGCTTTTTCAGTTAGATATCTTTTTATTTTGATTTCAAAACTTTTCGCATTATTTTCAAGCTTAATCTCAGTTGGTAACTGCATAAAGAAATGTTTTCCAATGTAGCTTGTTTTCTTTTTATAGAATTCCAAGCTGTGTCGATCTAAGGATATTTTATTACGTGTGTCATAATTGTGTTGGGATTGTATTAGAGATTCACGGCAGTTTGACTTAAAAAATTTAATGCATTCAATAATGTATAGGCTGTATACTGTCGGTATGTTTTGTTCGAAAAAAATGTGCTTTACATGATCTATTATATTCAGTTTGAACATTATTCTGAGTGCCTTTTTTTGTAATATCAAGATTTTATCTAAATTCTGTTTAGTTGTTGCGCCATATATACTAATACCGTAAGATATATGGGAATGTATAAAAGCATAGTATATCATTCTCATAGTTTCTGTATTGCACAATTTTGACATTCGTCGTAAGGCATAGATTCCAGAAGAAAGTTTGCGAGTAATGTTGTCCACATGGATATCCCACGATAAATGTTCATCTTTAGTCAAACCTAGAAATTTTGTACTGCTGCATTGAATCAAAAAATCATATTCTATTGAAATGTGTGGTTGAAACTTTTTTCTGGCCTGTTTTGTAGAAAACGATATAAAGGTAGATTTTGTGGAATTTAGAAGAAGGTTGTTTGAGTCAAAAAAGATTTGACCTCTGATAAATCTAAAAGAGATGATATTTCAATATCTTCTTGATTTTTCCTAGTAACCACCATATTAGTGTCATCTGCATAAAGACAGAGATCACTATTAACTACTTTTTGTGGAAGGCCTTGGATGTAACATAAAAAAAGAAGAGGTCCCAGAATGGAACCCTGAGGCACCCCATGCTTAACTCTTTGAGATTTTGATGCAAATTTTCTTATGTAATTACACGAATGAGTTTCTTCTCTATGTTTAATCTCTACATATTGAGGTCTTTCACTTAAATATGACTCAAACCAATCTATTTCTTTCCACGTAATCCAAGTTCCTTTAATTTGGTTATTAATTTTGTGTGAGAGACGCTGTCAAAGGCACGTGATAAATCAAGAAAAATACCTACTACGTTCTCACCTTTATCAATAGCACTTATAATGTTTTCAATAAAATTAACACCAGCAGTGATGGTGGATTTTCCAGGCCTAAGGCCATGCTGTTCCTTGTCCAATAAATTATTATTTTCAAGATAATTCAACAGTTGATTATACACACACCTTTCAAATATTTTAGAGAAAGTTGGGAGAAGCGATATAGGACGGTATGATGAAAAGTCTTTGTAATCTCCCTTTTTATACACTGGGATCACTTTAGCAATTTTTAATCTATCAGGAAAATGGCCTGATATCATTGAAGAATTAATTAGATGGGCTAAAGGTTTTGCAATAATTTTTATACAATTTTTTATAAGTGTAATGGGGATGTCATCAAACCCAGCCGAGTATTTATTTTCAAAACACATAGCAATCTTAATGACATCCTCATCGGTAATTTGAGTGAATGAAAAATAATTATTTGGACGTTGATATTTTTGGTCTTCTGAAGAAAGGTCAGAGGGACTATACCCTAAATTAGGTTTAATATTTTCATCCACTACGTTCACAAAATAATCATTAAAAAGTGCACTAATAACTATTGGGTCTGTTACGAAAGAATTTTCTTTTTTTAAGATGAGATTTGAGATTGAAATTTGACGAGTGCCAACATTTGAATTGATTATACCCCAAGTGGTCTTTATTTTATTTGTGGAGTTTTGAATTTTTCGGCTAATGTTTCTTTTTTTGTATTCAACTATATCATTTTTCAATATTTTCTTCCTGGCTTTAATTTGAGTGCTTAAACAATCATTTTTTGTAACCCTCCGCAATTTTTCTAAATCAATTAACTCAGATTTTTTGTTCTTTATGTCAGATGTGATCCAAGTGTATGTTTTGTTATCTGATTTCTCTGTCACCATTAACTTAGGGAAACAAACATTAAATTGGTATAAAAAGAGTTCATGAAAAACTTCATATTTTTTATCTACTGGAGCCTGGTACATATCCATCCAGTCCTCCTTTTCAAGACACCTTTTAAAATATTCAGGGTTGTCATCATTGAGTTTTCGTACTTCCTTTCTGGTAATTTTTACAGAAGAACTACTAGCATCTAGAATTTCCAACAAAATTGCATCATGATCAGAAATCATGGTTATTAAAACACAAACTCTAGTTTTATCATCAGAAAAATTTGTTAAAAAATTGTCTAATGCAGTTCTTGATGTAGGAGTAACTCGGGTTGGGAATTCAACTTTGTAGGAAAAGTTATACATTCTCAAAATATTATTAAATTTTTTAAATGTGTTATCTTTTTTAAGTACATCAATGTTTATATCACCAGTTAAAAGGACATATTTGAATTTTGAGGAAAGAGCATTAATCAAAATTTCCAATTTATTGAGAAATGGATTGGTGTAACAGTGATTCGGTGAACGATAAAGGCAAGCTAAGACAAAAGAAATATTACCAAATACAAAATGTGCCAAGCAACATTCAAACTCCCTCTCAACCAACATCTCCTGTACTACGGACAGTGTAACTGCATTACTATTTAAGGTGCGTTTAGCCAAGATCATGAATCCGCCGCCAAAGGAGTTTTTCCGTGCTAAATGTGACCTGATAGAGTAACCCTGGATATTTAAGCGTGATATTTCATCATCTGCCATATTCACTTCAGATAAAGCTACAATATCAGGCTTAATTTCTTCGAGGGTGATAATAAATTGATAATATTTTTTTTTAAAATAAATTTGAGTGATGACCAGCATACAGTGAAAGTAGGTAGTGGTTTTTGTAACCTGAACATTTCAACAGAAAATATGGTAGGTTGGGTGAAAAGATAATGTTCACCCCATCTCCATTTCTTCTCATACTGATTGGATGGATCCTATGGAATCTATTCCTTCTCTTCTTCAAGTGCCTATATATAACCATGAGTAATAAAAGCTTTCTATACTGTTTCTCAGACCTAATAATATTATTCAACACATAACTTTCCTTAAAATTGTGCAAACAAGCTGAGTGAAATAACCAGTTTAGTATCATTTACTATAGAAACAAAAAGACTGTCCAAGCCAATGCATTGCTGCAGACGCAAGCTGTGCTGCTATTAATGGTATTTAGTGCAGCAATCGGACGAATTGTTTGGTGGACTATTATCTAAGCTATTAACCGCTTCAGCGTGGCAAGAAAGAGAGAGATTGAAGGAGACAGCTGGCACTACCTGTGAAAACCGAACATGAACTAATTTTATCCGACTGGAAAATTGGATTTACAGGACCCATATGATTGGACCACCTTTTTATTTCTTTAGTCAATGGTAGTATGAAGAACCACAGTGTTGCTCCTAGACACCGGCAAAGGTTAATCAGTAGCTAGATTGATCTGAAAGAAGCCTGATTAGAATATATACAGAGCTATATAGAGCTAGACTTGCTTTTAAAAGCTCTATATGAACGAGTGTAGTCATTGATACTATCTGAGTTCGACTTAGCTCAGAAAGGACTATTTATTAATAGCCCAATAGTCAGGGCTACCATGGGACCTACAGCTTACTGTGGAATCCGAACCACGTAGTGTCAGTTGATTTTCAGCTAACTGACAAGTCTGACACTCAGTTCTCTTCCCTACACAACATCTGAACCTTGACTACCATTCAACATGGACACCCCAGACTTCTCTAGTAGTGTCTATGTTTGTAACAATAACTACATTTGCTCATCTATACGCATTCCAAATTCATATTTACCTTAATCTTGATGATGTACGTTTTAAGAATAAATGATTAAGTTAATATAAATAATTCTACCTTTTTTATGAATTGACTATCTGAAATGGTATATACAGCGTATGGTTTCTTATCAGCTACCATTTATCAATTTAAATATTTATAAAGTCTGTGATATACATATGAAAAAGTTCAAAAGTCATTAGAAATTCGTAAAAATAAAATTATCAATAGAAAATCTCATATGGTAACAAGGATAATAATTCAACTCATGCTATACTAAGCTATCTGTGTTCATTGAAGACTCTTACCTTACCTCCTTGGCCATTGAAACCCAAGTTGATTTTTGGGTTTGAAGACTCATCTCAACAATACTCTTATCAGGTACAAGAACAAAAAAATCAACTTGTTGAAAAATAGTTTTTAGTTTAAACAACAAAACTAATATATATATATATATATATATATATATATACATATATATATATATATATATATATATATATATATATATATTTATATATTTTAAGATAGTACGAGTTCTTGTTTATTTGTTTGTCCTCAACATTTTACCAGAAAAATAGTGTTATTAACTGCGGTAAATTAATATGAGGTAATGATTAAAATTATAACTATCACGAAAAAAGAGAATGATATATTTACCAAAAATGTTCAGCTCATGTAGTATATTACACATGGAAGTCTAATTAACTGATTTAGTGATTATCTAACTTTCTAATTAAGTTATTAATTTGATCCAAATGATTCAGTAACTAACTCCATGTTTAACTAACTCTTTAAAAATTTTAAATGTTCAATATTTATTATGTTTCTCAAGTCACCTTGGAGAGAAGTAAATCTTTAAAATGAATTCCACGTTTGGTTCCAGAACTCCTGAGTAGGTATTTAAAGAGAACACTCCAGACTCATTGTTTTTTATTGATACCTCAAAAGACTCTTTTCCTAAAAATAGAAACCAACATATAATTACATTTTATAATACAAATAATTATTGCTTTATTTAATATTTATGTTGAATTGTTCTAAAGTTGGTACAGTACAAATACCTGTAGTAGGACTCATATCTGAACTATTTGGTTGTAAAATAAAATGGTCAAGAAATATTATTAAGTTGTCCCTAACAGTGTGTGATTTCTAACATTAACTTTCCAGAGAAAGACATAAACTTTCCAGAGAAAGACATAAACTTTACAGAGAAAGAGATTTACTTTCCAGGGAGAGACATTAATTTTCCAGACAGACATTAACTTTCCAGAACGAGATATTAACTTTCCAGTTGAATGTTGACTTGCTAAAAACTTCTTGTCTTTTTATACAAGCGTAATTTGTTTAAGAATAGCTTCACGCATGCAAATACCATATTAGATATACAAATAACATATAATAATGTTATTTCAAATATTTTACTGCTTTTGAAGTATTATTTAAAAATTAAAGATAGACTGAAAGTTAGCAAAAACTGTTAATTAGGCACTATTGTATACAGTGCGTCTTTTTTTTAAATGGGCCACCATTGTGATATTGGAAACCATAAGTCTGATAATAAACATTAAAAGGGGAACCTTACCTTGTTTTTATAGACAATTAAAAATACATATTATAATTTTTGAAAAATGGCCGCCATTTTCAAATATGGTGGTCAACTTTGGGTTTTCTTATGGAACACCCTGTATTTTATGATTGTTTTAGATAGAAATAGTAATTTTAAGACTTTTTTATTCTTGGCAGTTTTTCAGTATTCTGCTTAATAACGTAGATATGAAAGCTCAAAATGTTCAGATTCATTGTGGAGCTTACCATTGAAATAACAACTTTTTTAATATTCATTAAAAAAATGACCTAATCTGCAAACATTATCACATACATTTGGAAAATGCACGATTAGCTATTCTTTTTTTACAATTTAACAAATTGTGTATTAAATTATAGTTTTTTAATAAGCATAATACGTGTTGGTATATATATACAGTACAAGTAAACGTCACACAAATTTATTACAATATAAGCACAAAATGCACAAATATATTACAATACAAGTACAAAATGCACAAATATTATGATGATTGATTTCGGTGAACCACGCTCACCTTCCTCAGACCAGAGGGATTCACAAAAGAAGATTCTTTTATGAACATAAATTAGTCTGTAGCATAGTTGGTTTAATCCCAGCTTCATGTGCTAAAGTTTCTCAGTTCGATCCCAATCAGAGTCAATACATTTTGAGAAGGATCAGCTGATTAACACTGATTGTTCATTTGTCATTGGGCTATTAATTAATGACACTTTCTAAGGAATAGTCGGCCTTAGTTTGTAACAATGACTACATTCGCTCATCTACACTCATCACACTCATTCGAAATCCATTTCGCCCATATCTTGACGATTGGCGTCTTATGAATAAATAATAATAAATAATTGAAACAAATGTGTTACTACATTGTCACAGATAAATTGATGTTGGCAGCACTGTTACCATTATCAGCTGTTTAAGTCAACTTCCAATACAGATTGACAGTGGTATTATAAGTTGACTGAAACAGCTGATATTTGTAACAGTGCTTCCAAAATCAATTTATATGTGACAAAATAGTTACAAATTTGTTTCAATTTATGAGTTGTAATTTAATACACAATGTGTTAAATCTAAAACAAATAATTGCCAAGCTTGAATTTTCCAAATGTATGTTGTAATGTTTGCAGATTAGGTAATTTTTTTGAATGCATACTAAGAAAGCTGTTATTTCAATGGTAAGCTCCAAGGAATCTAACCATTATGAGCTCTCATATTTATTAAGAGAATATATTTATTAAGCGAAATATATAAAAACTGCCAAGAATAAAATAAATCTTAAAATTACTATTTCTATCTAAAACAATTATAAAATATAGGTGTTCCATAATAAAAACCAAAGTTGACAGCCACATTGGAAAATAGCGGCCGTTTTTCAAAATTTAAAATATGTATTTTTAATCGTCTCTAAAAACAAAGTACAGTAAGGTTCATTTAAAGTTTGTTGTCAGACTCATGGTTTCCAATATCACAATGTGGCCCATTTAAAAAAGATACCCTGTATATAGCACTAAATTTATCAAGAGATTCTTTAATAAAACTTGATTGAAACACTAATTCAAACATTTACCTTGTTTATTAAAATAATAATATTTATTACTATTATCAAAATGGTATTATGGTTTATAATCACAAATGGCCAGAATACCATTGCTGTAATTGTAATTTACAATTACAGCAATACGCTGCTTTAAATTGTAGTTATTTAAAATAAAAATTGATCCAAATAAATTATAATTTAGAATGAAACTATCAGTTTTATAGATTATCAGGATCTTAAATGGTAAAATACTAAAACACTTCTTTTAAATGATCCCAAACAATAAAAAGCTTGATTAAAACTCCTTTTGGTGTCAAAGGCTTTAACTCCAAAAGATGAGTTCATGTAGGTCACTGGGATGAAAAAAGAAAAAACACACAGTTCTGATATCAACATCTATAATGTAAATTGTGTTATAGATTTTACTGTTATTGTTTATTTATAAATTAATTAATGTTGTTAATATTGTATACTGTTGTTAATATTGTATAGATGATAAAGTGATGTAGTCTACTCACATGATGTAGTCCCGCTCAACATAAAGTCAAGAACAGTAAACAACAAAACAGCATGCTGATTACAATTTAGAAAAACCCTCATCAGACACCTACAGTTTTCGTCATTATGGAACAGTAATCTGTTAGTTTTTCAGACAATTTTTATTACAGTGATGTTTTGGGCAGAGTACGTCAGTTAAAATGGAATGTCAGAAAATGAGGCTCTACTCCAGTAACTTTTTTCCTCTTTTTTATTCCTTTAATAGATATTAAGAGATATTAACTTTCCAGTTGAATGTTGACTTGCTAAAAACTTCTTGTCTTTTTATACAAGCGTAATTTGTTTAAGAATAGCTTCACGCATGCAAATACCATATTAGATATACAAATAACATATAATAATGTTATTTCAAATATTTTACTGCTTTTGAAGTATTATTTAAAAATTAAAGATAAACTGAAAGTTAGCAAAAACTGTTAATTAGGCACTATTGTATACAGTGCGTCTTTTTTTTTAAATGGGCCACCATTGTGATATTGGAAACCATAAGTCTGACAATAAACTTTAAAAGGGGAACCTTACCTTGTTTTTATAGACAATTAAAAATACATATTATAATTTTTGAAAAATGGCCGCCATTTTCAAATATGGTGGTCAACTTTGGGTTTTCTTATGGAACACCCTGTATTTTATGATTGTTTTAGATAGAAATAGTAATTTTAAGACTTTTTTATTCTTGGCAGTTTTTCAGTATTCTGCTTAATAACGTAGATATGAAAGCTCAAAATGTTCAGATTCATTGTGGAGCTTACCATTGAAATAACAACTTTTTTAATATTCATTAAAAAAATGACCTAATCTGCAAACATTATCACATACATTTGGAAAATGCACGATTAGCTATTCTTTTTTTACAATTTAACAAATTGTGTATTAAATTATAGTTTTTTAATAAGCATAATACGTGTTGGTATATATACAGTACAAGTAAACGTCACACAAATTTATTACAATATAAGCACAAAATGCACAAATATATTACAATACAAGTACAAAATGCACAAATATTATGATGATTGATTTCGGTGAACCTCGCTCACCTTCCTCAGACCAGAGGGATTCACAAAAGAAGATTCTTTTATGAACATAAATTAGTCTGTAGCATAGTTGGTTTAATCCCAGCTTCATGTGCTAAAGTTTCTCAGTTCGATCCCAATCAGAGTCAATACATTTTGAGAAGGATCAGCTGATAAACACTGGTTGTTCATTTGTCATTGGGCTATTAATTAATGACACTTTCTAAGGAATAGTCGGCCTTAGTTCGTAACAATGACTACATTCGCTCATCTACACTCGTCACACTCATTCGAAATCCATATTCTCCCATATCTTGACGAGCAGCGTCTTATGAATAAATAATAAATAATTGAAACAAATGTGTTACTATTTTGACACAGATAAATTGATGTTGGCAGCACTGTTACCATTATCAGCTGTTTAAGTCAACTTCCAATACAGATCGACAGTGGTATTATAAGTTGACTGAAACAGCTGATATTTGTAACAGTGCTTCCAAAATCAATTTATATGAGACAAAATAGTACCGGTAACAAATTTGTTTCAATTTATGAGTTGTAATTTAATACACAATGTGTTAAATCTTAAACAAATAATTGCCAAGCTTGAATTTTCCAAATGTATGTTGTAATGTTTGCAGATTAGGTAATTTTTTTGAATGCATACTAAGAAAGCTGTTATTCAATGGTAGGCTCCATAAGGAATCTAAACATTATGAGCTCTCATATTTATTAAGAGAATATATTTATTAAGCAAAATATATAAAAACTACCAAGAATAAAAAAATCAAAATTACTATTTCTATCTAAAACAATTATAAAATATAGGGTGTTCCATAAGAAAAACCAAAGTTGACCGCCATACTGGAAAATAGCGGCAGTTTTTCAAAATTTAAAATATGTATTTTTAATCATCTCTAAAAACAAGGTAAAGTTCATTTAAAGTTTGTTGTCAGACTTATGGTTTCCAAATCACAATTGTGGCCCATTTAAAAAAGACACCCTATATAGAGCTAAATTTAACAAGGGATTGTTTAGTGAAACTTGATTGAAACACTAATTCACCTAACATTTACCTTGTTTTTAAAATAATAATTATCATTACTATTATCAAAATGGTATTTAAGTTTATAATCACAAATGGGTTGATCATAATAATACACAGCTTTAAATTGTAGTTATTTAAAATAAAAATTGATCCAAATAAATTACAATTTAAGAATGAAACTATTAGTTTTATAGATTATCCGGATCTTAAATGGTAAAATACTAAAACACTTCTTTTAAATGATCCCAAACAATAAAAAGCTTGATTAAAATTCCTTTTGTTGTCAAAGGCTTTAACTCCAAAGATGAGTTCATGTAGGTCACTGGGATGAAAAAAGAAAAAACACAGTTCTGATATCAATATTTATAATGTAAATTGTGTTATAGATTTTACTGTTATTGTTTATTTATAAATTAATTAATGTTGTTAATATTGTATACTGTTGTTAATATTGTATAGATGATAAAGTGATGTAGTCTACTCACATGATGTAGTCCCGCTCAACATAAAGTCAAGAACAGTAAACAACAAAACAGCATGCTGATTACAATTTAGAAAAACCCTCATCAGACACCTACAGTTTTCGTCATTATGGAACAGTAATCTGTTAGTTTTTCAGACAATTTTTATTACAGTGATGTTTTGGGCAGAGTACGTCAGTTAAAATGGAATGTCAGAAAATGAGGCTCTACTCCAGTAACTTTTTTCCTCTTTTTTATTCCTTTAATAGAATATAAAATAGTTCTTCATTTATTATTATTCATTGGTAATTCTTTAACAGAAACATGTTTTATTACTATCAAAGTAATGGTTTGTGTAATTTTTCTGTATAACACTAACAGAAAATAATCTGAGCAATCTAATTTTCAAATGTACAAAAAAAATTCTCTAGTCTAATTATACTAGGGGACCTTAATGATATATTCTGTGTTGAAATTCCATATATATTTCAGGTCTATAGTAACTTTTCAAAGTGGAAAGATAGCTTAAACTGATAATAATAGAAGAATTATAGAAACTGACACTATTTTGTCACTGAAAACAATTTTGCAACCATGTTTTTTTATTATTTTCTATGTATAATATTAACAGGGTATGAAGTAAATTATACTTATGTATAGGACATCGTACATACCAAAAGGTGCAGAGATAATCAAAGGTAAAAATTCTGTATCTGAGATTGTCACGGAACCGAAGTCCAAAGCAGCCATTGATGTGTGGCTTCCTTGATATTGAAAGGAGTTACAAAGCAGCAGTTTAAGGACTGGCTTGAACAACCATAAGTTTATTTTGATTTCCTGGAAGCAGTTCCAATAGTAAAATTAATATTTATATACTTATAAAATTAGAGACAGACTTGGGACTGATGATGAGTTCTCACTACTACTGAACCTCATTGTATATAAGACATATAATCAACCTTTCCCAGGCAAACGGTTAATTTTATTCCTCTCCTCCTCCTCATTCATCTTCTTCGCCTTTTATTCAGCACCCTCTCTGCTTATACGCCTCTTCTGTCCATCTGACCACCTTACTCTGGATTTCCTTTCCCCCACTTCCCAACTCATTATTCATTACTAAGATCATCAAGCTGTGGGCGAACACGAGGGGTGAAATGAGTGTGATAAGTGAAGATGAATAAGTGTAGTCATTGTTATTAAGGTCGACTATTTCTCAGAAAGAGCTACTTATTAATAGTCCAATAGCTAGGGCGTCTTAAGGATCTACAGCTTTATGTGGAATCCGAACCATGAAGTGTTGGTCTGATTTTCAGTTAATTGACAAGCCTGACACTCAGTTCTCTCCTCTACACAACATCTGAACTTTGACTTCTATAGTAATGCTCACGTTATTGGCAATCATTGAGCGGACACCGTGTTGGTATTAAGAGGACTGAGCACAGAACCTATCACCTACAATCTCCCAAACACTTGTCCCCAAGTAGCTGAGTTACAGCACTGCGGCACTAGTGTAGAAGATTCTTTGAATTCTATTCAACAACTTTGAAGCTATCTTACTGTTCCTAACTATCCTCAATTCACTGCATTTTAAGTAAACCCAGAGAATAATAGATATATCAAGAGATTATTACAACATTATCAAGAAATAAACAGCTGATATAACCACTAACTCTCAATGTATGATATGCAAGCCAATTCATAAAATCTTGAAGTATAGAAAATATGATTTTAGAGAATGCAGACTATGTAATTCTATGTTTTAACAATAGACCAGCAATTAAAGTAACGTCCATTCATGTTTGAATTACAATATCTAAAAATGTGAATTATATGTAGGGCCTACATTTACCTGAAATTCATGTTCATATCAGTGTTCATACATTAAATGTCATGTTTATGTGCATTTTCCTTTAATTTCAGATTTTCCGTTATGCGTTCAATATTATGAATTAATGCTTTACATTGTCTAATGATACATTATGGCATGATAAGTACCACTATAACTATAGTACATTGAATATATACTCTGCGTCATGTGTCGTTTCCTTGAATTTATGACCCCACAGGACTGTCCATTGAATTGGTCATTAACTATTTTTATTTGATCGATTTCAGTTGGATTTATCACTTATCAAAATTGGCATGAATTTGAAATAAAAACTACAGCTGCTTATTTACACAAATTCTCAAATCAAATAATTTGTAGAGCTATTATTAAGACTTCAAATGAAACATATATTGCTTAGGTTACAATTTATAGCTAAGAATCTTATTATCTAAAAGAAGCCACGTTTGGACAAAATTTATTTTTGCTCCAAGGGTTTTTAATTTTTAATTTTAATTTTTTGTTTTGGTTTCATCCCATGAGAAATTATTGGTACCAGTCTCAACCCTATTAAAATTCTGATATCTGCCCTAGAGGCTCCTAGATGTCTTGTATTCAGAATAGAAGCTTGTATTGTAGCTTCTAGAAATAGAAAAGGAAAAAAAACGAACTATTATTGACTTCTAGCAGAAAATGGAGTAACAAACTATAGGTATTTATCTCTTAAATCACATTACACCATTATATTTTGGAAGAGGCAACATTCAAGGGCTCTGCCACTCCCAAATAAAAAAATATGTTCAAAAACCCAAAATTGGATAGTGTTAAAATCCAAAGTGGGGTATCAAATTAAAGATATTTGTATCTTAATTACTAATATACCATCAGATTTTAGAAAAGGCTATGTTTATGGGCTCCACTGGCCCAAAAACCAAAATTAATGGTCATACTGCTTATGAATCCTGGCGAGGCTGTAGATCGATCTTCTTCACAAGTCGACATGCTGAGATCCATAGATGGGACTGTAGCAGAGTGTCTAGGAGGCTGAACTTTCCCCCGGGAGGCCGAGTTAGACAAAAGGGCTTGTAGCAGAGCGTCTTGGCCACTGGCCGAGTTCCACAAAGAAGCTAAATGTAAACGCGGAAGACCTCTGAAATTAAATTTATTAATAACCTACAAGGTAGAGCAACAACAAACGATCCTCAAGATCCTCTGGGAGATATGGATGCTACCTCTTCAGTTTGCAAAACTAAACTGAGCGAAGCTCGGTCTCCCAGTACTAAAATTGAAATGAGCAAACAAGAGATGTTAACAAAAATTTTAATAAAGAATCAGTACTTACGTTTCCAGTGTTATCAATGCAAACTGAACTAATGGGAATTACAAGTCCACAATTCCCACACATTGTAACCACATCAGTCAGAAGACTGCTCAGTTGATTTGTGAACGGACAGTTTGGTATTTATTTCTCAATGCTGCTGATATCATGTTATTCTATTATAACAAGTGGTTCGATGAGTTTAATATCTCAGGTGCTGTCCCTAAATTACGTAACACTAAAAGCTGCCTTTTGAGACTCCCGCCATGTAACAGACTACAAGTCTGATAATACTAAACCCTGTCAAAAGTTACGTAATGCTATCACTAACCTCCTCCAATTTTTTCATGAACTTTCATACATATTTTGACTAAAATAAAGTTATTGTTTGGACTTTGTTCTGTTCGCTGTCTAATGTTGGGGAGTATATTACTAACTTTAAAATCTGTTTTAAAAATCTTATATTTTGGGGGAAAACAATAAAATTTTGTGAATGAATCTAAACAAATTTCCGAGTACATAACGTTGTGTAGAACCCATACGCATTACTCACCCTTCCCCGTAGTGGTGTATAACGCTGTCAAAAACCCCCTTTCCCCTTCTGGCATTATGTAATTTAGTAACGGCCCCTTATAAGTTGCTGTTGTTACGGAACATGTAAGAGTGCAACTAATGAAGTGACAGGAGCGTTGTTTCACAAAAGTATGGCAAGGGTTTCTAGTATGTATAGGGAAGAGAATGTAAGTATTATAAACTTGCATTGTTGAAGAAATATTTACAGGATTGGTTTTAGTGAAAAAAATCACTCTGATGGACTTGTTTGTTTTCTAACAATATATTTGCTTTACTGTTTGTCGGACCTGACTTCTTCTAATTATTTTTTTCATCACATATTTAACTTCATGTTTCTTAGAGCAATCATCCCTAATTTTTTGCCACATGTCCACGTTTCTCTGTGTAACCCTAATGAACAATACCCTTTATTCTAAATGCATCAATGAAGAAAAACTTAAAATTAAAACTGTAATAAGGTAAGAATTTCCCCAAATATAATTATTTTTGTCAAAGAAAACCCTATGAAGCTAATTTCTTACATTAAGGCACATATGAATATGCCAAATATAAAAGATAAAATACAATAAAAATCCTTTTACCTGCTTTATACATTTTTGTTTGAAAACAATCAAGCCTTGTTCAAGCACTGCATTCTCAAGTTCCGTCTTTGTTGTAAGTGTGCCCTTGTTGAAACAATAATTTAAAAACATCTCTGGCACTTCACAAGTCACAGTCAGCTACAATAATACCATTAAGAATGAACAAAGCAAGTTAATTTTATTTTCAGTACAAGTGAACGTCACACAACACAAATATATTACAATACAAGTACAAAATGCACAAATATTATGGTGATCGATTTCGGTGAACCACGCTCACCTTCCTCAGACCAGAGGGATTCACAAAAGAATGGAAAATGGTGTTCAACAGCTCAATTTATAGGCCTACGACCATGTGACCCAATTGGCTGGAAATGTCAAAATGGCGGCTGCTGTGACATATTGGCTAGTTCCTATTGGCTATTATTTCTGTTCTTTTAATCACTAAAAATATGTTATTAAAAACTATTTTGGAATCAAAATGAACTAGCTCATTCATTAGTTTATCTCTATCCTTACATTTTTCTTTAAAAATAAATAACTCTTCCCATTGATTCATAATCCTACCCTTATTACAAACTTTTAGAATATCTACATTTTCATCTATTTTATTCAAACTGTGGGTACAATTCAGAAGGTGTTTAGCTACATTAGATCTTTCAGGTTTATTATTTTTAAAAGTAGAGACATGGTTTTTTTATATCTTTTGGTCAAATTTATAGTCTGACCTATGTAAAACATATTAAAATCATTACAGTTAATCCTATTTATTCCTGAATTAATCTTCACTTTATATTTTATTCGAACTGTGTGTACGGTTCAGAAGATGTTTTGCTACATTAGATCATTCAGGTTTCTCATTTTTATTAGCAGAGAAATGGTTTTTATATATTTTGCTAAAATTTACAGTCTGACCTTTGTAAAATATATTACAATCATTACAGTTAAATCTGTATATTCCTGAATTATTGAATTTATCTTCACGTTCAATATTTGGGTGTAAAATGTTGGACATAGTATTACAAGTTTTAAAAGCTATTAATAAATTGAATTTCTTAAATCTATTAGCAACTCTTTGCATAAATCCAAAGAGTCCATTGTAGTGGAGGGATACATAATTCTTTTGTTTTTTATCAGATTTTTCTTTTTTTTAAGTGTTGTTCTTTTATCGTCTCGTACTTTATTTTCTATTTTCTTTTTATATTCTACTTCCAATTTCATCAATGATTGATGCCTTGTATCCATTTGCAATAGCTATTGATTTTATTTTTTTTATTGATTTTATATCCTGTTTTCTATCTGCAATACCTAATGGTATTGAATATGCCCTATACAACATACTTCTGTTGCTAGCTGTTTTGTGAGATTGGGGATGGACAGAACTGTTATTTATTGTACAATTGGTTTAAGTAGGTTTCCTGAAAATTCTATATGAAAGTTTGTTACAATCTTTAGATCCAAAAAGTTGATTTCATTCATAGATTCAAGTTCACTGTTAAATGTAAGCTTCTGGTTATGAAAATTAAGTACATTTAACATTTTATCTAAGTCATTACATGATTTTTTATTAAATATAACCAGAATATCATTGACATAACAAGTGTAAAATATCATGTTCCTTTTTAATTTACCTAAAATTGAGTCTTCATTATGCTGTAAATAAACTTCTGATAAAATGGCTGACAGTGAACTACCCATATCTAAACCATTTAAGTAAAATTTGTTATTGAAACGGAAGTAATTTTGTTTCAAGATAGTTTTGAGCAACTTTACAATCTGATTTACATATATGCTTTCATATTGTTGTTCTATAAGTTTTTTCTTAACTAAGCTAATCACTTCATCAACAGGGATATCAGTATACAGATTACATATGTAAAATGAGGCTAACCTTGCTAACACAGTAATAGCAAAACATCTTCTGAATTGCACACACAGTTTGAATAAAATAAATGAAAATGTAGATGTTCTAAAAGTTTGTAATAAGGGTAGGATTATGAATGAATGGGAAGAGTTATTTATTTTTAAAGAAAAATGTAAGGATATAGATGAACTAATGAATGGACTAGTTCATTTTGATTTTGAAATAGATTTTAATAATTTATTTTCAGTAATTAAAAGAACAGAAGTGATAGCTGCACATCGGCAGTATCTGTTCCTCAAATATGCTTTTGTCGTTTGGTCACCTCATCAGGTCAGACATATTGACCAATTCCAGTCTGTCCAGAGGTGCTTCGTAAGAAGGTTCCTTGGTTGTCGTGCCGGTTTCAACTACTTCAAGGTCACTGTTGATGATCTTTCGGTGATGCTCAATCTTCATGGTTTGGAGGAAAGAAGAAAAGTGGCAAATACCTCCTTTCTGTACAAGACCATGAACAACAAAATTAACTGCCCTGAATTACTTAGGAGAATTCGTATTCATGCCGACCGTATACCGACCCCGACCAGACATCAGCGCCTTTTTGATATTGGCTTTGCTGTCAGGAACTATTCTTACCACACCCTTATTCCTCAAATGATGCATCTTGGAAACAGGATATGCACTTCTGTGGACTTATTCAATTCCAGCATCCAAGCCGTCAAGCGAGTCGCTGCTGAGATCGACCAGCTCAACCAATAAGGGTGGTTTTGTTTGGCTGACTATCTTCCTCATCATGATATCTATTGCTGTTTTGTTTTTGATATTTTTTACATTGTTCACATATTACTTATGTTTATTGTCTTTATTGTTAATTTATTAGTGTTTTGTTTCCTTTTCACTCATGTTTGTTGTTATTGTTTAGATAGTTTATCTTTGTTAGTTAGTTTAATGGATTATTATTGTTGATAACTGATTAATGGAATTATTGGAGCCATCTATGTTACTATTTGTAAATTGGTGCTATGCCGTTGGTATGATAAATAAATAAGTAATAACAAATAGTAATTAGTCAATAATATTACAGTAGCCGCCATTTATACATTTCCAGCCAATAGGATCACGTGATAGTAGGCCAACAACTTGAGTTGTTGAACACCATTTTCCATTCTTTTCTGAATCCCTCTGGTCTGAGGAAGGTGAGCGTGGTTCACCGAAATTGATCACCATAATATTTGTGCATTTTGTACTTATATTGTAATATATTAGTGTTGTGTGACGTTCACTTGTATTATATTTGTACCAACACGTATTATGCTAATTAAAAAACTAATTTTATTTTACAATTAAGGTTTTTTATGTACATATAAAATATTTAATCATATTTCTGTAGAATATTAATTCTCAGAAAATTTTTTTAGTTATTCGAAAATTATATTTTTGGTAAGACGATCAATTATCAAGATATGGGGGAATATGGATTTCGAATGAGTGTGATAAGTGTTGGTGAGCAAATGTAGCCATTGTTACAAACTGAGGCCGACTCTTCCTTAGAAAGTGTCATTAATTAATAGCACAATGATAAATGAACAGCCGGTGGTTATCAGCTGATCCCTTTCAAACATTTTTATGAGATTTAACTGAGAACCTATGAACCAGCCTATGAAGCTGGCTAGGATTTAACCAACTACCCTACCAACCAATTGTCATCAAACACCAGAAAGAGCTCTGGTTTTATTTGTGTTTTTTTTTTTTACTCTTAGTCTCAATTGTACATTTTGAAACTGTACATTGCTGTATCGATTTTTAATTTTATTTTTGTTTATAAATTCCAAGTTGAAAAAAAATTGTTACTAGGCACCACAACTTACTGCAAAAAATTTCCGGATTTAAAAAAAATGTGTAGGTCTCCCGCACAAGGCCTAAACTTTAAAAAAGTTAATTTAAAAAAAATATTAAAAGAACCTAAAACACTTTTATTTTAAGTTAAAATTCCTTTAACAATAAGCTCTAAAAATGATAGAGAAACTATTTAGGAAATTTAGCACTTCATTTAGCCTGCACAAGGCCTAAAAGTTGTAAAGTTCAGCCAATTTTTGAAATTTTGCAGTACTTTGATATTTGACATTAAGTGAAACAATGAAGAACATTTTCATACGTCAAGCGTCAATTTGAAGCGATGGGGTGGGGGAAGGCCTGACTGTCACACCAATGTGATACGCTATCTATGAATCACTGCTCAGACTTGTCATTTGTTAATACTCGTCTGCCGGCAAGCAGTAGCAGTTGTGTTTTGAGTGTGATAGCCCTGTTTCTACGACTCAATTGAGTGAGTGTTGTGTTCAAGATGATTAAAAAGCCGCATTTAACAAGACAAAGTAGCGACATGCCGGTTATCGGGCACCTATCGATGTTAGTGGTTTTAATGTTCTGCTGACCAAGATGGATCTATTCAAGTGTTTTGAGTGGGTACGCTTTGAAATGAGACAAGAGGGAATTCATCAGCCTGTAAAGAAGGCATTGAGAGTTGTTTTGAAACTAGAGGAGATATGGAAAAGAGCTTCTATTCCTATTTGTGGTATAAAAAACAAAATATTTATAGTTTAAAAACTGCACAAGTAACTTGACAAAATTAAAAGTTGTTCAGGGCCTAAAAGGAAGTATCCTAACTCAAACGAAGGATTCAGTAACTAGCTTTCAGTCAAAAACTGAAACTTCATTGTTTGATATTTCAGTTTTTTTTTTTTTTTCAGTTTTTGATATTTCACTTTTTGATATTGCAAAAGTGACCTCAGCAACTGCATTTGCTCTTTTGATAAAAAAGTCCCGGCACTAGAACACAAGTTTTTGCTTGACCAACGTAGTCCTAGATTGATGTGAATTCCAGAATGTAACAAAAACAAAACTGAAAAACTTAAAAAGCTATTAGAAACAAAATCTAGGTCACAAGCTTTAATGCAGGTAGTTTTACAAAAAACTGTGGATCCGCACTTAAAATCTGTTGATAACAGTGACAGTACAGATGATTCAATGTCTCAAACGTCAAGTGAAGTTGGTGATTTTGAAAAAATGTACTTCATACAAGTCAAAAAAGTGTTTCAAGTGTGGAAGTAAAACAAGAACTGCTACAACACTTGTCTTTGTTTTCACAAGCTTGTAACCGCAGAGTCATTTCTAGTAATGCTGGAGCTCAGTTAGCTACTGCACTTTTACGAGACTTAAATACCACTTCTAAAATTTTGTAAAAATCAGTAGGTGTACGTAAATACTATATATTTGTATAACTTTGGTTTCAACAAACTAGGCTACTCTTACCTCCGTCAATAATCCAATATAAAACACTTTATTAAGCTGACATGTTTCGTTGCTATCACAACATTTTCAAAGCTTGCAACTCGTCAATCACATAAAACTAAACATTAAAAACACAGAACATACGGTGACACGAACATAAAGTACATTTAGATAGCGCTATCATCCCGACCCGGCACTGGTTGGTAGAAGACTGGCTGGAGTGTTACGTCAGATCGTCTGCCCTCCTGCCGCTATCACTAATGTTATCAGCTCGGTGGCCAGCTGATTTTCCTGTTTGTAAAATTGTATTGAAGAGGGGGTGCGATTGGAACTGTAACTTCTCGTTGAGGATATGTTGTTTTTCCTGTACATCATTATGCATTTTATGATGCATAAAATGTACATAAAATGTACGCACCCCCTCTTCAATACAATTTTGCAAACAGGAAAATCAGCTGGCCACCGAGCTGATAACATTAGTGATAGCGGCAGGAGGGCGGACGATCTGACGTAACACTCCAGCCAGTCTTCTACCAACCAGTGCCGGGTCGGGATGATAGCGCTATCTAAATGTACTTTATGTTCGTGTCACCGTGTGTTCTGTGTTTTTAATGTTTAGTTTTATGTGATTGACGAGTTGCAAGCTTTGAAAATGTTGTGATAGCAGCGAAACATGTCAGCTTAATAAAGTGTTTTATATTGGATTATTGACGGAGGTAAGAGTAGCCTAGTTTGTCAAAATAATAGTCCAGGGGTCATAAACATGAATTTTAATTTGGTTTCAGGTTTGAAGCCAAGATGAAAGGACAATACTTTAATGTCAGCAAATTTGCAATAGACAAAAAACTGCTCATGTTGTATGAAAATAAACCAGAAAAATGTTTTACTTAACTATTATACCACATTTTATGACATGTTGTAACCTAATGTGGTATCAAAAAAAGTTAAAAATCGATACACCCAATTGTACATTAGGGAAACAGAAATCTTCCTGTGAATATTGAAGCATGTCTTCAGATAGAAAAGGCAAAAACTTTCATTAAGTTATTCTCCAACTTCCTCTAATAATGCTGGACAGGTATCATTCAGTATATAGGTTCTTAGGTAATAATAGTAAATAGGTAAATAGTAAAAATACTAATGAATTTTCTGTTACTTTAATCTTTAATTTCTTTTATTTCCTCGTTTTTCTTTGCTTTTATTTTCTTCATCAGTTTATCAATTATTTTTGGGTTGTAACCAATAACTATGAAAACATTATTCATTTTGTATAAAACATCAAATTAAAAGGACATTTTAATATGTTTCATTATAACAACAAAATGTCCATTACTTAAAACTAACTTACCTCACACATTTCTCCAGGTAGAAGGCTTATTTCTTGAAATGCATGTTTGCTTGTCCCATGGCAAGAGTGGCTAATTTTGGAAATAGAAAAGAATATACCCTTATTTAATACTATTGCGTTTATTGGAGTAAGGCATTGATTTTTAACTCTAATGGTTTTCTCTTGTCTCCATCTTTTATCTTCTAGTGACATAACTTCATATGAGGTGCACTAAAAAATAACATAAAGAAACAAACTTAAAACGCAGTTTTGCCAGAGGGTGAATCATGCTTCTGTTATGTTGTATTAAAACAAATGTAAATAAAAAAATTGGGATAATAATACAAAACCAAGTTATTAATGAAAATAAATATTGTTAAAAGGACCACTTATAATTCTAAATATGCCTTCTGGTATAGTAAATCTGGAAGGTACCAGATTTTGAATGTATTTGAATATAAAATAAATATAAATTTACTTTATATTCATGCTCAAATGTGCATTATATTGTTATCCTAAATACCCAGTAAGTACAAAACACATGCAGAAAATTCAAGTTGCTATCCTGACTTATGAAAGTGATGATAGCAACTTAATTATGATATCCGTATGATGGAAGTTTAATCATGAGTGTTGCTGGCTCACCCACCCATACATGCTCAATTGTATTGGCCCTCCCACCTATACACAAACAGTGGTTTGGTACTAAACTCTTTGACCACTGTATGTGTATGGGTGAGGGGGGGGGGCATCACCACTGTACATGAATTCTATTACCAATTTATTTCTATGGGTGGGTGGCACTATATCAAGGTACTGTAGTCAACAAGCTGGAAGTTATGGGTTATGCTACTGTATGCCTTGAAGAAACGGGCTTAGAATAAAATAAGGAATAAAGGAAAAGGTTGAAAAAATATTAAGTATGTATGATATTGTAAGAACCTGTCTCTGAATGATGATGAAAGAAGACGAAAATAAAATGTTGAAGTTTTTGAAATTTGAATACAAATGAAAAGGATTAAATGGTAAAATGACGATTTACCCCAAGACCACTTTTGTTGTTTCTCAGCCAATTATGAAACAAACAAACAGCATACTATTCCCTTATCAAGTTTCATTTGAGATATGGGCTCACGGCATGGATTAGAACTGCAACTTGTAACCCGAGTTGGAGTCTAGTTGTTCGGAAATAAAGCCTACTAACTGATCTACACCCTTTTTTACTCAAAAAAGTGTTGATAATGTCTCTGAATATGATTCAAGCCATCCCTCTTCAAGTCTTAAAAATCCAAATAAAATAAAAAGCCTTAAATAATATGGACTTTCTAAAATACAAACGTTGACACTAAAAGGACATTGACGTTGATTCATTCAGGCTGTCAACGTTCACGAAATTTTTAAATATCATAGTTATGGTAGAGGGAATATTAAGAGTCTACAACACCTGCCGCCATATTGGATTTAATTTTCTGTAAGTCCAATATTAAATACAAATAAAAATTACAGCTGTATTTCTGAATGTACTATTTTTAATTTGGCCTTTTTGTAAAATAGAATACAGTCAGATTTTTAATTTTGAAACTTGATTTATTTTTTATATGCCAATAAGAATTGTTCTAATTCTATATATCTTTTAAAAATAAACCAAACTAGAACAAATCTATTTGAGGTGGCTATAGTCAGACTTGTCCCAAAAAGCATGTTAAAATTTGAAATACTATGTAAATAATGTAAGTATGAAACATTTTCAAGTGAAATAATGTTCAACTGCAAATCGTGGACGTCAGACACTGACAAATGGCGCTGCCTGGTAGCCAAGCAGAGAAGGAGTGTCAACTGCTTCAATTACTCAAATCATACAATGGTTTGGAGATGGAACTGACAGATGACAAACAGTCTTCTAATAGTCATCGTAGTACCAAGTAGTTCCAAAGTCAACACCAGGTAGAGGGTCAGAGGCTCGAATGCGACAAAATTATTCTTACATATGAGACGCCGACACAACGTTGTTGGTATTTTAAGGCGAATATGAATGGTTATATGAGTGTAGGATGAGTGTGGGTGAGTGTAGTCTGGTTACTAACTGAGTTGAACTGTTCCTCAGAAAGGGCAATTTGTTAATAGCCCAACAGCCAGGGCAACTAAGGGACCTACAGCTTTACGTGGAATCCAAACCACGTAGTGCTGGTCTGATTTTCAGCTAATTGACAAGCCTGATACTCAGTTATCTCCCCCACACTGCACCCGCACAATGATCACCACCCAACCTGGACACCCCAGACTTCTCTAGTAGTGTCCACGCCGATAGCAACCATCAAGCGGACGCCATGTCGGTATAAAGAGGACCGAGCATCCAACCTATCGCCTACAATCTCCCAAACACTTTTTCCCCATGTAGCTGGGTTACAGCACTGCGCCACCAGTGGAGAAGACTGTTAAATAAAACCAAGGTGATGTCAATAAACCTAGATGTAAGTTGCTAAAATCACAAATATTAAGTAGGGTTGGTACAAAAATCACATCATTATAACAAGAGCAGCAAATTGTGGTTTATTAGCATAACATATTAAGATGTGTAATTTACCTTGAATTCAAGTTGATTTTTAGATACATTTAGTAAAGAAAGTAATGGGAGTTCAACATAAGCTTCCAAATCAACTTTTAAGGGCTGCAATCTCAAACCATCAGATCTAATACATTTTTCAGCATTTGTCTTGTATCTGTGAAACAAAATATCAGTAAAATTAAGATGTTATTTTTAATACTTAATAGTTAAAATGGCAAGTTAATCAGTAGCTTATAATTATTATAAATATGGCATAATAATTGGTCATGTGACACAAAGAGCTGCAGTCTACGACTAATTGTTTTAGCAAGTTCAATATGGAAAGCTCACATAGAATGGAGAAATGCTAGTTTTTGGCTAATGCACATTTGGTCTTGAAAAGTCCAGTAGAAAGTAGCAGTGCTGAATGGATGTTTTATAAAGTGATAGCATACGAGTGTTATTTGCTCTGAGAGTGTTTCATTTTAATTTAATTATTTTAAATCTATATATATATATATATAAGCCAACTACCACTGACTCACTCACTCACTCATAATGAAATTTTAAAAACCACAGAATGGAAATTTTAAAGGAAGTTAGCTTTAGTATCGAAGGGACCCACTAAGAAAGGATTTTTTGAAATTCCATTCCTAAAGAGTACAAAAAGGCCCTCAACATTTCCTTTTTTCCGTAAGTATAAATACTCTTTGTTTTTGTTTAACAGCTGAAGATTAAACTCTCAATGCATCAATAGGATAATGTCAAACATAAACATGTTTATTTTGTATGTTTGACATTATCCTATTGATGCATTAAGAGTTTAATATCTTCAGCTGTTAAAAAAAACAAAAGGTATTTATACTAATAAGTAGGTAGCAACGCAAGTAATGTGAGTGAGATGCTGAAAATAAGTTTAATATTGTGATTTTATGTTATATAGTTAATCTACTATTTGTAGTCATAAGTAACATGCTGTGGTCGAAGACTGAGGTGTTATTTTGTATGTTTGACATTATCCTATTGATGCATTAAGAGTTTAATATCTTCAGCTGTTAAACAAAAACAAATGGTATTTATACTAATAAGTAGGTAGCAACGCAAGTAATGTGAGTTTGATGCTGTAAATAAGTTTAATATTGTGATTTTATGTTATATAGTTAATCTACAATTATTTGTAGTCATAAGTAACATGCCGTGGTCGAAGACTGAGGTGTTTTGACTGCATCGAGAGTTAGGGTGTCCACTAGTATTTTATAATATCATCAAATTAAAAAAACATACAACAATTCCATGCTTTTAGTCACTTTTTGAAAATAAATTACCACAGGAAATGTGCTAGTTGAAAATAAATACACATAACAGAGTTGGAATGAAGCTCAAGTAATACATTTTAAAAGAAGGAGGTATGTTAGAAAGTTAGGTTATGTAATCTAACTCAGAGACAAACTAAATCCTCCACTAATTTGACTACCTGTTGAGGTTCTTTATTTTTAATTCAAATACAATTTTTTAATTAACTTTAAGGCCATGTTATTCGTATGGCTGAAAACCGTACTCTGATTGTTTACCGCATCCTTCGGGGTGAAAACATTGAAGAATAAAGACCTTAATGCACAACTACAAACAGGGCAAGATTTTTTACACCTCAAGCATGTAAATTGGTATAGAAATAAGGGAGGCTTTATGTATTATATATAAGGATGTCACAATAAATAATAATGTAAACAATAAAAAGCAAATAAACAGTTATTTTTTTTCAACTAAACACTGAAGGCGGAAGGTAGGCAGGCACGTGAAGTAAAGCAGCTCAGCAGTGGAACAATTCCTGAAACCCCTACAAACGCAAAATATAAAACGCAGGTTGCTTACTGTCCGGCCAAATTACACTAATAATTCGAACAGAATTCTAGCTGAAATATGGCTGTTATGTTAGATACTTGGGTCTTAGTGAAGGCAAACTCTCACACTTTTAATTTTAAGAATGATCAACATTTTTATGTTTAATGAAAAGCATGTTTATGTACAGATTACATAAAAAGTGTAGTTGAAGAACTTATGTTGAACTAATTATTCTTGTCTCTGAGGAAACAATATTATGTGTTAAATAGTAAAATTATAAAAAAGAAATGAAGAAATTACTACTCTTTTTAAATTTAACACCCACTTGGCTTCGTCCGTTAAATGAACATGACCAATTAAAATAGCTCTCAGTGTCTCTGAAAACTTTTCTTCTTTGTGATTGATTTTCACACACTTGGGATAGAACGTAACTTCAATGTACTTAGATGAGTGGGGTTTTACAAATGTATAAACTTCTACCTAAAAAAGGAAACAGTACCATACTAAACAGGGTAGCAGACAAAAATAATTATATTAATTATAAGTAGAAAAAATACTGCCAATGTCTAAAACAGCCTTGTATAATAGCTTAATTTTAAAATTAAAAGTGAGCAATAATGATTTTGAACCCTAAAGCAGAGTAATGATATTGAAAGTCTAAATATGCAAGCATATTTCTAAGAGGAGCTTTATTTTGTTACTCATTTCTTTCAAAGTTTCTAGCAATAATTAACTGTTTGCTAACTCTCATTTCTAAAAAGTGAACAAGAAAGAAGAGCCAGGTTCAGTACATAGACTTGGTGCAGTAATTTTTATTTTTTCATTCCACAAAATATTTGTTTATCTATTGTTTAGTGCAGTGTTTCCCAACCAGTAGTATGTATCAAACCACAAAAAAATAAATAAAAGAGAAATATTCTTTCAAACTAGGACTTTTTCCTTGTAGGAGGGAAATTTTATTTTTTTAACTGGTAACAATGCTCCAGCAGAACAGAATGAAATTGATAAACTAGAATTATCTATATATATAAAAGGCAAAGCCCTCACTGACTGACTGACTCACTCACTCATCACTAATTCTCCAACTTCCCATGTAGGTAGAAAGCTGAAATTTTGTACACTGTGTCTTTAGGTCTTAAATAGGACAACTAAAGTTTTTTCATATTGATAAAGTACTCCTAAGGGGTAGAACCACCCCTTAAAGATTGTTCCATAAGGATAACATTTGGTTGATTTTAGTAAATAACAGATGTTTTGTGAATAAATAAACATGTTTATTTTGTATGTTTGACATTGTACCATTGATCCCACATAACAAAGCTGCTCTGTGATAGATGCATTTTTAATTTTATACTATGAGTTTAATCTTCAGCTTTTAAACAAAAACAAATAAAATGAACACGTTTGAAACAGGCTAAGTAATTCCATTGGGTATTTATAATAAAATAGGTATCAAAGCAAGTAGTGTGAGTAAGATACTGTAAATAAATTTAATATTGTGATATTACATTATACAGTTAATCTACTACCTATTATTTGTAATCAAAAGTCATATGCCGAGGCCGAATGCCGAGGTGTATCAAGTACAGCAAGCGTCAGGGTTGGCACGCGAAGCGTGCAGGGGTGTCCCCTAGTCATATATAAAGCAGCCATAATTTAAATGATATCATTTTTTTTCAAATTAAATTTTTTATCATAGTTTAGCTTAGCCTTTAATAGGGGTTTGAAAGTTCCCAACGTGCAAAGCGAGTTCATAGATAAATTCATAGTCGGCACTGGTGGCGCAGTGCTGTAACTCAGCTACTTGGGGACAAAGTGTTTGGGAGATTGTAGGCGATAGGTTCCATACTCGGTCCTTTTAATACCGACACAGCGTCCGCTCAATGGTTGTCATCAATATAGACACTACTAGAGAAGTCTGGAGTGTCCGTGTTGAATGGTAGTCAAGGTTCGGGTGTTGTGTGGAGAAGAGAACTAAGTGTCAAATTTGTCAGTTAGCTGAAAATCAGACCAACACTACGTGGTTCGGATTCCACGTAAAGCTGTAGGTCCCATAGTTGCCCTGGCTATTGGGCTATTAATAAATAGTCCTTTCTGAGCTAAGTCGAACTCAGATAGTAACAATGACTACACTCGTTCATCTACACTCATCACACTCATTCATGCCTCATATTCGCCCATATCTCTACGATCGGCGTCTTAGAGATAAATAAAATAAAAAAATAAAACTGGTAGTCTCTCGTAATATAATTCAGCTTATGCAAACTTTATACTGGCAAGTAAATGAAATGAATAAAAAATAATTCTCTTAACTCCTAATATATATTGTATTCATTTCTAGAAAGCAGGCTTCTGATTTATTTATTATTAAAACGCTCGTCAAGATATGGGCGAATGTGGATTTCGAATGAGTGTGATGGTGTAGATGAGCGTATGCAGTAATTGTTACATACTAAGGCTGACTATTCCTTAGCTGATGATAAATAAACAACCAAATAGGGTTGAGCTGGTCACACGTACCAGAAGACTTTTACATAAATTTAGATATAAATCGAGGTATTCTATTAAATGTTTTGTGAATACTCAATAATTTTAATTTTCAATTAAGTATAAATAAAGAATGGAGGAGAACTTAAAAAAAAGAAAAACGTGGAAATTTGGATGAGAGAAATTACTTCAAACAATTGGGAACTGCAGGATCCATAGTATGGTGAGAGGTAAAGTTCAAATGGGTCTCCATCTAAAAGCATAACCCCAAATGGAAGCTTATCCTCCTTTGGGACAAAAACCTGCCAACATATGTACACTGGCACTGTGCTGGTATTTTCAACCCTAAAGGAACCCTTCTGTTGTGAGGTTCCCAGTGATACTGGTGGAAACCTGAAACATTAAATACAAAGAATAAGAGAGTTTGATGATATTTATCAGATGTAATATTATTGTTATTTACAAGACACACATTTTCAATGATATTGGTTCAATAGGTAGCAGGACCTACTATGACTGGTGCTTCTCCACACAGGTTAACATATATTTTCCCAATTTTTTAAAACTTTTACGTTACCTTGTAACATTAAACAATTATACTGTACCAGGCAGAATAAAGTATCTCCAAGATTTCAGAATACATTTCCCCTAACAATTATTACTAAGCCTAGATCTGTTTTAAATTTTTAATGTCAAGCCTAGTGCTGTTTCAACAGTCAGTACCGTTGAAAATGAAAGAAAATGATAATGTTATATATATTTTTAAATATTATTGATAGTAAGTTTTGTATGTTATCAACGATTTAGATAGTTTTAATAATTGTTAAAATAAATTGGACATATTCTTTTCACTTTTTGTTCACGGCTAATGTTCCATCCTTTCTTATAAGTTAATACAGGAGCTGAGAGGGTTTAAGCTTGCACGTTAACTGCAGGCACTGTTATTTTTTATTTTTGTTTTGACCACTTAGCTGAACATAAAAATACATGTTGTATACTCTCAATGTGGTTGAAAACCTGGAGGAGGGAGATGTGAAAACATCACGAAAGTACAGTTAAACAAACCTTCTGTTTGTTTCAACAATAACTAATAATTTCAATATTGGTAATACATATAGAAAAATTGTGTGATTTGGAAAAATATGTTCTTAAAAAAAGTTACTATAAAAATTTGCTAACTTTGTTGGTTTAAGAATAAAAAACAAAATACTTTACCATAAAATTATTTGTTTTATTCATATGCTGTTCATTTTCAAACACCAAAACACTGTTTAATTTCAGTCACGAATAGAAAACAATAACTAAAACATCTTTACAGCAATACATAACAACAAAAAGTATTGTCTATGCATCTAGCCTCCCGAGTCCTGGCTATGTTCGTAGTCTTTAAAGCCTAATGTCCTTATACAAGCACACAAAGTAACATGTTCCTGGGTCGTGAGCAGAAATTCGCGTTTATAGTACTAAACGCCTAATGTCCTTATATAAGGTCACGTTATTCAAAAAATAACCCGAATCTCTAATAATTGCTATGTTAGGCAACAGATGGCAGCATATTTTTTCTTTTTTAAACATATTGTTTTCTTAGGACTCAAGATCTACTTTCTACATGTACTTAGAGAAGGACAATAGGCTTTCACTACTACAAACCTTTAATCATACTAAGGTCTTAATCACTACAGAAAATGAGTCCTTATATAAGTACAAAGGGACTCAGGAGGCTAGAAGTCTACTACTATGACCACTGAAAACCAGAATTATTTAAATTGTCTTTTAGTAACAAAAAGACATGCTTGCATATCAAATCAAATCATTAAAATAAATTTATTTTGATATTTCAAGAAAATTAAATTTAAAGAATTGAATTTGGAGGTAAAGATCTGTTTTCAAGGCACATATCTGCTTTGTAAAAGAGCAAATCAGAAGATAAATTGAAAACCACACCTACAGTTAACTAATACAGCAAAAGGAACAAAATAATTGCATAGTTATGAAGCATTATAGGAATTGAAGAGTGTTAATAAAATCATTATATCTTTTTCCACATACCCATACAATTTGCTCATAATTTAAGGCAATCGATAGTAAGAGTGCTATTTTGATTCCTTTGATCCCACATTTTTAATAACGGTATCTTGATTTTTAAAATCGGCCTATTAATAGAAACTAGAAAACATAAGTCACAGGAGATATAAAAAAGAAAAAAGCATACACATAATCAGTGAGGCAGGTCTTAGAAGGCTCAATGGATTGGACTTGGCTTTGAGACAGGAGATGACTACATTTTTAATCAATGAATATACCACCATGACTTTTGGATATTTATTCAAATACAGGGTTGGGCAACAGTCTGGAATATATTTATTAATTTCAAAATCATTGAAAGAAATATGATGAAACTTTGCAGTTATGTACATGTTCCTATATCAAACATTTAGACATATTTTGCTTGTTTTTCACATAGCCAGGTGATGGTCCATGAATGAAGTCTTACAAATTTTAAATGTAAGCCTACCTCGAGTTATACCTTATTTTAAAGGTCTTTTTTTGTAAAATACAAGAGTGCAAATCTGAGGCCAAAGGATTACCCACCCAGTCAGAAAATATAGCCTCTCAAGGAATTTAATTTTAGGGTTGGGCAAAAGTCAGGAATGTATTTATTAATTTTAAAACTATTAAAAGAAAAGTAATGAAACTTGGTAGTTATGTACTTACCCCTATACCAAACATTTAGACATATTTTACTTGTTTTTTGAATATCCAAGGGATGGCCCATGAAGGAAGTCTTAAAAGTTTTAAATGTAAGCCTACCTCGAGTTATACCTCATTTTAAAGGTATTTGTTTGTAAAACACAAGAGTGCAAACTTGAGGACAAAAGAATGACCCAGTCAGAAAATATAGCCTCTCAAAGAATTTAATATCATATCAAACACTGTTTGAGACAGAGGTAAGATAGTTATTATCTATTGTTGCGTAGAACTATAATTTATCTAACTGAATATAAGAAATTACATTTCATAAAAAATAGGTAATAAATCATTATAATAATATTCATAACTATTTTAGGTAAACCTACTGTTAAAATTGTTTTAATAAATTTTTCTTATTTTATCTAAGTTAAATAGCATAGCTATTTTTGTAACGCTGTCGTTTGTTACGATTGTTAACAATCAACAACATAATCAGCAACAGGGACCTGAAACTGTTAAATAAATAGCCGCATAACTGAGAAGAATTAGTAATATGACATTAAATTCTTTGAATCGCTGTATTTTGTGAATGGATAATCCTTTTGACCTCAGATTTGCACTTTTGTATTGTACAAAGACATTTAAAATGAGGTATAACTCGAGGCAGGCTTACATTTAACATTTTTAAGACTTCCTTCATGGTCCATCCTCTGAATATGCAAATATAAAGTAAAATATGTCCATGTTAGGTATAGGGACGTATACATAACTACAAAGTTTCATTACTTTTCTTTTAATAGTTTTAAAATTAATAAATACATTCCAGACTTTTGCCCAATCCTGACATTATATTCTTTGAGTGGCTGTATTTTCTGACTGAGCCATCCTTTTTACCTCCGGTTTGCACTTTTGTGTTTTACCATATACCACTGTACACATACCACTGTACGTGTATGGGTGGGCGGGTGGGTCAATACCACTGTACGTGTATGGGTGGTTGGTGGGTCAATACCACTATACGTGTATGGGTGGTTGGTGGGTCAATACCACTATACATGTATGGGTGGTTGGTGGGTCAATACCACTATACGTGTATGGGTGGTTGGTGGGTCAATACCACTGTACGTGTATGGGTGGTTGGTGGGTCAATACCACTGTACGTGTATGGGTGGTTGGTGGGTCAATACCACTATACGTGTATGGGTGGTTGGTAGGTCAATACCACTGTACGTGTATGGGTGGGCGGGTGGGTCAATACCACTGTACGTGTATGGGTGGTTGGTGGGTCAATACCACTATACGTGTATGGGTGGTTGGTGGGTCAATACCACTATACGTGTATGGGCGGGTGGTGGGTCAATACCACTGTACGTGTATGGGTGGGCGGGTGGGTCAATACCACTATACGTGTATGGGCGGGTGGTGGGTCAATACCACTGTACGTGTATGGGTGGTTGGTGGGTCAATACCACTGTACGTGTATGGGTGGTTGGTGGGTCAATACCACTATACGTGTATGGGCGGGTGGTGGGTCAATACCACTGTACGTGTATGGGTGGGCGGGTGGGTCAATACCACTGTACGTGTATGGGTGGTTGGTGGGTCAATACCACTATACGTGTATGGGTGGTTGGTGGGTCAATACCACTATACGTGTATGGGCGGGTGGTGGGTCAATACCACTGTACGTGTATGGGCGGGTGGTGGGTCAATACCACTGTACGTGTATGGGTGGTTGGTGGGTCAATACCACTATACGTGTATGGGCGGGTGGTGGGTCAATACCACTGTACGTGTATGGGTGGGCGGGTGGGTCAATACCACTATACGTGTATGGGCGGGTGGTGGGTCAATACCACTGTACGTGTATGGGTGGTTGGTGGGTCAATACCACTATACGTGTATGGGCGGGTGGTGGGTCAATACCACTGTACGTGTATGGGTGGGCGGGTTGGTCAATACCACTGTACGTGAATGGGTAAGCGGGTGGGTCAATACAACTGTATGTGTATGGGTTGGTAGGCGGGTCAATACCACTGTACATGTATGGGCGGGTCAATACCACTGTACGTACTGAGGTATAACTGGCTTACATTTAAAATTTTTAAGACTTCATTCATGGGCTATGAGAAAAACAAGTAAAATATGTCTAAACGTTTGGTATAGGGACATGTACATAACTGCACAGTTGCATTACATTTCTTTCAATGGTTTTGAAATTAATAAATATATTCCAGACTTTTGCCCAATCCTGTATACATCGCAGCTTTAATATGGTATGGTAGAATGGTAGCTGACAACAAATCATACAATATATATGCACACACAGGAGATTATAATAGTAATACCACAGCCTAATAGTGTACAATCATGACATTCTGTTTGATATTGGTCACAAGCACGATGCTAGCAATCCTAACGGCCAGCCTGCAGCACTGTTTACGTCTTCAGCTGTGTTTAGTAAACGTCAAATAACTGATGATAAATAATCTGTCATGTAGCACTTTTTATATTGTTATTCCACTTCTTTGCAGGATAGAATGAAATACAATGATAATGTGATGTAGTTGTGCAGTTGGCTACATGGAGTACTAGCGTCGCACCACTCCACAGCGCTGCAACATGTCATAATTGTATATTGTTAGACTGTGGTAATGCATGGATGCATTCTAAGTAAGGTAATATTTTAACCTCATCAGCTGCTGTACTGTAACAGGTGGTTGGTCAACAGTAACATAAATTGGGATTTTCAACGGGTCCAGCTCTGTCAGCTGTATGATAAGTGTGTCTGAGTAACATCCCCAGCTACGAGCGAACACTGTAACTTGTATACACACATAGTCATCTGCAGGTAGCTCTCCACTTGAAGGTTCCACAAACACTGTCAGCCCTTGACTTTTAATTGCTCTTTTATCCCATTGATCTGTAAAGGATATCAATGCAATAGGTTTTAATGTTCTGTAACAATGTATACAAGTTTTGTAGCTCTATTTATAATGGTTAAAAAATAGTAGTCGTTCTGTAACTTTTTTACTAAGGCTAATATCTAAACTTGAAACTTGGACAATGTATCATTTGATATGTTGTTATTAGCTCATTCATTATTCATTATTAAGAAGACAATCGTCAAGATATGGGCTAATATGAGAGGCGAATGAGTGTGATGAGTGTAAATGAACGAGTGTAGTCATTGTTACTAACTAAGGTCGACTGTTCCTCAGAAAGAGCTATTTATCAATAACCCAAAGCCAGGGCAAATAAGGGACCTACATCGTTATGTGGAATCTGAACAACATAGTTTTGGCCTGATTTTCAGCTAACTGACAAATCTGACACTCAGTCCTCTTCCCTACACAATATCTGAACCTTGCCTACCATCCAACATGGACACCCCAGACTTCTCTATAGAGTCCACATTGATGGCAACCATTGAGCGAATGCCGTGTCGGTATTAAGAGGACTGAGCCTGTATCATTCAACTTCTTCCTTTCTCACCTTCTTTAAACTAGCATGCTAGTGAGTAGCAGCCTTGAGGGGGTGGTGTTTTCATGAGGTAGAAAAAAACCCTACAAAATTATTTCAGGCATTTAAGGATGTACAGGACTAAAAGTAGTTTTCCGCATGGAAATTTGCAACTATAGATAAGCTGGAAGAGTGTGGTTAAGTGGAAGAAAGTCCTGTATAGTCTAACTTCGACACTAAAATAAAGGCTTTATCATTCATTCATTCATTTATTCAAGCTGAACAATCATTTCCAATTTTCATGATACAGTGAGATTAGCACGTTTACCAAATAAACCAAATTTATGATATCGAGATTTACAGGAGATTTGATAAATCCCCAAGCAAACAGGTTGTCATATAAGTATTTGCATGTTATGATTTTAATAATGTAAATCACAAGTATCATTCCTTTAAGTTAATTATATTTAAGACACAACTTGCTGAAATATATTTCTTGAAAAACTAATCAACATCTTAATTCAATTCTGTACTGTTCTAAATAAACATGATATTTATTGGGTAAACTTATTAATAAATTTTAGAAAATTATTGGACAGTACCACTGCTTGTGTATGGGTGGGAGGGTCAGTACAACTGTAAGTGTATTAATTTTTAGACTGTACGTCAACGACGCGATACAGGTGCTGTATATACAGTGGTACTGACACCTACATATAGTGGTGTTCCTACGAAGCTATGTAATAATTTTATTTGATGAATTAGGTATTTAACAGGTCTTAGCCAATTTCTCTTTCCTAGCAGTGTCAAGAGAGTGCATCAGCAAGTCATCCGTAATGAAGTTTCTGACTTCATAAAGTTTCCTACTTCTTCCTGATTTGTACTCCTTTCTATATCGTCTTGTGGTGTAAACTTTAGCAGTAGATAAGAAAGGACTTATGAACCAATCATGGCAACATGTTTTAATTTCAACTTTATATATTTTCTAATATTGTAACAAATGGTAAAAATACCAAAAGGTTTTTAATATAAGCTACATTTCAGCATACCTTTTCCAGTGAGTTTTTCAACTTGAGACCACAGAAGAATAGAATTAGATTTTTCCGAATGTTCAAAATTATTTTCAACTTGTAGTTCATAGTGAGGACTAATCATTGAATCATTACGAATGTAGATCGTTTTTGTAATACCTAAAAAATATTTCACCAAATCATTCAAACAGATTGTATTAGTTTATTCAGAATTTACACATTTATGATAAAAATTTACTTAGATAGTAGACTGAATGATAACAACTAGTGATGAAGCTATTTTACTTATGAGAACAAATTTGGAGAGCACCTTATCCTAATGACTACTAGACGTAATTTAAACAATTAACATAACAATTTATTTCTATAATCCTAATGTTTGCTTGACAGTCTAATCAGAAACAAAGGTGGAGTGGACTTTGATTAACTCAACAATTCCTACCTAATGCTAAAACAATTTACCTATTGTGAACAACACGATCGAGGCTTAGAGACAATTTCAGTACATCTTTGATTTTGTGTTCTCTTGACACTGAATGCCATATTTAACTGGTATAAAAGCCAATAAAATATATGATACGGTAAATAATGCAGCATTAGCCGATGTTTTAATAAAGGTTTAACATTACCTTTTCCAACAGGGATGTTGTAAAAATACAGAGCATTTTCATTATCAGGAAAGAAATCCTGCATTGAATCCTTGTCTTCAACACATTGTTTGAGATCTTCTAGAATGAATAGGTTCTTGAGATGACTATGTAAGGAAAAACACAAAAAAATTGAATAAAAATTAAACATACATAGAAAATATATATAAATTTAAATAAGAATATGGTGTCACTAGGGAATTTAATTATGATAAACTATAAAATGTTATAGGCCAAGAGTAAACAGGGTGTCCTGAAAAACCTACAACCCCTCTTTAACTTGTTATCCCAAACAGACAAAAATCATTTGAGCTCTCAATTTATATAACTGAAAATATTAGTGTTGTCATCATCTTACTTAATGATACTCAAGGTAAACAATGGTACAAGTAAGTTATCAATGTAGAAGATGATTTTTAAATTAATTTAAGAAGCAGCCATTTTGGAAAGAAATTCTTCCTCTTCTGTAAATTCTTTTAAAATGACATGTCATAGAAAGTAGAATGTTGGACAAACTAAAAAATAAGAAAATCTTAGTGATGTTAAGAGCCAAGTACTAAAAATCAGTTAAATACAGCACCCTTTTAGATAAAATTTGCAAATCATATACCTTGGATTTTGGAGTACTCCCTAAAAATTTGTGTGTACCCCTAAGGGGTGCATGTACCATAGTTTGATTTCCACTGCCTTAGAATGTTATCCACAAAGTTATTGGGCTGAAAATTATAAAATTTAATACAGATAAGAGTGAATAGAGAGTCTAATTTATCAGTTTACTCAGAATGCACCTTTTTATAATTTTTCATTTTCACTATCACCTCCCTTCTAAGGCCAGAGAGCAATTGTAGTTAATCTGATCCATGGAACATTTATATTTCTTATAAGCAACCCATTTTTACTTTAGAAGATCAATGAGTTCTGCTGAGAACCACTGAGGATAGCAGAAACAGTTCATCTTCTTCAATGTATATTGCCTCTTATTCAAACAGTTTGTATAGGGCTTTATTTACTTAAAAATTTTTATAACTAAAAGATTAAACTATTTTTACTATAAATAAATGTTAAATAATAATAAATAAAAAAGAAAAGATTAAAGTTCAATAGAAAGGACTTGATTAAAAAAAATATTTGGTCTCTATTTCACAGCCAAACATTTACTCTTAAGTTAATTTACTCACTCCCAGTATTCATAATTTGAACCTAGTGCTATTTTCCGTTAATTAATTTCAGCAAGTGCTTAGACCAAGAACTTCAACATTTATTCATTATTTATTAGAAAGTCACCGATCATAGAGATATGGGCGAATATGAATGGTGAATGAGTGTGATGAGTGTAGTCATTGTTTCTAGTTAAGGTTTATTTGTTAATATATGAAATGTTATTGCATATTAAACATAACTATAATGACTTGGAATTGGTTGGAAATACTCATGATTATTCAACTAGAAATAGAAATGACTTAAGAATGCCTTTACATAAACTAAAGTTTTTTGAAAAAAAAAACCTTCAGATATTGGTATAAAGTTTTATAATCACCTGCCACAATCAAACAAAGACAATAAAGAGTTTAATAAAGTTAAATAGACGCTAAGAAACTATATGTTATAAAGACCATTGTATTCAATAGAAGAATTTTTTACTTAGAAATGTAAATAGTTAATTTTAGGTTAGTTAATGATAATGATGCTATTCATTGTTTCAAATGTACAAGAAACGAATAAAGAATTTATGTATTGTATTGTAAGGCCGACTATTCCTTAGGAAGAGCCATTTATTAATAGCCTAATAGCCAAGGCAACTGAGGGACCTAAAGATTTATGTGGAATCTATTTGCAATAGATAATTGCTGAAATACAACCTTGGATTCATCATTTTCAAAGAACAAGACTTGGTGACAACACAAACAGTGACGGATGTACCATTAGGTAGACTAGGCAGCTGCCTAGGGCCGCAGAAAAAAAGGGGGGCTGCAAATATTGCGTTAATATGCTAAGTAAATGGCCCTCACGATTTTCCTACTCAGCTGCCTGCTAGATTTTATAAAATAAATTTATCACACTCCCTATAGGTTATAGAAATTCACCAAGTACACAGACATAATAAAAACATCACTAAGCCGAAATAATTATTGTTGAGAGTGAAGGTGTAAATGCTTGGTGTGGTGAACACGGCACTTCTGTTAACATTAAACAATAAACACTTACCTGTATACTAAGATTATCCAGGAACAATTTTTACTTTTTTAGAAACATAACAAATTATTATACTATTTTTATAACAATGTGTTTTCAATATACAGTACTGGATGTTCAAAAAGTCTGGAACATCCTTAATATTTATTTTACTAATCAACGCAGAATAATTAAACTCTAGGATTACGTCTTCACTGTAGTTACTGACTTTTTGGTCGTTTTAACAGTCCTTTTTTATTTTGGGAGGGAAGTGCTGTGAAGGAAATCTGAAAAATCTTAAATGTAAGCATAGGTCGAGTTATACCTCCTTTTAAAGGTCATTGTTAGAGAAACACATTGCCGCATCCTGACTGAAAAAGGCATATTAGTTTGGAAATAACAGCCTCTAAGAGTTTGGCCTCATTGGAAATTTGAGAGGCTGCTATTTCGAAACGAATAGTCCTTTTTCAGTCAGGATTGCGGCAATGTGTTCCTGTAACAATGGCCGTTAAAATGAGATATAACTCGACGTATGCTTATATTTAAGATTTTTTAGATTTCATCCACAGGACGTCACCCCAAAGCGAAAAAGGACAGTTAAAATGGCCAAAAATTCAATAACCACAGTGAGGACGTAATCCTAGAGTTTCACTGTTCTGTGTTTATTAATATTATATAGTAAAATATTAAGGGGTTCCAGATTTTTTGAACACCTGGTACATTATATTTTAAAGGAAAGCTTAAAGTTTAAAAAAAGAGAATAGGAATAGACTACAAAACCCTTTGTTTGAAAAAAATTAAAAGTTAACTAAATACTAGCCTATAATACGGCCAGAGGCATCGGGAACCAGGCAGGCGCTGGGGGTAACCCACAATGCACGTCAGGGACCACTGCTGAGGCCCTGAAAACCGGTATTAAGCGTGGTAGGGACGAGAAATTGGACCTGCCAGGCTTAAAAGCCTCCCCAACTGGAGAAGGGACTCAGGAAAAAGCCTAGGCCCCAGGGAACCACTCCAAAAGGAGATAAAGAGGTGAAGCGCCCAAAGGCTTTCTACGCCAAAGTTGCGGAGGTTGGTCTGAGAGTGGCCATAGTCAGAGAAGGTTTCCCTCTGAAAGAAATTGATCAGGAGACGCAGCTCCGGGATATTCAGGTGGCATTGGGCTCGGAGATGGACAGGCTTCTTGGTGAGACCTGGCTGCCAAGAATCCGAGACATGTACCTGTCGAAGGGTGCTGTCGTGGTGGTCTGTGAGGACCAGTCCACTGCGGACTGGGTTAAGACCACCACTCTTGAAATCAAGCCATAGGAGGGATCTGTACTGAAGGTAGTAGGTATGGATCCACTCCCTAGCTTTGAAAAAGTATTTCTCTGGGTCCCCAGTCCTCCGGCGAGTACAGAGACTTAACAAAAAAGACTCTCCCATCTCAACCAAGGCATTCAAACTGAGTTGTGGAGGACACTGGACCGCAAGGAGACACCTACGGACATCAGACTTGTGGTCACAGTGGACTCCGCCTCACTGGCGTTCATGCAGGCCCAGCAGAGGAAGCTATACTGTGGAGTCGGCATGGCTACGGGTCATGCTACCCACAGGATGGCATCCTGCCTGTGCTCCTGCAGAGGGGCTTGGGGACGCTCCTGCCTCACCTGACCCTAATATGTAGGGCATCCCCAGGGGTGTACATTTTAGCTGCACATGTGCTCCGAGAAGCAAAATTTATCGTGTGGGATGAATGCACCATGGCTCATAAGGGAGGCATTGAGGCTCTAAACATGACGCTCCAAGATATTAAATCATGCAACCGCCTAATGGGTGGAGTTACAGTGCTTTTGTCAGGTGACTTCAGACAGACCTTACCTGTTGTGCCAAAAGGAACACGTGCAGATGAAGTAAATGCCTGTCTTAAATCATCTTTCTTATGGCCTAATATCAAAGTGCTGTCCTTGAAAGTTAACATAAGAGTTCACCTACACAGTGACTTGAAGGCAGAGTACCACTGTACGTGTATGGGTGGGCGGGTGGGTCAGTACTACTGTACGTGTATGGGCGGGCGGGTGGGTCAGTACCACTGTATGTGTATGGGCGGGTGGGTGGGTCAGTACCATTGTACGTGTATGGGCGGGCGGGTGGGTCAGTACCACTGTACGTGTATGGGCGGGCGGGTGGGTCAGTACCACTGTTACACACGTACTGCACAAGGAAGTTCTCGAAGATCTAGATACACAACAATTTAGAGGGCATTTTATATAAGAAAATTTAATTTTGAATGTATTTTAAAATTAATATTGTCTGTAATCCTATTATAAACCTAATAGGATTTATTACCACTGTATGTGTATGGGTGGGTGGGTCAATACCACTGTACCTGTATGGGTGGGTGAGAGGGTCAATACCAATGTATGTGTATGGGTGGGCGGGTGGGTCCAATACCACTGTACTTGTATGGCGGAGTGGGTGGGTAAATACCACTGTATGAGTATGGGTAAGCGAGTGAGTCAATACCACTGTACGTGTATGGGTGGGCGGGTGAGTCAATACCACTGTATTTGTGTGGATGGGCCTTGAGTCACATTCCAAGGCTGTGAAGGACCACAAAAGTGGTTTATATTCCCAAACATGGAAGGGGCACACATTCCAGGCCTAAAGATTTTAGACTGATCAGCCTCATGTCTTTTCTACTAAAGACATTGGAGAGGTTGGTCGACAGGCACATGAGGGACAGGGTATTGAGAGATAACCCGTTCCATAGGAATCAACATACATGGCTGGGAGATCTGCTGAGTCGGCCCTCCATAATCTTGTCACGCAAGTTGAGGAGACAATTCAGCAGAAGGAGACATGGGTGTTTTCGCGGACAGTTTTCACTAGTACGGGCATCAGTGGTACTATCACTAAATGGATCGAGGCCTACCTACGCAGCAGAACGGTTAAGGCAATTCTGAACGACGCGACGGTTCAAGTTGTAGTAGGAAGCGAATGCCCCCAAGGTGGTGTCCTTTCCCCTCTCCTGTGGTCCCTAGTGGTTGACAAATTACTAAGGGTGCTAAACGGGATGGGGTATATGCTCAGGCATACGTGGATGATGTGTGCATACTGGGCATTGGCAAGTTTAACTGCACAGTGTCGGACATTGTCCAGTCTGCCCTGAGATTCTTAGAAAGGTGGTGTAGAGACAAGGGGCTCTCTGTTAATCCTAACAAGACAGAACTTGTACACTTCACTAGGAGGAAGAGGCTGGATGGCCTATACATGCCCACCATGCTAAGAGCTTCAGGGTCGATTAAGGATCTGGGGGTCACTCTGGATGCTAAATTGAACTGGCTCAACACCTACAGGATAAATCCAGGAAGTTGAGAATGGCTTTTTGGGCGTGTTGGAGGGCCATTGGGACAACGTGGGGCCTTGAACTTAGGATGGTGTATTGGCTATACACGAGTGTGCTTCAGCCCTCCTTATGTTATGCTGCAGTTGTCTGGTGGTCGGCCATGGCACAAAACAATGCAAGGCTAACACTAGATAGATGCCAGAGAATGGCTTGCCTGGGAATTACAGGTGCTATCAGAACAACTCCACTGGCGGCTATGGAGGTCCACACTGGACTCCAGCCTATGGACCTGTTTGTAAAGGGGGAGGCTTGTAAAGCAGCCTATAGAATAAGGGCGTCTGGTGGCTGACTGTCTAGCCAACCAGGACTGCACGGTGACATACTATCTAGGGACATTGGTCTGGATCCGTTTCTTGCAATGGGGAAAGATTCAATGACACCTAGGTTTAGATTTGACAGACAGGTAAGGGCCTTCCTTCCAAGCAGAGATGAATGGTTGGGGAGTACGGTACCGAGCATGCACATGTCAAAGGAAGCATCTGGTTTACGGACGGCTCAATTATAGAAGGAGGTGCAGGCGCTGGGGTGTACGGGAGGGGCATACGGAAAGTTATGTCTGTACCTCTTAAAGCCCATGCTACCGTCTTCCAAGCGAAGGTGATGGCAATCATCACTGCCACAAAAAAGAAATGCATCTAGGGGGCTTCGAAGGAGTTGTTTCCATCTGCTCAGATAGTCAGGCGGCGATAAAGGCGATCATGGTGCCACATACCAGCTCTAAGTTGGTATGGGAGTGCCAGGGGATCCTTGAGACTCTTTGCTAACATAAACAGGTGAGACTCATATGGGTCCCTGGGCATGCATTGATGGAAATGAAAGGGCTGATTCTCTGCCTAGGAGGGAGGCAAAGAGCCCTCTTCTGGGGCCGGAGCCAGCCCTTGGCATCCCTTTCCAGAAGGTTAAGAGAAGAATTGATCGGTGGACTTTTGAGGAACACGCTGGTAGATGGAGGCATGATATTGGGCTCAGGCAGTCTTGTGCACTTATTCAAGGACCGGATCGCAGTTACAGCCAAGTTTTGTTGAGCTGTGACCGGGCCAAAGTAAGGGCTGTAATGGAACTGCTGACCCGACATAATCTCCTTCATAGACATACAAAGATTATGGGCCTAACAGAAAACTCCACATGTAGGCCCTGTGAGAAGAAGGATTAGGAGAGCTCCATACACATCTTGTGTCATTATGGAGCTCTTTCATCTCTTAGGTATAAGACTCTGGGTACTTCTTTTCTGGAACCAGATGATATCAGACGTGCAACACTCGGGGACGTGCTACACCTGTTCGACGAGGATATGAACGAAAATCTTCAATGTAAGCCTAGGTCAAGTTTGATATCAAATGAAAGGCCTATTCAAGAGAAATTAATTGCCACAATCCGGACTTGAAAAAGTTTATTCTTTCCAGAGTAGCAGCCATTTTAATTTCAAAGAAACTAATTTGAACAAATTATTCCCCACTAACGGTTTCAAGTAAATTATTATGACCAAACATTATATTTTATGGAACACAATTATTAAAAACAATTAAATTAACAAATAATTATCTATAGACAAAAATAACGTTGTTATGAAAACATTTAAATATTTTTCCCCTCCCTGTTTGTACACACACACACACACACACACACACACACACATACAGGCTCAGTGGTACTGGGCCAACCATACAGGCACAGTGGTACTGGTCCACCCGCCCACCCATACAAGCTCAGTGGTACTGGCCCACTCGCCCACCCATACAAGCTCAGTGGTACTGGCCCGCCCGCCCACCCATACAGGCTCACTGGTACTGGCCCACCCGCTCACCCATACAGGCACAGTGGTACTGGCCCACCCGCCAACCCATACAGGCTTAGTGGTACCTTCATTAGCCTGTACCACACAGACCTAATGTGGTCCTTCATTAGGGGGACTGGTCTCTTGTTGCCAAGGGTCATTGAGTCTAGGCGCAGTGGGCTTGGTGACAGGACCACAACCCGGAGTATCTAATCTATTATCATCCCGTAATAATACACTAATCCCTGTGTATAATAGCAGTATTATTTACTCGTACAAGCTAAATAATAATACTAACTAAATATACAAACATCTGAATATTTTTGGTCACTAGTGGGGGGAGGGGAGGGGGCAAAAAAATGTTGCCTAGGGCCGCAACAAGTTTAAATCCGTCACTCACTATACATAAAAATTAGAACAGTTACCTTTCCAGTTCCTCTGAAAGTGGTTCTTGAGGCCAATATTTACCTCCAACATAAGGCCAGTTTAGATATGGGATACTTGAAGCTTCTGAACCATCATTACTTTCTTGATCATCATTATTCAAGGTGTTCAGGTCATAATTCTGTTAAAAAATGGTATTTGCAATTTGTCTGCATAGTAAAAATCATATCAACGTTTTTGCTAATTGTATAAAACATAAAGAGAAAGAGAAAATCCCCGTGTATCTTAGATTTGACTGTATATTACTGACCGTAGTTTATTTACTATTATTAACTCTTTCCCCTCAGACGGCCAACCCAGTTGGACATCACGATTTTGCCAACAGCTCAGCAGTGTTCGTCTAAATGTGTCCTCTGAGATCGAGCGTCCAACTCTGGTGGCCATTACTATGTTCACGCTCAGATCGGGTAAGTTTTAGTTGCGTTGTCCGCTGGGATCGGCTGTCCAACTGGGATGACCAGCAATGATTTCCCTACGAACTCGGATGTCCAACTCTGTTGGACACTTGACATTTGTTTTTGTATTTTAGATATAACTTGTTTGAACAATATTTTTAAATGTTTAACAGCTGTTTGAATATTTTGGGATTATATTCAATCAGCTTGTATCATCTGTTTCCGTTTCTGCTTTATGTAGACATCCTGATTGTGTGTTATAGTTTGACAGTGAGTCTAGGCTATCTCTCGATTTTATCCTTGTGTATCTTTAGTGTTACTGAGTGAGATTTTTTGATTTAGTGTGTTTTATTTGTTGTTTAGATAGTTAATTATTGTAAATATTCTATTTTGTTGTAAAATACTGTATGTAATTGTAAATAATAGTTACTTCGTTCATGTTTTAGTAACCAGGCATTTGTCCTGGAAAATTTTTCGAAAAGTATCACACTCAGCAAAATTTTCAAACCTGATTTATTTCAAAACTAAATATTACAAAACTTGTAATCCCAGAACTGTATTTTTCATTAATAAAAACTTTGCTATTTTGACCGAACTTGTTTTTATTTGAATTTAAAACCACAAAATAAATATTTTTAAGGTGCATGATAGGCCTACTTCTACATAGAGATTATCAGACAGCTGAGAAGCCACTAATATGGCAATTATTTTATAATATAAACTGATTAGACATATCTGTCACTTATATAATTAAATTCTAGACATTTCAATTATCAGTTAAAAATATAAAGATGTTAATTTAGAATAAGTATTAGTAGTGAAAAAAATATAAAACAACATTATTTTTCATGACTCAAAATATTTAACGTTTTTCAATAGTATTAAAAATATATTATACAAGAAAAAAATCCTGGAGACAAAGAAGGAAAAAACCAATCATAACATATACCTAGGAAATACAAGCTCTAAAGAACGAATATTTACAAGCACAAAACAGATATATATACAATTCAACAGACAGCTAAGAAAGGAAGCAAGTGCTTCTTACATAGATAAAGCCAGCAATAAGACTAAAGCTGTTTGGGAACTAGTAAATACTGAAAGAAAAGCCCAAAACACTTCTACAAAGAGGGACCTTACTCTAACTGTTGCAGGAAATAAAGTTAGTGATGCAGCAGAGATAGCTAGACACTTCAATACCTTTTTTGTCAACATTGCAAACAAAACCCTGCAAAAAAACCAAGGTAAAAGAACTGCTACAGTAGAAATCCAAGACACATCCCCAGAAATCCCCTTAACTCTCCTTCGACCAACGACAACTACTGAGGTACTAAAAAACAATAAGGTCATTGAAATCAAAATCATCCTTAGGAATTGACGAAATATCATCTAGGATCCTAAAAACATGTGAATCCGAATTTATCCTGCTACTCCTAAAAATCACAAACATGTCAATGGAACAAGGCACTGTCCCTGCTTGCCTAAAAATTGCAAAGCTTTACCCAAAATATAAACAAGGCAAAATTGACGAGCTATCTAACTATCACCCCATCTCATTTTGATACCAACCGTCTCCAAAGTTATTGAAAAAATTGTACTTGTTAGACTAATGGAGCACTTACAGCAAAATAGTTTTCTACCTCACGAGCAACATGGATTTATCAGCGGGAAATCAACAACTACAGCAATCATACACCTTGTTGAAGACATGATAAACAACTTTGAGGAGGGTAACACCACAACTACAATCTTCCTGGACCTCAGTAAGGCTGGTCCAGCAGGCTGATTACCTGGGCCATTCTTTAATCTTGACTAAATTGGAAAGACTAGGAGTAAAAGGCACTGCACTAAAATGGTTCAAGAGCTACCTGTCCAGTCGAATTCAGATAGTTGAAGTTAAGGAAACAAATAATGCAACCGAGACCTCTGTTCTATCAAAACCACTACCAATTAACAGAGGAGTCCCTCAGGGATTCGGTTCTGGGACCAGTGCTCTTTGTATTATTTACATCCGACTTTCCAAAATATATGGAAACATACAGTAAGATGGTTATGTATGCCGACAACTCTGTACTAATAACAAGTAATAAAGATGTAGAGCGACTGGAAATTGACACATACATTGCTGTAAACATGGCGCAAGAATATTATACTCTAAACGACCTGGTTTTCAACAAGAAAAAGACTAAACAGCTAACTGTAGGAAGGCATAAATACAAAGTGTCACAGCTTCCCGGTTTGGAAGCAGTTGACACAGTCAAATACCTTGGAATTTCTCTTGATGAAAAGATAAGTTGGGACCATCATATTGACACCTTGTGCTTAAAGCTAAACACATCACTCTTTGCCTTAAGAAGAACAAAGGCAGTTGCAACAACAGATGCAACCAGGATGGCTTACCATGCACTATTTGAGAGCCATCTACGATATGGGATAACAGTTTGGGGAGGCTCTTCAGATGGTAATCTACAGCGAATTCTGGTGATAAAAAAAAGGCTATCAGAATACTAGCAGGACTAGGTGCTAGAGACAGCTGCACGCAAATATTCAAGCACTACAAAATTCTTACTGTTCCCTCTTTGTACATCCTTGAGACAGTACTCTACATTATAAATCAAGAAAGCCTAAGAAACCAAGATGTTCACAACTACAACACGAGACTTATGAGAAACTACAACATATCCTTTCACAGAACTTCTGCTTTTGCTGAAAAACCATCATATGCTGGTCTCAAGATGTTTAACACGCTGCCAGAGGAGATGAAGAATCTAAACCCAACTACCTTAAAGTAGACTCTTCAGATCTGGCTTAAAGAAAAGGCATTCTACACCATGACACAGTTCTTCTCATGGAGAGACAGTGAACAAGACTGAAATGATTCATTAAAGTTTAAAATTCTGTACATGATATTTGACGCCTAACTGTTCTTGAAGAATATGTTAATAAAAGTCTATTGTCTAATATATTTTTAAATTATATATTATTACCAACTGATCAAAGAGATTACTATCGAGCAATGATTAGATAAACTCTTGAAAATACAAAGAAACCTAAAAGTAACATTTCGAATCCTGAACTAAATGCTCTAAAATCTCTTTGATCTGATGAATCTATAGTAATTCTTCTAGCAGATAAAGGTAAAATTACGGTCATTTTAGATAAAGAAGACTATGATGAAAAAGTTAAACAACTAATAAATTCTGGTGAATATTCCCAGTTAAAAAAAGACCTTACAGCAAAAATTGAAAGAACTATTAAAATTAAACTTAAAGATTTTTGATAATGAACTTGGAAAACCTCTTGTCATAAAACTAAGTCCATAATATTCTAAACCCCCTCATCTTTATGGACTTCCTAAACTTCACAAAGATTTAATTCCCCTGAGACCCATAGTAAGTTCGATTGATTCACCTACATATAAATTATCAAAATTTTTGTTGCCCGTCCTAAATCCCTTATTTGGAAATTCTACATTTTATTTAAAAAATACAGAAAAATTGTCAAGATATTCTAGTCAGCTATGATATAACTAGTTTATTTTCAAATGTACCTGTTCCAGAAGTGTTAAGAATAACAAAGAATTTATTAAAACAAGATGATAATCTCAAAGAGAGAACAAAATTATCAGTTTGTTGTATATTAGAACTTCTGACTATATGTGTTACAAACAACTATTAATATGAAGAAAATTTTTATAGTTACATTTCAGGTTTACCTATGGGTGGAGTATTAAGTCCAATACTAAGTAACATTTTTATGGATAATTTTGAAAAAAATTGCATTTACTAACTGGAATCCCAAACCAAAAATCTGGCTCAGATATGTTGATGACATTTTTGGCTCAGATATGGGAAGATCAAACTGATATTCAAAAAAATGTTTAAATTATATCAATAATTTTAGACCAACTATAAAATTTACATTAGAAAATGAAAATAATGGACAAATTCCTTTTCTAGATGTGTTAATTTCAAAATCAACAGAAAATAAACTTATTACATCACTATATCATAAAAAACATTTAGTGGACAATACATGAATTATTTTTCAAACCACTTTCAACATGTGAAGATTGGAATGATTCAAAGTTTATTTAAGAAAATAGATAGTTTAGTAACAAATGATGAAGATAAATTAAAGGCAGAACAAGATACTTCAAAATTATTAATAAATAATAACTACCCTACAAACATAATTGATAAGGAGAAATTAAAAAATAAAATTCAACCTAGAAGACACAATGAAAATACCAAGTCTCTAATGAAAGTAACCAATTAAAATTCCATATATAAAAGGCGTTTCAGAAAAAATTAGAAAAATCAACTCAAAATTCAATATCCGTACTTCTTTTAGTTCAACTAATAACCTTCATAGTCATTTAACAAAATTAAAACCTAAGAACAAAATTCAAAAATGTAAAAATATAATTTACAAAATTGATTGTGAATGTTATAAAACTTGCATTGGCCTAACCTCTAGACCTATAAGTACAAGAATCAAAGAATACATATATAATTACCAAACATAAAATAAAGAAAAATCAAAATTAGTAGAACACGCTCTCAATTAAAATCATGACATCAAATTTGACTCATCAAGTATTATATTTAAAGAATCATTATGGACGAAAAGGAATCAAATTGAAAGTGCCTGTATGTCTGTTATAAAAGAACAATGTATGTCACAACCATCTATACATTTTAGTAATATATACTAACCTTTAGTTAAAGAAGAAATCAAACATAAAATAATTAATTGTAAATCATATTTTCCAGTTTAATATTTTATTTAAAATTACTTTCTACTAATCCATTTAAGTTTTAAATTCTTTAAAAATATTTATATTTTAATTTATATTGTTTTAAACATATGTTTTTTCTGTTTACAAAAACTGATGATGCCTTAACCAGCGAAAGCGCTATTTATATAAAAAATTGTGGAATAATTTTTTAAAATGTGTTCTTTTTTAAAACCAACTGTATTCCATCAAGTGTATACAACAGAACTAATAATATAATAAGAAAAACTATATCACGTAGTGCTCCAATTTTAAATATTCAAAACAAATATTCAGATCAACATTTAAATTAAATAAGTAGTAATTAAACTTTAAAAACCCAGGTGCAATCACAATAAGGCTGAATGTCCACAAAATGGATTCCAACCTGGTGAGAACGGGAGAGTGACATGGCTGTCGATCTCGTAAATAAAGCAGCCATGGCAAACCCAGGTGGCCATCCAACCTTACGGGTTACTAGCAGGTGTTCGACTGCAAAGCTAACGTAGAAACAAGTGGGGACAACAGTACTGGACACCCGATCTGAGAGAACACTTTTTAAAAGACTGTTCTGAGGGGAAAGGTTTAAATTCAGATATATATATTTTTCATTCATATAATGAAATAGAATAATTTCACTGTATATAATGAAAATAACACTAAAATTCTGGTGTAGCATTTGTTTATCCCTCATTTTCCAAATTCACTTCATCTCAACATCTACTCTTTTATTTATTTTAAGATCAAACCTTTATTCTAAATTTAATTTGAAAATAATGAAAATGTTTTATTCTACAATAGTAGAATCTCAAATTAGCTTATGTACTAAATTGTTGGGGAGGCACATGCATAACTAAATTGAGGCCATTTATAAATTTGTAGAAAAGAATTGTCAGAATAATGATACGTACCCTAAACATAATGAAACTCTTTTTAAACAACTTAATGTTCTTGCAGTGAGAATATTTTATGTTTATAAATGGCTAAGAACTTTAATAACCAACAGAATAATGCCATAGTCAATACAGAAAATATTCCTATGTCTTAGAAATCCTACAGTAATTACAGTATCAAAGCCTAACCTGATATTGTTTCTGCATTTTTGTTTCCAATGCTCCTATAGTTTGTAATTTATTCCATACTTGGGAAAGTTAATGATTTTTTTTAACTGAATAAAGTTAAAGTTAATACTCTAAAAAAGTAACTAATTGAAGTTAAAAGTTATAATAAATTGAAACTAACTGATTAAAGTTAAATTATTAGAAAATTAACTGAAATTGAAAGTTAAAAGTTAGTTTTGGTACAGTAAAATATACATAAACAAATACTTAACTTGTATTATCTTTTATTATTTATAATATCTTAGATAAATAGGTCTATTTATAGTACATTATCATACAATACTATTAATTAGACTATAGCAATTTCTACAGTAATTTTTGTTATATAACTGTCCAAAATTTTAAAAATTAAATATTTAATTTAATTTCTAAAATTATTAACAAAAACTGACATAAGTCTTTGAAATTAAAGTTTTACATTTTTAAGCTATACTTTAAAAAATCAATCTTATAGGAAATTCACGATAGCAAAACATTTTTTTTTAATTGGCGCAGATAATAAGAAAGGCCAAATAATATCGGCACATGTTGACTCCAGGCGATTTTTATCAGGCTGGAGATGATAAGGAAGGGTCACTGATAAGAAAGTATGGGGATTAGCGGTAAACAAAAACTGAAAAAAATATACTCACTCTATAAGTGAGTGAAAGCAGATCTATTCATACTATTTTCAATAAGCAATTATGTTTATTAGATGTTTAAGAATTTGTCGTTCTGAGTGCATGTTTTATTCTTATCTGAAATAAGTTAATTAAAATTTATGAAAACTATCTAAATCATTAAAAAAATACAAAACTAATTACCATTGATAATATTATTAATATTAAAGATAGTATTATCATTATCCTTTCTTTTCGACGGTGCCGATAGCAAAATAATGAGAACGGAACAAAATATAGCAATTATTACTTGAAATATGTTCTGCAATCTTGAATATAGTTTAATCTGTTGCGTGGTATCATATAATGGATTGATTTTACCTAGTAAGCCCAATTTAAAATAAAGTAAACGTTTCAGGAAATGTTGGTTTGATTAACCATTTAAATGGTTTTTCCCGACTACTTTTGAACAGGACAATTTAGATATGTAATGATCACTTAATCAAGTATTGACAGCATTAACGTCAAAATGCAACTGATTTTCCTAATTAATTATACACATAGATGGGTAAACAGGTAAAATTACAGTATTAGAGTTTATGAAAGATAAACAAGCTTAGGCCCAGTACGTTGATTTAAAACAAGATAACTAAATGACTATCTCAATTTTATCCCTAAACATAAACTAGTCAAGTGAAATGATCACCTCAGGGACACAAGTCAATCCCACAACAATGGTATACTCGTTTGGTCCGCCTTTTTTTTTATTTATAATGCAGTAAAATGTGAGTAATGGGGAGGGGGTGCATCTTCAAAACAGTGACCTTGCTTGTCGGTGACGATTGGGGGATGAGGAAAACAATCGGTCTTTGACCTGAGTTTTAGATACTTTCTCCCCAGTCCATACTCCTCGGACCAAATGGCACCTTTTATCACATTTGTAAAACTAACTTAGTTACTTTAACCGCTAGCCAAATTTTCAACTAGTTAAAGTTAGAAGTTAAACATTACCAAAACTAACGAATAAGTTAAAAAGTTAATAGAAAAAGTAACGATTAAATTTAATCGTTAATTATTTTTAATCGTTAATCCCAAGTATGCTTATTACCCACGGAAAGAAAATTAATTCTAGGACAACATTTAAAAAAATGATTATGAATGATTACATGAGTGTGAGATGAGTGTGGATGACTTGTTTAGTCTGGTTACTAACTGAGTTTGACTGTTTCTCAGAAAGGGCCATTTATTAATAGTCCAATAGCCAGTGCAACTAAGGGAACTATATCTTTATGTGAAATCCAAACCACGTAGTATTGGTATGATTTTCAGCCAATTGACAAGCCTGATACTCAGTTATCTCCCGTACACAACATCCGGCACTGATTACCACCCAACATGGACACCCTATACTTCTCTACTAGTGTCCAAATCAATGGCAACCATTGAGTGGACTTGTAAGTATTAAGAGGACTGCCATAGTTAAATAGAGATGGTCAATAGAGTTAACTTGGCTTGTTAAATATATTTCCTAATGTTTATTGCAGTAAAAAATACTTCGTTAACTAAATGCAGAACATTATTTTGCTCGATAAGTATGAACTAAATTGTATATAATAATATTTTTTTTTAATTTAGAATTTACTTCTAGCTTTATAAAATAGTTTTCACTCCGGAGTACTTATTTATTTTAATAAATGTTGTTACACTCCATGAAGATGTTTGTTTTCATTAAATACTTTAAAAAATATTATAACAACCAAATTTTGCTTATTTTGATTTTAATAAACAACTTATTGTTAATACTTTTTATAGTGAAGTTGGTAACATTTATTTTTTTGTCTGATTTGATTTCCAGTGTTTGTAAATTTAAGCTTAGACCAAAAACTTCTACGTATTGCAATCACAAATTATTTTCATAGTATTAATCAGCAACAAATGTTTCTTTGATTAGATGAGGTTAGTGGTAATTAATTAATTAAACGTTTTTGTCTGTGAAAACAACTCTTCTGTGCATACAAACTCTTCCTCAAGCAAGCACTATTTCAAAACAGCAACCTGTTTAACTCTTTACACATTAAGATGATGAAATTCATTTTTATTGGGATAGGCAATAACACTGTGCCAATCCATGGAGAAAAATAAAACAAAGGCCGCATCCAATAGTGTGCTAGTGAGCTAAATTAAATGCCAAGATAGTGTGTTACGTAGTTAGTTCTCTGAGAAATACCGATGCGTTTAACCACTTGACTTTTTGACTCTCGTTTTGACTATAAATTTTTTTTGACACGACTGATGATTTTGTTGTATAAATTTATATATAAATTTGCCAATGAAAATATGTTGGTATTTCTTGACACTCTACACATATCCGATCATTGGGACATTAGTTTTTCTAGGCAAATGTCTTCCACATCCTGATATTAGGACAGTATCACCCCCTAAAATCTAACCATATACTCTATTTTTAGCAACAAATTAATGATGTGACTTATAGGTGTACAAACATTGTATAATGTATATATCTATGGTTAGATATTGGTACAGAATATGACCACGACTCATATGAGCGGAGAGTTTTCTTTTTCCTATAGTTAATGGTATTAATAACAATAATTTGTATGATTTTTTTAACAAGTTGTCAGAATTAACTAACGATAATGATTACACTTAACATAATTACTAAAACTACTACTCATATACATTTTTACCTCAGTAATTATTTTGTATATTTTTATGTCAGTCTTAAATTTTGCAAGTAAATTTTTAAATGTACATTTATTACTACATACCACTGTATACGTACATACATTTGAATGATGAATACCATAATCCTCCCCAGATTGTATGGAACCAAGCAGAGAATTTGGAGGGCAAGTCCCTACTTCAGGGTCATACAATGCAAGAGTTGGCATAACGTCTTCATAAATATTTTCACTGAAACATTGTTGTTAGCCTTGAAAAGAGTGTAGTAACAACTAAGTTAAAGAGTTAATTAGAAAAATAGAGTAATGAAAGGTTTAAGATTGGAAATAACCAATAATTAAAACTCCAAAACTTAACGTGGGAGTTTCCACCTACCAGTCTCCAGTACACTGAATTTGTTGTTAGATTAACTTGTGATTGTTAACTGGTCATTGCAGACTTGACAATATGCAATGAGTCTAAAGCTTATGGTTTTTTGTCAGCTACTATTTAATCATTTAAAAATATATAAAAGCTGTACTTGGAAAAAAGTTCAAAAGTCGTTAGACATTAATAAAAATATTAAGTGATCTCCTGTCACAAAGCTAAATCTAGCACGGGGGACTCTGTAACTGATCCATTGTTAGGATAGACTCCCTGCAGTCACATGACTGATCTAGTGTCAGTCTCATTTGTAATTCCAGTAGTTACATCTGCTTACACCAGTTAGGAATCAATTCAACAGTGTCCATTCCCTATGAGGGAGGTTCATCCCACCTACAGGTATTGATAGGTACAGACTGACTGACAGTCAGGTCGGATGAATGGTGTATTTATATAGTGCAGCGGTGTAAGCCCAGCAGGTTCTGGAAGGGAGATCTACATCCTAAGGGGCGTCTGTTTGGGAGGGATCTCAAGGCAATATAACTGCCATTCTAGTCCTTCCGGGAAGAAAATGGATTGGGCTAGATACTTCGAAGTACGTGATTACCCGCGCAAGAATGGGGTGCAACGACCTAGACAGTGCCAACAGTGATTAACATGATATGTAACAATATTGTACGGATTGATCCATATAAAAAGCACTTTAGCAAAGTTTAGTAATCTAAAATTGGGCCAGGTAGAAAGCGGTCTGCGTGATGTATTTAGCGCATGTAGGGGTTCCAGCAGCAGAGGGGAAGTGTTGCACCACTCCGTCTCTAGTTGGCGTGAGGGGTACTGTTGGGAGTGGGGACAACAAACAAAATTAGCTGGTGAAGTTAAGTGAAGAAAACTGCTTGAATTAATTATAAAAGTCGAAATAATATAGCCATAATTTAGTATATTGTCATTTTTATAGTAAAATTACTTTTTAAGTTATAATAATATTGAAATTGAATATTACATACTTGCTTGATCTACGACTTATACAGTATCCAAAGACCACCCTTTAAAATTGCATACGAAGTAATATGTAAATAAAAAAGTTATGATAGTAGTGATAAATATTATTTCAGTTTGAAGGTAGATCGCTGAACACTTAAATCACATTACTGGTATTTCAAAGAAAATATATATTTAAAAATAATAATATAGCAAATCAAATTATAATTTAACCTCAATATAACTCGGTTATGACAATAAACCGCCCTATATCAACTGACTCCACACTCTTCTATCACAATGCCTTTCCCCCTATGCCATTTCAGCTGTACTAGATTCCAGTTCCCACCACGTGCCTACCAATAGTCACCTAGCACGATGACATAATAGGCGGAGCTTCCCACAGCGTATCAGTGACAACGAAATGTTACAGTGGCACGTCGGTTCAGTGGTGGGAGAAGACTTATTTTCTGTGTCACATTAATGACTAGCTTTGTCTCTCCCACACAGTTCTCTAATAAGGTAACAATCAAAGCGGCCAAACTGTAGTTGGTAAATTGTAGAAAAGGAGATCAGATTTAAACAATCCAGTAAGCATTATATTTTGTGTTTAGATCTTCAAAATTGTAACTCTATTTATCATTTACCTTTCCTAGGATTGATTGTAGTTGAAGTGGTGGCTCTCCTAGGACTAATGTTTATTTCCAACAGTCAACCATATTGAACTCATAGACATAATGTCTCTTCAAAGTATCTTAGAGGAAAATTCTAATTTACAATATAAGTAATTCTTAATTTGAATAACAATAAATTGGTTCATTTATAATTAGTTTTGATTGACTTGAAGATAATTTAATACTTACAGTGGTGGCCAAAAAACACAATAATGTCTGCTATCTGAGTCCCACTCCACTCTTACTGTTAAACCCAAGACAACCCCTTCTATCTTAAGTAGTAAAGGTTGTGCGTGACCCTCCACAAAACAAGGAATGTACACATTCTTCAGTTCTCCCTGTAGAAATAAATCAAAGATAACACTTTTATTAAATAATACTTTTCATAATTTCGATAATTGTTGGATAAATGTGAAAACTACTGTAAAATATGAACAAAATAAAATTGTTTTTTAAAAGTGGCAACTTTCTTTAAAACATCTTTTAAAAAATGTCAATGTAATTTACTTTTATTGCATGTTTTCAGCACAAGTCAGGAGATCAGAATGCTGTATTTGGACATTTAATCTGGGCACAAATTAATGAATCTTTTAAAAATGGCCATATTAAGAACCTAAAATAGACTTAGATCTGTATACATACCCCAAGTACACATCTCTAATTTTAACGACCTCATAAATACTTAAAAGCCTGTTTGTGGCTTGGATTACCATTTAGTTTGTGTGATATGGTGCCTAAATGTGCTAAGGGCTAACGCACTGGCCCGACCACAACACCAACCACGACTTCGACAATTCTGGTTGTGGCTAGCCGACCAAGAGTACGACACGACTCCGACTCTGAATGCTTCAGTTGAGAAAGGATGTTAAATAAAAAATTTATATTATTTATCCTGTTAAATAAAAAACATAATGATCCTGATATGCTTGACAGATATCCTTCATTGTTTAGTCATATTTTCATAAATATAAGTGATCGTTTTGAAGGAGTAACAAAGCAAAAATGATATGACAAACAATAAAATTGTATTCACATGAATCTCCTTGCTCCTTTAACACTTTCGCTGCAGCTTGTGTAATCGATAATCTTACCCAAGGTGCTGAAATAAAAATTGTTGATATTTAACTTACCAGTAATTTTTGAGCCTCCATAGTGACATCTGAACAGGATTGACGAAGTCTAACAGCCTGGAAGTGACGTCATAATCTCTGTGCCCTTTTGGGGATGGCAGCGTGTGGGGAAAGTTTTATAAAAACGTCACTTCTCAAAATGTTATAAAAAGCAAAGTACACTAATTAATAAGGTCACTGCACTGTGCACATGATTTTAAATTATGAATGAGAAACACACTAAAAAATGGACTGTTCCCTCTGGGGCATAGTAGCGTGGGACGTTGCACTATAAGTTTGCTGACTCAAAAATCACTCAGTTCACTCTATTTACATGGCAATAATAAACTATTTACATCTACATGTATCCTGTTTATGGTTTATGCCATTTGAAAAAGCATTTCAAAGGGCAAAGAGCTGGTTGTCCAGGGCACTGGGTACACATGTAGATTGTTCTTTTGTGACAACCATCCCATTTATTTATTTTTTATTTATTTATTCATAAGACGTCAATCGTCAAGATATGGGCGAATATGGATTTCGAATGAATGTGATGAGTGTATATGAGCAAATGTAGTCATTGTTACAAACTAAGGCCGACTACTCCTTAGAAAGTGTCATTAATTAATAGCCCAATGAGAAATGAACAGCCGGTGGTTATCAGCTGATCCTTCTCAAAATGTATTGACTCTGATTCTTACATTCTTACATATGAGACGCCGACACAACGTTGTGCGTATTTTAAGGCGAATATGAATGGTTTTATGAGTGTAGGATGAGTGTAGATGAGTGTAGTCTGGTTACTAACTGAGTTCAACTGTTCCTCAGAAAGGGCAATTTATTAATAGCCCAACAGCCAGGGCAACTAAGGGACCTACAGCTTTACGTGGAATCCGAACCACGTAGTGCTGGTCTGATTTTCAGCTAATTGACAAGCCTGATGCTCAGTTATCTCCCCCACACAACATCCGCACAATGATTACCACCCAACATGGACATCCCAGACTTCTCTAGTAGTGTCCACGCCGATAGCAACCACCAAGCATACGCCATGTCGGTATTAAGAGGACCGAGCATCCAACCTATCGCCTACAATCTCCCAAACACTTTCGATCCCAAAGATTGGGATCGAACTGAGAACCTTTAGCACATGAAGCTGGGATTGAACCAACTACGCTACCGACCAATTTTGACAACGTGTTTTTCTCACTGTTCCTCTTTTCAATTTTTGAAATTACTTGTGGCACAGCAACCTCTTAGGGCGAAAGCCTGGGGGTTAGTACAGCTTTTGGAGGTATGAGTTTGCTTATAACATCAACACCAAAATTATAAAATGGCATCTTAGAAGTGTCATTATGAAATTGGTACAATTTGTACGTATTTAGTATTATCATTTGGAGAACATTAATGAAGACTTTCTTATACCATCTAATGCATTTGTGTTCACATGGGTAGTAACTCAATAAATGGTCGTGGCGGTCGACTCCCTTCATTTTGGCATTGTAATGGATTATGGGCAGTGGTTTCTGTTTTTCCACACCTCGATGATTTATTACCGTGGCCATGGTGTTCTCGAACTCTGTTGAAATGTACCACACTGGCCGTTTGTCGACCCATTGTCCAACAATTACACCTTCTGCAACTGTGCCACGGTTTCACCTTTATTTAACTTCGCCTTGGTTACTTCATGAGGGAAATATTTCATGCTTCTACGAAGGGTGCCTGTGCAGTATATGTTTTCACGTAACAATTTAGCAGCAAGAGGGAAGGAATTGTAATAGTTGTCAAGGTATAAGGAATGTCCATTACCCAACAGATTTGAGCATAGCCCACACCTCTTAGTTTCCCACCCTTTCCACTATAAATTGTAAATCTTAGGCATAAACAATGAGTTTTGCAAAGAGAATAAATCTTTATGCCATATTTGGGGCACTTTCCCTTTATATATTGCCTAAAATGAATGTGGCCACGAAACAGGATCATACTTTCATCGATCAAAAGGTTACGATCAGGGCAGTATCTTGTTGTCATAATAGTGTTGAACCAGCAACCTAACTTTTTGCAGTTTTCTCTCTGAGGTGTGTTAGTACTAAAGTGTAACACCCTCAAAATCAATAAAAACTGATCACAGCTCATTTGATCTTGTACACAAACAAAGTTTAAAAATCTGGATGTTTTCCAGTAGTCGTTGAGGCGGTTTAGTTTTACTGTCCACATGTGAAACAAAAGACCTATAAAAACGTTTAGATCTCCGACTGTCAAATCCTTCCATATGTTTATTCTGGATTTTGAGTCGAAAATATGATCTTCAAAAACCTTCCAAGCATTGTTGTTTGTTTCGGTAACTATATTTTCCAAGAAAACAGTATCTAAAAAAGTTTCAAACCTATCGGTGTGTTTTCTCTATAGTAAATGGTACATTTCTCATACCTGCTGTTTGGAGTTGCCAAATGGGATTATATGTTACTTGCACATCGTCATCTTCGTCCTCGGTATTGTCATCGACGTCCATATCCATACTGCTAAGTTCGCTCTTAATGCCTCATTGTTGTCACTTGAGTTCAACTCCATATTATGTTGTTCTACCAAAACATCCCTATGGAGAATGGGGCCGCACTAAAAGTGTTAATGAGCGGCACTCACTGCCTCCAAACATCATTGTAATCTCCTGCCACATTCCCTTCTTTAACATTCTATTTGACTACTGGCCTTATAATGATAAATTACATAAAGATGGCCAGTCTTTGATCGTAAGAATAGAAATTTCAATGTCAAAAACTGCCATAGAATGTAGATTGTTAAAAACCACTCAGATACTAGTGACCTAGTCGGAGTCGTAGTCTGGGTTGCTACCATATGGAGTGCGCGTCACGCCATATCAGTATATATTAATTTTGGCCGGAGTTGACAGTTTGGTCGGGCCCGACTAAATCCTCCTGTCTTTGGTCAGATGAACAGACCCCGACTGCTGTGTTGGACCCCGCCTAGTGCACGTCGTTCCATTTGATCCCACGTACAGTTTGGTCGGGCCTAACAAGTCGGAGTCGTGGTCAGGCTAGTGCGCATTAGCTCTAAGAGACGATTTTAACCCTACTCACTTGCTTGTTTATCTTAGCTGATTCAATGTTATGTTCTATAAACTAAATATTTAAAATACGTTTTTGATGTGTAGACATTAACTTAGGTACAGCAATATTAGTGTGAATTATATTTGAGCATTTATGCTAAATAGAAACTATTTGTTTATCCAAAAAGAAACAATTTCCATGGCCCACATCACAAAAAGATTATTCTGTACAAAGGCAAGATATATTAACCATTCAAGTAGTAATATAAAATATGGAAGGTACAACTATATTTGGAAATAGCTCTAGAGTAAACAAGGAAAGAGAGTGTCCTGCAGTTTACGAACAACATTAGAAATGTTAGTTTATGTTTATGTCAGAGTTCTGGGACAGAAAATGATAAATTTAAAAACAAACAGCATGTTTAACTGAGTGATATATTTACATTCCCCTAATTTTATGTTCAAAGATTTTTTTCCTAAACTGGAAGGATGAGCATAGTTGAAAAAAAAAAACACCTGAGTAACTATTTACACATGATACCACATAAACATTTTTTATTTTAAAATCAATCTAATTTACACTAGGCAAAACAAATACCTACTACTAGTTAATTTATAAAATAAAATTATAATTTTACCAGTAAATGTGGGGTAACATAGACATCTATGTGTAGTTTTTGACCGGAATCAATCATTGCAAATCGAGGGTTGACTTCAATGGTTACCCTGTCTAGTGATTGCTCGATCGGGTTTCCCCAGAACACACCAGTAGGTATGCGTGTCAAGTTATCCACCGTGAGCGTCACGTTATGCTGAACTTCAAGATATAACTCACTGAGAGTTACCAGGTATTGGCTAAGCTCAACCACATTCTCCTGGACATCAGCAAACACTGGCACATAGCAGCCTCCCCAGTCCAGCACTGAGCACCACATTGTGTCTTCCTACAACATATAACTCACTGATAGTGATCAGGTTACAGCTAAGCTAAACTACAGTCTCCTTCACATCCGCAGACACTGACACATAGAACGCTCTCCAGTGCAGCACTGAGCACCACATTGTGTCTTCTTATAACATATAGCTCATTCATAGTGATCAGATAACGGCTAAGCTCAACCAAGTAGCTGGAATCCAGACCCAGAAGTAGCAGGAACGGAAGAGCATATGAATATATGTAAGTGTGTGAGAATAATTCAAAAAGAAGTCTCCAATTCTCTTCAGATCTGCTTTGCAGTTCAATCAGAACTTATACTTCTCATTTTTTAAACACATATTTTAGCATTTCTTAAAAGTTATTTTAGCCAAAAGATCAAAAGTAATTACTGTATATTTATTGAAATAGTACCACTATAAACAAAAAGATCTTATTTTCAAAATATATATAAAAAACTTAAAATTTCTAATTTACTGAAATACAAAGTGCTCAAATTTTTATTTGAATTTAGTACATTTTGGCTTCTTTGAAATTATTTACAAAAACGGTTTACTATTGGTCTACAATTTTACAATATTTTTCAGTATTTTATGAATGATAAGTACTTAAATGCACTTTTTTATAACGATAGTAGTTTTGTTAGAAATTATTTTATATATTTTTAGATATACAGTACAACGATATGTTACTGCTACACTAGATAAATTAACCACATTTTGTACTTAATATACACAATACCTCAGTATCTAGCTTGTAAGAGAGTAAAACCTCACTGTCTTTATGACAAAACTTTCCTTGATTAGCTGAGAAATTTTGCAAATCAGAAGATTCCTCAAGTTCATCTTGGGGTAGAAAATTAAGTTCATTAAGAGTCCACACACTGTTCTGAAAATAATAATTTACTATTTAACTATGAAATAAACTCCTGAAAAAGTATTACATTCCTTCTAAATTCACTTAAATTATATATAAATTGAAGTCTTTTGGGTTTGACCACTACTAAAGTTCGGATTACATACATTTTTTACAGATATAAATAAGTCAACTGTAGCTAAACCAATTGACGAAGTTCTCTCCATACCTCAAGGATGGGTTTTTTTGTCATCCCTCGGATGTAGTATGCCATGTACTGTATGTTTATAAGTCTTAATCTCCCTTTTTTTCTGAATCATGAATTTGTATGACATATTCTTGTATACAGCACCCTTTAATTTATAGTTTTCATGCGACAAAATCCTCATGTAAATGTAACAGTCTGACATGATGTCTTAAAATTATTCTGCCCAATAATATATGATAGGTTGAGTCCTCTTACTCAACCCCCTTGCACAAATCAATCCCCTTGTGCCCTCTTGCACAAATCAGGAATACATTAACTGGGAGATAAAACAACAACAAACTTATGATAGGAAGTAGGCTAAATACACACAAAACAAAGACATTAAAAACAAAACAGAAATAGACTAAAATATGTGATATTACAAAATTCTCTACAATCTAACGAAGAAAAAGTTAATGCATATCACTAAACATTTTTAACTTTTTTAATTTTCAGAGTATAGGTATTAACACTTACATTCTCAAGAAAATTACATGCTGGAAATCTCTCTGGAAAATAAATTCTAATAAAATATAAATAATATTTCTTCAGTAAATCTTCAAGCTAATAAATTTCTGTTATTTTTAAAGAAATTTTAAATCCTGAATTTATTTCTAATTCAGCAACCATGGCCAAACAAAGTAGCCATGGCCAACCCAGGTGGACATCCAACCTTACGGGTCACTAGCAGATGTTCAACTGCCGAGTTAACCTAGAAACAAGTGTGGCCAACTGTACTGGACACCCGATCTGAGTGTACATTTTTTAACAGACAGTCCTGAGGGGAAAGGGCTAAGGGGAATATGTATGATTATAGGATGAGTGTAGTCTGGTTACTAACTGAGTTTGGCTGTTCCTCAGAAAGGGCCATTTATCTATTAATATATAGATATTGCCAATAACCAGGGCAATTAAGGGACCTACTTATTACTTATTACTTACAACTTTACGTGGAATCTGAACCACGTAGTATTGGTCTGATTTTCAGCTAATTGACAAGCCTGACACTAAGTTCTTCCCCCACCCTGACTATATAACATCCGGACTCTGACTACCACCCAACATGATACACCTCAGATTTCTCTAGTGTCAACGGCGATAGCAACCATTGAGCAGACACTATGCTGGTATTAACAGGATCTTAGTATAGAACCTAATGCCTACAATCTCCACAACACTTTGTCCCCAAGTAGCTGGGTTACAGCACTACACCACCAGTGCCAACATACAGGACAGTCGTGCAGCACCCTTACACTTACATCAAAGGAGCAGTTCTTAGCAATGATATCGGCTGCATGATGGGCTCCTCTTCTTACTAAGCCAAAATCGACTGATCTTGTAATTGGCTCTACTTGTGCTTTACAACAGGACCCTCTTATCTCCAGTTGAACTGTAACATTCTGGGTTGTAGATACACACCTGAACAAAATATTACAATAGCTTAATTTACACTGATAAAAAAATCAATAAAAAGTAACAATAAAAACAATTAAAAATAAAGCAAAACACACTCTTTCAAAGTTATGTAATAGTGCACAAAATTTATCATTATAATAATCCTAGAGGCAATCTGCTAGTTCTCTTTGTAAAAAAGTTAAACTTCTTTTGTGAATCACTCTGGTCTGAGGAAGGTGAGCGTGGTTCACCGAAATCGATCACCATAATATTTGTGCATTTTGTACTTATATTGTAATAAATGTGTGTTGTGTGACGTTTACTTGTACAGTAGAAACCCTATTTTCCGTCAGGGGTTGGGACCGTGGCCGTGACAGATTGGAGAATAGACAGATTATAGAGAATTCAACCAATCACACTTATATCGCTGGAAACTTAATATTAGTGCTTACGCACGTTAAATTTTAATGTTGTATTGTACATATTGATTAACAAAATGAGAATAAAAAGGTTAGAAAAAAGACATGTTACAGAATGTATATACTGCAGGTCACATTTATGCTTTTATTACAGTAGGCCTAGTTTTAATGTAAAACATAAGCTTTTACATTATGTAATGAGTACAACAATTAATTATCAACAATCTTAAAACTAAACTGCAGTACAATGTAATATATTAAAGCCTAGTTCCCACGGCCTGTGTTTTCGCAGACATCAGGCGGCTTGATGTCGGTACACGGATACCATGTCGCCTGTGTATCATCAGACATGACCGTTCTAACGGCCTGTTACCAGTGTGTCGTGGCTTAAAACCTCAACTCCGACCACACGTCTTTGTAGTGCCGCCTCTTTCCCCATGTTTTTACGGGATCTGTTCAAGCAGCCCCAAACGGCCTGTCCGTACATCAGGTGAGCTGTTCCAACCTGTTATCTGGTAGACAGCAGACGAGGCCTTACAGATGACAGGCGTTGGAACTAGGCTAATGAGGGCTAGATGGCTGGATAGGGAAATTGTCTTCCAGATGGATAAGTCATACGACAACTGTCATTTCGTGGCGCAACGAACCAAGACACTGACGGATAACAGAACCTGGCGGAAAATAGGGTGATGGACAATCGGGTTTTCACTGTATTGTAAAAAGTTAAAAAAAAAAAATCTGAAACAAGTCAATAAACATAAAAGGAGTTTTTAGCATTCTAGCATTAAAGGCATATTGACAAAAACAATAACTTAATTAACTTAACTGAACTCGGGATAATTGTCGAGCTGTCTGAGTTATAAATAACTGAGGTGATCGAGTGGTGGTCTAAAGTGTCAGGACTTTCTGCCTGATATAAAGACAGTGATGTTTTGAATACAGTCTGGACTGTCAGTAATGTTCACCTTGTACTGTACTAGTTCGCCCCCATATTCTGACTTAAGTTCCTTGCACAGATCAATGGGCAAATAAGGTTAAGAAGGAGATCAACCTCACCTCACATAAAAATATTTACCTGTTTAATATTAAATATTCTTATCTCTTGCAGGCCTCATAATGTTTTATAATCTTTTTGACTAGTAAAAATAATATAATTGAATTAGTTAGTTTTGTCACTGTACAAATTTTGTTTGATTTTGGCTTTAAGTATTTTGGATTTAAGCTATATAATTAGTTTTCATCTAGTTTATATGGCATATAAATATTAATAAACACCTGATAATTTATCCCTTTAGGAGATTCTCAAGGGGGCATAGAAAGAGAGAGAGAGAGAGAGAGAGAAAAGGGAAAGATTGCATTAATTTCTTCTCTCTAAGCCTCCAAAGAAGCCCCTTATTCTTAAATAGCTCAGTCAACCTTAGATTTGCAACTTCACAGCATATACTTAAACAACATATCTAGGGCTAAGCTTGCTGAAATATTTACTGAAATACTTACAATTATAATATTTACAACAATAAAATAAAAATATTTACAAACAATAAGTGTTGTAAATTAAAATATTTACAAACAATAAGTGGCGTTTTTTACTTTTTTTATTTTTTATTTTTCAATTTCACTTGTCAGTTCACATGGGCTTGCAGGCCTGTGCATAAATTTTATTCAACGAGTGAAGTATTGACCTTTAGCTCAGTTCAGGAATCTTGGACCTTGCCTTCTGTAGTCCAAAGCCTAAGCCACTGAGCCACCCTACCCACCCATCCATTTGTACATGTACAGTGGTACAGTATTAACATACTCATACAAATACTGTGATATTGAAAGACACTAAATGTGTTATTGACTCACCTATACCCATATAGTGGTGTACAAAAACTAACATTATATGTAATATAATTATGTCCCTGATATTACATTTCTTTTTTCCAAAATAAAAAGCACTATTTTAAAAATATTAAGCTATTACCAAATGGTTGTATTGAATACTCCTTCTACCAAAGGTTCCACATACAGGTTGCATTCAGTCAAGGAGCATGTACATGTACAGTCAAGGAGCATCAAGGATTTGTACATGTACAGTGGTACAGTATTAACATACTCATACAAATACTGTGATATTGAAAGACACTAAATGTGTTATTGACTCACCTATACCCATATAGTGGTGTACAAAAACTAACATTATATGTAATATAATTATGTCCCTGATATTACATTTCTTTTTTCCAAAATAAAAAGCACTATTTTAAAAATATTAAGCTATTACCAAATGGTTGTATTGAATACTCCTTCTACCAAAGGTTCCACATACAGGTTGCATTCAGTCAAGGAGCACTCCTTAGCTACAAAAAGTTGATGGTCTATCCTCAAATTAATTTGGGGTGTTCTTTCAAAAGTTTTCCAAGCCAAATCAATAGCTCCAGGACTCAAATTTTGCACTGTAATAGTAGTTTTTTGAGGTGATGACCCACATCTGAAAAAAATTGAAAATTGGTTATTTTCTATTTTAGAAATGTTACATTTTAGGTATTAGTAAGAACTGATGTCATAAAAATATATAACTTAAAATGATATAGTCAAACTCAGGAAAATCAATCATCACCACTCTAACTGATCTGGTTGAACATAAAATTTCTGCTTTTCTAGATCTCAGTAAGGAATTTGACTCTTTACATTTGACTTGATTATCTCCAAGATCAGCAGTCTGGGATGAGAAATATATCCCTTAAATAGTTAAAAAGCGACATTGCAGAATGCAAACATATTGTTGACCTGATACAAATCTCCAATGGTCTATTTCAAGAACAGAAATCTTGCCTGAAGACTATTACAAGAGGAGTACCTCAAGGATCAGTGCTAGGTCCTGTGCTATTCATTCTTTTTACTGTAGATTTTTGTGTAGACATCTAGAGGAATTTAGCTACCCAGTTATGTATGCTAAGGACACAGTCCTAGCAAATAGCGATGACAACATAGAATTACTTGAAGACAAGTTACTTACTTTTGGCAGGCTTAAAGATGACATGCCGGGACTACCAGGCATAGAAAACATGGAGGAGATCAAACATTTGTGCGTCACTTTCGATCAATTGGAACAACCATGTCGACAACCTCTGCTTCAAACTTAGTTCTACTCTTTTTGTGTTAATCTGAGTCAAAGCTACTGCAACAACATCAACTTTAAAAATTGCTTACCATGCTCTATTTGAGTGCCATATCCGATATTGTATCATACTAGGAAATACAGGGGCGCGTAAGTAACCCACCCGCCCACCCATACACGTACAGTTGTATTGACCCACCCGCCCACCCATACATATACAGAGGTATTGACCCACCCGCCCACCCATACACGTACAGAGGTATTGACCCACCCGCCCACCCATACACGTACAGAGAGGTCCTCTGCTGGTAATCTCAAATCTCTAATGACTACAAAAGAGAGCAGTGAGGCTTCTGGGGATCTCCAATCCCGCAAAAGCTGTTCATTCAAGAACTTATGAATCCTCACAGTGGCATAAATATACATAGTTGAAGTAATATCCTATGTCACAAAGCACAACTTCTTGAAAAATGAATCTGTACACAATAATTACTAAACAAGGCAAATGAGAAACTACCACCTGCCAGTACACAGAACTACACTGCTTACAAGAAAGCCTACTTTTGCTGGAGCCCTCCTCTAAATCAAACTTTCTGGGGAATTTAAAAGCTGCAATCTAAAAATGCTGAAGAGAAGACTTCAAGACTGATTGCTGGCTAAGTCAATTTACATCCTAGAAGAATTTAATGAAATAGTCTCTGATTAACAAAGTTTGAACAACCATTTGATGACATTGTATTATACTTATAGATATTTTTATATACCATAATTTTGTCCCATATACTATTCTCAATAATCACATAAATAAAGATATTGTCTGAATTCACATAGAAACATAAATCATCCAGGATAATTATCTGTGTCATCTTATTCTACTTCCTCTTCTACACAGGATAAAATAAGCAACAGTGGGTATACTTAACTAATTCTTGAAGTAATAAACTACTAACAGAATTCAACATTGATTCCTGTTGAATGTTTAACTAGTTACACACACTATTTCACGTAAGGAACTTGATTAGAGACCAGGAGTAAGGCTTAATTGAAAAACTTTAAAATAGTAACATAGAGAGGAAAAGTGTAAGTTATAGAATAAAATGTTTATAATCGCAGTAGTGACATTGAAATGGTGGATGATTGGCCCTTCTCTAATTTATAATCTTTTTAATGACTATAGGTTTTGATAAAGGAATTCCTCATTCATTATTAAAGCGATAGTGTAGTTGAATGGATTTTCAAAAGAAACAAAACAATGGTAGATACAGTGAAACCTTTTATAATCCAGCACATTTGGAACCACATGCTTGATATATAGGACATTGTATATTTTTATTTCCTTTACCCCCATACCATTGTTTTAAGATGTATAATATTCCAGAAGTACAGATTTGAATATGAATGTTAACCCTCCATGTGGCATTCTTCGAAATTTCGAAACATTTTTCGTTCGCCCAAGTGGCATTTATCGAAATTTCGAAACATTTTCCGTTCGCGGTAAATCATATATAAAATCCGTAAATATTGAGCTACATCGATGTTTTTTTACTCTACGTAATCACCGTAAACAGACGATTCCAACGATATGCTACACAACACCCCTGCACTCTAGCGGTAATATTCGTAAAGTCGTAAAGTAAAGTGATAGTAATTAGTGTTGAGATTCATCGTTTTTTCACTAAGACAATCTTTTATTCAAAATTTTCTACATTTATCATTTTTTATCCAAATTACACCAAATTTCTTTTATTTTAACCTAAATTAACTATATTTTCAATAAACAGACAGTTTTTCAACATAGTGCATCTAAAAATATTCTTCAAATTCATCATAAACACAAAATTCTTCTGATTTGGCTTCCGAACTTCAGAAACATCCACTGAACCCTGCAATTTCACCAGGCCTACACCCATGGACACCAATGTAAGTTTGCATACCATAATAGAGCATGTCTTTAGCTAAATTTTAGTATATAATAGAACTCTCTAGTGTTTATAGAAATTGTGTTACATATTTTTGAATGTCGTAGTAACCGCGGTGACCATTTTTCAGTAAAACTGAATTCAATTCAGTTATAAATTTATAAAAAAATATTTTTACTTATAAACCTATATAAACTATACATTTCCTGAAACTAGATAAAATTTAGAACATTTTGGCAATCTCACATTTCTTTTTTTCTCATCACAACATTGATCTTAGGGGGTAGTCCCCCCCCTATTTTCCGCATAAATTTAAAAAAATTTTCATATGTTACATAACATAAAAAAAAATAAAAAAAATTTAGGTTATGAATTATGTATTATCTGATAGCCTACATTCTTGTGAACAGTTTGATACCACACAACAGTACTTTTATTATAATATATTATTTTTTACGAATTTTATAAAAAACCCTTCCAAATTCACCAAAAACGACCCGCCACTGAGGGAAAAAGTGACCGCCACATCTAGGGTTAAGTATATTTATATTAAATTAATTTATAATGAAGTTTGCAAAATTTAAAACCGGCATTAGGGTTAAATTTCAAGACTGAATTTTTATAAACTAAACGAGTCGGGTAGTTTTTAAAATATTTTAAATTGAAAAATAAAACAAAACAGATTCAAACTTAAAAATAACACTCTAAATATTACTATTAGTTGACACAAAATAATGTGAAATCTTACATTAGTGGTGATTCTGAGAAATCAATGACAAAAGGAGACAGAAGAATCGTTGGTTTGACACATTCCACCCACACCTCTATGGATCTCACTTCAATTGATCGGTGCTGGAATGTATTTTAATGGTTATTCCAAAGAAGGTTTCTAGACTGGTTAAACATAATAAATATAGTACAAAGTATATTTTATTTATTTTATTACAGTATTTACAATTATTGAACTAGTTTTAGTACCAGTTACCAGAACATACTCCACCAAAGGTGGAAATTCTTGTAAGAATATACAACATTGATTTTATACAAGATTGTTGTGGTCCATTGTGGAGCGCTAGTTTAGTCCCATGTAAATGTAATGCCGTTTAAACCACCTGTGGTTGCGAGCCACCTACCAAACATGTACAAGGATATTATCCGCCCACCCACCCATACACGTACAGGGATATGCCCAAGTCACATATAAAGATTATTATTGTTTACAAATAGCTCATTTACACACACATGCACACACATGACACATAAATAAGAAATTACACATAATAATAAAAAAAGACATGACACATAAATAAAAACATTATTATTAAAAGCAAAACAAATGACAGGTCTGTCGAAACACATATCACAAACTGTCTCTCTGGTAGTAATACACAGACAGGAGATTTCATTACGAAGGTGCATCTTTGTTGACAACTTTGACCTTGAATCTGAGAGTATTCATAATAGCAGTGGTTTCTATTTATGGTTTTTATTTGTGTTTTAAGAACATTTTTTGTAAATTTTAGAATATATCTTTTTTTCTAAAAGTTTTTTAAATGTACGGTATCTATTTAACTTAAAACTAAAAATATCTAGTTTCTAAATTGTTTTTGTTTAATTTTTTATTTCAATTTGAACAAATACCATTTTATTTACGTGATTCATATTTCATTTTCAATAAAAATAAAAGAAAGATATACAAAGATCTTTTAGATAAGTATTTTATGGTTTTTTTTTTTGTTTTTTTTTTGTAACAACACATTTCTGACTGAATTAGTCTTCTGGCTAATACTTTTGAGCTTATAAGAGACTTATTTGCCAAATTGTTAAAAATATTAACAACTTTTAGTATAACATTGACGAGCTGACATAGGAATGAAACTAAGTGCAAAACTAAACATACATGCCTTTGCAGATAAGGTTGTCATACTAACAGAAAGAAGGCAGGACATATAACCAGAATTTTATTTCTAAAAACTAGAGTGTTCATTTGAGAAACAGAGCAAATTAAACTAAAAATAAATGAGAAAAACTAAATACAGGCTTTTTTTCAAAGCAAGAAAACAATACATTAAAATCCGGATTATCAGAAATAAAAGGGGCTGAGGCCGTTTCTGATAACGAAAATATCCCAGGTTTGGTTTTAAAGGTGTTATTTTAAGGCAGGTCGGCCGGCTTTAGGGACAACTGAATTCCGCTTGAAGGGCTGTCCAACTGCTTGTACGTCTGACCGCGATCTACTCATACACAGTCACGCAACCCCTCCCCCTCCCCTGGGGTGGAGTATAATTGCAGGAAGTCGTTTAAGTGCGATCCTGCAGGTGCGGGTGCAGTGTCTTGCTGTACGTGAGCGTAGTGATTGGATTGTAATATACCATGCGGGTAAAAGTACAACCAAAAGTTGAGTGTATAAAGTTAATCGATTTTGTAAATTGTGATATTAAAAAGGTTAAGGTGCCAAACTAGGGATGGTATTTCTCGTTATAATAAAATAAAAGCAAACGTATAACATTAATTATTTAAAATAAAATGTACTAATTTGCAGTAAAATTACGTAATTTAAAATAACTGATGAGCATGACCAGTCTTGTGAGGGTCTGTTTTTAAAATTTGGGAATAATCGGAAAAATAGTTTCTTAATTCTGTATGTACCAAGAAAACCCAAATTCGCACCTTTTATGTGATTTATTTATAACCATAAACATAATTTTAAAGAAAGAACTACTTAGGAGGCGTTTAATAGCTGATATAAAGTCATTGAAATTGAAAAAAAATCAAATATTTTTTGACCAAACAGCCTTAACATTAAAAACTCATTTTCTTCTACAAATGTTTAATAAAAGGTACTGCTATACATAACAATAGTCTATATGTAAAGAAAAACTGTTAAAACAGTCATTTAGTTACAAAATAATCGTTAATCTTCTTTTGTCATGTCTTTTTCTGATCGCGATGTCCCGTCATCGTTTAATTAATGGTACATCAGTTAGTGGATTCCTTGCCACTGTAAACTTATAACGTACTGACAAAAGCTAAACTGACTTAAAAACTATTAAATTCATTTATGAACTACTGAACTGAACAATATTACCACACTATATTACCACACCAATTACCAAAATATTACCACACTTCACTTGTCTGTTGGCAAAAATGAACTGCTTGTTGACCAGACGTATTGTTTTTATTTTCAGCCAGAAACTAGACTTTGACCTACTACTATAGGACTAGCAGTTGTTGATACAGTGATGGGCTATAGGGCGGTTGATTCACGCTATTTCAACCACTTTCACTCCTCATAGCGTGTGTGTCTACTTGGGGGAAAATAAACAAACAATTGATGGGCTAAATGTTAAATGTTTTTTCCCTATACTGTTTCCGATAACCCAGGTTTCTGATAACCAAAGTTCCGATAATCAGGGTTTTACAGTACAATAAATGAAATTACTTGAGAAGGGCATTACTTTTAAAAGGTTGAACAATTAAAATACTTAGGGGTAAAAATAAGAAATAATAATAGTGAAGAACTGGAAATAAATCACCGCATCTCTCAGGCCAATAAATGCATGAATTCCTGAGATAAGTTTCTTGGGTCACGAATCCTGTCAGATAGAACAAAAATTAAAATATACCAGATCATATTAAGACAGTACTAATATATGGCTCTGTAATGTGTCTATTAAATAAGAAGGAACAACAGAAAATAATTTTATTTGAAAAAAAGATCTTAAGAAAAAGATTTTAAGACTAACTACTATAGAAGGAGATAAGAGAACTATAAATGAGTATTGATGTGGCAGGACTAGTAAGATACAGAAGGCTAAGGTCATATACGTAGAAGAGGGAATTGGTTCTAATGGAAAGTTATAAAAGACCGATTGGGATGCCAATGAAAAGATGGTGAGACAGCACCGAGACAGACATAAGCCAAATGGAGACAATACCGAGACAGATGGCAGGAAATTTTTGTGAGGCTAAATCCCTTCTTGGACATCGATGGCCATGAGAGTAAGAAAGTTTAACAATGTTTTGTTAAAGAGGATTATTATACAGAGTCAGAAAGTGTACTTTTAGTTAATCCATTACAATTGATATTCTTCAACAGGTGAAATAAAATACAAATTAAATTAAAGTAAATAGATAAACACCAAGAATTTGCACAGTTTTATTTCACTAAAACATAATTAATTGTTTAATCCAGAACAAACAATGAAATGGGACTCTGTTCCAAACACTGTATTTGAGTTATTTTGTTGTACTTACTTGATCTACATCCTCATCTTCATTGAAAGGCAACAATTTTTCATGTAAATGTAGAGGAATACATTTCATTGGCAAATCATCCACAACTAGACTGTAACAGGGTAATCATTATCACAGAGACATGCTTAATTTAAGAAGTAGTATGAAATTCAACACTTCCAAAAAACATAATTTTTTACACTAAAGCTACAGTGTATCAAAAGCTTATTTCCATTTAGTATGTTAGTATTTTGATGAACCCTTATTAACGGGAAATACAGAGCAAATATTTATAATAGAACATTTATTATCCAAATAGCATTCAGCTTGTAAGAACTGTAAGAGAGAAAATTAAGAAATGGTTCGATATATATATTTTAAACATCAATCGCCAGTTCACATGGGCTACAGGCTTGTGTGAACTTTATTCAACGAGTGAAGTATCGACCATTGGCTCAGTAGAGATTCGAACCTTGGACCTTGCCCTCCGCAGTCTGAAGCCTTAGCCACTGAGCCACCACTGATATTATATTAGCTGGATAATAGCTGGCTCAGATATTATATTAAAATGGAAAATGGAAATAAGGAAAATTAAATAGTTGGCAATGAATACCAAACTTCATTAATCTAGCTATCACAAGCTAGAAGTAAAATTTAACAGGATAGAATATAGACAACATTAAAAAAAGTGAGTGGGTTGATAGGCGATTTTGAACATTTTTATTACGATATTTAATGTTTTTGTTTTAAATGTAGAGATGAAATTATAAATGAAAATATAACAAGAGAGTTATAAATGAAAAGATATTGAATGAGCAAGGATGGCAGAGAAAGAGAAAGAAAGGAGGGAGATCTATTGCTATCTTCCTTATATCTATAGATTTATCTCCAAAAATTACAGCACTTGCAATACAATTAAATAGAAATACTTGCCATCTTATCAAGTAGTTAGTGATGGCAGTTGCACGGCACAAAACATTTTTTTCATTCTCAGACAGTCACTTTTTTCACTGATAGTATGTGTGGACATTCCTTCTAAAAACTAATAGAGGCGCCAAAAATATACTGATGAAATGAACATAACATTTCTTCTACAAAACTCAGATACATATGATATGAACAAAATTAATCTTTATAATGTTAATAATTAATCAATATAACATTATTAAGGTGGGCAAAATAATGAAAATTTGATAATGAAGGAAAAAAATAGAGAAATCTGTAAAAATTATCATAATAATAACTATTCACACTTTATTAAAGTGTGAAGGTATTTAAATTTGTAGTTTTACTGGTTGTTATCAAACATACATTTTAATGAAATTACATTTAACTTACACCAAAGACATCCGGTAAATTCCAGGATCAACTGAATTTGTTATACAGTAAAGACAAAATGTTTCAGATGATTTTGCAACTATTCTGCCGTTTTCTGGTACAACCCTCAATGCCCCTTCAGGTAATGATTTTGCCTTTGGTATGTTTGGGATCCGAACCTCCCAGTGGAAAGTCATGTTGACATAACTAAAAAAAATTTAAAACAGTTTTTCACACCTTAAAATTACTAGTCAGGATGTCCCAAATAAATTGAATTTTTTTATATATTACTACGGTATGTATAATTCAGATATCTTGCTATCACTATATCTTTGTACAATAATCCTGTTCCTGAAAATACAGTGAATGTAAAGGAATGTTAGTTATGTACCTGGCCTATGGTCAGGCCACTTGGAGTCATTGGGAGTTTGTCATTGGCTGTTCATTTGTCATACCTTTCAAAGTGTCATTAATTAATAGCCCAATGACAAATGAACAGCTGGCTGTACATGGGAATGCATTATGCATGGGAATGCCACTGCCCTAACCTCTTACCTAAGGCTGCTCCATATAACGGTTATTGACAAGCAATTAGTTGATTTTGGTTTTTATTTGGACTTTTTTTAACTTAATTAATGACACTTTATAAGGTAAAGTGTCATTAATTAATAGCCCAATGACAAATGAACAGCTGGCTGTACATGTGAATGCATTATCTTTAGGATAAGAACTGAAAATGATCTGAATACCTTCTAAAAAAATCTTTTCTTTTGGAAATCTATCCTTACAGCATTAAAAAGTTTTTTATATAGAAAAATTTATTCTTAGAACATTATTTGTAAAATTTAAGCATACAATTTTTTATTTTGGAACAAATAACTACATGTTAATTATTTTCTTTTCTATATGTTTTGACATTTCAATGTTCGCCTATGTAAAAATAGAATAAATGTAAACTTATTTGATGAATAAAATTGAAATTGAAGAAGTGATTAATTGATTTCTAAGCGTCTCTGTTCTTTAACTTCTTTCCCAAACATCATATTGCTAAAAAGTGTATACCTGCATTTGTAACTATACAGTTTAATTTTACTATCTATATTATTTTATATATTATTACAATACCCTTCATGAATCATGTTAAAATTCAGATATTTTTTATAAGAAGGCAGCATCATTCCAAAATTCAAGAAGTGTTCTGAAGTACTGTCATCCTCAATATCAACATCAAATGTTTTTGTCAATCCCTGAAATTAATTTCAAACTAAAATATTTGTATTTACTTGTACATTTATAAAAAAAGTATCTTACATGACACTGGCATTAATGATAAGAAATCTGAGAACTTGCTTATGAGTTAAGTCCATTAAAAAATTTAAATAAAGGTATGTAGTTTAAAACTATAGAACCTTATCTAAATAATAACATAAATAATAATAATAAGTTTTCTATGGGTTTTAGTAGAGAGAAATACCCAATTAAGACATATTTACCCTCGCCTGCTTAGATGAGCCCATTTTTGTTTTGTAAGCTTGCTGGACCACAGGTGACTTCCGAACCACTGGAGCCATAAATGATCATACTGGGGATTCAACCCAGACCGACTGCATGGCAAGCCACTGCCCTAACCTCTTACCTTAGGCTGCTCCATATAACGGTTATTGATAAGCAATTAGTTGATTTTGGTTTTTATTTGGACTTTTTTAACTTAAAAAACACATTATTTCCATCCATGTTAAAGAAATTTGTAATTAGTTGTTCCGTTTCATTTTTCAGACTTGTGTTCTCTACATATTTTGTTCTTTTAGACCAAGGTCTCCAATTTATTAAAATATGCAACGATACAATTTACATTAAATTAAAAAGTTAAAAATATGAACTTACAATACTTGTAATTTTACACCTGGACAAGCAATTAAAAAATAATAAGCATATTTATTTTTATTTATTTTTTATTTATTCATAAGACGCCGATCGTCAAGATATGGGCGAATATGAATTTCGAATGAGTGTGATGAGTGTAGATGAACGAATGTAGTCATTGTTACAAACTAAGGCCGACTATTCCTTAGAAAGTGTCATTAATTAATAGCCCAATGACAAATGAACAGTCGGTGATTATCAGCTGATCCTTCTCAAAATGTATTGACTCTGATTGGGATCGAACTGAGAACCTTTAGCACATGAAGCTGGGATTGAACCAACTACGCTACCGACCAAATTTTTTTTTATGTTTATGTTTACCAATCTCTTTTATGCGACATATACACTGTAAACCCTTGGATTGATATCCTGATCTGAGATTCAGAGCTGGATATTTAAAGAGGGAAGGTAATTTGCTTACTATGCAGATAAGGTCAATAATTTCATTTTAAACCCTAAACACACTATCAAGTCGACTTATCAAGACATCTGTCATACCACCAGATGAGCCAGAAACTGACATAGTGTTCATTGTCAAGTTGACACTTGACAGACATGCCATCTGACAGAGAGTGTGCCTCAAATTTCTTTTCCTGCCCAAGTACAGTTGTACTAGCTGTTAATACTTAATATAACTTAGTATACACTAAGTTAGATTAGGTATTAACAAACTGACCTTTAAGAGAAGGTTTCTGATTCAGTGACTAACAATAATATATTAAATTTGTTCTAAATATTTAGTTTGTAGTTTTTTTTTTAATTCAGAATCTGCCCTTATGTGGCGGTAGCCACGCGGCAAAAAGGGTAACTATCGCTCGCGCATGCGCAGAACGCGAGGAGATGAAGGCGACACGACGCAGTCGGAGTTGTTCACCAGCATCAGAGACGAGCACCCACGCCGCACCGGGGAAGAGACGTCGTCTCCCTTGTGGACCTGGACAAGATGAGTAGTCTCGTAGTTTAAGTTTTGCGTAATCCCTGATATGTATCGATTAGGCTAAATAATCTGAATGGGGAGGGAGTAGAACCATTAGGTAGTTTTCCATTGGAAAATCTTTTAATGTAGAATTCCATATTTAGAGGACACGAGGGGATTGCAGCCAACCAAATAGTTTGCACCCATTATAATTAAATTTTCCTTTTCACTTAATTAATTTAGAGCTGATCAAAGCTGGTTGTGATTAACAGGGAGCCCGACGAATAGCACTCACGCGGCCGACGTTTCGACTTAACCCACACACTTCTAAATTGTGCGGGAAACAGGGCCCAACAAATCTTATATATTTCCACACGGCCTCTGATTAATTAAAGCCAATTTTCCGATCAAGCACCGACAGATCCCACGGTTTGTGTTCATATCGGTAGCAGCCAGCCCAATCATGTTTTCCCCGCGAACCGCAGCGGAACCTTTTGCCCCGTGTCCCCACACTTAACAATTTGAAATTTTGTATTTTGATTCTTTAAATTATACTACAGTATAATGATAGGAAAATAATTGACCATTCATTGAGATACTCTTGCTAGGTAGATTTTTCAAAGTAGTTGTTAGTATACCTATTTTGGACCTTTTCCGTTAATTCACTACTACTATTTTGGTCAGGTTATGTTGGGTTTGTTTAGGTTATGTTAGGATTAGTTATGTTATGTTAGGTTTAGTTATACTATGTTAGGTTAGGTTTGGTTAGGTTTATGTAGGGTATGTTAGCTTTGGTTAGGTTAAGTTAGTTTTGTTAGGTTTAATTATGTTATGTTAGGTTTGATTAGGTTATGTTAGGCTTGGTTAGGTTATTTTAGAATTAGTTATGTTAAGTTTGGTTTGGTTATGTTAAATTAACTTAAGTTACGGTTATGGTAGTGAATTAACGGAAAATATCCACTATTTTTTTCAAATTAGACCACTCTGGTTTTTAATGGATTTTAAAATATCCCTAAAACCGAAGGGTGGTTTGAGAATGTACCAAGGCATTCATTTCTGCTTAACTGTTTTAACTGATATAATAGGGATACTGAGTCATTCTTAAAATAAAAACAACATATATATTTACAGAACTACTGTCTAATCTTCAATATTGTGCAGTGCTCTTGGTGTTATACAAGACGTTCATATATCTGAACGGTCATTTTGTTTTACAAGGAAAAAAGATTAACGTAAGAAAGCAACAAATAATGACAAGTATTTAATTAACCCTCCAAGTGCTGATTGTTTTCCACCTCAGTGCTAGGCCATTTTTGCTTGCCCGCGTATACTGCTAAATTTCTTTAATTAACTCAATTTGTTTTATTAAAACTAGGGTTTATTATATATCATTTTATTCAGTAGAACATGTAGAACAATAATAAAATAAGTTTGAACACTTACCTCTAATGGTGTCTCAGTTATACACCACTATTTGTAAATATTTCAACAGCATTTTTTTCAATTTTTCACTTAGCGCCTATTTATTAGCATATAGTAACGACCCACAAGTAATTCCATTATATACAAAATGTTCTCCATTCAATTCTGATTAAAAAAATACTACAAATTTGCTCTTTATTGTACATGAAAAAATTATTAAAATGTATTGTTTGAAACTTTTCATAAGAGAAAAAATTTCACTTTTTGAAAAACATTGTTACAATCATAGTTTTTCACAATTATATATAAAAAAAAATAAAAAAACACAATATTACTGTTATTTCCAACTGTTTGTTACACATAGCCCTTATTTACAATGATATGAAAATTTATTTTCAATATAAACAATAAAAACAACGTATCTAAAATCTATAATCACTATCTTCATCGCTCAAAACATTTCTAATAGCACTGGAATTACTTAATTCACTCATAATTACTTCTAAATACTAATTAAAATTAACTTTCATACAAAAATATATACATAAACAACACGAAATCAAAAGAAAACACGGGACCCTACGCACAGTATAAACAACAAACAATGCGAAACTAGTCACGACTGTCAAGAGTAAAATAACAGCTGTTTTTCGACTAACCATGTTCGATTATATTCATCACTAGATTAGATTGTAATGTATTGTTTGGATAGAGCATTTATTCCCGAGTAATACTATATAAAGTATATGTTGATCCAACAATTAATAACTGAGATATATTACGCATTGTGAAGCGATGTTTATTTCGTCCCGATCGGGACTTTAGCACTGGGAACGATCTTTATTTCGTCCCGATCGGGCTTTTTAGCACTTGGAGGGTTAACTAACATTCATAACCAATGAAGGGCCTAAAATAAAATAAATTCACAATACAAGAAACAAAACACATTTAAGAAGATGCATAGCAGTGGTGGAAGGAAAGGGTTGTATGGATGGGAGGGGAGGTGGGGTACAGCATGCGCAAATTCCCTAATTGGAATTAGACTGGACATATTGCATCCTCACTATCGTGCCTGCTTCAGTTTTGGCTAAAAACTGACAGATAAAGTACAACATGTTCATCATATCTCAAGTCATCGAAATGATATCTGAGCATTCTGTCAAACGGCGTACATACAATATGATCATCTGACAGTATTGTCTGAATCTCCCATTGGTTTGGCTAAGTCGACTTGATAGTCTGTACGGCCCTTCATGTAAGTAAAAATAGGAATGCAAAATAGCAATTGTTTCTAATTATTAAAGTGCTAAAATTTGCCACTAGTCTACAGAACGAAAACGATTTAAACAAATAAAATATTGGTATCTCCCAGACCTCCCCAGGAAAAAATAACAACCTTATATTTGACATTAATTTTATTCTGGTTTGATGATAGCTAATATGATATATGTTACATAATAACAAGATATATAATGTATGGTTGGTTATTGTTCTTGTTGTAATGTCTGTAACAACCAATTATGTCTTGTTAATTATTTATTCTTTTCAGTAATGTTTACTATCATTATTAATGTTATTTTAATTATTATTGTTTTTACATCAAATTATAATACTTTCATTGGTTAGTTGTCTAGTCAAAATATTGTAGAATATAAGCAGCAGACTGTCATCTGATGGAACTCCCCACGCACAGGGCCAATGTAAGGTATGTGGGATTTTATCCATAAATGTTATTTTTTTGTATTTGTAAGCTTTATTTAATTTTGAAATAAATGGATTTGATTTGTAAAAATGAACTAATATTTCATCATTTATTCTTGTGCAAATAATTTTTAAAATGGTAGTTTATCTTTTTTCATTGCCTGACACTGAACTGTCATATCTTTATCTTGGCGGTATGTTCAAATATATACATCTATTACCAATATTTTGTAGAGTAGTTGACCTGTACTAAAATATTCAGGTCCTTTCACATACATACATACACCACTGACTATGACATACAATCCAGTAAAATCATATTCATATGAATAGACAGAAAACAATTTTTATTTACGTGTATTATTAGTCAATCTGTCCACTAGATTACTAGAGGATGCGTTTCAAATCAACAGACTCATCATCAGGTCATTTGTCTCTAATTAGATTAACTTGAACAATTTTACATAAAGTTCACACACGTAAAAACACATTATGGTATGCATGTGTGCAGTTCTGTGGACAAGAACTGGAGTACACTTCAGTTATCCCCCTCCTTCAACTATATCATTGTTTTCATTAGAATCAGCTGTGACCATTGATTTTGTTTTGTGTATGAGAGTGTACATGTTAGATTCAAAATGTATCTTGTCATTGAGTAAATGTAGATTATTTTTAGACTTGTGAATTTTGTATTCTTCTAGTGTGTTTAATAGTTTACTTTTGTAGCAAAAATGAATTATCTGTAAATTTTCATCTATTGATTGAAGCCGAATGATTGTTATCAAGGAGGTGTTGAACGACATGTGATTTCTGTTTATTGTGCTTCTGATAGTGTTCTTTAAATCTTGTGCAAAAAAATTAACACAATATGAAAGTACAGGAGAGTCGTAAAAATTGTCGGGATTTTGATTACAGACCAATACTGGAATGTTACATCATGCAAAGAAGAATTATTTGTAAAGTTTGTTCTGATCATTTATAAAACTTGATGGTCAGATAAATCTCAGTGAGTCAAATTTCATCTCTTGTTGCGAGTAATAATATAACGTCGCATTGGTATACATGTACAATATTAATTTATAATGTTAATTTATTTACAAGTCTAAGAGGGAAGTATTAGACAAGTTGAATAAATGTTAATTCAATGAAACTGAATGAAAATAACATAAAGCATAGTTAGTACGTACCTCAAAATAAATCCAAGAGGAGTTGTACAAGAAACCATCACAAAGTAAATCAATGTATTGTAAAGCAGAATTATCGCACAATAAAAGCACTTGTTCAGCATGGAGGCCTTTAGAATAACAGTTATATGACATGACAAGCTCTATTAACTGGTCACTACCCAAAGAGAAGTACATCGGTTCAATCGCAAATGTCTCGGTCTCAAGGCGGTTTGAAGAATCAAGTTTCTGAGAAAAAATTCAAAATATTAAAGTTAATCTTCTTTTAGATGCTAAATTCAAAACTTATGGTCGATTCTTAAATTCAAACTGATAAGAAATTTTCTCATACTTATTGCTATAGTAGATCCTCTTTTCCTATTCAGAAGTTTAATAAAACGCGAGCGATATATAGATTTACACCAGAATTTGAGTTACATTCAAGAGAAATCATCTAATCAAAAGTTAGTGGAGTGTTCAATGTTCCAAGCTAGTGATTTCATAAAACTGTTGCTAGGAGAAGCAAAGAGAATTCCTCACTAACACACATACAAAGTGTTTCCGTCCGTCTCTCTCCCTCACTATCCCCCTCTCCTGTGCCACCCTGCAAATTGCACAAAAGTACATCATTCCTTCATGTAATGTAGGTATGGTAATGTAAAGTAAAATAATTTTCAAGTTTTACTTTATATTATTTTTTTTCCACTGTAATGCCAAAATTTTAATAAAATATATTCCCAGTTCTTTAACACTTTGACTGCCATGAGGGCCACCGGTGGCCCACACAACAATTTTAGCTCACGCCATGAGGGCCACCGGTGGCCCTCACCAGATTTCAGCCTGGCGCCACAGCCGTTTTCACGGTAAAGTTCCATATTCATTGTTCCGCGTTCTGTGTTCCATGCAACCGGAAATGACCTCCCGAGTACAGAAATAGCCGATATCCGGTCTTTTGCCGCCATTTTGTGAAGTTATTGATGAGGTACACCGGTGGCCCTCATGGCATGGGGGCAAATATTTCATATGCCATATGATATTATGTTTCAGCTGTTTTGTTGTGATGTTTATATTTTCTTCCCGCGCACTGATCAGCTTTTGAGGTTAGGTGTTTAATAAGTGACATTGATTCCTTTTGTGACAGAAACTAGTCTGTATAAGTGTCGTAAAAACTAGTTTAAATATATAAAAACTTATTTAGGGTTGCTTTATTTAAAAACAGAGGACTGTTTTCTATAAAATTTATGAGCTTTCAGAATATATCATTAAAAATTATGTAATACTAAAAATGGCGCTACAATTTGTGTTTGATTTATAAAAGACGCGGGGGCTACCGGTGGCCCACATGGCGTACAGCGGCACGTATGACATGGGCTACCGGTGGCCCTCATGGCGTCAGGCGGGCATACAGTTTTACTACGGCGGCCTCAGAATGACACAATAAATTATCTACGCTGGCAGTCAACGTGTTAAAAAGTTATGACTTAGAGGGACAGATCAGCCAATTTAGGCAGCCTGATTTTATAAAGCATTTTACTTTAATTTTGTTCTCTCAACACATGTACAGTATAAATTATAAGAAGAGAAACTTTTAATCAAAAAATGTCAAAAATAATTATTGATCAAACTTCCTTCATAAATTAAAACATATTTGTTTCTCCTACAGTTAAATACACTTATGTTACTCATGTCTAGTTGAAAACACACATCTTGAGTCTTCTGGTGAGAGGCTTAGCCTGCTATTGCAACTTGTACTTTTATAAGAATTCACAAATATCTTAATAAAAGATTTAGATAAAATGGGAGTCCAATTTGACTATTATTATCAATAAAAATACTAGTCAACGTTACAAGTATATAGTATTTCATACTTAACATCTTAGCGTTTCAAGTTGTAAAATTACATACTAAAAACTAACAAAATTACAATAGAGGTGTAATTAAATCCTCTTTATCTGTATTTCGAAAAAATGGATGGGTATCTTGATGATGTTGTCCAGGGGATAGAACTGAGTACCAGGCTTGTCAATCGGCTAAAAATCAAACAAATATTACGTGGTTCAGTTACCACATAAAGCTGAAAGCCCTTTAGTTGTCCTGATTATTGGGCTATTAATAAATTACTCTTTCTGATCAAAACTCAAACTCAGTTAGTAACCAGACTACTCAGGTCATCCACACTCATCCTACAGTAATAAAATCATTCATATACACTTTAAAATACACACAAAGTTGTACAACTCATATTCAATTTACTTTTAAATATTTAATAAATAGGAATACAACAACAAAGGAAATAAAAACATGAAGATAAAAAAATAAATAAATAATTATTGGAACTTAAACAGTGAAATCATTCTTTTGGTGCATGATTATAAGTTTCCAAATTTTCTAAACCAGATAACAATCAAGGAGCTATCTTTTAGAAGCAAATGTACTTTTGTTTCATATATTTACTAGCTGTTAGTACTGTGCCTTGTAAAAAGGTTTTGTTTTTTGTTTGTTTCTTGCTGCAGCTATGCACCTGAACTCTTCTATGAGCTACGCAGAGATCAAAGAATAGCATAGACTGGCAATCATGCGGTAGCCGGCAAACTCCCAGTGGTGGTGGAGATGATGCAGCATGACCGAGTGTAACTGAGTGATGATTGCCTGTCGTTTGGCAGGTTGCCTTTCATGTTTTCATTATATTCCTACGTAATGATGCCCTCTTGTGTTGCTTGTGGTTGTAACAATTCAACGAAAAAGAAAGTAACAGGCATAACCTTTCAAAGGTAAGTAATTTCATATTAAACTTATAAATCAACATCCATTAGTGTTCAAATCTTATTGCTTTGAGACCCTCAAAAACTAAAGCACTTACTTTATTCAGCAATATCCAAATTAAAACCATTTAATTTTTCTTATAGCATCCATATATACTGATATGTTACCGTTAGACTCAAGTTGTATAACTAAGAACATAAATAAAAAATTATAAGCGATTTGAAAAAAGTAATTCTATTATTAGGGCAATAAGTTAAGCAACCAAATTATTAATTTGTTAAAAATTGTAATTAATTTTTAACAATGCAAATAATTAGTTTAATAGTTAATGATTTTGTTAGTACAGTTAAATTTTTATAATGGTAGATTCGAGCTCCGGAAGTAGAAAGGGGCGAGGAAGAGTATCGTTGTAAAGGCCATCTTACAAACAATCGCTCAAAGTAGGTCATTCATGCAGGAATGACTCATTAGACTGCATTCATTTGTTTAGTTTAGTCTTGCACGGCCAAGTTTATGTTTATAAAAATTGTACTGAACATTTATTTATATTGATAATAAATTCTGAATATTACATTTTATTTGTTCTCTTGATTGTAAACCATACATGGTGAGTTGATTGTTAGTTATTACTAAACACGGGGTTACAACTTGATAGGTTACAACCTCTGTAACTGACCAAGAGATTAAATATCACTTATTCTTTTGCTTCTACTTACCACTCATGCTCATTTACCTTACCTGACTTATAAAGAAAATAAATGGTTCCAAATAATTGGCACAAACTTTCCCCCATATTAAACACTAAAAATTCAAAACTTTGAAAATTACCAGTTTGATTCCCAAATATGTTTTTTTTGCCATAACTAAAAAAACTAGTCATGTTAGAGACATGCATTTTTTACTAAATTATTTTAAATTGTAATTCACATATTTCCTGAACATTTGATCAAAATCGTTAAGGCCGTTTTTGAAAAAATTCCATTTTTGAATGTTTTTGCCCATAAAAATATAAAAACTAAAATTTAAAGTGAAAAAATAGTCTGGAGATATTGATTAAATACACATACAACATTTTATAAAAATTTATCGATCCATTTGGTCTCCAGCGATCTGCTCATGTACACAGACAGACACATATACAGACACCAACATTTTCTTTTCGAAAAAACCACGTTTTTAGGTTCAGGGAACCCTAAAATGTATTTTTAGACCAACTTGTAAACAACTTTTTTACGATTACAAAATGCTTGTATGCTAATGCATATGGGAGAAAGTAAAAACAATCATGGAATTATGAGAAAACTTATTTAAAACTGTTCCACTTACAATTTGAAATGTGTACCAGTTCAACTCCGATATGAAAAAGAACCTAGCATCTGAACCAGTGTTTTTTAATGTCATCATAAAATTGCCTTTATCTCCAACAAAGAACGGTCCAAAATCCACAACAGAATCAGCTTCAAGCCAGCCAGGAATATTAAAGTTTTCCTCGTTCACTTCTGCAAATGAAAAAGTCAATTTTAATGGAATACATGCATTACTACAAGTAGTAACACCTTAACATCTCATGAGGAGGAAAATCGTATGTTAAAATAAAATGACTATGGTATTCATGTTTATATTTTTTCGAATAAAAACTTATAATTAATAAAAAAAAACTGTTTCCACACTTTGGGTATTAATTATTGAAGCCTAACACTCTTCTAGGGTAATGTAAGCAATCAAACTAAAATAATATACTAAATCACAACATCAAATTTAAAAAGACATGTATAGAAAAGCAAACCTCACAAATGGAATGATTATTGTTCTGAAATAGAGGTAGTAATAATATCAACAATATAATATAAATGGGCAGTCTTACTTACTACATTTAATCTCAATTTTATATAATTTAGCTTATGATTAATTATTGTAAGTGTAGATTTAATGTTAGATTGCCTAGTCTCGCATAGATTTATCTACATTAGGGGTTCGGAAACTTTTCTACACTACACCCTCCTATTGAAATGAACTCTCCCATTTCCTTCCTTCCTTTACACAATAAATTGTGTGGAAAAAATGTTACATTGAAAACAATTATTCATTTCTATTTACATAAGAAACATGACATTTTAAGTTTTAATTTACTAGGTAAAGAACTGGAAGCAAGAATGATGCTTAAGTCTTGACTGGGTTTCGCAAGTCCATGGACCCCAGTATACTTTATAAATCTGAAAATAACTCTGGTTTTAAAGAAGATGAGTGTTTTGGACCGCCAATCTGCAGTGTCCAGGAGCTATATATCTTGGTTGGTAGATAATTTTTGGAGATTTAAAATGCTTCAAGTGTTTAGGGAACAATTAATGACTGCATCAAGATGTTATTTACATCACCAAACATTTCACCTATGCTGTGATGTAAATACTGTAAATAACTCCTTGACGCGGTCGTTATCGGAAGCTTTAGTTAATATTAAGAGAAGGAATAGATTAAATTGGGTACATCCAATCAGAATGAGAAGAAATGAGTTTGGGTTACCATTTTTTTTCTTTGGTGCAAAGGCATTCAGGTTACACAAACATCTTCTTTGACTGTTTGTTGGTCATGGCTATTCCCAAAATAATGTTAAATTATACCTGTAGAAACAAATTGGTTTGTTTCTATAGTCAATGGTGATAACTAAGCAATGTAACATTAATGTGGTTATACTTTTGTTTAGTATGTGGCAGCAAAGTAAATCATCACTTTACATTATCTGTAAGTAATAATCTACTTTTGTTGCAAAACATTCTGTAAATTATTGGCAAACAAAATTGCATTGCCATTCTCAATTTTTATTATAAAATCAAAATTATCAAATGTTAATTATCAAATGATTAGCAGTATAATTTTTATTTATTGTAGTTAATGTTTATATTGTATGCACGTTGTTGAATAAACAATGCAATCTTTTGAACTGTAAAGCATTTCTCTCTTTTCTTTAAACCTTAAGTATGATCTATTTTAGCCATATTCTAAACTTTTTATGTGAAAATAATATGTTCTGTAATCCGAAAAATTTTAAAATCCGAACACTCCCCCCCCTCCCGGTTTTAATTAGTTCGGGGATTAAAGAGGTTCTACTGTAAAGGTGTTCTAAAAAATAACATATCTATTTATCTTACAAATTAATAAATTACCTTACATTGATAAAGAATATGCCTTACCTATAAGATATGGAGGTGGATTTCCAGCATACAAATAAATATTTAATTTTCTACCATCAAGCACGTCTATTACTAAATTATCTTTTGTCTTTCCCAGGGTGCGACAGCAAAATGTTACTTTCAGATGGAAGCTCATTCCAGCAGCTAAGGAGGTGATTTCTTGATCTTTTTCCACTCTGAATTGGGATCTCACATTTACAGGATGAATAACAAATTTGCACATACTTTTAGAAATGTTAAGTATTTTAATTTTTTTCTGAAATATAAGCAGTTATTTATTTAAAGGAAATGTAATAAAATAATTACCTAGATTAAAGCTCTTATATACTACTACTGGTTGAATTTGGTTAATCTATGGCGCTACTACTTAACTGCATATATCAGGTATATATATATGATGCTGAATATTTAATCTAAACATTACAAATCAAATTGGCAAGATGAGGTATTTGTAAATAAGGGACTTAAAGTAAAGAATATCTCATTTTACCATACAAAGTCATGGCTCAGAAGCCCACTCTAACATTTAACCTGAGGACCGGCGCCTTAAGGTGACTTCCAAATCACAGGAGTTACATAGGGTAAAAATAGTTATGGTCTCATTGGGAATTGAACCCAGACCGACTGTGTGGTAAGCCATCACCTTAGCCCCTTGGCTACGCTACTCCGAGCTATTCTTTTCTCTGGAAATGAGCAATGTAGCGATGGGTAAAATATTTCTGATTGTATTGTGTTTGTTATTGTAATGCTACAGGAAAGATAGACAAGCTTATCTGAAAAGATAAGCAGAATAAAAAATACAGAAGGCACACAAGGTAAGAAGGTGGAAGGGAACATGGTAAGAAATAAACGATGTCAATGAGATTGAACATTAATATCTTGTCTAATATGTTGTAGTGAACTTATCCTCTCAAGAAGTTAGTTTGGAAAAGGGGAGATAGAGCTCTGAAGCCTTCTCTCGGTTTATTGTGCTCCCTGTAGTCTGCTAGAATGGGGTTCCGATTCGAAGTGGTTTGACTAGTTTTAGAATCTTTTTTAACAAACTAGCTTCCATTTTCTCCTTTGAAAGTTTGACTCCAAAAAATTCTCCTTTTCTTTAGTTCCATGGCTTCAAATTTCATCAGTAAGTGTTTGGTGAACTCAGAAGCCTCCCCACAAAACTTAAAACTGGTGTCCTCTAAGTAATCCCTATTGTTGTCCAGGGTTTTCTTGAGTGACTATGTTCCAGTTAAATAAGCAATCACATGATATCATTTCAGTTCATCCTAGTGAGTGATCTTATCAGAGGATTGGGTCCATTCGCCAAATATTTAGAATGTGCTTGACCATGAATACCATTGCCATCTATCTTTTTCTATCTTAGTGATGATTTCTTGCCAAGGTAAGTATGTCAGTTTTGGCAGTCATAAATCCAAATCTACAGACAGGTTCTGGCCTAAGCATGGAGGCTTGCTCCTTTTTTAGCAAGGAGTTCAGCCTCCTTGTTGTCTACGAGGTTGCTGTCCCTTGAAACCTACCTAAATTGAACATTGTTAAAGGGGCCCAGGGGAAATAGATTCTAGATGCACTTCCATGTAAGTCTTAAGATGAATTTGCAGGAGTCAAATGTTTTTAGAGCAGCTCAAAGCCTGTGTGCTCCTGAGATGTTCTGAAAACCCCAGTTAGGCACATATAAGGACAGCAAGGATTTTAACTTTAGGTGGCAGGAGTTTTGCTTTCCTTAGTCTTCAGTCCTTCCTAGACTTACTATCAACCAGGTACGGTATGGAGAAGGCGATCTTTACATCCATTTCTCGCATGTAAGTTTGCTAACGCCTTTGTTTTCTATTGTTCAGTATGATTTAACAATATTCCTGATGACCTATAACCACAAATCTAGTATGTTTTGTAGTTAATAGATTTGATTACTTGAAATATTTTCTATACATTGAACACATTATTTTTAATTTGTCCAACTAAACTTTTACATAATAATATATGTAACCTTAAAATAACTGTAACACTGCTGCAACTATTTTTGTTGCTCTTTGGATATTTAAATATATTGTGCAAGAAGTGTTCCATATGCCATTGGCCATTGAGCAATTTTCCTATGTACGCCAAACAGTAAATATGGTATATAGAGGTCCCGATTTTGTTTAATTAGTCAATATTGACCCCATGAATTTTCACCCACAAATGCAAATTTTGGACAAAAAATAATAATAAATTTTAAATAAAACAAATGTATATTACATTCATTTTTTATACCTTTTACCTTTAAATTACATTAATCAGTTTTTCTCCTAAACATGAATATGTGATGCGACAAATAATAATTCTTCAAAGAAATAATGACTGAGATATTCAACAACAAAATTATGCTAAGTTAGGTTTGTTACCGAGTATCAGTAGATAAAAGTACACAATAAAATGCTCAGTAACTATTCTAACTTATAAGTTAGACATCTCATTTATTATTTGTTGTAGGAGAAAATGAATGTCATATTCGTGTTTAGGAGGAAAAGTTACATAATATTAATGTAATGCAAATCATTTTTGTGTAAAGAGATTTGTTTTTCATTTCTTATCAAAATTTTCGCTACTTCTAAAGAAAATTGCTGTGGATTTGTCTTTTGTGGGGTAATACTAGTTAAAAGGAAATAATGAAAATCGGATAGGATCACTACATTTCATACTTACTCCCAACATATGGAGCTCATTTTTTATATTGCAGGTAATAATTCTGCAATAAATATTCTCCATGTTTTCACTCATTTGGTAGTTAAAAATGTATGGCATGTTTGATTTAAAATTTAAAAGCTTGTAGTTTGGAGGATTATTAGTTAATTCACTTACTTTGCTCTTGGTGCTGTGCAATACAGCTCCTCCAGAGATAAGACGTCAGGAGGCACTACTTAAAAATAAGATCTTGAAGTAGCCCCCTATTTCACATAATCTCCCACGTCAGTATGAACTCCTTAAAATCTCGAAACCCACCTCTACTTACTGCTTCCCAGTTGAGCAGACCAAATTTCTCACCCAATACTAGCTGGGCCATAGCGTGGAACAGTTTGATGGACGTAATAAATCCTTTATTATTGATCCGTCAATCCCTTGTAGGGAGTTGAATCGCTTCTGAACTGGCTTGGGCAGATATATCTCATGGAAATATAAATGGGGATTGACCTAGATCAGTGATTGTGGGGAGTCTATTCAAACAATGCATCACATAGTTACAGATTGTTCCCTGTGATCTTTTACGGAAAGATTGGCTAGCATAAACAGAATCAGTGAGGCAGGTCTTAAATGGCTTGATGGATTAGATTTGGATTTGTGAGAGGAGATTAATTTATAATTTAATTAATAGAACTTTTGCACCTTCTTCCAAATATATATCACAGCGCTTTGAAAATTGTTAATGGTAGCTGAAAAAAAAGCCGTACAATATGCATATTTAGAAGCTTTGACTTTGATTCAAAAGCCTTCTGCATCCATATAAAATAAATTCATTTAAATTTTTCATGAGGTTGGGATTAAAACCGCCGTAGATACTAAATTAATCAACATGTGTACGTAGCAACAGTAAACTACATTATCACATACATGATCAAACTATTCATTGAGGATTACAAATTTTATTGCATTGCAGAGGGTTAACATTATTTATGATAATCACCTTAGTTAGATCTAATATTAACTTTACGGCCATCTGGCATCTGGTGCCAGCGTGGTGGCTCAGTGGCTAAGGCTTCCAACTGCAGAGGGCAAGATTTGGATCCCCACTGAGCCAATAGTCAATAATTCACTTGTTGAATAAAGTTCACGCACAGGCCTGCAGGCCCATGTAAACTGGCGAGTGAAGCTTTTTTATTACTTTGAAAAAAAATCTCTCTATTTAATGCTAGACCTGCAATTCAAGGTATGTACCTATTTGCACATTAATTTTATGTAAATTCGAAATATAGAAATGTGAAAACTAGCCACAAGCCCTTATCAGTATATAGATCAACAATTTTTAAATATATGAAAATGATGTAAAAATTAATTTTAATGTTTAAAAAAGGTACCCATAATTTTCCATCATTACCTCATATTTTGACCCAACCTCAATGTGATCAAACAGGATCTTAGCAGGTTCAGCAATAAGTTTTACTTCTCCAGAATTTTCAGACTTTTCTTCTACGTGACATGAATCAACATTAGTTTTTTTTGTCTCAACTGGTATAGTCCTGTGAAAGTACATTAGGTTTTTGATCAACGGCATTTCAATGATCACAGTGCCATGTTTCACTTATTTGTTTGTATACTTTACCTGTACATGAGATTCATACTGAAACTAGATAAAAAACTGAATGTAGATACCTGATTCGCAATTTACAATTGAATTTATTTTATATTCATGTTGAAAAGTGTAAAATAACTATCTGTCCTAAGAATAGATCTGATGTTAAAAAATTATACATATATACAGGGTGTCCAGTAATTACGAGATTAAACTTCAGCAGATGATTTTTTAAGTTAAAATATACAAGAAATATTTAATAAAGTATAGTCCTATCTTGCTTAGTTTTCGTCTGTCTGTTTGCGGTTTTTACTAAAAAATCTCTATCTTTGAAGTTGTTAAAGGAATTAATTTAAGATTTTATACACCCGTTAGTATAAAAGAACAATATTTAGAAAATTTTTTAAATAATTATCACTACTGGTCTCAAAATGGCTCCTATACTAAGTTTTCTAATCTTAATAACTCAAAACCCTTGAATAATTTATAGTACATAGGAGTAACAAAACACTGTAAAGGTTTTTTAAGACCAAGATCGTTGTGCTGCAATAAATAATAACAGAGGAACTAAAGAAGTCTACATGAAGACATCTACAATAGACTGGTTATTCCGTAAGTTGTAGGTGGTTCAATAGTAATCAGCTGATTATGATCAACAATCAATATTTACTTTATTAGTGTTGATTCTAAATAAAAGAGTGTGCTCAGGAAAACTTGGTCTTAAAATTTTCATAGAAACCTTTTCCATGTTTTGTTACTTACTTACAAATACACATGCATATTAGTTTTTTATTTATCTTGATAGGAACAGGTATTTATACATTTATATATAAGTCTCAGAAACTCATTTTATTCTAGGAATAAAATAAGCTTAGTGTTCAATAAATTAAAATATGCTCAGGACATCATTTTCTGCAAAATTCAAACAAAAAACAACATTTTTAAAGTACAGCCTGCATGTCAAAACAAATCCTCTTTTTATAACTGATAAGATCCAAATTTGGAATCTGTTAACAGGCATATTGACTAGTCACACCAGGACTCGTTAGATGTACGAGTAATAAAAGTTGTAGTTTCCCATAGTATGCAACAAATAATAACAAACTTTATGAATTACAAGACGCAAGAAATAGTTTCTGTGTAAAAAACACCATAATGAACAACCCCAAGCGCAGAAGACCCCAGTTGAGATGGCAATACCACATTAGAAAAGATATCAGGAAACTGGGAAGAAGAGAAGAGGAGGCAATGAGCAGGAAATCTGGAGGCAGTGTGTTGGAGAAGCAAAGTACCAACTTGAGTACCAAGAGCCATGGCAGGGTACCAAGAGCCATGGCAGTACCACCTTGGGTACCAAGAGCCGTGGCAGTAAGTATCAAAATAGTTTATACTGAGATAAAAAGTTTAAAAAAATGATGTATGTGGGACAGCATATTTCCATTCTTAAATAATGTAAAAAGAAACATAAACTGCTTTCAAAATGTGTATTAAATATGTTTAATACACTTTAAAGCCAATATAGAACATTTTAAAATAAGTTTTTGACTATGTAGATCAACAACTGCTAAAAAGCTGGAAAAGCACATGAAAGTTGTTTTTGTTAAATTGTCCAAGTTCTTCTTTATATTTTACTAGCCGACAGCCCTTGCTTCAAAATGGGGTAGTTCTCTATGCTTGATTAACTTTCCTTGTGTGGTTCTATACAAACCATTCAGATCAATCAATTTATAAAAGCTTAGCCCACTTCCATTCTCGAGGGTAACAAAGTTTTATAGTCTAGAAACCCCCTATAAGTCTACTTTAGGGGAAAGCAAAATAGAGAAATCATGTCAGAATTAGTAGAAATGGCGTTATACATTTCACAATGAAAACTAAATTAGCTAAACTTTTGTATCATGTTTATGTTTTTTGTATCACCTGTTTGAAATAAATTATTAAATTAGCACCAACGTTAATCTTATAGAAAAAGAGAAACGTTAACGAGCTCTTTCTACTCCTTACAGGGATGAAAATTTGAGATATCCTTTCTTAGTGGGTCTCTATAATAGAAAAGCTAACTTCCCTGCAAATTTCATCAAAATTTGTTAGGTACTTCTGGAGATTTCGTGATGAGTGGGTACATCGTTTTTTTTATTTGACTAAGATTCATAAATCTAACAACAGCCAACAAAACACTAAAGGTGCAACATTTAACAAAAATACCACATTTAAGTATTGAAAGCCATAATACAACTCTAAAATGTGTCTTTGTGTGGGTGTTAGAAAGCCTGTTGGGGCTTGTACTTGAAATAATTTGTAAAACCAAATCTAATGCTGTGTTCTCAAATATTCTTTTTTTTAAAAAAACTTCCTTTAAAATCAAAGTGTGACTTATCCAGGTTATCCTCCCACTCACCCATACACTTTCAGTAGTGATGACCTTCCTGCCCTCCATTGTACCATCGTTGTTAAAATCGTAGTTGGAACTTCCAGGACAGCTGACGACTGTTCTTCCAGAGAGAACTATGCAAATTTGTCATAACTGGTTTTCTCGTATCAGACAATTTATAGAGTAATTACAAAATAAAAACTTGTATATATTTCTGCAGAGAGATACCAGCAGGCCATCGTGGAGGTTTCGACTAAAATTTCAACAATGACAGTACTGAATGCAATGGCTTGAAACAAACTTAGTTTAATTCAAATTCTTTATTGCCATTGATCATAAGTATACATGAAATAGGCACTGTCACTTGTGTTACATTAAACCTAATTTTTCTTTTAATAAAGATATATAGCTATGCTAAGTTTCCATTGAGTTATAAGGATAATACAATAACTGAAGCGTCACACAGTAAAAACTCTTGAATTGAATAAAAAGGGTTACAAACTAGCCAGTCATATATTTTTGATTTGAAGTTTTTGAAAGGAATGGTTCGAGCAGAAGGTGGTAGTTTATTGAAAAATTTTATTGCATTTATTTGAGAAGAGTGAGAGGTTTTACTGAGTCTATGCTGTGGAACATCAATCATGGATTTGGAACGGGTGTTGTGGTTATGGATGTCTTGTCTTGTGCTGTAATTGTTTAAGTTAGTTTTTGTGTACAGTAAAATGTGGTATATGTATAGATTGTAAACAGTGAGAATTTTTAACCTTTTAAAAAGTGGTCGACAATGTTCCAATGGTCCAACTCTACACATGGTTCTAATAACTTTCTTTTGTAAAAGCAAGACTTCGTTTACATGATGAGAATGTCCCCATATCAACAATCCATAAGCGATGTGTGACTGGAAAAAACTGAAGTATGCCGTTCTTAAATAACTGTCATCTAAAATGTCTCTAAGTTTCCAAATTAAGTACAGTAGAACCTCTTTAATCCGAACCCCCGTAATCCGAACGTCCACTAATCCGAACGCCGCCGCAGGAGCCGTTTAACGTTGGCCGTTGAATGAACTACAACGGAATGCGCGCGAACTCTCCCATCCCCCACTCACGACACTAAGTGTACATTACTGTTATCGCGCTCAGTCGCTCTCCGTTCTCACAGAGAACTACATGTGTTGTTTATTGGAGTATAACGTATTAGTTAGTCTTAGTGTTAGTTAGTCTTGTTAGTGTTAGTCTACTGTTTGGTACAGTACCTTGGTTATAGACTACGTACAGCATCAGTGTTAGGATTGTTTGTGATAACAGTGACAGAGTACAGTAAACTAAAATGTCATCAAAAACGTCCCTGAAACGGAAACATAACACTTTAAACATTGAAAAGAAAATAGAAATCATAGAAAGACTTAAGAAAGGTGAAAGTGGTGCGTCGTTAGCCAGAGAGTATGGTGTAGGTAAGTCAACAATTACCGACATTAAAAACAAACAAGATGCCATAATGCAATACTCTAGTAAACAAGACAGTAATGAAGGGCCTAAAAATAGGAAAACCTTAAAAACAGCCAATAATGAGGCTCTCGACAATGCACTGTATTTGTGGTTTACACAAAGAAGGAGCTTGGGTGAACCAATATCGGGTCCACTTCTTTGTGAAAAGGCTCTTGAATTCAATGTAAAACTCAATGGGCCTATTGACTTTAAGGCTAGCAGTGGCTGGCTGAGTAAATTTAAGCAACGGCATGGAATAAGATAACTCAATGTTCAAGGGGAAAGCTTATCTGGTGACACTATGGCTGCAGAAGCATTCGTTAAAACATTTCAAAAAACTGTAGCTGATAAGGGGTTTTCACGGGATGATGTTTATAATGCCGATGAGACCGGTGTGAATTGGCGCTCATTGCCAAGAAAATCTCTTGCATCCCGAAATGAAACCCGAGCTGTGACATGTCTACCAGTAACTTATAGGGCACAAAAAAACTCTTGGATGTCATCAGATATTTTTCTTGATTGGTACTCGAACACATTTATTCCAGAAGTAAAAAAGTTCAGAGAGAAAGAATCCAAACCAGTAAAAGTCTTGTTATTAATCGACAATGCCCCCACTCATCCTGACATTGACACTTTGAACAGCATTAATGAAGACTTCTCAGTTATGTTCCTTCCACCAAACGTAACAGCCCTCCTCCAGCCAATGGAACAGGGTGTTATTGCGAAAACGAAGAGAATGTACAGGAAAGAATTGCTTCGGCGACTACTTTTAGCAGAGAGAGACGAAGAAAGTGTAATTGCGTTTACAAAGAAATTAAACCTTAAGGACTGTTGCTATATTCTGGTGGATTCTTGGGCAAATGTAACAGGGGACAATCTGGTGAACGCCTGGAATAAGCTATGGCCTAAGCCTCTGAATAATGAAGCTGGAAATACAAACTGTATTGCAGAACAAGAAGACTCTGAGATCGTCGATGGTATTGTAAATCTTTGTCAGGCTATTCCTGGGTTTGAGGAGTGTGACGTGGCTGATGCAACAGAGTGGATCAACAGTGACAAGGGATGATCCAGGATACCAAATTTATAGTGAAGATGAGATTCTTTCCGTCGTCACCGAGGAAAATGAATCTGATGACAGCAGTGATGATGAAGAAACTTTTGATTCTGGACCATCCCATGCCGATGCGTTTACTGCATTAAATACGGCAATGAACTGGTACGAAAATCAATCCGAATGCTCTTTACCACAATTGATGGTCTTAAAGAAAATTCGAGAATTGGCAGCCAAAAAACGCACTTCCACATTAGTTCAAAGGAAAATGAGTGACTATTTTAACGACTTTGTCTGATTAACTCATTGTGATCATATACTGTATTTATTGATATACACACCGTAATTGTGTCTACTGTAATGTACAGTACTGTTTATTCACTATGTTTACTACTGTATTAAATAAACACTGTATTTTACTTTATAAAGCATTTTTCACTTTTCCCGCAACATATGTTCTGTAATCCGAACTATTCCTTAGTCCGAACTACCCCCGGTCCCAATTAGTTCGGATTAAAGAGGTTCTACTGTAGTTAACAAGGCTTATTTTCTTACATATAGTGTCAATGTGTACTTGCCAGTTCAATATGCTGTCAATTTGAAAACCTAAAAATTTTACTGTTTGAGAATCTTTGTTTTGAGCAAGACTTAAAGTAATATTTTGTGTTTTTTCTCTATTGCAAAGAAGTTTATTAGATGAAAACCAACTGATAGCTCTGTTTTGAGAATCTTCCATTAATGTATGGAGAATGTTCAAGTTCTTATATGAAACTATCAACGTCACATCATCTGCATACATAATGGCCTGCATATATACGTATTAGCGTATTTCTAATTCAAGCCATGTCAGGATTACTAAAGACTCAACAAAGGCATGAACAGAGCTTCGTTGTAGTTTCTGAAACTTAAATTTTATATTTTTCTATTTATTTACCTCTAAGTACATCATATGTGCACATATTATAAAAAAAGTTGATCAAGTAATAGTAGAGAATTTTATAACTATACAGCTTTTGGTATGTCAGCCAGTTTGCATACAAGACTTCTCCATTCAATTTTTTTTGGGGTGAGTTCAAAATAAACATTGAAAATAGTAAATATAAACTATACAAAATAATGACCTCTAATTAATGTTCACTACGTAATCTACTGAATTTAAAAATAGCATTCAAATTACGTAACCTGTTTCTTTGGGGATGTTTTAACTTTGGAAGAACATTAATTTGGTGGCTTGGAGATATTTTTATGCCTCTTCCATTCCAAATATTTAATCCTACAAAAGATAACAATAAGAAAAGAAAATAACATATACAAAGTAATAAAAAGATCTGTGTGTAATAAAACTGCCAAGAAACACTTTTAAGAAAATATTTGAAACCAAAAATATTCCTTTCGCAGACAAACAAAACAAAAATAATAATTTTTAAAATTAATATTAATACAGTATACTATTTGGGAAAATAAAAAATATTGTAATAAATTTTTATATTTATAAGATAAATAACTAACTTGTTAAGAGTAGTATATACCAGAACATAGACAACCTACAAGTAATCACTACAAAAATCAGTTGAAGAGAGAAAATACCGTAACCTGAAGAAGATATAATATAAAGCTATACAGGGTGAATAAATGTATTGAAACACCCAAATTATTTCTTTACTAAGCGAAATAGAAACCACAGATAACTAACTCTACCCAGTTGGCTCACAGTATACGGGAAAAGTGTACATGCTGTTAAAGAAGTGTATAGACAACATGCACTACACGACCGTGAATTCAGGATGCGACATTGCTACATTGAACAAATATTAAACCTTAACTATTATTATTATCAGCTGATATTTATTATTGTTATGTTCGTTTTTAGTATGGTTAGTTTATTGAGTTCAATCTGGCAACGCCGCCCAGTTGACAGCCGCTCAACACGCTTTAAAGCGGACAGTTGACACACTACCAGAAATTTGTTAACACTCTTTACCATAGAGATGAGCTATCTGGGTAGAGTTAGATATGTGTTAGAAACTTTTATAATATCAATAGATATTGGGCAACTACTTTTGGGAACAATGTTTCATCATTTAACACAAACGGGGGACGTCCTGTTGAGGGTATTCTCAATATACTTAACGGTAGCCTATGCCTTGTGATACATCAATTTAAAGGTTATAATGAACTGAATTGAATGCCACAAACCGCCTCTCTAAAGACTCGCTCTATCAGAAATAGAGCACTTTGAGTACTGAAAATTTGCTGATGTTCGACAATTTCATTTTAACTTATTGTCAAACTGAATAAGGAAGGCAGTTCGAACATTTACTTTGACAGTTCATGGTGCTAAAAAGTTACTGTCAAGACTTTTCTAACATCAAAGTTATTTTTGTTTTCATAAAAAATTAATAAAATTATCCATTATTTACACACGGTTATTGTAATAAAACTGTATCAAAATTGTATTTATAAAACCGGCTTAAAATGAAATTGTTGTTTGTTGATGATTTTTTTAACACATTACAGTGGCAAGAACCAAGCTAAAATGAAAACATCTGCGAATTTTCAATACTCAAGTGCTCTTTTTTCTGATAGATTGATTCTATTAGAGGTGTGGTTTATGGCATTAAATTAAGTAAACGTTAACCTTAAAAGTAAAATATCACCAGGTATAAAGAATATTGACGATACTCTCGACAGGACGTCCCACGATAGTGTGAAATGACAAAACGTTGGCTGTTCCAAAACATAGGTGCCTAATACCTATCAATATTGTAAAAGGCATCCAAATACCATTTTACATTTTAAAAAATCAAACAAGTAATGCAGAAAAACGTTAAAATGTGAATTTTAATAGTTACAAACATAGGGTGGGCTATAAGTCTGTTGACTCCTGCTACTCAGTATCAATTTGACTATAGTTGAATCTTGCCAGCTGTCTGGTACAACTATACTGTTTTGAGGCTATGTTAACCCTTAACTGCCCTGACAGGGTCATTTTTGACCCCAGCAGTTTTTATTTTATTATTCATCCACTAGGGAGTGTGGTAGAAAGCTATCCACTTATGTAATCTCTGTTCCCGTCACACAGAAGTAGTATACGGTTTCGGTCTGCGTTCCCGTGGGTTCTTCAGTGTCCAGGGGTCCATGGAATCTCATTTCACCCTGCCAGAGTAGGAGTGTAGGTCTTTTTCTCTGTTAAGATATTATAAAGTTTTACCTTACTTGAACTCTTCAAGAGAGATTTTAGCCACAAGAAGTATGTAATAAAATGTTCAACTTAAAACGTTATGCTTATTTTATATTGCTGGCGTGGTAGCTAAGTAGCAACGGGCTTTTTGCAATATTGAAGATGAGCCAACTCGACAACCCAACCCAGGACCTGCCACACCGAAGAGGAAGAGATGTCACCTTTGTCCCAGGAATCATGACCAAAAACACTCAACTTTATGCTCCAAATGCTAAAAATGGAGTCTGCAAGGTCCACAGCAAACAAGAAGTAGTTTGTCAAAGCTGCCAGTAGTAAAAAAAAGGCAAATAAAAATTTGTGTTTTCAAAATTTGAAAAAAAATTATATGTCACAATTCAACATTTATAAGAATTTCACCAAATATGGTTATAAAACCATCTATTTTGTTTTCAGATGGTGAGAACCTTGTATTGGAAAGAGAAAACCACTCAAAAATTTTAAGTGAATTTACAAACAAGTTGACAAAAATTTATAATTTAAAAAAATAAATTGTTATGAATTCTCATTATAAAATAAATTTTGGAATTTTATGTTAACCCTAGATTCATAAGCATTCGTCTCTCAGACGACGGGAGTTTTGGGAAATTTAAGTTTTTAGTGGTTGGCGGGCATGTCTACCCCCACCCGCTCGTCTAATCGTCCCTCCAGACATCCTATTAGTCTTGGCTATACATTTGGCCACCATTTTCCAGCAGTAGCGTAGTTGTTGCACCATAAGTTTGTTGCATCGTATGACAGACGAAAGATTATGATTAGTGTAGTTGTTCGTTTTTAGAGCGTCGCCTAGTAGACGAATAGACAACAAAATTGTCTATTTACTTTCCAATACACACGAAAAAGGCACCATTTCTCAAGAAACTGGAAAGCCAGACATAGTTATGTTCTATAACGCAACTAAAGGTGCAGTTGATGCATTCGATGAAATGACCAGTATCATGAGTTGTAGTAGAAAGACACAGAGATGGTCCCTATGTTTTTTGTATGGTATGATAAATGACACTTTAGTAAACGCAATTGTTATTTATGTACATAACATGGTGGCAAAACAAAAACAACCAGTAGTACGCCGTGAGTTTGCAAAAACATTGAGTGAAGAACTCATGTTACCATGGTTACAAGAGCGAATACAACTTCCAACTTTACAGCGTCACTTAAAGACAAAAATTGAAGACATCCTTGGTCAAAAAGCACCTACTGTTGAAGAAGAACCTCAAGGAACACAACAAAGGAAGATTTGTTCCTTCTGTCCTTCGAAAAAAAGAAGAATGACACGTTTTAAATGTTTTAAGTGTCAGCGCTTCATGTGCTTAGAACATCAGGGAAAAGTCTGTGTAAATTGCATTTAAAATTAACTATTCAAGAAAAAAACACATGATATTCTTTTAAATTGATGTATTTACATGTTCTATAAGTTTTATTAAAATAACTGTTCATTTACAATTTTGTTTTATTTTTTTACCTGGAGTAGTCTGAGAGACGACTGCTTATGAATAGTGTGACAAAAATTTAAGGTTATGAATCTAGGGTTAATACTGACCATTATACTTATATAAACTATAAAATAAATAATCTTGATAGAAAAACAATTACTTACAGTTATTTATCCCCTAATTAAAGTTGGGGTCAAAAATGACCCCACCAGGGTATGAGTATTACCAAAACTCACCAGGTTAGTTAAATTTAGTAAATTATCATAAAAATACTTTAATTTTAAACATAGTGAAGAACATGTCAAGCTGTAAATTTCGTATAATAATCGTAAATTAAGTGAAATCTAGCAAATTTGACAGACAGATATTCTAGTGAAAGTCGCATCTAATTAATTATTATATTTCCACATTACATGATTTCCCAAATCTCAAGTTACCCTAAACTATCATCATCAATATTAGAGGTCTTGTCATATAACACTGTTTTTCTACCTGTGTGCCCATAGACCACAAATGAATTTTCTTTACCTCTAAATTAACTTTTCTCCAATTCCTCCTGAAGGTGCCTCCTCCGGCACAACACAATTGTTTTTGATTTTTATCTTTTAGTTTAGTAAACTTTAGCAAACCATGTAGGTTTGTTGATTTATTACTCTTCCACTGCGGTTAAATAGCCATAATTCCAAAACAATTTTACTAAGTAAGGTGTCTTTATGATGAGTTATGTTTTTATTACCAAGAGGTATCAAGTAAACCGTAAACTTGTTTTGTTGATTCAAGAATAATTAATCAAAACCTTCAAGAGCATTTAATAGGTTTAGATGAACTCATACATTTAATAATACACTTCTGATCTCCTTTAATGTCTAAATTGATAATATGGTATACATTATTTCTCTAATAATTTTTTTTACCATCTTGAGAAAAAATGTCAGATCCTTTAATTATTGGCAAAGCAGATGTTGGAAAATTATCCAAGAGATTTAGTCTCTCTGATTTTTCATCAATTGAATCTTTGGAAAATCTTCTTTCCTTGTTATAAAAATATGATCGCTCCTTTATAAAGGCATTTTCCATATTCCTGAGCTGGGCGCATCTGTCTTTGTATTGCTGTAAAACCTGTAACATCAAAGTGCATAAAATAAATAATTTAAACATCTAAAATAAAAAATAAAATATTATAAAACTGCTTTACTGAACTTACAAATCCTACTAACTAACTTACCCAAGAATATATGTTGTTTAGTTATGGCAAATCTTCATTGAAGGCATACACCTTTTATTACAATAGTAAAGCCTAAATTAGAATGAAAACCATGTGCCTTTTTTATAAAATCAACCCTTACAAAGTTTAGGTTAACATTAAAATTAGGTTTTACTTCTAAGATGTAGAACAATATGTACATTCCATTTGTAATGTGTTTCTTTCAATAATATTCAGTAAAATGTATACAGGCCTAAAGGCTGCTAAAATTCCACACAATTGTTTGATATGAAACAACATTTTTCTAGAGGGATTAATTTTTTCTAAGCCATTTCAAAAAAATGTATCTGCAAATATAGCCATAGCAGTTTAAAACAGCTGCTAAAACAGATTTTGTTGTTCGTTTTAAAGTTTTTACAGTTAGTGACGAAGGAGTTGATAATGTATAGAAAGGTTTTGGGTTTTTGACACCACTGAGAAAACATAATTGATTGCATTTTGAAATGGAATCCCTATCCCTTTACAAAAATGGTTATCGAAGCTAACATTAAAATTATAGTTTAATACAGGATGTAATCTTAAATTATTACTTGATAAAAAGTTGAGTTTTACCAGTTCAAAATGGCATGAATTGTATTGTTTCACTTAATAATGGGAAGTGTTCAATTTTTACCTTAGGTATGTCCATAGTAACCCACATGTTCTTTCCCTTGTCTTGCAAGTAGACTGAGAATCTACTACCCCAAGTATCATCCTATACATAAAAGCTTCAAGGGGCTGATTAGTGATTAGCTTTATTGATTATTTAGACACACATTGTGGGGATTTGGTGAAATATGAGGGGCGAACGATTGTAGATGAAAGAGTGCAGCCATTGTTACTATCTAAGATTGACTATTCTTTAGTCATTTATTAATAACCCAATTGTCAAAGCAACTGAGAAACTGGAATGACAACTGTTATGGCAAGAGTTCCCGAGGGATCCATACTCAAGCCTCTTTTGTTCATCCTATATATTAATGACCTAAAAGATGTGTTCCTGATGCCCACTTGTGTCTATTTGCTGACGACACGTCAATTATAATGGATAACCATTGTCGTGATGCCTTGGAGATCAACACTTTTGTGAACTCTTAATAGGATTGTCCAGTGTTTTTGGGGAAATGGTTTAGTCATTAACACTGGCAAGACTACTAGATTTTTCAATCACAGGAAAGTGCGAAGGTGATCTTGTCGGTGATGTGGAGGTATTTTCAAATCACACTGTGAAGTTCTTGGGTTTGTCTGCAGAAATTTGAATTTTTATTCCCACATAAGTAATGTTCTGGAATGTTTGTCCTCCGTACACACTCTCATTTTACAAACACTTAAGTCCTTCCTACTACATACTATGCTTTGATATTCCCTCATTTGTCTTATGCAGTTTAACAATCTGAGAGTCGGAAAGTTCTGTCTGTATCTAAACGAATATTTGTTTTACAAAAGAAGGCGTTGCGAATTCTTGCTGGGATTCGTCACAGTCGTTCAAAAATATTTTCAAGAACTTAATAAACATTTTAACTTTTCCTAGCATATAAATTGTTCACACCTTACTTTTTCTCAAAGAGAACTATAGTTTTTTTCAGTCCCTTTTTCCACATTCAGAATACAATCTTAAAAATAAGCATAAACTAAACATCCCTTCTTTTACCACTTCCTTTTTCAAATACCACACCTACTACAATGCCATAACTTTATTCAATGCCCTACCTATATTCCTAAGAACAGAAGTAGACTTAATGACTTTTAAAAGAAAGCTTAGGAATTTTCTTGTACAGAAATGTTTTTACTCTGTCAATGATTACATTACATCTAGATAGTACATGTTTATTGTAATTTTAAATTTTAGTAATAATTATTGACACAAGCCAATGCATTGTATTTTGTTTTATGGCAATAAAGTATACTTGACTTTGAGAGAGTTACATCTTTATGTGGAATCCGAACCAAGCAGTATTGGTCTGATTTTCAGTTAATTGACAAGCCTGACACTCAGTTCTCCTTCCTACACGTATACAGTTTCTGAGACTCAACATGGACCTCCTCCAGACCCCAGACTTCTTTGATAGTGTCCTCATTGATGGCAACCATTATGTGGACACTGTCGGTATTAAGAGAACTAGACCTGTTCTCTACTATATCCACAACACTGTCCCCAAGGAGCTGGGTTACAGCACTGTGCCACCACTTTACAAAAACACCAAAAACATAGTTTTCTCTTTCAAGGATTTTGTTTGTACAATCATAATCGTTTCACAACTCTTAAAGTGTCATTTTATAGGCAATGAACTGATCCAGTAGAGTAGACGATAAGATAAGAGCATTTTTATTATTTTTAGCAATTAAATGTGTGAAATTTTAAATTTAGTTCTTAAATATTTTTAAAATAAAGAAATTTCATATTATTAAGCCATCAGATCCACTAAATTGGGCTTTTGATAATGACTATACCTCATTAAAATAATAAAATTGAAATAGAAAAGCATTTTTTAGCCCACTGACGTCCAGATAGTTTTGTTACTCTAGTGATACACTTTTCAGTGGTAGCTTGGCAGTTTGTTTATTTATTTTATTTATTTGTATTTATTCATAAGACGCCGATCGTCAAGATATGGGCGAATATGGATTTCAAATTGTTAAGAGGCCACCTTAATTTAAAACTCGAAATTTGACTAAAATATGAAATAATCTATTTAATTCTAAATCATTAGAAACCATAAAACCTTGATATCAGTAAATGAGACTAGCAAAAATTAGATTGGCCTACAACACGATAACCTAATCAATAAATTACCTTCAAGCTGATTTTTGACTCTAGTGTTGGTACTTTTTGAAGGCACTCTTCACAGAAAGTGGATTTTGAGGAAGCCCTTCCACTCAGTAGCGAATGGGAGCCACGTATTTTGTCTTCTTGAGAAACTAGGGGAGGCAAGCTCACCATACTGGATATGATCCTTTTACACTTAGAATAAGACACACACAGTGTAATAATTTGTACACTTAGTATTACACTTTATTACGACAGGTTAGCCACTCGTTTGATTGATACCACAAGAAGACTACAACACAAGTATAATCAGCTGTTATTGTTTACTTTAGTTATTTTATAAAAACATTTATTTCATATATTAGCTTTTCTGAAAGCGTTTGTACAACATACTAATAATAGCATAAATTACTTCATGTCATCAACGTACGTCAATAACGTACTGGAAAATCTTTTCTCAGTATATTTAAGAAGAATGGGATTTCAGAGATAATATAGGCTTTAAGCAATTATTGTACTGTCATAAATAAATCATAATACCAATTTAAGAGCTGTAAGAAATTCATCATGTGCCAAGAATCGGCTGTTTTCACGAGATATAATTTTTAATTTTCGGAAATTGAGTTTTTATAGAAAATATTGAAAATCCCAATTTCAAAACTTTTAGTATCATCCATTATTGTTAATGATTTTTTAATAACGTTGTTTAAACTTTGCGTGTTTTTAACGCTGAACACAAATTTGAAAACTAATGTGGTTTTTGACAATTATTTTTTTAGATATAACAAAAAAAAAATACTTTCACGGGGTGAACCGCGATCGTTATAAAAAGTCAACTATTTGAACCAAAAATCTAAATTCACATCATACTTTCGCCGGAGGTGACTTGCACGCGAATTTAACGCTAATCTAGAATTGTTGTGAGCGTAATACCAACTATATATTCGTATTCAGCCTAAAGATTGCCTACACTAAATGAAAAAAGATGAACTCAGAACTCAAATATCTTTATTTTTTACAATAAATACATTTTACAATAGGGTCATAAATGTAATACATTCCTTTCAGCTGTATAACTACCTACATAGTTTTAGTAAACGAAACATAATCTTTAACACTGTAGAAAGCTTCTTTGTGCAGTATTTTCATGACCCCCCTTCCAAACAAAACTTTTTCAACTTTAAGTGATGGGAGGAGTGAATTGAATAGGGTAGCGCCATTGTATATACTCAATTCCACGTTCACCGTGCAGTACAGATTTTACGGGAAATGGTCAACTACTACCTGTACTGTAAATATAAAGTTTTTTGTTATGTGGGTTGCGTCAACTGTCCTCGCGACCCGCGTGAAGGCGCCAAAGTAGATATTACTACTTTCTGCTTTCTGTAGGCTACGTAACAATAAAGATGGTCATATGATGTGTGTTTCAGTTATCTGTGATGCTTTTTATCACTATGGATTGGTATTTTTAAAAAAACAGCCTATGATAAAAGTGTAATAGGAAATTTTAAAAACGTGATTAAAATTCATCTAAGTGCTGTAGGTTTACTTTAATATGAAACAATATACGAGTTACAGCATAGACTAACTAAACAATATTGGTTAGTTAGTCTATAGCTACAGTAACTCAAAAATCTAATTAACACGCAAAATACCGAAAAAGTACAATAATATGATTGCATAAGGGTCTTGTAGGTGTCTTTTAATATATGAACGGATTGTCTTGAATAGATTATAGATTTATTACGTGGAAAAATTGGTACAAATAAAATTGATCCGTCGCTTTTCTCGCAGTTATAAGGTTCTGAACGTGGGAAGGAAAGGAAACAATCTGTCCTGTGTTGTCTACTATCGGGGACGTCAACAGTCCTCTATTATAAATAGAATGCCTCGACAGGGCAACAACAATAACAAATGGTTACTGATAAGACGGGCTTGTAAATGTTAGTCCAAAAAAACTTTGTAAACGTAAAGTGGAAAAAATACCAAATACAAAAACTAAAAAAGAAGACATAAAGAATTGGTTAATAGCTAAACAAGTAGCTTTTCCACCGGACATCTTGAAGAAAGAACTGCTCGCTGAGGTGCAAAAAATTAAGCATCTTTTTAATCTTAACGTTGTCGACGAGATAGCTAAGACCCATAAACTCGAAGTTCTGAGACTCCCTCCTTATCATTGCGAGTTAAATCCTATAGAATTAGTGTGGAGCCAAGTTAAAAGGCATGTGGCTGTTAATAACAAAACGTATAATGTCAAGCTAATGGAGCCATTAATTGAAAACGCCTTTAAGGCCGTCACAAAAGAGCAATGGAACAACTACTGCAATCACGTGGACAAAATTGAAAAAGAAATGTGGAAGATTGATAATTTGCAGGATGACGTGGAACCTTTAATTATTCAACTCTCGGGGTCTTCGACAAACTTGTCCAGTGAGGGAGAAGATAGCTCAACTACGTCACATTTCAGCGTTGAATCTGGAGTTGCTTTGCTACAGTAAATCAAGGAAGGCAATCAACGTGAGTAAAGTTATAAAAATAAAATAGGAATATCATGACATCATAATTGTAGCCTATGGCCTATATGAATAAATATATTTGGTGTTTAATATACATATTTTTACTTATCTATAACTGCGTTAATTGTCATTCCAAATTTATTACTTTCACATGACTGAATCTTATTTAACTTACATTGTTTAAGTGTTAAAGAATTGCTCTCTGAACTCTTTTTATCTATGAATAAAAGTAAGTTTAAGACAAAACTAAATAAAATATAGGCCCAACCGAAGTAAAATAATTAATTCGGTGTATAAAGGAGCGTTGCGCGAGAGTTGATGTTTTTTGGACGGCTAGTAACGACGAGACTGCCGTTTGGATAACATGGCGTATGGGCGCTCCGTACTGCACGGTGAACGTGGAATTGAGTATAGTAGATGATTTTTAAAAAAACTTGTTCTGTGGCGTGGAATTTTTAAATTGTTATTTTCTATAAGTGAATACCACGTTCTATTATTTAACTCTATATCTTGAAATAAATTAAAATTTTTATGAAAAAAACAAGGACTGCATAAATATAAATACAAGGAAAAGTTAAAATGTTATTGTTTATAAAGAGAGATCTGCATGAAGAAGTAGACGGTTTTTTAAAAATTACTCCAACTGCACGTTTTTGTTGTTTAAATAAAAAGGTTGTTCTTTCATTCTCATTACCCCACAAGGAAACGGCGTAATGAAGAAATGGATAAATTACACCATAATAAGAAGCTAAAAGAACGTTTAATGATGATGAAAAATATATTATTTAACTTTATTGCAAACATTTATTTTCCTATTTCCACCAAAAGACGAGTCTTCCGCGCGGTGAAAAGATCTCTTTTGATATAATCTAACTCAAGTTCAACAACTTTGAAATAGAAAAATTAATCATATTGAGGTGGTAAATAATGCATAGTTACAGTTTTTTATGAGATATTACTGTACTATGCTTGTTTCAGACTATGTTTTTAGTAGTTTTTGTTTCTAGCCGAAAGTCTTCCCAACCATATTGTACTTTGTAACACAACTGCAAATGTTTTCATGAAAGAGGTTTTGTCGGTTTTGGCATGAATTACTGTAGTAGCCTATTTTATAATAATTGTTAGTTTTATAGTTGTTATAATTTCAGCTAAGTAGAAAAATTGCTATACGTGTATACTGTACTTATCTAGTCATTGAGAAATATATGAAATAAAGTACCAGTGAACAGAAAAACATTTCAATTTCCCGTTTTGTACAAACTATTTTACAAAGTAGTTAAAATAATTTTCAGCGAACGTCTAACATTTCAGCAACTGTTGACATAGTTATCGAGACCGTTAAACGGTTTTGTAGATCGTCACGATACTGTAAAACGAGTTTTTCAAGAAGTTTGGAAACTTTTCAGGTTATTTAGGGCCTGAAGTGGCCGCCATATTGATCTATAGAGCAAGACCGCGCCAGGCAGTGGAGGCTTGCGTGCAATCCTCCATCACATTTATAGGCCTACACAGGTTATGGCAACGCACGTATCATCGTGGCCTATTTATTCTTTGGCTCTACTACTGCACAACAATGTGATAGGGCTTCAGGGATTGTCTTTGGCTTATTCACATGGCTCACATAACAGCTGTTTTTACTGTAATACAGAAACGTTTACTGCTTAGCTGACACCAAACCATCCTGCATTGTACTAAATTTCTTTCTCTGTGTGTTCTAAAGAAACAGTTACACTCCAATAAATAAACAAAATATGTAAATGTTTTTGGAGTGGCACGTGACTAATGTTCAGGGAGAGTCGAGAGAGATGTTCCGAATAGACTGAGAATGTCAACGATGTTGGCCAATAAGAAAAGTGTGTCCACGTGGACCCTTGATTTACAATAAGACATTGGCATCCCCAGTCAGTCAGTTTGCTTATATGTTCTGCCTTGTAACTTGAAATATTTTTCGGTTGGTACTGTGTGAGGTAAAATTAGTTTTATGATTAATGATTATTTTAGTTTTAAGAGCCTGCAGAGGCTGTCAGAAGTAGTCGACCATGTTGATATTAATCCCATAAGAACAAGTTATTTTCGAGCAGGACATACACTCCCTATAAATATATCCTGTATAAATTGGATCACACGTAGGCCCTATCCAAATTAAACAGTTATTTTAAAACGGATTTTTCCAATAAAATTGCATTTGATAAAGAATGAAATTGCACGTTGGAATTAATTTGCGAATTCCTAATTAGGTTTATAGAAAAAAATAAAAAATATTTAGTTTCAACCTTTTATTTTATTTCAACTCAATGCGCAATATGATAACGTTTCAAATGACACCTCATACAACCTTTTGGTAATTAAATAAAGAAGAAATATGGATTCGCAAATAACACTGTTCTTATGGGATTAAAATCAACACGGCCGGCAGCCTCTGCAGATCCTTAAACAAATCGGTAAGAGTTTGTGATATAAGCGTTGGTGACAATATTATTCTGTAAATAGTGTGATAAATTAAAGAGTTAATCCTTTCATTTTTAAATATGTATATCATATCTCCAGTGGCAAAGAACAGACGTGGACAAGTTGTTCGTAGTCAGGAAAAACAATGTGTATTAATGTGTATAAAAGTTAATAGGTGGACATCAAGGCAAACCGAATGATAAGGTAATGCAAAACGTTTCTGAAATGGTTTGTGTTGGGAAAAGTACCTATACTATTGTGTCTGTGTACAAAAAAAGTGTGCAATAAGGTAATTTTACAGTCGAGAAAATAAATCGTCACACAGCAACATGTGAACGCCTGTGAATCGGCCTAGTGCCTACGTCACACAAGAAGAGGGTGGATATTCACTCTCAACTCTCCCTGAACAGCATATTCTACAACACACCCTCTGACTGGGACAGAGTGCAGAGCTCCCAGGCACCGGCGCATGCGCTCTCGTGCTGCCGCGTATGCGACCAGCCACTTAAAACTTAAAAGTGTAGTGCTTTGCAGAAACTTTTTTTATAATTTTGGTGTTTGTTTTGTACGCCTGTACTATACGCTTACAATATATTTTAGTTTATACTGACTGTATTTTAATAGCCAAATACTAGCGTACAAACTCTAATTAAATTACTTACAACTACTTCTCGAATAGACTGCAACACTACTCTGTAGCGTATTTATGCATTAGATCAAACCAAACTCACTTGTGTATAGATATAGGCTAATATAATGAAATGTTAGCCAATACATTTGTACAATGTATTATAGTAAACGGTAACCGCTGCACGAGATAGTCTAAAACGAAATACTGTCTTCGGTTTGAAGTAGTTACAACATAACTATTTCATCTGTGATAACACTTAAACGCATTTTAAAGACAAATTTATCATTTCAAACAGGGTCAAATTTGGGCTTGTTAAAATTGGAATATACTGTATACAGGGTGTCCCATAAGTAAAGTGCCAAACTCTGGGAAAAGGTTATATGGGTCAAAATAAATAGAAAAAGAAGAATAATTATTTTCCAAAAACGCTTTGTTTACCAGATATCCGCCATTTTGAATTTTTTACAAAATCATTTTTATCTTTAAATTTTTCCAACCGATCTTTATAAAACTCGGTAAGTATGTTAAAATAACAGAGACCTACTGTAGGAAAAAAATTCAACTTTATCCAATTTAAAATTTCAAAATGGCGGCCATTTAAAACTTTTAAACCAAAATGGTGGAAAAACGGTAAAGAATACAAAAATTCACTATGAACAATTAATTGTTTTTAGACAATTTTATTTCTAATCTGTCAACACCAAAAACATGACAATCGGACAAAAAATAACCGAGATACATTGAAACCATTTATTGAGTGACAACACATCATGGTATTAAAAAATGAGAAAACTAATTAAACACAAAATAAAGTCTTAACACAAGATAGCTTTTTAAAAGTTATCAATTACAACAAATGTTCCATGTGTCCTCCATTCATTTCTATGACACAATTCAACCTCTTTGTCATAGACACCCTCATTCTTTCAAATACCCCAGGCTTTTGTCTTATCACCTCGCAACCTGCTACAATTCGTTCCCTTAAATCCTCAATATTGTCAACAGGGGTATGGTACACAACAGATTTTAAATAGCCCCATACAAAAAAAATCCAGGGGATTAATGTCAGGAGATCTGGCAGGCCATGGGATGAGCCCTCCGCCCTATCCATTTGTTTCCAAACACTTGATTTAAATGTCGCCTTACATCCAATGAAAAGTGTGGTGGTGCATCGTCTTGCATAAACCACATATTGTTTCTCAAATAAAGGGGTAAGTTTTCTAGCAGTTCGGGAAGATCTTGTGTTAAAAAATTTAAGTAAGACACACCATTAAGTCGGTTGGGTAAAAACAATGGCCCTATGAGATTGTCCCCAACAATGCCTATCCAAACATTGAGAGAAAAGCGCACTTGATGCCTTCTTCATGATATTTCATGAGGGTTTTCATCGGCCCAGGAGTGATTATTATGATAATTAAAAATACCTTCTCTAGAGAACCCAGCCTCATCGGTAAATACAATGTTGGAGAGAAACAGAGGAAGTAATGCGATCTGTTGCAAGAACCATTGGCATATGTTAATACGGGGTGGAAAGTCCCTATCAGTTAGGCATTGCACCCTTTGGATATGGTAAGGATACAACTGCTGATTATGTAGAATCCACCACACTGAACTTTTCGTAATACTATGTTCAAGCGATATTCTTCTAACACTAGTACTTGGGTCTTCTTCCACGGCCGTCATTCCTTCTTTTCTTTTCTATAATTTCTTGATTATTTAATGTCTGTACAGAAACAGCCCGTCCAGTCTTCTCAGTAAATTTTAGTGTTCCTCGTTCCCTCAAATTCCTGTGCACATTTACAACCACTTTTCTACATGGAATTCGTCGGTTGGGAAACCTTTCTGCGTAAAGGCGGCATGCCTCACGCGAATTCCCATTAGCTAAGCCATAAATAAAATGAATATCAGTTAGCTCAAGATTAGAATAACTATGGTTCGGCATTTGAACAAACAGAATTTCAACCTAACATGATCACATTAATGACGTTTGAAGTAAACAAAACAATGATAGCAACAATGCAACTCAACAACCACATGTTTTTTCATCAGTTTATTTTAATCAGCTGATCAGCTGATTGGGGCTATTTACAACAAATGGATTTGTTGCTACCTCATAACACACATTTCAATGTATCTTGGTTACTTTTTGTCCGATTGTCATGTTTTTGGTGTTGACAGATTAGAAATAAAACTGTCTAAAAACAATTGTTCATAGTGAATTTTTGTATTCTTTACCGTTTTTCCGCCATTTTGGTTTAAAAGTTTAAAATGGCCGCCATTTTGAAATTTTAAATTGGACAAAGTTGAATTTTTTTCCTACAGTAGGTTTCTGTGATTTTAACATACTTACCGAGTTTTATAAAGATCGGTTGGAAAAATGTAAAGATAAACATTATTTTGTAAAAAATTCAAAATGGCGGATATCTGGTAACAAAGCGTTTTTGGAAAAATAATTATTCTTCTTTTTCTATTTATTTTGACCCATATAACCTTTTCCCAGAGTTTGGCACTTTACTTATGGGACACCCTGTATAAATAGTTATGGTTTTCACATAATTATTATTCTTTGCTGTTAATTTTCTATTCTAGTAATAAGCCACAAAAGTTAAATTAATATGCTTCGACAACTGCGTTTTAAACAAACAACAACGTGTTTGGTGTCATTTTTAAATTTGTTATCATAGCTTTCAAGTACGACTGATGTAATATGCAATTATTAATTTAATAAAAATATAATGTGTCAGTAAATTGTAAGTGAAATGTGCGGTTGTAAGAACGAAAGGATGGCCCTAGCCAATGTATCCATCCATCGATGTAAAGACAAATGTTTATACATCCATGCATGTATTCTGCTGGCTTACACGTCAAAGTACCTCAAACAAAATACTGTATTGAAGAATACCACGTGACTTGCGTATATAGCTCTAACAAAAACCAGGACTAACTAGTATTATTATTATTATTTAGTTTTTAAATTGAGTGTACATCTAAGACATAAACGATTAATCTTAGGATACAACCATCTCTTTATAAGCAAGGAGGGACACATATTCAAGGATAATACTGTATAATGTTGTTTTGTAATGGAATGGGCGATTTGTAAATAACTTAAGACAGATGTATGCAGAATAAAAATAAATAATTAAATCTAAAAGCAATGCTATCTGAGATGCGATTTGAGCCAATCTTTTAGCAAATCCCCATTTCAAGTAAAAACTCTGCCTTTGATTAGTTATAAAAAAAACGCTTTTCTTACTATTCTCATAGGTCATCCTTGCTCCTAAACACAAAGCCTAAGAAAAATCATTTCTGGTTATATCATTTAAAAGAATCGCTTGTAAAGAATGAATAGTTATTGAAATTTTTTTATCAAAGAGAGTTTATGAAAATTAATAATGATCTAGAAGGAGTTCTGATGGTTCAACTTGACAAAATATGCCACATACAAATTACACCTATTTTGACGGACCAAATAAATTTTTTTTTTAACCCTATTTGTATTCTATGTTTAACTGATGATGGTCTTTCGAGACCGAAATCGATTTTAAACATTAAAAACATCAAGAAAAGATTGCTAAGTGTAGTTCTTTTTATATATATATATAAATAAATTTTGTACACAAACTACATTATGACGATGTAGTACAGTGATCTATTTTGAGAAGCAGAAGGAACGATGTCTTGTCCACATTACCACCCACTGAATGTGCCTTTTCAACTTCCAACCAGGTGATTAGACAGGGGGTATGCGTGGTAGACAAACTTCTGTCGCAGTTAATTTGAAAGTTTCTAACTATCTCCGTACCAAACTTTCTTCCTAAATAGTGCTCCAGTATTTACTTCCACATATCACGTAAGCACGCATTAGCTAGCAACAGGTGAATCTAGCTGTTTGTTTGTAATCACAATATTCGAGATACGACCAAATATTCGAGATCGTTCATTGACAAAACAACATACTTTTTAACAGACATCAAATGTCTAACGATTGAGTTTTGTGTTGTTCCTATCGTTAAATTTGATAAGCCACGCAAGGAGAATACATATAGAATCTATTTGACCAGACGTTTCACCCATGCTTTGATGTGGCATCCTTAGTGGCAGTCTCAATGATCACAGCATGGGTGAAACGTCTGGTTATCTTGTAGGCTTAAGTAGTGTAGATAGCACCTTGACGCGGTTGTCACCGAAAAATACCGATTCGAGTTATGACTCGAGCCGCCTAAGCCAAAGATTCTAAAAATACATAAGTTATAGTTTGGCTTTGTTAACAACCACAACAAAATTGTTTTGATTGGCTCGCTAAAAAAAGGAAAGTATCAAAATATCTCTACAAACTTTTGTTTAGTTTTTACGTTAAGTTAACATACTTTGCTCTTCCAACGCAAATATTTTCCCAGAGAAAAGCACAATGATGATGTAAGCAACACTACAAAGAACTTATTGAGTGGTCATATGTCACTATTTTTCATCTTCACGAATTGCTCCTGCCAATCGCAATTCGTGAACAATTCAGTAAAACAAACACATTTTGAAGAAGGTTCAAGTCACAGTGTGGGATCACAGCACAGAGAAAAGTATACAGGGGTTGCTTTCTTACGGTAACAGCGAACACCTCGGTGGCAGTTATATGTAGTTTACAACTGATGTACATCTTTACACATCTGTAGTAATAATTACTACTTTGGTCCTTGAGGATTTGATGGTAATAAATGAGGGGCTGACAAGATGCTGGCCCTGCCATCGCTTGGCAAACTGGAGGAATAGTTATCGAGTAGTTACTCGACACACATTTAGCGCACTATTGGATGTGATGTCTATTTCCTTCTTCTCTGTGATCACAGTTTATAAACATGCTTTGGCCAACAAACGATTTCTAAGATAATTAAAGAGAAGTTCGTATTCTAGACCATAGTGGTAGGCGCGAACGGTTTTAGGAGCGAGGGTCAGTCGTAAAACCGTTCAATCAAGAGCGAAATTTCTTGATAAATCGTTATAAGAAGAAGACGAAACGATCTTATGGTGAAAATTCAGACTGCTTTCTTTAGGTAAGTCGCCGAGAGAGTGGTCTGTTTTGAGTGAAGGCAGTGCGAGAGAGACAGCCATTTTTTCAATACAGTAATTACAGAATCAGTGGCGTTGTTAACAATAAAAATCCGTTATGAACCTGCAGTTAGGCTAATCCAGTATAAGGCTGTTTACAGTATTAAAATAATTAAACATGTTTCTATTTTTTGTATGTTAGCATTATAATTAAGTTACTATTTAGTAATAACATAGTAGTATAGATACTGTCGGCGAGTCACGAGAACTCATATGAACATCATGCCTCTGTGATATTGAAGGCGCTGATTTCCATTTAAACAGCACACGTCATGTAGTGTTCATGTCATAATTAGTAATTACGACAGGTACACTATATGACTTGTGCTGTTTCAATGGAAATCAGAGCCTTCAATATCACAGAGGCTTTAAGTTCAGAGGATTTCTAATGACTCGCCGACTATGGCAGTGCTATACTGCTACTGCAAAATTGCTATAGTTAAATAAATTAATTGATTGAAAAAAACACGGTTTTGAAATATTTTCCTGTACTAATATTTCTATGGTAGTAGTATTACAGGATATTTTGTTCCACAATTAAAATATATTATAAACCAGAAATTAATATATAGGCCTAGAACAGTTTTTAAATTCTATTGTTTTCGTCCTAATATCGAAATTTTCAGTAGTAATTTATCAACTAAAGTTGTACGAAGGTGACAATGTTACAGCAATTTTAGAAAACCGGGTTGGTGCAGAATTAGTTTATAGTTCAATCGATAGTAATATTTTCGTGTATTCCGAGAGTTGCAACGAGTCGTGTGATTTTGGCAAGTGGCTCAGAAAAGTAATGTTTTCTGTAGAACTTTTGATAAAGTGGTCACGTCAGAAGGTTTTTCCATCTGACGTGAGAGGCCGAGAGGGGAATATTCATGGAGACAGGTGGTGCTGGGCAGTTTGTTTAGGGCAGTATATAAGGCCAGGGGTGGAGACAGCAGCAGTAGCTCGCGATGCTCAGTTGGAGACGGCACACCGCCAAGACCCGCCCCCGCACCCCCTTGCTGCTCACGGACATGCTGCGTCACAAGAAACCCAAGCTCAGGTAATCGCGCCATATCTAATGAGTACCTTAATGTATTTTTATTGTATGAATTTAGTAATCAAAGAACAGAAGATATAAACATGAATTTAATTAATTTTTACTTTCTATTTAATTCCCAACTGCATCAGTAGAGAAAACGTATTGTGTTCGTAAAAAAAGTTTACAAGTTGATCTAAAAATCCATTTTAGGGTCCCCTGAAACCAAAAAAGGGGTTTTTGGAAAAAAATATATATAGGATGTTCCGGTACTCTCTGGAACTTTTCATCAAACATTGTTCCTTAGGTAAAGACAAACATATTTCACAGTATAAACATGGGTCTACGGTGACTTGTTTACTTTTTGTCTATTTGTATGTGTTTTTACAAATTATTTTATAATTCAAGAACTATTTAAGATAGAAACTTCAAATTTAGTATACATATGTAGCTAAATAAGTAAAACAAGGGAGTAAAATATCATTTCTTTAACTAAATTAATTAAAAAATTGGTTGCCTTTTAAAATATTTAGTGTCAAATTTCACAAAAACCTTATAGGTATAAAAAAGTTAACACTTAAGTAAAAAATGCATAGTCAAAAGACAAATCAAACAACATCTTATTTACCAAAATCGAATAATAAATAACCCAGGTGTGACAACTTTTGTAAATCAATGTAATTTCCAAAATACAGTAGTACATATCTTAAACAGTTTAATAGAAAATATGAGACGCTGCGCATCATTAATCAGCTGTATTCACTTCATGTCAACAATGAGTCTGTGATTTATGAACTATTTAATTTAAACTATAATTCAGCTGTATATTTGTAATGCATTGTTTATATAAGGAAAAGTAAGCTTTTAATTTTATTATTTATTTGCCAAGGTAGGACCTGATTTTCTTTGTATTATTACCTTTTGATGATGCCTCTTGCAGGATCAACCATTTGATGATGACCCTTGGTTCATAAAACCATACAGGATCAAGAGGCACCACCAAAAGGTAATAATACAAAAAAGTAAGCATTACCTGTTAGATATCAACAAAAAGTTTTAATACAGTAGTATTATTTTTTAAATTAAATAGCTATTAATATTAATTGAAAATATGAATAACGATACAAGTGAGGAAACTGCGAACTTTTATGTCGTGGCTAATGGAAATCCAAAACAAGCTTGAATATCTTTTAATTGGACCCCACATTATACCTAATAGATTTCACGCCCCTATGTACCTTGTTTTTCCTAAAGACATTTTCCATGAATTAATAGCAGATGTGCCACTTCATATCAGACATGACATGTGGTCTCAACATGCTGGAGCTCCAGCTCATATTGGTACGGTTGTTAGAGACTATGTAAATGTTACATTTGAGCAGAGGTGGATGGGATGTGGTGGACCTGAACATTGGCCTGCTAGATCCCCTGACCTCAAACCACTAGACTTTATTCTGTGGAGGCACTTGAAAGAACCGGTACATGGCACACCAGTGGAATGAAATGGCCTTGGTTGGCAGGATTGTAGAAGCTGCAGCAAGAATTTAGGATAATTTACATATTTTTAACGATTTCATCGATCTGTAATATAACATTGGAGACTGTGCATTCTAGTTGTAGGCTGTCACTTTGAGCAACTTTTATAAATTTGTTTTGTGTAAATATTTGCTATTCTATTTTATAAATAATTCATTGCTAATAAACAGCCGGATCATTGTTAACATTAAGTGGATGTAACACAGCTCATTAGTGATGCGCAGCGCTTCATATTTGCTGTTTAAATATGTTTTAGGTATGTATTGTTGTATTATGGAAATAACATTAATTTACAAAAATTGTCACAGCTGGGTTATTTTTTATTCGATTTCGGTAAATAAGATTTTGTTTGATTTGTCTTTTGATTGTGCATTTTTTATTTGATTTAACTTTTTTATACCTATAACAAATTTTCTGAAATTTGACATTAAATATTTTAAAGACCGCCAGTTACAGTATAAACAGTAATACAGACTCCCTTGTTTTACCTACTTAGTTACATATGTATACTAAATTTGAAGTTTCTATCTTAAATAGTTCTTGTTATAAAATAATTTGTAAAAACCACATACAGACAGTAAACTAGTCACTGCAGACCCATGTTTATATTGTGAAATATGTTTGTCTTGACCTAAGGAGCAATTTTTGATAAAAAGTTCCAGAGAGTTCTGGGACTCCCTGTATATACTTTAAGGTATTAATTGTGGGTCAAAAACAAGACATAATATCATATTTACAAATTCCAAATCACCTCTGTTACTTGAACAGCAGCCATTTTATATTTTCTACAGTTTATTTTTTATTTTTAAAACTATTTAACCTATAGAGTAAACATTTAATATACACATTACTTAAACCATTTTATTACTGTAATAAAAAAATCAAATACCTTTTAAAATTATTTTAAAAATGGCTTCTCTTTGAAATACGACGAGTATTTTATCCTTAATAACTTTTGAAAAGTAAGGAATAAAAAAAATCATAAAAATACTTTTTGTTTGAAAATTAAATTTGTAATCCAAAAAAGTAAAGTTGAATGAAATCGGATGACATAATCGAGATTTGATTATTTAATCATTTACATGTCAATGTGTACATCCATGATGTCGTGCCACGCGAGTCAAACACAATAATACATCAGGGATCTATTCTGATTACTTTCATCCTAAACATTACAATAATGTGATCTGTGACATTAGTGTAATAAAAATGCCCCTTGCAGGTAACAAGAAGAAAGTTGCAGATGATTTTCGTTGTTATTGAATTAAAATTAATTTTAATCTTAAGTAGTGCCCTAAAAACTAAAATTGTTGTAAAATTTATTTGTGATGTAAAGCAGTTAACTTAGTAGCCATGAAACAAGTATTATTATATAAAAAAAACAAGATTATAAATTGAAACTTTAATTGAATTTATTTTCACATTACGAACTATGCTCAAAATGTGAGCTCAAACACAGCAGCAAATTAATTTCCTTCATTAATAATTCCAACAATAATATCCTTACTTTTCAAAAGTTATTAAGGATAAAATACTTCAAAGAGCAGCCATTTTGAAAATAATTTTAAAAGGTTTTTGATTTTTTTACTACAGTAATAAAATGGTTTAAGTAATGTGTATACCAAATTTGTACTCTATAGGTTAAATAGTTTTAAAAATATAAAATAATTTGTAAAAAATGGCGACTGTAGGGGTACTGGAGGTGATTTGGAATTTTAAAATATGATATTATTTCTTGTTTTTGACCCACAATCAATACCTAAAAATATCCTTAGAGTTCAGAGACACCCTGTATATAAGGGGTCTTTGTGTATGAGCAGTTCGCTGGAGACCAAACGGACGGATCAATTTGTATGAAATTTGGTATGTATGTGTATTTAGCCAATATCTCCAGACCATTTTTTCACTTTTTTCATTTTTAGTATTTTTTATTTTTATGGGAAAAAAACGTCCAGAAATTTAAATTTCTCAAAAACGGCTATTTTGATTACATTTTTAGGTAACATGTGAATTGCAATTAAAAATATTTTAGTAAAAACGCTTGTCTCTAACTTGACTAGTTTTTGAGTTATGAAAAAAAACATATTTGAGAAAAACTGGTAATTTTCAAAGTTTAGATTTTTTTAGTGTTTGATATGGGGGACAGTTTGTGCCAATTCTTAGGAAACATTTCTTACTTATGTTCTGAAATAAAAGTTATGAGGCATAAATGCTCAACGAACCTGAATTTAGAAAACTACAAAAATTGGAAAAAATTGCCACAACATTAACATGTACTGTATTACAATAATTACAACCTATCAATTATCCGATCGTGACAATTTTTGTACCATCATTTAGGAAATCAAATTTTGCATTTTCTGTGTTTCTTCTAGTTTAGTTAAAACATTTTTACATTTTAAGATATTAAGCTTTGAAAACTAAAAACAACCGCCATTTGAAAATGGTACAAAGTACAACTTGACACTCTTTACTGAGTTAGGTCTTATTATTCCTCATACATATTTTGGGTTTGAAGATAGTATCTTTGGGAGTTTTAAGATTTGATAAATTATATAACAAACACATTCAGTCAGATGGAAAACTAAGCGTTTCAAGACATATGTTTATAGGGACCTTTCTCTTAGTTTTCGTGTGTGTAACCATATCCCGAAGTCTCGAGGGGTTTTTATGAACACCCTGTATATGTAAAGTTAACATTGCACAGACAGTGAGTTCTTTTTATTTATTTATTCTTGAGACGCCGGTCATCAAGATATGGGCGAATATAGATTTCGAATGAGTGTAAATGAGCGAATGTAGTCATTGTTACAAGCTAAGACCGACTAATCCTTAGAAATCGTTATTAATTAATAGCCCAATGAGTAATGAACAGCCAGTGGTTATCAGCTGATCCCTTTCAAAATATGTTACGACTCTGATGTTACGAACTGATAACCTTTAGCTTATGAAGCTGGGTTTTAACCAACTAAGCTACCAACCAATTACCAAGTTCATTTGTAACAAGTTTCTATCGTAGGCAGTTCACGTTCGTAGAAGTATTTCCAATTATTATTTATATATTTTTGAACCAGTAGTTTGTACACTATTATTTATTATCCAATTGTTCACTAATTAGGAAAGTATCTGCCATTAGCAGTTGGCTGTGACAAAGCGCAAAAATATTTAAAGTAGTTTTATAGATTCATACTGAAAGTGACATTGTGTTTCAGTGTTGTTAGTAAACGTGATAATAACTTACAGGGCATCCAAAAAAAAAAAGGAAATCCTAACACCAAGGTCTCCAAAAACCTGATACAGAAAATAATTACTGTAACAACCACTTTGGCTAACAAAACTGGATTCTCTTTATATACCGCAAGACATTTCTTTTCCAGTTATTAGCTTGAGTCCCCCTTATTTCCTATCTGTCAGACAATAGCGAGTTCAACCTGAAAAAAGAAATAAAGGTTGCTTTCTTATGGTTGCAGCGAACGCCTTAGAGGTAGTTAGTAATACTTAGTAATACAACTAATGTACATGATTCTAAATATGCAGTATCTATTACCATGTTAACCTTGAGGATTTATAAGGACACAGTGAACAGTGAGGCCCTGCCATCCGCTCAGACTACTGGAGAAGTACTACTTAACACCCATTCAGAACACTTTTGGATGCAGCCTCTGTTTTCTTCATCTCTGTGGTGATATTTAGTGCCATCAAATTAGCATAATACTTTTAGACACTTAGATCTTCACGGACTGAGTCAGAGGACACTTCTTGCTTCGTCTTGAGAGGAACCAGTTTATAGATTGCATTCTCCCCGCCTACTTGTAGACTAGCCGACTCGCCAAGTTAAAATAAAGTTCAGTGCGTACATGCGTGTTTGCTAAGCACAAGACCAATTTTAGATGCCATTTTTAGTCTGCGAACACGAACACAGAATCTTTATATGCTATTCAGGAAGAGTTGAGTGATGCTCCGCCTGATCTGTCCCTTTCTCCAGAGACGCTGGCCAATAAGAAAAGTGTGTCCACGTGGACCCTTGATTTGCAACAAGACTAATTCATTGGTACCCCAAGGCAGTCAGTTTGCTCAATAGAGCACAGAATATGCTTTGTGGTTTGCTCATACGTGCTGTTTTGTGTCGTAAATTATTTTCGGTTGGTGCTGTGTGGTGAAATTATTTTAGCTTTTAATATAGGAGTTTGTGTAAATATTATTCTGTAAATAGTGTAATTTGTGACTTAATCCTTTCATTTTAAAATATGGATACCAGAGTAGCAAAGAGCATATGTGGACAAGTTGTTCGCAGTCAGAAAAAACAGCATATTATCAATGTTTATAAATGTGTAGTAGCTCATCATCTCATAGCTCATAGATTGACATGGTTATTCAAAAAGTTGCCAAAATGGTTGTTGTTGGAAAAAGTACTGTATATAAAATTGGGTCTGTGTATTAAAAAGACCACGATAAGAGATTACTGTCTCCCCAGAACAAAAAACAGATTGTAAGCTTTTGACAATATAGACAATTTTTTCCGTTTGTTAAAAAAGTTAGTTTGTCTTATTTTACCAGGTGAAGTTAGGGGTAAGAAGCCCTCTCTAACACTTAACCTGGGGACCAACGGCTTTACATGACTTCCGAACCACGGGAGCGACAGGGAAAAACTTAGTGGTCATATTGGGAAACGAACCCGGATTGAGTGGCAAGCAAACGCCTTTGCCCCTTAGCTATGGCTGCTCCTTTGTATTATTATTATTATTATTATTATTATGGTTAGCTTAAAGGCTAGGAAATACAGTTCACTACACTAACATGTGAACGCATGTGAATCGGCCTAGCGCTACGTTACATATGCAGAAGACATAGCTTTACTCTTCAAGTTTCCCTCAATAGTATATAGGATTTGACGCAACTGCACGGATAAAAATCCACTAAGCAGTATGTATGCGTACTGTAATGTGTGTGCAGCAGAACATTCCATACAGACAATGAATGCATCTATTTCAGACAATTTTATGTTTGGATCCGCATAGAATAAAAGTAGCATTCAATATGTCACGTTTTTATTGACTTTTTCTTAACTACAACAACGGATATCATTATCACTGATAGCAATTCCCTTTATTGTCCTAATTTCTTATCACTTCCTGCCAACACCTGACGACTACACAACATTCCTCACACAAAACATAGTGCTATCTTGTTTTCACTTATTAAATAATTCGTGTTGCATTTTTTTGTCAATTCACTTAACAATCCTTGTTCCCATGATCGTGGCATTATAAAATAAAACACACTAACCAGATTAATTTTAGTTAAACAAAATTCAATGTAATTTTGATGCACTACTTGATTAAGGATTCCAAATATCTATTTCAAAACATTGGAAATACCATTCCATGTATTTGGCTTTTCCATGTCGTATTCTGGCATATAAGGGTTGTTGGCTTTGGCGTATCGATTCGAACATTGAGAAACGCCGCCTCTGATACCTTTCAAAATCTTCATCGCACTTCGTTGTCAGTAAGGAGTTGCAGCTTGATACTCGTAGTCTTCAACATAGCGCTCCACACCAAGGCAGAAGTGGTAAAGTACCAAGGTGGTGATGCAAACATCTCTAAAATTTTCAATGATGTCAGCTAGCAGAAGGACATCCGTCTGATTATAGAGAGTGTACTCTACCATGGTGTCAATGCTGAATGAATACCACACTTTCTTCGCATGGTCAAAGCCTTTGTCACTAATTTGTTTTGTTCAGTTTATTGAAAACATTTTCCTTCGTCGGCAGTGAGTTAATTTGTATTTCTCTATATCATCCATAAAGTAATAAGGGTAGAGCCCCTTCTTCACCAGCAACTGTAGCTGCTCTCCAGAGTAATATTTACCAGTGTGTCGGAATTGTGGAAGATCTAACTTTTTTGCAAGTGATTTTAGGCTCATGGGCATAAATCAACACGAGTCGAGGAATATCAGCTTCAGTCCATTATCTATCTCAATTATGTATGAAATGTAATGTTCTTCATTGTTTGGGATGACATTGACTGTTTTGTCATTTAGCTCAAACATTTTTATAAAAAGGTGAGTACCATAGCCACTAAGATTGTGGATAAATATCGGAATAAAATTTTGTTTCCTGAATTTCAGGTTGCAGCTGTTGTGCACAATACCTCAAAATCCTCCTCTAGATGATCATGATCATGTACTTTGTAGACTTCCGGGTTGGTGAAAGGCCTCTCAAAAATGTGACAGGCTGCAGAATTGGTGATGGTATCCATGTCCTCTAGGGTAATATCTATTGGTTTAGCAGCTGCTCTGGAATATAGAAGATTTTCTTCGACTCTTTGAGCATGTTCTCGACAAATACTTTCGCAGCATCTCGTCCAAAGTTTCTCCATCAGCATAGACGATGTAGTAGGAGAAACTCACTGCCTCGTGTCTCTGATACTTGCGAGTCTATGATATTTGAGAAGTATTCTCTTCTTTCTCCATATCTTCTTTCTTCTTATTCTTTTCTTCCATGGGAATCAGCATACACTCAAAATCCGAGTAGGCCGCAAACAGTACTCTCATCTTTTTATGTCCCTCTTCAAATCTGATTAAAGTTCCCTCTTTTTGCATCTCAATCCTCATCACCTGTTGATCCTTACAATACTTCATATGAGATGTTGTATTGTACAATACTTCCCATAGTGTTGTAGGCATCGGCAGCATATCCAGATCTTGTGATGATGTTTTGTTATCTGACTGCATACTAATCTGGCCAAGTCTTTAATTAGACAATAGTGTTTCTTTCCCCTGTTCTTTACGTAGAGCAAGTCTATATGGATTCGCTATTCCTGATTTGTTACCAGTAACGGTAATACTACAAATTTATCATAAACAAACCTTACACTATAACAAATATCTGAAATTACGCACATCTCATTATGGCAACTGCTGTAAATAACCCCTGTGGTATTTGTTTAAAAAAGTGACGAATCGTCAACATGGGGCTCAATGCCGCGGAAACTGCACCAGATGGTTTCATAAAGACTGCGCCAAAATTAGTTCCACTGATTATTCATGTCTTACAAGTGACGATAAATACATCTGGGAATGCATGCGAGCTGATTGTATAAAAAATGGTACATAGCCCCATGACTTGATAAATGAAATCAGGTGCCTGACATCAGTGGTGCAGAGTCTGGTTGAGAAGGTGGATAGTATGAAATCATCTGATCTGGCTGAAATTAAATTGGATATGAAAGCAGTTAATGGCAAACTAGAATCTATTGAAAATCGTATTACTGTACTAGCTCTGAAGTCCGAATTAAAGCCTTAGAGGGCAAAGTTGAAGCCTTGGAGGCCCCCCAAAATACGTCTGTTGCTGAGATGGATTGTGTTGTTGAGCTGACTATGGAGAAGGTTAAGGAGAGATCATTGAGAGCCAAGAATGTCATGGTGTTTGGTTTGGTCGAAAGCTCCAAAAGAAATGCAGAGGACAAGAAGAAGGACGATAGTGCTCACATTCACAAGCTAGTTGCTGCTGCATTACCAGGAACTGATGTCTCTAAAGTAAAGTTTTTTCGGATTGGAAAGGAAACTGTGGACAAAAGTAGGCCTATAAAGCTCATTCTTGAATTAGAGGCAAAGGTGCCTGAAATACTTAAGATTGCCACTCGAGAGTTCCTTGTTCATTTGGATCCTGTTTTTGCTGCAGTGAAGCTGGCACGAGATAAAACCAAGCGAGAGTTGGAATATCTGGATCATTTGAGGAAGAAGCTTGAGGAGCGCACCAGGGGTGGTGAATCTGATCTGACTATTAAATATGTCAATGGCACACCCAAAATTGTTATTTCAAAAAACGCATAATTTCCCACGGTCAACCTAATACCACCTTAATATATCAAAATGTCAATGGCCTTCGAACTAAGACAAATTTGCTGTTTGAAACTGCCTCTGTTAGCATGTATGATGTGGTTGTCTTTACTGAGACCAACTTGATCCCTTCTGTTAGCAACTCTGAGTTGGGATTTCACAACTATACTGTTTATAGAAAGGATAGGCCTTTGAAAATTAGTAATAAGAATTCTGGTGGTGGTGTTTTGGTGGCAGTCCGGAATAACTTGTTGTCTACAGAAGTCTGCAACCCTTATGATAATCTTGAAGCTTTATTTGTAACCATTGGTGCTGGATCTAAAAGATTGCTGCTATGTGCCACCTACATACCCCCACAACAGCCCACCTCCTGTTATTCTTGTTTTGCTGATGCTGTTGTGGATGTTATTTCAAGGTGCGGTGAATTGGGCTCTACTATCATTGTTGGAGATTTCAATCTTCCTGACTGCAAATGGACCCAAGATGTTCCTGTGAGTTTGACTTCGAGTGAGAGGACCCTCCGTGAATTATCATCACTGTTAGAGCTACATCAGATTAGCCACGTAATGAACAGTAGGGATGTTCAGTTGGACCTAGTTTTTAGTTCAGTGCCAAAGTACCATAGTGCCTCTCTTTCCACTGATCCTTTATTACCTTTTGAGGATATACATCCACCCATCTCTATCACTTTGGAGTGTTCCCTAGCCATGATGAAGAGTGCTGCTGTCTACATACCGGATCTGAAAAGATGCAATTTAGATGGTGTAAAGAATGAATTAACTCGTGAGGCTCATCAACTGGATTTGGGGAATGATTCGAGTGGTTTGGAGGCTGTCATTCTTACTCTGGGTGAAGTCATTGTAAAGCATTCTCCTCTTAAAAGGATTGGTCCTTCCTGCTTCCCTCGCTGGTTCAGCAACCACCTCAAACAGCTGGTAATTCTTAAGAAGACACTCCATCGGAGATACAAGGAAACTTTAAGTGACGTTGAGTACTACCGTTTCAGCAGTGTTCGTGAAGAATGCAAGAGAGTGACAAGAGCCTGTCGACTTGGCTATGTGGAGCACTTAGAAACCGTTATACCCTCTAACATTAGGGTGTTTTGGTCCTTTGTCAATGGTTTGAAGCAGGATAGCTCTAAACCTGGAGTCATGGAGTTTGACAATCTGACCGAGTCGGAGCCCGATAATATCTGTGAGCTTTTTGCCAGCTATTTTAAGTCAGTTTATACTCCACCTATCGCCTGTTCTCACACTTATGACTTTAAGACAAATACAAGCATCTCTAAGTGTACTTTCACCCTTGACAAAGTTAAGAAGAAGTTGGAGTCTCTCGATTCATCTAAAGGAGCGGGGCCGGATGGTATAACCCCGGCAGTTCTTAAGCATTGCAGCAGCCAGCTTGCGCCTATTCTTGTCAAAATATTCAATGCTTCTTTATCTGGTGGAAATTTTCCGAAATTCCTTAAACACAGCTATGTTGTCCCCATCTTTAAGTCGGGAGACCCTTCTAATATCAGGAATTACCGTCCCATCGTCATCCAATCAGCAGTGGGAAAAGTATTTGAGTCTGGTACTGGATTTTGTCAAGCCTTGTTTTAGGCGGGTGGTCGTGGACGAGCAGCATGGATTTACTTTGGGAAGATTTACAATCTCTAATCTACTTCCAGTTCAAGACTTTATATTGGAAGCCTTTGGTAGAAGAAATCAGGTGGAAGCTATATACATAGATTTTGCTAAAGCCTTTGATAAGGTTAGTCACAGCCATCTTCTTGCCAAATTGAAGGGTTATGGGATTGTCGGTGATCTGTGGCTGTGGTTTGAAAGCTACTTACAGAATCGGACTTTGGCTGTAAAATATGGGTCTAATGTATCTTCCTCCTTCATCGCCACGTCGGGTGTTCCTCAGGGGTCTCTTTTGGGGCCATTCTTATTTGTACTATTCATCAACGACATTGGTAGTAAACTGGGAGTCAGTTATTCGTTGTTTGCTGACGACGTTAAGCTTTATCAGGAGATAAGAACAGAGGAGGATATTAGATTGCTGCAGGACTCTCTCCAGCAACTCTCTCAATGGTGCGTGTTAAAACCAAATGAAAATCAATCCTACAAAGTCCAAACATATTACTTTTAGTAGAATGAAATCTCCAATTGTTGTTGACCTGTACTTGGATGGAGATCCCATTGAGAGGTGCGATCTTGTAAGAGACCTCGGAGTACTGATGGATTCGTCACTTGAATTCACGGCGCACATTGATAGCATTTGTTTGAGAGCATCAAGAATGATGGGCTTTGTCTTTAGACTGGGTAAATTTGGTCTCAGCTCTCAGACAATGGCTTTCTTATACAAGTCATTGGTGAGACCGATTCTGGAATATGCTTCCTGTGTATGGTCTCCATATCAGTCAGGACAAATAGATAAGCTTCAGTCTATCCAGAGACGATTTATAAGAATGCTGGGTGTGAAGAATGGCTATGCCTATAGAGAGGTCCCTATTGCCGACATTGAAACCAACCTAGGTCTTATGCCTCTGATTTCTAGACGACAAGTTGCTGATATGTTATTTCTATACAAGCTGATCAATGGTGATATTGATTGTCCTCATTTGCTACAACTGGTTAACTTTAGAGTCCCCTCAGTTACTAGATCGCATTACCTTTTTGAGATCAGGTACAGAAATACTAACTACCTTCTTCATAGTCCTATTCCCAGAATGCTGAGAGCTGGAAACGAGGCCTGCAATGTGGTGGATTTCTTCTCTGACTCCTTGGGAACTTTTCGACGTCTGGTCCTATCCCTGGCTAACAACAATGGAGAGTAGAGTCTTCTTTGTGCAAGTGGAATGGAATTGGTTTCTGGTGGAGTTAGTTTCTGTGAAGTGGGTGCTTGGTGGCTGCGTTAAAGGGCCACACTTGTGTTGTTGGGGCCATGGTCTCCCCACATTGCATATTTCACTTTTAATACCAGTGTAGTGATTGTTCCATCTTTAGGTAGCTGCGTTAAAGGGCTACACCTTAGGGTGGGCCGAAAAACATTTTTATATTATTTTTTAGTTGTAATACCACTGAAAACTTGCAAAATATTAATAGAAAAAAATATATAAAAATTTTTTTTTAATCGGTTAACATCTTCCGGTTGCGCATTGGCCTTAAAGTTTGTATTTTTTTGGAAAAAAGTTCATTTTTTAAAAAATTTTAAAAACATTTTTTTTTTAATTTTTCGCAATGTAATAGTTTGTAATATTTTAACGTAGAGCCTGAAAACACAGTGTTTTAATTTGGATTAGATTGCTTTATATCTTCCGGTCACGCAAAAGCTAAAAAATATTCAAAAATACTGGAAATTTCACATTTTTACAATTTTTTTTCAGGTCCAAATTTCATTATTTTTTTTCGTAATAGTTACAATATTTTAATTTTAGATTAAAACAACACTGCCTTTAAATTTGTCGTGATAAAATTAACATCTTCCGGTCGCGCAACAGCTTAGGAACTGTCGTGTACAGTGTGCGAAACAGGCCGGGAGGAAACTTTACACGGCGGGGCAACGACCTTGGCCACATCCCTAATGGTCGTTGGATGTGACGGTACTGCCGTCAACACAGGATTAAAAGGTGGCCTGATTCGCCGAGTTGAAATTCATTTAAAGAAACCTGTACAATGGTCAATTTGCCTCCTCCATTTCAATGAGTTGCCATTCCGGCACCTGTACGAGCACTTGGATGGTAAGACAACCGGGCCTAGTACTTCTAGAGGGCCAATCGGTGAAAAACTAGTTGAATGCCAAAAACTGCCGGTGGTTAACTTCAAGAGTATTAGTTGTCAGATTCCAGAGGTAGACAGAAACGTGCTTAGCAAAGACCAACAATACCTGCTTGATATTTCAACTGCAATACAATCAGGAACCTGTAAAGGAGATTTGGCTCTGCGAGATCCTGGACAATTATCACATGCGAGGTGGTTGACTAAAGCCATAGAACTTTGCGATTGTACGTGAGTGAAGAAAGCCCGTCAGCTAAACTTCAAGAACTTGTTTAATTTATTTTGAAATCCTACAAGCCAATTTGGTTTGCTATCAAAAAAAGTAAACACTTTGCAGACGGCCCAACACTTGTTTACCAAGCAATTGAATCCACCAGATATTTGCCAGAACCTTTGCTCAAAGTTGTCGAACCAGTGATCGAGCGAAATGGGTTTTTCGCCCATCCTGAAAATTTGCTGTTGACCATGATTGAGGACGATAATAAAGACATCAGAGAGCTAGGACTTTGCAGAATCCTGAAGGCGAGAAAATTAGATTCTCAAAGAAAGACAGTAAGGACGTTCACGCCTCCAAAAATAAATTTTCAAGCGAAAGTTTACTTTGATATTGTAAACTGGATGAGCTGTGAACTATCTTCCCCCCTCTGTTGGCCAATATCAGTGATGACGAAATAAAATCTAACTGATGTAAGATTTCATTTACAACAGTAAGATTTTATACAGTACGATTTTATAAAGTTGATACAGTAACTCTATCCCTGACTGGAATATCAATTACATGGAGTTACCAGTACACACACAGGCCGTGGAACGCTGTGTTAAGCTTGTCACGGAAGCACCGGGTAAAGTTTGTGGAGCTGAAGCAAGAGATGAATTTATCAGAAGCACCCTATTGTCCAGATCTGCCATGCCAGAATTCAAGAGCAAGCGTGTTTTTAAAGTGCCCTCGTCTAAAAAATAGAGACATTGACTGAGCCAATGGAATGAATAATTTAATAACTTGATTATTGCAGCTTTTTAAAATAAAGAGGAAGTTTATAAGTTCCATGGTCGTTGTTATTACCACCCAATATGTCACACAAACATAACTATGTTTTTTAGGTACCACTTTTATATAAAATTAGGTCATTGCACGACTGGAAGATGTGAATTTTATAACGCCAAATTAAAAGATAGTGTTCTTCTAAGCTAAAATAAAAATATCGTAACTATTACGAAAAAAAAATAAATTAGGACTTTCCAAAAAATCCTTAAAATGTGAAATTTTCAATATTTTGGCATGTTTTGGAGCTTTTGCGCGACTGGAAGATATGAAGCAATCTAATCCAAATTAAAACACTGTGTTTTTAGGCTCCACGTTAAGATATTACAAACTATTACGTTGCAAAGAAATATAAAATATGGTTTTTTCAATTTTTGAAAAAATGAACTTTTTTTCAAAAAAATACAAACTTTAAGGCGGGTGCGCGACCGGAAGATGTTAACCGATTTAAAAAAAAATTTATATATTTTATTCTATTAATATTTTGCAAGTTTTCCGTGGTATTACAACTAAAAAAAAATAAAAAAATGTTTTTCGGCCCACCCTACTACACCTGTGTACGTGGGGGCATGGTCTCCCCACTTTTCGCACACCTATAGCACTCTGAAATTTCACAATCATTTCTCCCCAACTTCACGTATTTATATATAGTTATTATTGTTAACTTTTTTATATTTTATTTATGTTATCTATTGTTATTTATTACTACATTTATTATTTATTGTTATTTATATTATTGTATCTGTTATATCTGTATATTCTAATTGGGTTATTTATTTATTAGATTTTTGTTGCTGTTACTATTTGTAGAATTTATTTAATTGTTACACAATGGTTACACACTCCACTTATTATGCTATTGGACTGTTGAGACTATTTTAAATTGTTGTTATTGAAGTGTTTGATTGTTAGTTTTAGTTCATTATCATAGAAAGTAACATGAATCATAGACTGCCATCTTGTATGTTATTGTACTTGTAAAATTGGTTAAACCGTGGGAAATAAAATAAAATAAAATAAAAATCATAGGCATACACGTTCACAGATATACAGATCTTTTCTCAAACAAGTTAACGTGGTCTATGCTGACGGGGAAGTCGACCCCTTGAAAGTAGTAGTTGAGCTCATTCTTGTATGGTCGGTAGTGTTCAATATACTTAGGATTATTAGTGTGGTCAATGGGATGGTGCAGCCAGAATTGATCACATGAAGCACTTGTTATTGCTGTTCTGTATGTTCAGCATGGCATGTTTAGAAGCAATCTTCTGTGGCAGTTCTACATAGTTCGAACCTTGCAACGGGACGTATCGGTTTGTGCCAGCTCTAGCAAGTTGATTTTGCCAAGGGCCCAGCCCTTGGTGGTGAACTCTACCATTTCCTTAAGCAGCTCTCCCTCAAAATCGTTCAGATATTCCCTTATGTCGGTAGTGGGGAGGATAACGTAATTCTAATTTTTTGTTTTGAAATTCATTATCCTCATCTCATCTTTACCAACGATTGGGTTTTTGTATTCAACTAGAAAAATGTCTCTGTTATCCAGATTCTTGTTTCGAAGAAGATACAAAGATTTATCCAGGAAAGCAGTAGGGTCCTTCATTCTAGGTCGGTTTTCAATCTGATAGGTCTTCATCCTCCCTTTAAAGGCTTTCTCGACTTCCTCAATCTGAAGGTTGTTACCTCCAAAGATGCTGCCTGCAGTTTCCTGCACATTGTTGAATGCATTTACAAGAGTATAGCGGACTGTGTTCACGATAGATGGTCTGTTGGTTGTCTATCAATAGTGATAAATATTCAATAGTGTTGGCGCTGGTAGAAGGTCGGGGATCATCGCTTTCCAAGCATAGAGTCTTGGGAGCTGATGGAGTAGACTCTGCTGCCTTTCTCTTGAGTAGAGAGGGTATTTCTTCACAGGTAATCATCCCGCAGGTCGGACAAGGATGTTGGAACTGTTAGGGGTAGGCTTCTGAGTCCCATAGGTCTTGAGATGACGAGCCTTGTGCGCCTTGGAGATTAACTTGTTGCATCTGGGATAGGTTACATTATTAGGATTCATTCTGAAACAGAAGTCTGATTAAAATTAGATGTGTGAATGTGAACAGTACTAGAGTTAGTTGACAATCCACAAGAGATGTTCTCACAATGGAGCTCAGTTACATACTGATGCCGAGTCCAACGGTGTGAGGTTTATATAGGACGGCTCGTTGGACGTAGCTTAAAATGATAGTTTCTATAGGTTAGGTATGGTTTCCTGAAAATGATCAAACTGTAACAAAGAACCAGGTATGTTGTGTAACTAAATTACTTGTATTGTTTTATTTGTAAATATAGCTCACACGTGTAGATGAAAGATAAACCCTGAAATACCTACTATTTAGGTTGTTTCTTATTAATGTTTAAAAGTTAAAATTTAATAAAATCATAAAGTATAAATTTAATATTAAATGCAATTACAAATAATATAATTATTGTAATATTCATGGAACCGTCAAACATATACTACTTATGTTTTTCCAAATTAACTGTCGAAAGTTAATAAAATATAATTATAAACTAGAAAATTTATCCCTAAGCCGACTCCTATTGCACCAAGACTTATTGGGGAAGAGACTGTGCGGCTAGTGGTCCTCACCTGACCATCCGCTACCCAGTCGAAGTGTGCTGAGGGTACGACGAAACAGTCCTCACAGAATCACCAAACTTACTGTCCCACGAAGTAGTTCGAGGTCTAACACGCTTTGGAACGCTGACCCACAGCAGGCGACCGTGGCCAACGCTGCGTCAGCAGCATTCCTGCAATCAGTTCAACACCCACTCAGCCAAGCTACACTGGTAACATCTGCACTTTCTCCATTTACAATCATTCATTACAACAGACTGTTATCTTTATATATATTTTGTTATTTAGTAGTTATGTCATTATGATATAGTACTTATGGACACTGACTAATATACTAAAGATTCGATTCCCGCTACGACAATTAATTTTATACTTTGTATTGTTAGACATTTATAGCCACTAGATTGCTTAATATTTATATAAAGAACAACACTTACCAATATTTTGTGTTTTTAATATTTAAAATCGATTTCATGGTCTTTCGAGACAGAAATTGATTTTGAATATTAAAAACACAAAAGATTGCTAAGTGTTGTTCTTTATACATATATAATTGTATACAATTAAAATACAAAATTAATTACAATTAATTTAAATTGAATATAGCAGCATATTGGATGTTTCGACCAATCATAGCTCTGAATTTTGGTCACTTGACTTGGTGGAAGTACCCAAAACCGGTGGTTGTCGAAGAAATCCAAACTGGCCGTCGGCTCACTACTGGGATTATGCAAAACCAGCAGAACATATCTACTTTTGTGGTGTGTTTTAGTGTGGGATGAAATAGTGAGGTTTTATCTTATATCTATAGAAATAATAAAGACATGTTGATTTGGTGTATATATATTTTTTTTTTGTTTAAAGTAAGGATTAGATGCGAAGTGGTTGGTGAGGGAGTGCCTGGGTTGTTGTTGACATCCTTTCCAGTAATCTCGCTTTTTAGGATGGTTTGGAAGGTCTCTATTTGTTCTCCGAGTTTTGTTGATCCTTGAGGAACAATCTGTAAATAAGAGAGCAATGATGTTAGATATATAAATTTAGTTATGTTTGTAGGTCAAGGATTGTATTAGAGTGTAAGAACACCAATTTACTAGTGGCATTTACAAATTAAACTATAATGATTGTCCAAGTCACTATATTGGAGAAAGTGGGGGTTCTTTCAAGACAATATTTGATGAACATATTTAAAGCATTAACAACGTCACAAATTCAAAATATGAAGAACATCTTATTAATTCAGGCCACACTTAGTTTCGTTTTACAGTAAAAATATAGAAAAAAATCTTGAAATTTTACATACTTGCAGGAAAATTAATTTAATGTCGACTTTAGAACGTCTTGAAATTTATAAAACTGCAAAGAACAAACCAAATTTTCTATTAAATGACCAAGACATATTTCTAAAATTTTACTTTTTGAGGGATTATTAAAATGTACAAATTAATTCTGCCAAAAATATAATTAGATTGTAATATGGAGTTTTTGTGGTTTGTGGAAAATGTTTATAATGACATTTGTCAATTGGTGGTAGAATATAGTGTAGTCGGTTGACTTTTTTTTCAAATTTGTTAGTTGTTGTTTTGAAGGATGTAGAGTAGAGGAGTTTTATCTTATATATATATATATATATATATATATATATATATATATATATATATATATATATATATTAGATATAAATATTTAAATTATTAAAGAGAGATTGGTATATATATATATATATATATTTTTTTTTATTTAGAAAAGATCAAATGCGAATTGGGTTTTTTTATGATGGTTGGTGGTTGGCCTGGGTTGTTGTTCTCTTCATTATTCTCTTTATTAGGATAGTTTGGAGGGTCTCTATTTGTTGTTGGATAGTTGTTGAGGAATAGTCTGTAAATAAGAAGGCAAATTATTATTTGTATGGTTAAAGGATTGTATTAGAGTGTAAGAATACCAATTCAATAGTGGAATTTAGAAATCAGGGTGTAATGATTGTTTAAGTCCACTATATTAGAGAAGGTGAAGGTTCTTTCAAGACAAGATTCGATTGAACATATTAAAGCATTAACAAACGTCAAGAAATTTTAAAAATCTTGATAATTTAGGCCACATTTATATATATTTAGAAAATCTTGAAATTTTACATAGTTGCAAGAAAAAGTAATTTAATGTCGAGCTTAGAACCTCTTGAAATTTATAAAGGTAGAAATAATAATCTAGTTTTTTTATTAAATGATAAAGACAAAATTCTAAAATTTTACTTTTTTAAAGATTATTAAAATTTACAATTAATGCATAGTGAATAAATTGGGTATCAGAATTGGTTTATTTATATTGTTTTTATAACCTTACATACATATAGCAGAAAATGACTTCATAGGAGTCGAAATGTACAGTGTACAGCGAAACGTGAAGGAATGTGTTAAAGGTATTCTATTATTAATATTTTATAATACCAATGTATTGTATTTAGGATGTAAAAGTTTTTTAATTCATCGAATAATTAATTTTTAGAGAGTAGAGTATTTTTCGCTAACATAAGTTTCAAGAGTGTAAAAGGTTTTTGAATCAAACAAATTAATTAATATTTCAATAACAATAAAATTTTTTAAAATCAGCCCTGTAGAGGTTTGTTTAAGGTATTATATATAAATAAATTAAAAACCTATCTCTCTTAATGTAGATTTAGTAAATAAAGTGAGTCTCAAAATGATGAAATTTTTTTATAAGTTACAAATCGAAATTAAGTATAATGTCAGAGTGCTTAAATAAGATGTTTTTTCAACAAAGAGTAAAAAATATATGGATCTGAATAGTATACATATTTTACAAGTAAATATTCGTTATTTGAGAAATAAATTACTTGAACATTTCTGTTCTCAGGAAAATGTTCAAGTGATATGTACCTCTGAACATATGGTTACAAGATGACCAAGTTAACTATTTTGTTCCTAGAGAATTTTTAATTGCTGATATTATGTGTAGAAAACAACAGAAAAATGGAGGAGTTGGAATATTTCTGAACAAAAATTTGAATTATGAAAAAGTTGATGTTAAAAAATACTGCGTAGAGTTACATTTTGAAGTTTGTTGCATAAAATTAATAGATTTTAGCAGGGTCGTTTTAACCCTGGAATGGTATACTACTATGGAGAAACGTTATTGGTATACTGTAGTAATTTTTACGACTTTGCTTTTAAAATTTATTTATTGATAGATATATGTAGTTATGACAATTTATTCACTTAGTCATTAAATTATATGTTAATTAAAGTTAGAAAATATGGAGTTTCATTTTATTTTCTACTTTTTTATAAACGTATAAATGTTTTTATATTGACAAAACATATGAGTTTTTTTTTAGTGCAGCAAATATTTAAAAAAATAAAACTATAATAAAACAATGTAATGAAATAAAAAAACATACTAAATGATGTTGACATAATACAATTAACCTAAATAAAAATATATACAGCATTTATTCTCAAGGATTGCAGAGATTTTCTATGATGAAAAACTATCTTCTTTTTTCTTGGTAAAGTGGGCCTACTGTCTGCAGCTGCACTGCAACATACGAAATAACAGCTATACTTATTGTACTAATATTATTCTTTGAATTATTATTCATTATTTATGTAATTGTAATGTTTTATCGGTACCTTTAGGGTTTTAGAAGTCTTCAGTACATTGTTGGCAGACCTCTCCTCGATGTTCCATGCAGAACGCTTGGTTGCACTGCATACAGTAGTTATGGGTCATCCGTCTTTTTTTGCTAGGGCAGAACTTGCATGTTGTTCTTTTCTTTTCGGGTTGTGGTTTGCAGGAACTTGCTCATCTACCTTCAGAACAGACAATATATCAAGCTTCACTGTCCTTCGTAGTGTGGGTACTTTGAGTCGCTCTTCCAGCCAAGGAGTCAGAAGCTGAACGTGCAGTTGTTCCATAAAGAGATTTCTTTTAATTTCAGGATCCCCTCTCACACTCTGAGCTCTACTCAGTACAACATAGGCATTGATTGTTGCCATATTAATCATTCCATAAAAAACACATAGAGGCCATCTTTTGGTTTTTCTAGAACATGACATCGTAGAGCACATCTGATCAAAAGTATCAACACCATATTTGGTTTCATTATAATGCTCAATCATGACTGGTTTTCCTGAAGTTCGTGAAATTGCATTCCCTTTATGCATAGTGCTTAGCAAACACACTACTTTGTTGTTTTTTACCTTTTGGGATAGTAATGTTGCGTTTCCACTAAACAAAAACTGTGCGTCACCTACAGGCCTACCTTTCTTATTTATCATAAAATGTGGTATTTCTCGTTTATCTAACCGAAGAGTTCCTAAAACTGTCAAGTTGTATGGGGGCTTTAGAAGATCAATCGCTAGTGGCACACTCATGAACCAATTGTCCATCGTTAAGTTACGATTAGATCCATGGATAGGCTCAGTTAGTTTTTTTACGTAATGTTCAGCAACTGGTATCCCTGCAGGGGTTGATCCTTTTCCTATGTATGGTTCAGCTGTAATCATATATTTAGACCCAACATCACAAACAAGAATAAACTTTATGCCATATTTGGCAGGTTTGTTCGGGATATACATTTTAAACGGACACCTTCCGCGGAAAGCTAAAAGTTGTTCGTCAATTGTAATGTAAGGACCTGGTTCATAGTAGTCTTTACAAACCTTTTCAAATTTGTCCCATACTTCCCTGATAGGAGCAAACTTGTCGGTTTCTCGTCTCTCTGCTCTTGTTGATTTGTCGTCAAATCTTAGACAATCGATCAAAAAACGGAAACGCTTTTCTGAAAATGCAGCTTTATAAATACGCCCACTTTTTGATGAATCAAACATAACTTGGGTACTTAAATGGTTATCTTTGTGTAAAGCACTGAACACCAGTATGCCTATCAATGCTTTAATTTCTGTTTTGTTAGTCTGAGCTATGGAAAACTGTACGTTTTTGTAACGTTGTTGTTTCAATACAATTTCAGAATTAGTATGTTCAACTAGTTTTTCAAATAAACTTTCAGAGAAAAAAAGACTAAATGCTTCCAAAGGATTTGTGACATTTTTACCTTCTCCTTTAGGCTGTTGTCCCCTATGAACAATGTCTCTAGCAGCTGTCCGGGTAGACATAGATGGTGGAGTTTTTGTCCAACAGAAGCCATTTTTTCCCCTCACAGTTTGTACATTTCTTGTACTCTCTCCTGTGGATGTACTAGGAGTATCTTGCTCAATATCACGGGCTACCTCTTGTGTAGTTTCTTGGGATCCTTGACTGCTAGATGCCGTAGATTGAGTATGTCTATCTCCTTCAACGCTCATTGTGGAAAGGACATCTTGAATACTGTTGCATAATCCAACTGTTTTATTAGGACATGTGCTTTGCTGACGTGGTTCATTTTTTTTCCTCCTTTTTGAAGTCTGATTTTCCTCTTCTGATGTGCATTCTTCTTCACTTGAGGGCTCATAAGAATCAGTTCCAGAGTAAGCCAAAATGTCATCTTCAATTTCACTACCACTATCACCAGATTCATTATCACTTTCATATAGGATCCTTCCAATTTCGGAAGAATGTAGTGCCATTTGAAAGTAAAAGAGTTAAATAGTATTGTAAAACCTAGAAATAAACTTATTGCTTTAAAAAAATATAAATATAGAAAAAGAACGTCTAAATATATTATATATTATAAAAAAACACGTAAAAACAACATACACTACAGTTATGAAAAAATGACACTATGAGTATACATTCGTATAAATCACGACAGACCACCTCCTGAGGATATATGCGACTGTCAATAACCGTTTCCGATGCGTGAATGACCTTCAGAGTGGCTATTAATAACTTAACTGGAAGTTCGGTACAGTCCGGGCCAAAAGAAAACAACCCTAGCAAAAAATACGAACTCTTTCGTAAAAATCACGATAGTATACCATTCCAGGGTTAAGTATATATAGATCTTCAAAAGGGAATATTGATTTGTTTTTAGCTAATTTTGAACTTATGTTAAAGGAAATATTAAAGCTGGGTAAATTCTTTGTAATTTCTGGTGCTTTTAATGGAGAATAGGGCATCTAAAGAATTTGCTAATATTTTCGTAGTCTTAATCTTATCTTTTCAAATAAAAACACAACACGTGGAAGATAATGTATAGACAAAATACAGTAAAATTCCAACCACCCAAGTCACTGATTATCCGAATTGCCTTCAGAATGTCATAAAAAAATCTTACAATCTTCAGTTTTGTAATTTTGTTCTTAAAAAGAAAAAAAAAAAAAAAAACTAAAAGCATACAACAAAAAAGAGTAATATTTTTAAACCTTGAAGAGATAAATCATACATATATGTATCACAATAAATAAACCATAATATGCGTCAATTAATACTGTACATTGTAGCACCGTCATAAAAAAACAAATCAAAATTCTGCCAGAAAACTGTATTGTCAAGGTCCTTTCCTCTGTCAAGCGTATGAGCGACCTGGCTGCCCAAAAACGGATGTATACAGTCAAACATACTACAATGCATATTTTAACTAAGATGATTGGAAACCAATACATTCATTTACAGAACGGTATGTAAATAAGCGCTAGAGTAAATAGTAGTATGTATTTAAACTGTAATTACTTATATAATAAATTCCCCTTCTCATTAAATATATTATTATTCATCCCATTTCATCATACAAGCATTTAATTATATACAGTAATGAAATAAAATGGACAGATTTTAGACAAAATTCAACTATCCAAATAGGATCTGGTTCCATCAGATTCGGAGTTCTACTGTAATTGTTAATTTCTCAACAGATATGTTTAATCTAAGGACAGTAAGTGGGTGCTTTGCAGATCAAGAACCTACTTTTACAAATTGTTCATGATATTTCTAATACATCTAAAACATTAAAATATGGCACAAAACAATTTGTGCGTAGGCAAAATGATATTGCAATAGGAAGTTTTAAGGAACAGTTAATGGGGCATGATCGTAGTTTGAAAATTGATAAATATTAATTTTTGATAATTTTATTAAGCAATATGTGAATTTATGGCATTAAAGCTCCCCTTTAGTACAAAATGAATCTGTATGACAGGATAAGAAAGGTAAATTGAATTGGTATACTGAAAAATTAAGAAAAATTAGAGAGCAGATAATGTCTTTTTATACAGCTTATGAAAATTTATCTAGAAATAAATCTGAACATGTACATTTAGCCTATAAAGAATATCTAAGTTGTTAACGGTTTTATAATAGTGAATTAAAAATAGCCAAAAGGCTAGCTTTTGTATTTCATATTGAAAAGGCCTCCAACCGATGCAAGGCTGCCTGGCAAGTTATTTTCCATGAATGCTCTCCAACATCTACTAAACCTGTGGATTTGGATGTTAATGATCTGAATAAATATTTCATTGATTATGTTCATGAGCTGTAGAGTAGATTACCAAACTCTAAGAAATCAGCGTTAGAAACTCCTCTGAATAGTTTAAATTTTCAGTCGAAGGATGATTCATCAGATGAGATAAAACATATTGTCAAGAGATTATCCAACTCAAAAGCAATGGATTACTATTGGATTTCCAATTACATAATAACAAAAAAAGTTAATTATATTAGTGAACATCTAGCTTTGTGTATAGGTAAGTGTTTAAAAAGTGGCTATTTTCCTGATTTACTAAAACTTTCAAAAACTGAACCAGTAAAGGTCTTTTACCTTAGGACATTTTTTTACAAAAACTGGAATTTTATAGGATTAGAAAAGCAAAACTAAAAATTATTCCATCATATTTGACCAATAGAGAGCAATATGTCTTAGTTGGAGGTAAGGTTTCTGATCTTGAGGGGATTAAAATCGGCGTTCCACAGGGCTCAGTCTTGGGACCTTTTCTGTGTTTAGTTTCAATTAATGACTTACCGGTACCAAGAAACATTGAAGAAGACACAGCAATGTATGTGGATGATACATCTATCATTTCAGTCCATAAATATATCAATATCTTTAATTACATTACAAATCAAGCATCTCGGTCAGAATTAAATTGGTTTTCAGCCAATAAACTCTTATGCAATGAAGAAAAAACACAAAATATTTTGATGAGCTTGTTTCAAGAAACAGTTACAAAATCAGTTAAACTATTTGGATTCAAAATAAACGTGGCAAGAACATATAGATGACACATGTAAACAATTTCTAGGGTGAATTATTTAATTTGGAAATTGAAGGACATTATAAATAATGAGTAATTAAGGGTGGCATACTTTGGATTTTTCCAATCCCATATTTTATATGGTCTTATGATCTAGGGCCACTCACCTTATATGCATAAAATTCTCATCTTGCAGAAATAATAGTCTGTACAATTTGTGGAGTTAGTCTTTTGGAGTGTTGCCGTCCTCTTTTTATTAAATTAAAAATAATGACAATAGTTTCCTTGAATATTTATCATGACCTATTGTACACTAAATCTAATTTATATGTACTCAATTTTAGAACCGATATTCATTGTCATGACATGAGGTGTAAATTGAAACTTGATATTCCTTTGCATAGGTTAAGTAAAAGTGGTAATAGTCATAAAATTAATTGCATACGTCTAGTTTTAATGTAAAACATAAGCTTTTACATTATGTAATGAGCACAAAAATTAACTATCAACATTCTTAAAATTAAACTGCAGTATATATTAAAGCCCAGTTCCCACGGCCAGTGTTTTCGCATACATCAAGCGGCCGATGTCGGTACACGGGTAGCGTGTCGCCTGTGTATCATCACACATGACCGTTCCAACAGCATGTGACCTGTGTAGGCGTCGCGGATTAAAACCTCAACTCCGACCACAGACCTTTGTAGTGCCGCCTCTTTCCTTATTTTGTACGGGATCTGTTCATGCAGCCCCGGACGCCCTGTCCGTACGTCAGGTAAGCTGTTCCAACAACCTGTTATCTGGTAGACAGCAGACGAGGCCTTACGGATGTGACAGGCTGTTGGAACTAGGCTTATGTGGGCTAGACGGCCGGAGGGGGTATTGTCGTCTTCCAGGCAGATGAGTCATACAGCAACTGTCATATCGTGGCGCGATGATTCAGGCACTGACGGATAACAGAACCTGGTGGAAAATAGGGTGACGGACAATCGGGTTTTCACTGTATTAGTAATAATGTGAAAAATGTAATATTCCATATATATATGTATATCAATAATATATTTGACTATGTCTATTCCTTGTAAAAAAGGTCAATAACAATAAATCTATTGATTCTCTCATATCTTGAGTTGGATGTAGGCCCTCCATTATCCGTTGAAGAAGAAAAAGAACTGGAGGTACTCATTTCTTTATAAGATGACCTAAAAAGAGGAAAATAAAATAATTACAACAAATTAAAAATATTTATTACAAAATTGATAAATGTCAGTATGAAAAAAAAAAAAAAAAACTGGAGAGTACCTCTTTCACTATTAACTTTTGGTAAGATTTCTTAGGATAAATACAATTTGTAAGTGTAATAAAACACCTCATATATACAAATTAATGTTTTCAAATTCATATACGTACCTTTTTCAATCGCATCTACTCTCTCGTTATTGACACTATCTACAATTTATCAAATAAAACTGAAAATAAAATGTAGTATCTTATATTATTAAGTCATTGATTCTACTTTTTGTCTGTTCTTAAAATGATTATCAACATATTCTTTTACAATCTTTTTATATGGTGTTAAATTAATTTCATATTGTTTGTGATATACAAAATATTTCTAATCTTCGACTTTATATAAATAGATGCTAGTATTCATATCACCTTTTGTTGAAAGGTGATTTGTTAATTTTATATAAATATCGTAAGTTCTATTTATTTTTAAATTAAAATGTCGTAGAACTGGTTTTGATACTCTAAGAGTTCCTAATACTTGTTATTGGTTGAGATGAAATTGTAAAATGTTTTTTGAAATATTTTCCAACATTCTTTCTTAAATAAAGATATTGTGTAAAGATGTTTTTGTAGTAGATGTGTTTAAAAATTTAGAAAATTATTTTGTTTTATATAAAAAATTTCATAAATATTAGTATTGTAAATACGTATAACCAAAATTATATATGACAGTTACAGTGAACTATACTGACTTGACTGATGACAGTATTCATGATAAATAAATGAAAGACACTAAATAGTCTGTTTGATATTTGTTGATTCCATTCCAAAAGAAATTATTGAATCGTAAAAGTTTTGAAACTATTCTTAACATTTACGACAAAGATATAAACACGATTAAAGAAAATAGAACAATTAACAAACTTGATGAAAAGGAACTCTTTTACACAAATCCCTCGCAAAATATCCCAATGATTAACTTATCTTGTTTCTTTATCAATCTTGACAAAGTTAAAAAACAATCACCTAATATTATGGATACACATCTAGAAGAACTTAATTCTAAAAATTGGTTAAAGGATGTGAGTTAAAAAAGAAAATATTCTGAAACTTTAGTTAGACGCTGAAGTAGTTTTGGAAAACTTTAGGAATTAATATATTAAATCTTCATTTCAGTTAACCACACTACAAGTTAAAAAATTGCTTAGTTTTCCAATAAAAATAGTTAATAACTAGAATATAAAAACCTGGTTTTAATTATTTTCAATTCTTCTTCTTATTTTTTCTGTAACCAGCTGTCTTTTTTTATGATTTGGAGGGCCAGGCTTCAAACTTGGTAATGGCCCTTAAGCCAAAAAGGGTTATTGTGCGCTCTCCTTTATAGGACTTAAAACCTAATCCAATCCAAGGTCCTTAACAAACCTTGAGAGAACCAGCTGTTACGTAGTGGTCCATTTGGATAATTTCATTCAAGTACTATCCTATACTTATTACAATCTTTGGTATTTAAATATAAATGAAAATAACACGGAGCTACTGACTTACAATGTCAGTAACTTTTCAGTATTTTCCCTTATTTTTACTAAATTACCAAAACAAGCTTTTAAATTTTTAATTTTACTAACCTCCGCTTGTCATTTTCAAAATAACTGTGATGTATTGTGCTTGGAATTATTTCATAAGCCCAACAATATTATATTACTAGTATTATTTTGTCCTTCCTACTATTGTATTCACTACATTTATATAATTTCTTAAATATAGTGTTATTTTTACCCAAATATTTGTGATCAATAAACTTCTATTAAATTAATTTCTCCGTTTTTTACTGTAGCGTTTTAAGTATTTAACAAGGAATTATTTTTAATGTAAAGTAATAAACTTCTTTTAAGACATATATAAAACCTACATATTTCATATTTATACACAATTTTGAAAAAAATGCACATCTCTATTTTTGGTCACTGTTTTGTTTAGTGTCTCTAAATATCACCACACTTGACAGAATGCATACGAAAATTAAACACAAATAAAAATAATTTTAGCTTCCACAAACTGTATTATTAGTGTTGCCAAGGTATAAGAATGGGGGGGGGGGTTATCTGTAAATACCCAATAAGAATCTTGATGACAATAACTTTATTGGTTTTTAATTAAGTGATGAGGTAGACTCGCCTTCAAATTTAATTAAGTGATTTGCGAATTAGTAACTTTCTCCTTATATTATTCACTCTTGCATCACTGAATCAAATAGGATATTCAATTCAAATATCATTTATTTTGCCAGTACAGTATTGCATAATTGCATCAATGTGCACAATGTTTCACTGCAACCAATCCTTGATAACTTAAATGCTAAAAAGTCCTTACTAAAATTAACATTACTAAAAATATACCGTACTCATTTCTTATTAACAAAGTAACAAGTTTACAACAGATCAGTGTGATTGAAACAGATTGGCACGTCAACAATTCTGAAGAACTGTAAAAGCAATGGGACGAGGACCTTTACTCTCTTAAAAAATGTACTTACTTCATGTTCTGCCTTGAGCGAGGCTAACAAAGCATTAAATACTTTCATATGGTTAAAATAGAAATGTTATTCGAACAAGTGAGTTTTAAGTGGAAGTGTTGTGATATTCGTGCCTAATCTGATGTTATATTTGTGTTCGGGTTTGTTTGTTTTAAAAAGGTGAGAATTACTTTGCACAGGTAGAGGACAATGTGGTTGTAAATAGACGTAAGAATGAGTATTTAATTATCATTAAAGAGAGACCTACAAGAAAAATCCTTACCCTTACCAAACACTGTTATCTGCCTTCTTTTGCAGTTTAAACAAAAAGATAAGTTTCTTTGCACTCATGTTTCCAGATTTGGATTACATAAGCTAAGACATGATAAATTAGCCCTTAGTACACAGCAAGTTAAGTGTTAATAAATAAAGAAAAACCAAAACAAAGATTCCTAACCAAACATTTTACACACTAGCTCATGTGATTAAATATTTTTCAAACCAAAAATGTTGTTTAACAATGCAAAAATAAATTATTGTCCATTAATATACTAATGGACTATAATTTATTTGTTTAGCATTACAAACTACGTTTTACATCTCATTACATAGTATTTTTTATATCTAAATTAAAAATAAGTAATTATATTTATTTAAGACTAGATATAGAATATGTTGAGTGCAATACTGAACAGAAAATAATTTATTTAGCATACTGTTAAGGAAAATTATATGATTATAATCTTAAAATGGAGGTGTTAAAAAAACAAAATGTATATGGTCAATTATTGTCTTATTTAGAAAACATATACTCATATTTTACTAACATTATTAAAGCACAACAGCTTCCCTACATAACCAATTTATGGACCACATTATTTATTTGATTCTGAAAATAAATAAATATTGATTAACTTAATTCTTTTTGTAACTTCATTATTCCGTCACTAACTTCAATATCTTTTAAAGTTTAGAATTTAGTTTCGTTCATTTTTCATAGAAAGACGCCAATCGTAGGGATAGGGGTGAATGAGTGTAAGATGAATGAGTATAGTCATTGTTAGTAACTAAAGTCAGCTGTTCATTAGGAAGAGCTACTTATTAAATAGTTTAATAGCTAGGGCAACTAAGGAACTTAAGCTTTATGTGAAATCTGAACCACATAGTATTGGTATGAGTGCAGCCAGCAAACTGACACTCAGTTAGGGATGGCAAATATTTTCAACATATCGATCTAACGCAAGAAAAATATCGATACATCAAATTGTAAATATCGATAATCAAATTTATCTGTTTAAAACTTTGCACTAACTCTTATGTCATGAACAAAAATACTCGTTTTGCTGTCACTATTTAGAATAGCCTACTGAATGTAAAAGTTAAATACATTTATCTATGCGAAACAAGTTAGTCTGTGGAGTTGAATGAAAAAAATTTAAAATAAGAAATATCATACCTCTAATTATTATGTTAATTAGGATCTTTTCTGTTATACGTATACCACTATTTAATGTCGGATCTTTTCCGTTATGTGTCAGCAATCCCAAAATATTTCCATATACATCGCGCCGCGGCAGTTATGGTTGGGTTAGGTTAGCATAGCCTATTGTAGAATGTTTTTACAAATTACAGGTTCATTCTACAATATAATAATCTAACCTAACCATAACTGCCGCGGCGCGATGTATATGGGCGGCCTCGATGTATTGGGATTCTAAAGGTTGAAAATGAGGAAAACATGTTTTAAATCAATAAATTGAATACCGTGTTCCGTTATTTATACCAAACAATGGTTAAAATGTATTATTCAATATATTTAAATAGTGGTATACGTATAACGGAAAAGATCCGTTAATTATGAAAGAATGTGATAACATTCTTATTTTTCACATTTAAAATGCCTTTAGACTTTTATGCACATTGAACATCAAACAAATTAACTCACTAAGCCTACTTCCAATACATGGCAGGTAAACCATTTAAAAATAAAAGTTTGGAAATCAATAAAGTTACTTTATTATTTCAATGCATATTTTGTACGCATAAAAGAGGCAGTTAAAATGTGTTTTTTTCAAATCTTGATGATTTTGAGAAGAGCGAATAACGTCAATATGTAGTGATATGATAAGACCAAAATATCGATATGGCTGATATTATCGAAAGAAAATATCGAGACTAATATAGACAAAAATTTATCGATATTTTCGATATATCGTTGCCATCCCTACACTCAGTTCTCTTCCATATACAACATCTGAAGCTTGACTACCATCCAACATAGACAGCCCAGACTTCTCTGCGCTAGTAGTGTATACGACAATGGCAACCATTGAGCGGATGCTGTGTCAGTATTAAGAGGACTGTTCAGTCAGCAAACCTTACTTACGGTAGATGCACAACCCTCCTCAATTGTACGCCAAGGTAGTAATGAATAGTTTCAAATTTTCATTATTTATTTAAAAAAACCTAACCTGTACAAAAAGTATTATCATGAATCTAAAACCATTTTTGTTTTCTGAAAATTTGCTGTTTTAGATCGTTTAGCTACTGGTTCATCATCTGATTCTTCCTCACTCTCGGCCAACTCAAGGTCAGTGATCATCATAGTCATGGCAGTTCTTCCATATCGCCGCCCTTCTGCAACACAAATCATAAAATCACTGCTGTTTAGTAAATCTATCAGTTAATCAGTGATCACTTATCTGTTAATTGTATACAATTAACTTTTCTCTTGGGATATATATCTCAGACTTACTTATGTTGCCTGACCCACCAGCGATTTTAAGTAGTGCAACTGTTGACTATAGAAACAGATAGTCTAAGGCAAAGCATTGTGTTTGTGCTGCTATCTAACGGTGATTGGTTTAAAATAAATGCTAAACGATTGTTTAGCAAACTATTAGGTTTAGCTATAAGTCACTTCAATGTGTTCTGGAGAGATACAGAGAGAGGGACAAAGAGAGATAGAGACCGCTAGCAATAATTGTAAAAACCGAACACGAACTAACTGCACCAAACAGGAAAATCAGCTTCACACAACCCACATGAGGAGATAGTCTACTTTTCTAAAATCAATGGTACAACTTAGCTTTTATAAATTATTACGATCGAGCAACATTAAATAGGCATTATGGAATGCAAAGCCTCTGGAGCTTGATGTCCTATGTTCGATTCCCAGACCAGGTGTTTGGAAATTGTATACCCATGGTGTTAACCAAGCATAGTGAGGCAATTGGGAAGCTATGACTTGTAGTGTATTCTGATCGAGAAAGTTGGAATAACGGTGAACGGGACCTGTTGTGCTGACCACACGTCACCCCGTCCCATAAAAAACCCCTCCCCCGCACGCCCCCAACCCCCCAAAAAAGGGTTTTTTGTGCCCCGGAAACATTATTTTAAGGAATGCAAAGCTTAAAAAAAAAACTACAGGGGATGTTTTTTATACATAAAGAAAATAACTTCACTCATGAAGGGCCCCAAAAACCCCTTTTTAAATTTCATCATGTCCCCCCCCAAATTTTTTAGGGTTTTTTTTAGATAAAATATGGTAAGACCTTAAAATTTTAAACCAAAATTGTAGTCTTTCCCCCAACCGACCCAAAGGGAAAATTCCATAAAGGCAACGGGAAAAGCCTGCAAAATGGGAACCAAAAGGAAAAAAAAAATTCCCAAAATCAAAAAACACAAAACTTTGGAAAATTTTGGTCAAAAAATACCCGTCATAATTTTAAACAGGGAAAAATTGTACCCGAGGGTTTTTAAAAGGGTTTTTTTCTACAAACTAAGAAGGTATGAAAAATTAAAAACCAAAAAATACCTTGTTTTCCTCGTTTTAAATTGGGAGGGTTTTGAAAATAAAAGCAAATTTTCAAATTTTAATTTAGGTCTGAATATTTTTGTTCCAAATTGGAAAAAAAAAAAAGAGTTGAATTTAAACAGTTTTATCTAATTTCAAACTTTTTAAAACTTTTTAAATTAAATAAAAAATTCTGTTTAAAATTTTTTCCCCCTTTAAATTAAATTTTGCATATAAAAAGTTTGCAAAAAATAGGAAAGAAGCATTTTTAATATAAAAAATACCTGCCCCGTCGAATCAAAGCTTGCTGGTGTTTGAAAATGGGACAATTAGTTGTTCCCCTTCACTGAGCCCAAAAAGAAGCCCTCTAAGAAAGAGATAAGGAAATTGAAAATTGTATTTTCTTTAACATGCACTATTTTAAATTACTAAATACAGCTTTACTTCTTTTACAATTATTCTTGACTCAACCCTTTCAATTTGTCCATAAAAAATCCTTACAAAATTAAATAAAGGGTAGCTTTAAAACCCCGTAAAAAGTGTTTACGGCCCCCTGGGGTATGTTTAAAAAAAAAAAAAAAAAAAAAAAAATAAGTTGTTCAAATTGGGAGCTTAGCCTAAAAAAAAATATTCCCTTAATATTTTTATTTAGTTTTGCTTGGGTTCATTTTTAGTGGTTTATTACTTGTTAAAATTTAATAATGGTTTTTATAAAAAAAAAATTTTTTCATTTTTTGTTAATTGGGAAACAAAAATTTTTTGGTTGATATCAGTATCAAATTTATTTGGTTTTAAATAAATAAAACATTAATTTAAATTTTTAAAAGGCGTTTTTTTAAAATTTTTTAAAATTTAAAAAAAACTTTTTTATTTATTAATTTTTAAAAAAAAGTTAAAAAACTTCAAAAAACCTTTCCTTTTTTTTTTGTTGTTTTGTTATGAAAAAAAAAATAAATCCCGAAATTTGGAAAAAATTTTTTTTAGGGGCCTTTTGATTTATTTTGAGTGGGTTTGGAAAATTTGATTATTAACAGTAGGAAATTTTTTAATTTTTTAATTTTGTTTTTTGGGGTTTAAGAATCTTTGGGGGGAGGTTTTTAAATGTTCCCTTTTTTTTAGTTAAAAATTGTGACCTTAAAAAAAGGTTTTTGTCAAGATTTAAAATTTTGGTTTTTAAACATTTAAATTTTGATTTTGGAGGGGTTTTGTTTGTTTTTGGAAAAAGGCAAGGGAATTTAGTATTACAAAAAGAAAAAATTTAACCAACAATGTTATTTTGTTGCTATGTTTTAAATTGGATTTAAATGTATTCCCATTTTAAAATATTTTAGGGGGGTTTAACCCTTTTGGGGTTTTTGCCAAATTAAAAATTGGGGTTTTCTTTTTTTTAATAATTAAAATTTTAAATACTATTTTTAAAGGTTTTTATTTATTTTTATTTTGGGGGGTTTGTTATCATGGGGTTTTTTATTACACCCTTCATGGTAAAAAATTTTTTGTTTTGGTAAAAAAGGGGTTGGGGTTTTAGCATTTTTGGGGGGGTAAAATTAATTGGGGGGTTTTGGGAAAAAGGTTTTTTGTTTTTTTTATTTTTTTTGGGGGTTTTTTTTTTTAAAAACGGATTAAAACTTTTAAACAGTTTTTTAAGTTTTTATTTTGGGGTTACGGGGGGAATTGGGGTTTTTTGTTTTGGGTTTTTTTTCCCAAAAAAAGGGGGGGAATTTTTTTTTGTTATCTTTATTATCTATTCCAATCCATTTAAAAGGGGGAATTCAAAAAGGAAAACCATTAGTTTTTGGTTTGGAATTTTTAACCCACAATTTTAAGATTTTAACCCCCCTTCAAGTGGGGGGGTTTTTTGGGGGGTTTTGGGTTTTAAGGGGGTTGGTATCAGGAATAATTTTAAAAAATAAATTTTTCAAAGGGTTCAATTTTATTAAAGGGGGGGGTTTGGGGTTTTGGGGCGGTGGGCCAAATTTGGAAAAGCATATTTTTTTGCGGGGATTATTTTTTTGGGGGGGTGGGAAAAAAAGGAATGGGGGTTTAGGGAGTTTTAAATTTGGGGTGCGGCCCAATTTACAAGGGCTTAACAGGGGTTTCTGGGGGGAGTGGGGTTGTTAATTGTTGGTACCCCTTTTTAATGGTTAAATTTTTTTTGTTTTATTTTCTTTTGGGTTTTTTAATGTTTGGGGGTTTTATTTAGTTTTTGTTGGGCTGGGGGGGAAAGGTTTTTTTGGGGAAGGGATAAATCATCGGGGAATTAAAAACTATTGTAATTTTTTTACTTTTTTTTTTATAGGGTTTGTTTTGGGGGGGTTGGGTGTTTTAATAGGGGTTTATTTAAAGGGGGGTTTTTCACAATTTTTAAATTTTTTTTTTTAATTTTTTGGGGATTTTACGGGGTTTTTAGAAGGGGGGGCCAGCATTGGGGGGTTTTTTTTGTTTTTTTGGTTATTTAATTATTCTTTCTAAAAAAAGGGAAAAAAGGAATTGTTTTTTTATACTTTTTTTTAGGAAGGGGTTATTTTAAAAAATTGGGGGGTAAAAAATTTTTTGTTTTTTTTTCCCAAAAATTTGGGTTAAAGGTAGGGGTTTTTAATTTTTTAAAAAAATTTTAAGGGAAAAAAATTTTAAAAAATTACTTTTTTATTTTAAGTTCTTTTTTAACATTTGGATGGTTAAAAATGTTGGGTTGGGTTTTTGTAATTTTTGGAACTTATTTTTCAAACCCTTTAAAGAACAAAACCCCCTAAAAATTAGAGCCCAAAAGGGGGGGGATTTGAAACCGTTAATTAAACCCCCTTAACCTTTTTTCAAATTCTGGTATTTAAAAAAAATAATTTTAAAAATTTTGGGGGAAATCCAAAAAAACAATTTTTTTAAACAAATTAAATTCCCTTTTTTAAAAAAAAATTAGGGGGAAAAATTTTTAAATATAACCATAAATTAAAATTTTATTATATAAAAGGTTATTTTGAAAATTTTTATTTAGGGAAATTAGGAATTTAAAAATTGGGGGAAACAGGGAAAGAAAAATTAAAAGGGGGGTTTTTTAAGGAAATTTGGGGGGTTATGGGGAATTTTTCTTAGGTTTTGTATTGGGTCAATTTAAAGATTTTCTAAGGGAAAGGTTTTCTTAGACTGGGAAAAAACTTCAGATTATTAATAGGGGGGTTTTTTCAATTTTTAAACTTTTGAGGTTTTGGGTTTAGGGGGGTTTATTTCAAATTTTAAAAATAAAAATTTATTGAATTCCTCTGATTTCGGTGATTTGGGTAAATTTTAAAAAGGGAATGGATTTTGGGGGGTTTAATTTTTTTGCCCCCTTGGGGTTTTTTTTGGGGGGTTTATTTGGGGGTTTATTTTTAGGGTTGTTAAAAAAAATGGGGGGTTTTAATTAATTTTTTTTGGGAAATTGGAGGTTTTGGGGGGGGTTATTGGGGAAATTTTTTATTTTTTTTTTTTTTTCAAAAAATTTTTTTGGTTTTTATTGGGTTTTTTGGGGGGGGAAATTTTTGGGTTTATAAAAAATGGAAGATTAAAAATTTAAATAATTTAAAAATTTATTGAAAGGGGTTTGGTTTTGGGTTTGGGTTTAAAGGGGGAAGGCAAAATTTGGGGTGGTTATAACTAACATTTAACAAAACTTAATTTAAGGATTTAATATTTCTTTTTGGGGGTTAAATTTGGTTTTTTGGGTTTTGGGGAATTGGGGGGGGGGAAAAACTTTTTTTGATGAAATTTTAAAAGGTGGGGAGTTTGGATTGGGAAAGGTTTATTTTTGGTATTTCCCAAATTATTTTGTTTTTTGGTTTAATTTTTGGGGGTTTGGCCCGATTTTAAAACCCAAAATTTTTTTATAATTTTCTTTTAAAAAAAGCCCTGGGGGTTAAAAGGTTAAATTAAAGGGGGCAAAAATTTTCTAAAAACTTTTTATAATGGGGGGGGGGGTGGGGGGGGGGAAAACATTAAATAAAAATTGGGGGGAAATTATATAAAGTTTAATTACAATTTTTTTGTTTTCAAAAATTTTTGGGGGGGGTGGGGGGGGGAATTGGGGTTTTTGGTGAAAACAAGGCTTTTAACGGGTGGGGGATCACCGGGTTTTTTTTTTAAATTTTTCAAAGGGGGGTAAACAAATATTTAAATTTTTTTTTTGTTATTGGGGATACCTTGGTTTCTAAGGAAAAATTTGGGTTTTTGGGGGGGAATTTTTTTTAAAGGGTGAAAATTTTTTTTTTAATTTTTTTAAAATTTTTTAAAAATTTGGGGTTTTTGATTTTTATTTATTAATTTTTTTATTTAATTTTTTTTTTTTAAAATTTTTGTTTGGTTTCATAAAAAAAAAATTTTTCCAAAAAAAGTGGGGTTTTTTTTGGATTAATTTCAAAATCAATGGTTGAAAATTTTTTGTGGTTTTGGGTTTGCTGGGGATTTTTTGAAGGCCAAAAAAAGGGGTAATTTTTTAAAGGGAAAGATTTGAAAAGTAAAAGGGGTTAAAAGTTTGTACCAAGGGGATTTTTATTATTTTAAGGGTTTGAGGGGGGGAGATTCTTAAAAAATTTTCTTATTTAAAAAGGGTTTTTCAAATTTTTTTTTATAACTTCTGTAATGGAAAAGGGAAAATGGTAAAATATGAGGGGGTGTCATTTTTTAGTTTTTTGTTTCATTAAAAGATTTTAATTTCTTTTTAAAAGGGGGAAAAAAAGGGAAATTTAATTTGTTTTTTTGGATTTTTTATTTTATAGGGATTGGGGGAGGGTTTTTGGGAAAAGAAATTTTTTTTTTTCTGGAAAATATTTAAAAATTTCGGGGGTTGTGGGTTTTAATTTTTCTTTAGAATTTATTTTTTAGGGTCTAAAAAAATTAAAGTTTTAAATTTTTTTTTTATTTAAAAATTAAATTTTTTTTTTGGGTTTATGGGGAAAAAAGGGGGTTGGGGTTTTTTTTTTCTTTGTGGGGGTTAAAAAATTTTATGTTTTAATAAAATTTTTATTTGTTTTGGTTTTTTTTGTGTCAATAAAATTTTTGTTTAATTTGGGTTTTTTTAGTTTAGGGAAAAAGTAAATTTTCAGAAGAAAAAGGAAAAAATTTAAAAAAAATTTAAAAATTTTGTTTTTGAAAAAAATAGGTTTAAAAAAAATTTCAAATTATTTTTTTAAAAACCCCAAATTTTGAAGTTAAAGAATAAATAAAATTAAGGGAAAAAACAACCCAACCCCACTATTGATTTAAATACATTTTTTAAACGAAAAAAGGGTTGGGGCAGTAGCCGCAATTTAATTTTCCTAGAAAAAGACGAAAATGGGCCCCCACCAGAGGGGGGAAATTTTTGGGCTGTAAATTAGACGAGTGAAAAAAACAGGTTTTTAAATAAAACTCATTTTTCTATTTTAATTCGTAACGTATGTCCTTTTTAATTTCCCGAGTTCTTTGAAAAAAGGGCAAATACACTTTTAAACCATGGAAAAGGGCCGTTGGGAAAAAAATTTTCCCGACGGGTTTTTTTAAATTTTTTTTCAAAAAAAAAAACTTGGGATTAGAGAGAAAAAAAAATTGTAGTTTAATAAACTAAAACCAAAACTCTAAAACAAAATTTTAATAAAAACCTATTTTCATTCCCTAAAAGACCTTTGGGGGTTAGTGACAGGAGAATTTTTGGCTAAAACAAAAAACCTAAATTTTAAAAAATTTTGGGTCCTCTTCTCTCTCTTTTTAAATTAAGTGGGCCCCTTTGGGAAATAAGAGTAATGGGAGGAGAAACGTGGCCACATAAAAGTACATTTTAAACCCTTTACAGGGCCCGGGTTTTCCCGTCCTGAATCACCTTTTCTTTTTCATATTTTTTGGAGGTCCCTTTGGGAAAAAAAAAAAGAGCAATGAGGAGGACAGCTTGGTGGCCCTCAAAAAAGATCAATAACACTACAGACTAGATTTCCAGTCCTGGACCACTCTCTTTCTTTCATTTGTGGACCCCTTATCATCGAAGGGTGATTCGATTATTCCACAGTTATTCCAGAATCTAAAAACCAACTTCTTATAACTATTATTTAAATTAGTTAGACAAATCAATTTCAAAACTTATCAACATTTGAGTCTGAATTTGTATAGTTTAAAAAAGTATATTTTTATAAAGTGGTTTTTTATATTTTTATAAAAAAGTATATAAAGTGGTGAGAATTTTACATAAGCTTCGCCCTTTAAACTTACAAGTCTTTGTAGTTGATTGGCATCTGAAAAATATACTGTGACACGTTGCAAAACCTGAAGTCCTTTTCCCAGTATATTCTGTAAAAATTCAATAAAAAGCCATTTTAGTAATTTAAAGAAGTATTAACTATATTTTTATCTACAGGAAATCACTGTAAAGTTTTTAAACTGCTAGTAATTAAAAAGTAAAATCTGAAAAATCCAAATATAATGTTAGTGGAACATGATTAATAACTCATTCATACGCCTATGTGAAAATGTACTTTCATGTACAGTAAAAACTAGCATATTCGGCCCTGTGATATCTGGAACCTCTGATAACTAGCCCGGGCGGCTTGGCCACAAAGTATAATGAATATTAGTTCCCAGTGCTTGACCTTGGGAAAGGAGAGGTGGGGAACGCAATGACGGTAAGTGATATTACCCATTGTTAAGGCATAAGGCCACATGCAGCCCTGAGCATCACGTAGGTTGACCTTTCCAAACATGTAAGGTGGTATTGATTGCCTAAATTGTGTCAGTTTTTATCAACCTACAAGCTTGGCATGGCTTAACCGTTTAGAACTCACATTAAATATAATACTATATTTAGTTTCAACATCAATGTTTTGCAGAGTTATAATTCCTACACCGACTGTGACAGATCATGGAACAGTCAATAAATTTAATTTGCCATCCTTTGATAGAATAAAACCTTTGTTACACTTAACACCCTTTTCCACCATCGCTGTTGAAATCTACATTACGAAATTGACGAAAAAGAATAAGGCTAACTGCTAATTTATGAATAATGAAGTATGCAGGCGTACCGGGCAGCAAGCATAAATACTTTATTGAATCTCTAATTGTAGCAATAATAGGTGATATGAGTATAGTACTTGACAGTGAAAATTCATTACTTACTTTGAATACGCCTTTTGTTGTTCAAGCTAAATAGCTTTTTAAATTATACTTTTTACTGTATTTCACTTCACTATATCCAATCTAATTATAAAGAAACATTGAAAGTGATGAGTTTAAAATCTCTCTGTTAAGATATTGTTAAAAATAATACATAGACTTTTCTTATATTTTGTTCTTAATTAACAATGATTACTAAGAGAAAGATCAGATTAAATACCTCAACATTGGATAATGTTTTTGGCACAGGTACTAAATCCTTAGACTGTCCCTTCTTCTTTTGTGCCTTATCAACTGATTCTTGTTCCACTACTGTATTTAAAGCGACTGTTTTGTAACCCACTACAACACAATCATAAATTAACAAGAAATATTTTATAATACAGTAAAACCTTGTTATCTGACATTGAGTTATCCTACATTCGATTTCAACCATTGTAATTGTCCCAAAAACAATTCTGTAGGAAAAATTGTCCATAATGACAAAATGTGGAAGTACGTGGTGAGAATTTTTCCAAACAGTTGAGCAGGGACTGTGCGATGTGAGCAGGTTTCATCACTAAAAGCTACAGTATTTTTAGGACAGACATCGCTTGTAGGGAGGAAACATAACAATCGTGTAACTTGTGCACTCTTTTTCAGTAGTTTGCTGACCGGTCACATGTATTAGTACATTGTATAATATACTGTGCAAGGCTTATTTATATTACTGAATTTGCTAAGTTAGATTTAAAACAAAATTGTTATTTGTGACTGTACAGTACTGTAGTTTACGTTGTGTTTCTTTATTTACGTTAGTTACGGTACTGTAGTTGTATTGAACTTTGACCTTGTGAAATGGTTTCCAAACACAAAAGAGTTGTAGTGTCTATAGAAGATAAACTTAATGCTATGTTTTTATCTTTCCTTATTACATTTTTACTTATCCCACATCATCATGGCACCTTTATGTGGTTTAACTAGCCTACTACAGTAATTAAAGAAGTTTCACACTTTGAAAAATAAATAGAAGACTGCACTGAAAAATCTGAGACTATAATTCTATGAACAAATCAAGAGAATAGAAACCACCAAGTTAACAATGTGAATTGCTCAGAATGTTATATAAAGGAAACAAGGTCAAAACAGAAATAATGGGTTACTGCAAAGAAAGGCCTAAAAGCAGCAGGTATAATACAAACCTACTCTAATAGTAAAATTGAGAAGTTAAAAAAGGAAATATAAGATGAACAAAAACGTAAACCAAAACGGAATCTAAACAAAAACAAACTTGGCTAATTAATTAATTTCTCAGTATTTATTTACAAAGCCTACTTCTTAAATTTTCAAGCTTACAAAGTATAAATGAACACGAAACAATGTAGGAAGATTAAACAAATAAAATTTCTGCAGGGGAAATATTTTCTATTACCACTTATATGAAAATTTAGTAGGCCTGCATCTAGAAAATTTAAGGGCAATTACAGATGCACTTTCTTGCCACCAAACAAATTTTGAACATTTTGCTTGAAATGGGTCTAGAATTGGCTGTATTTTCACGAGATATGCTTTTTATTCCGCGGAAATAACGTATTTTACCGAAAAATTCGAAAAAACCAATATCACAACTTTTAGTATTTTTGTCATATTTCCGTTAATTTAAATCGTTAATTTAAATGGTATTTTAATCATCTTTTTTTTATTTTGATGTGTTTTTTTGCGCTGAATACAAATTTGAAAACTATTTTGGTCTATTACACATATTTCTCGAGAAATAACGGAAAAACTACTATCGCGGCGGATCGCGATTAGCGGCCATTACGCGATCATTATATACAACAACTATTAATCACAAAAACCGAATTCACCTATATTCCCGCCGGAGTGACGGCCGGCAGGCCGTCACGGAGGCCAAACGCTCTAATTTAACGCAAATTACGAATTTTTGTTGAGAAAATAGACAATTAGGATAAGTTAGGTTATGTTTGGTTATGTCAGTAAAAAATGCATTTTTCGAGCTGAAAAAATAATGTTACTACAAAACCAGTTGTATATTTGTGTTCAACATAAAAAAACATAAGAAATGGGAAAAAAATTTGTCGAAAAATAACGATTTTTTAAAAAGTTGGTTTTTTCATTTTTAGATAAAAAACTAGTTTTTAGATTTTTCGGTAATAAACGATTTTTCCGCGGAAGAAATCAAACTCCTCAAGAGATATAAACTCATTTTTCATCACTTTTTTAACATGAAATTGTATTTTCAGAGGTGGCAAGAAAGTGCATAATTACCAAAAGGGGAAAGTGCATAATTACCCAGAAAAGTATACTATGATTTTTCAAGTTTTTTTTGTCTTTAGACCCTAATAAAACAGGCTAATTTTTAAACGACTACAAACAATTTTGGGAAGAGAAGCCAGGAAAATTATGAAAATGAGGAAAAACTAAACAATTTGTGATTACTCAAATTAGACGAAGTTGCGCCATGATATGAATATAGCAAAGGGTTTGCAATCAGACTCTTATTATTAAGCGAGTTTGCGTCAGAAATGTGCTGACTTCAGTACGGTTAAAAACTTACTGCTGTAATCAATCCTTTCCTTCAAAATTAGTAGGAGTATTGAAGTACTTCCAAATTTAGCTTTTTATAACAAAACTTGAAAAAAACATAATGTAGCATACTTTCTAAATAATTTACCAATTTAAGAGGTAGGTTTTGAAAATATATGCCAAGGTGATTTAAGGTAGTTGTTTCCTAAACCGCAAAGTCACCGCTATGAAGACACCTCTATAGTAACCATAGCCATACAATTTTACCATTAGCAGGCTAAAACTTGCTTTCGATTTCAACTGTACAGGTTGTATTTAATATTATGATGTACACTGAATGATTATTAAAGTCTCATTCTAGTGGGCTATACGTTGATATTTTGATTTATTCAGTTTAAAATCGTCAATAATGTTATTTGAAGTTTCACATTTTACTGTTCAAATACTATAAAAATACTCAATTTAAAAAAATTAACTTATGGTCCACTACAACAGTTCTTCATCTATCAAATGACATTTCAAGTGTTGTGTTACAATTATTATTAAAGATCGAATTATTGAAATAGAAAACTATATTTATTTTCGGAGTTTTCGTGAAGAGAAAAGGCCCCCTAAAAACATGAGTAGCCTAGTACTATGTTATAAGTTAGGATATGAAAACTTACAAGAAATAAATTGTTCCACACAATTCTCTCCAAATAAATTCACTGGAATGCAGATATTTAAGTCACAAAATCCAGAGGCTTTCATAATAATTAATTAACTACAGAATACAGCACTAAGCAACTAAATTCAGAGTACTGAAAACATTCAAATACAAAATCACGAGCACCAGTGCTACTGAGTGTTGGCAATGTCACTGTCACTTACGAGTACGACTAAATTAAACTTCAAACGTTATCATAGAGTAATTAGCATGTTGTATGCGGAAAAAAATTGTTTTGTTAAGCAGGGTTAGCGTATTTCCCGATGCAAGTTAAGAGAATAAAAATTGGTAGTGTACATATCAAAATTAATAGCTTCATATTAAATCAAGTTATAAACAAGGGGTTCAATAAAGTATTTTAGTTTAAGATAAAAACTAAATCTATACGAATTAATATACAAACTAAATTGAAAACACAATATTTATTTTTAAGTTCTGTACAAACTTATTTAGAACAAAATGTACAAAATTTTTTTAAATTTATTAACAATTATTAATTTATTTATTAGGTTTTGTTGTGAAAATATTATCTACCTAAATTAATATCACACTTTGTATCTGTTAATTTTTTTATTTATTATTAACCTATTTATTTGAAATAACCTATAACGTTGAACATATATATATATTTTGGACCCTACTTGTCACACCACTTTGTTAAAAATAACAAGTAATTTTTTGTTTAAAAAGAATTATTCGTGTTTAAAAAGAACAAAATAAAGTTTTAATGAACTTAATTTTGGATACGCATAACAAAACAAAATACATTTTCATGTTTTATCTTTCTTCACATGCTACTCAATTTTTTTTTTTTTTTTTTTTTTTATAACATTTATTTGAATTTACAATCTATTCATAGTTGAACAATAAGTAAATGTGAGGTTAAATAATATAACATGGATTAACACACGTCCAATGACGTGGCTAACATAAACATTGTTTAACATTACAAATCGTTACACAAAAGTATAAAGTACATTACAAAAATCTTACTGGAAGATCTAATACGTGTTGTCTTTTCAGTCTGTAGACAGCGTTACTATTATCTAAAAGATTCAGGGCAAGGTAATTTGGGTGATTGTTCAATTTTTCTAAATATCGACTGCTAAATTTAGTAATTTCGGTCTTGACAAAAGGAATGTTGGAGTCTTGATGGATGATTGTGTTATTAATGTACCAGGGTGCTTGAAGTATGTTTCGTAGTGTTTTTGATTGAAATCTTTGGATGATATCTATATTGCTGTTCGATGAACAACCCCACAGTGAAATTCCATAAGTCCATATAGGTTTTAAAACTGTTTTATACAGGAGAAGCTTATTTTCTAATGATAGTTTTGATTTGCTGTGTAGTAACCATGCCATTTTTCTATATTTGGTGTTCAACTGAAGCCTTTTGTGCCATATGTGCGAGCGCCATGTCAATCTCCTATCTATGTGCATTCCCAGATATTTGACTTCTGTAACTTGAGGCAACGGAACATTGTCCAATGAGACTGGGGGGCATGTTTGAGATTTTAGTGTGCAAGTGAGATGTGATGACTTGGTTTGATTAACTTTTATGTTCCATTTATTGAGCCAATTGGACAGTTCGTGTAGACTTAACTGCAATATTTGAGATGCAACAACTGGATCTTCATGGGAAACGAGGTAAGCTGTGTCGTCAGCGAATGTTGCAACCGTTACTCCTGGACTCGCTGGAAGATCGGCTGTGAATAACGTATATAATACGGGCCCAAGCACACTTCCTTGAGGCACTCCTGATTCAATTCCTACTAAGGGAGAATATTCATCCTGATATTTAATTTGGAAGAACCTATTTTCCAGATAAGACTTGAGTAAGTTGTAGTACGAATGTGGCAATGAAGATTTTATCTTGAAAAGAAGGCCCTGATGCCACACTTTGTCAAAAGCTTGACTTATGTCAAGAAAAGCTGCCGAACAATACTTCCCAGTCTCTAAACCCTGGCTTATAACATTTACAATCCTATGTACCTGTTCTAAGGTTGAATGACATTGACGGAAACCAAACTGGTGGTGTGGGATAGCGTCAATTTCATCAATCACAGGCTTCATTCTTTTAAGCAAAAGCTTCTCAAAGACCTTAGACATCAATGGAAGAAGGCTGATTGGCCGATATGATGTAATTTCATGAGCAGGCTTGCCAGGTTTTTGTATTAAAACTATGTTCGCCACTTTCCACTGAGAGGGGTAATACTCCAATCTTAAAACTGCGTTAAAGATCATGGTTAGCAAAATGAAACCCTTTCTAGATAGTTCTTTTAGAATTTTACCTGTTATCAAGTCATATCCTGGTGCTTTATTTGGACTGATTTCATGAAGTATGACGTTTTTTACTTCAGATGGCTTAAAACTATCTATCGGAAAGCTCAATTGAGTCGGAGAGTTCAGGAATTCCAAAATGTCGTCATTTCCGATAAGAGGATCTTGGTGCAATTTGAAAACATCCCGAAAATGTTCAGCAAATACCTGAGCCTTTTCTTTATTAGTTTTGGCCCAGGTGCCATCCAGTTTCAGAATTGGAGGTATAGGAGTCTTTGGTCGTTTCATGCTTTTAGTGACTTTCCATAACGAATAGTCGCTGTCGTCAAAAGGAGAAAGTGACGAACAAAAATCGTTAAACCATTCGTCTTTTATAGATTTTATCAATCTTTTTAGTTGTTGAGAGGACCTGTTTAGATTTGTTTTATCGAATTGATTCCTTGAATTTTGCCAAATTCTTCGTAAACGGCGTTTTTCTGCCAATTTCTTCCGTACAATTACAGGATAATTTACACTGTTTGTAGACTTTTGTGGAAGACTGGGCGTTGCTTTCCAAGCCGCTTCCTGTAGGGATACGTTAAATGATTCAACTGCGTCATCAATATTTTCATAGGTTTTCAGTGGAATGTTAAGCTTAGATATTTCATCAAAACTTTTTCGAAACATGTCCCAATTGGTGAATTTGTTACAAAGACTTGGAGGAGTTTCTTTGTTGATTACGGATGAACTGATTGTTAAAATAATAGGGGAATGGTCTGACTGTAGATCGAGGGAAGACTCTATTTTTAAATAATTGTTACAAATACCCTTCGTAATAAAAAAATCTAAGATATCTGGAATTTTGTGCGGGTCACTAGGCCAGTATGTAGGTTCCCCTGTCGAAATAGCATCCATATTAAAATTATTAATTGTTTGTAGTAACTGTCGACCTCTAGGATTGTTAAGCCGTGATCCCCACATTTGATGCTTAGCGTTGTAGTCTCCGCCAGAAATGAACCGAGGGCCCAAGGAGTTAAAGAAATCGTTAAATAGTACATTGGTGATGTTATGTCTTGGTGGGCAGTACACTGAAGATATTGTCAGAGGACCAGTCCAATCTTCTACAACAATACTTGAAGCCTGAATGTGGTCAAACTGGTAACTTGGAAGTTCATAATGCTTAATAGTGTTTCGTATCAAAATAGCAGAACCACCATGAGCAGTGTTATCAGGGTGATTTGAACTATAAATTGAAAAATTAGGAATTTTAAAGAAAGTTAAATCGGTGAAGTGGGTTTCAGATATTAATAGCATAGACCTTCTATTATACCAGACAGTCCCATCATACGGGCGATATGGTCGTAGTTCTGGTTCAACGTGTCGGCTAGTTGTTCGAGACCTCGCCAGACTGCGCTGGCTCTCTCCCCCCTCAACCCATTACCCACCCTCCTAAGGAAAGACGTCAGGCACTACGTCACGTACTACGTCACGTTACGTCAGCTCTTGTTGGTTATCATGAGAGACTGGCCATGTCCCGGCCCAAGGCTGCCTGCCCGGCCAAAAGCTTTATGCATTTTTAATCGTTTTCTGCCATCGCTATTTATTGATACCAAACACTGAGGCAATAATTTTAATACCTAAATTCAATCACACTCCTAGTTTGCGAATTAAATAAAACTGTTGTAATATGAGATATTATCAGATCAATCCAAGACAATTATGTCTTATTTTTAGATAGGTACCTATCATGCATATTGTAAATAATAAATATATAAAAACCAATTTTAAGACATTTGACATTTAGGTGTATTTATATGTAACCTTTGGTATTAATTATAAGTATATAATGATTAACAACTAGGCATATATTTAGCATTAAAAAAATAATGTTATAACAGTTACAACTGTTTAGTATATATAACAAAAAAGTTTAAATGGTAATGATAGTATTGTTTCAATTACAATAATTAGTTAATACGTTGTGTTTTCTTTTTTTTCAATCAGTAGGAATGTTATTTGGGATTTTGCCAGTGTTGAATGCTATCCTAACTTGTTTTTCATAATATTATAAATATTGCATTTGTCTAAACAATTGGTTTGGGAAATTAGTATTATTTTTGAACTTATTACTGTAATATTTTTATAAAAGTGTTATTTTTTTACATTATATACCATTAATTATAGTACATATCTCATTTATTGTATTGTATTAAGTATGTTGTTGCTGTGATGAAATGTTAAAGATGAAACATTACAGTACATGATTAATTGTGATGGTTTAATTTAAACGTAAGATGCAGTTTATTTCATAACTCAAAGATGTTTAAAGTGGTTTGTTGTTAACTATAGTTTTATATGTCAATTTGTTTAGTTATTTTATTTGTTCTTCTTTTTTTTTGTCTTTCCAATTTTATGCAGGTTTGGTTAAATGTAAATATATATTATCTTATACAGTAGTTGTTATTCAATTTTCTGAAAGTTGTAAAATTTCATTTAATAATACTTGGTACCAAGGTATAGACATTCGTTCTAAAATTACATATGGTATTAATATTATATATCACCAATTTAACAAACCAAATCACATATCACTAAATTCATAAAAAACTATTTATAATTTCCACCAACGATAAATACATTTTCAAACTTTTTCTTAAATTGCAAATTTATTTTTTAGGTTCCACTTTGATAAATGTTGTACCAAATGTTACAATGTTAAGATTGTTTTTTGTAGGTGTTACTTATTTCCCTAATAAATATAAATGTCATGTGAATTATTTTGGTAGTAAATTTTAATTGTTATATTATACCAATGTTATTATACTTCTAAGAACCAGTATTCATTTATTCCATGTGCTTTTTTAACGCGTTATTACTGTTCCTTATAATACAAAAATTAATAAGGCTATTAGAAAGACTTTTCAACACAGTAAATATACACTCAGTTATAAAACAAAGAACAATACTTTTACTTTAAATAGTTTTTTGGTATAATACGTGTTGGTACATATACAGTACAAGTAAACGTTACACAACACAAATTCACCACAATATAAGCACAAAATGCACAAATATACTACAATACAAGTACAAAATGCACAAATATTGTGGTGATCGATCACCACAATATTTGTGCATTTTGAACTTGTATTGTAGTATATTTGTGCATTTTGTGTTTATATTGTGGTGAATTTGTGTTGTGTGACGTTTTACTTTAATTAACAAACTATCTAACAAAGAAAATAATAACAAATATGAAAAATGTGGAATATATAAAATACAATGCTCGAAATGCAATTCTTTTTACATAGGACAAACCGGAAGAACATTTAATTTATGTTACAAAGAACACATACAAGTCATAAGAAACAACAACTCAACATCAATTAAATTCAACTTTGCTGAACATATTCTCCAGTCAAATCACAATTACCAAAATATCAATGAAAATGTTACAACTTTAGAACATGAGAAGAAAGGAGAAAAAAATTAATTCCAAAGAAAATTTACAATTATAATGAATCACAGAACATGTAAATACACAAATTAACATGAAAAATCCTATATATGAAAAAAAATAAGACAAATAAAAAAACATAAGAATCAAAAGATATATAATCAATGTAAGTTTATATAATCAATTATTCAACTTACCCACACACTAAATTAATCATATGTTATCTTCATCTGTTTTATTTTTATAATTGTTCATTTCTTATAGGTTATATTATTTACACTCTGAAGATGGCCCAAGGGCCGAAACCGGTCATGTATTATTATAAAAAATGAATAAAGAGTACTTAATTATAGTTATTATTCAATTTAATAGCTCAGTCTTAAATTATTACAGTTATCATGCTATTTTTAAATAAAAAAAAGAGTTCTTTTCTCTGAAAATGTTCTATTTTTATTTCTCTTGGCCAAATTTTTATAATAATAATAATAGATTAAAGTCAAATATCAAAGTCAAATATTTTTATTTCCGTCCATAGTGAAATGTGAGATTACAAATGATGGCTTAAACTAAGGAATACAGTAAAACTATTTTACTTGTACGGGATTGCAGTACAATTTCATAAATGGTATAATAAAGAATACTAATTAACAAGAAACTACTACAACCAAGTAATAATCTTTAAATTAATATTACTGCTATTTGGTCAAAATATAATTCATAAATTAATATCCATACTACAATTGTTATTGAATTAAACAAATTAAACACTATATATATATATATATATAATGTTGCATTCCAGGAGCGTAAGAAAAAAAACTAAATTATATGGAAATAAGCCTACATAGGCAAGGCCCGTGCGTAGGCTTAAGCTACTTATCAAGACATTCGATTATATATATATATATATATATTTTTTTTTTTTTTTTTTTTTTTTTTTTTTGCGGATGGTCAATGAAAATAATAAGTGGTGTTTGATATGATAGACTGGAGTAGGAACAAGTTGATTGGTGATATAAGGAACAGTGGCGACGGCTGGCAGAAAGAGAAACCTATTGTACATGAGAAAAACAACTTTGCTGATATGAGCACAAGCTAAGGCAGAGGAGGGGAGGACAGGTCGGCGAGCAGTGTGGGTCGTGGGTGACTGTGCAGAGGCATGGTACGGTGGGTCGGTGAATGTCTGTGTTCTGGTGTCCGTTCTGTCAATTCTTGTCTGTAGTCAAGTCATACATGTATGTCTGCGTGTCTGTCTGTGTGTGTATGTCAGTACTCCGCTGCAATAAGCGACTCGACTCCCGACACACTGAGCCCCAGCAGCCACTGAGAAACTTTACATTTAAAACTAGATAAGGACGTACATTTGAAGACATCTAATACGTTTGCCTCCCTACACAAATTCCTGAACAAAATATTACAATTATAAAACGAGTTAGTTGATAGATGCGTTTTGCGTAGTTGAATAGAAGAAATGCCAACGTGACGTGCATATCTAGTATTGTACAAGTGAGAAATTGGTTTGAAGATGGTGCTTGAATGTTTGAAAATAAATATCAGAAGGGTTTTAACGTAAATGTGGCGTATACTTAAGATTCGTGTGTCTTGAAACAGAGCATCAGTAGGATATCGTCTCTCTTTGTTAAATCCTACTTTCAAAATGGACTTTTGGATAACACTCAATGAATTCAACTGATTATTAAAAGAACCTCCCCAAGCTATAATACCAAAGGAGAGTAAAGATTGAACGTACGCAAAGTAAGCTAATTTGATTTCTTTCTCATAAAGTATATCGCGTAGATTTTTAAAAGAAAAAATGTATTTGCGCAGCTTCTTTTTCAGGTAGTCAATATGCTTGGACCAATTTAATCGACTGTCAAAGATAACTCCGAGATACTTACAGAACTGAACTTTCTCAATGGTCGCCCAAGCGCAGTTAAGATTTAAGTAACTATTACAGGTGTGAATCACTAAATCATTTAGATTAAAGTCTGAATTAGTTCTTAACGACAGTGGCTCCGAGATATCATTGTCCAACAGCGTGTTTATATTTATATCTCCAATAGTAGTATTATTATAAGTATTTGTATTGTCTTAGTAATATTTACTAAACGATTTTCGATTTATTTTCGTATCGTACCGGACACCCGATCGGAATAGATTGTCAGTGGAGAGGGTTTGAGCACAGAATAATTCTGTGGTCTGAGCATAAAGGTTTACAGTGACATGTCATGTACTGAATTGTTGAAGCCATTAAAAACAATGGTTCTTTACTAAAAAAAAGTAATCTCTACAGAAAAATATGACTGGTTTCAGCATTCAGCCATTGCAACTATACGTATGGCAACCCTACATAGCTCACGCGATTGTTACTCTGCTTTTCGGCGCTCGCTAATTAAGACTGTGTTATTAAAACTGCCCACATATAAACGTGTTCTTAATTTATAATGCTGTTTTTCCAGATTACGTGGAAGTTCGAATGAAAGTCGTACATAGCGTAGAACTAAAGATACTATATCCAACGTATTTTAATATTTTATTTAGTTTTAAAAAGAGCGGCGATTGTGTGCAGTTTGCGTGAAGGATTGTCATTTTTCTGAACTTTAACAGAAGGAATGTAACTACGTTTTTTTTATTATTGTTATGTAATTTTATAAATTTGTGTTCGGGGGGGGGGGGACTATATAACTTCCAAAAGTTTCATAACGATAGGATGAATGAAACTCTATGTAGTAATAGAGGAAAATAGACATACACGTACACTCGTTTTTATACACACAGATCAAACTAAACTTCTTCTGAACACAAACTTAATTCTAACATTATGAAATATCTTCATGATATTTCATAATTTTACTACTAATATCATTGTTCATTCATACTAATCTCATGAATATTATAAACATCGCCTTAGCCTTAGTTAAATTATTATAAATATATTATTTACGTTTGAACATTTGTTACTTTTAGATTAATTTAGAAATATCTTCTTGCTGCTCAGCTCTACTATGTAATAATGAACATATTTGAATTAACAGTCTCTACGTTTAGTCATAATGATATAGTCTATAGTAGTACGAACGCTATAATTATTTATATTAGACTCGAATCATTAGACGGGTAAACAGCTATTCTATTAGTAATAGCTGTTTACCCGTGTCTTGCTACGGGATTAACATATAAACAGTAATTTTTTAGTTTATTAATGGTAGTTTCGAGTGCCAACCTGTCCCTCCCTTTTATAAGATAAAAGTAACTGATAAATTATTAAAATGTAGTAAAAAGAGATTCAAGATATTATAACTTTTGATAACAATAATCATACCTAATTACTTATAGAAAAGGTAAATTAATACAAGAGTAATTTTTTGAAATTTGGACGGAAGGTATAATCATGTCGTCCCCAGAAAAATTCTAAGATTTTACATTTCCAATAAATAGGGTTTAATTTTAGCGATTGAAAATATAAATTTTGCATAATAAAAACATAGGTGACTCGGCCGTACAAAACACGATATCGTTCTTACATTCTTACTTAATAATGAAATACCGACACAACGTTGTGCGTATTTTAAGGCGAATATGAATGATGATATGTGTGTAGGATGAGTGTAGTCTGGTTACTAACTGAGTTCAACTATTCCTCAGAATGACAATTTATTAATAGCCCAACAGACAGGGCAACTAAGGGACCTACAGCTTTATGTACACTCCGAACCACGTAGTGTTGGTCTGATATACAGGTAACTGATAAGTCTGACACTCATTTCTCTCCCCTACACAAAATTCGAACTCTAATTACCATCCAACATGGACATCACAGACTTCTATTGTAATGTCCACGTCGATGGCAACCGTTAAGCGGGGACCGTGTCGGTATTAAGAGGACCGAGCATGGAACCTATCGCCTACAATCTCCTAAACACTTTTTCTCCAAGTAGCTGGGTTACAGATCTGCGCCATCAGATTCCAACGCTCGTTGAAGCAAGAAAACTGAATTTAAGGTACACATGTGGCATATATTTTTGTACAGGAAGAAACAAGTATTATAATGGTAAATGTTTATTATAACGTGGTTGTTACAGATATTTTATATAAGCGTCAAAATGAAAACCTCATTTTAATTCATTAAAAACCCGTGACATGAAATTTTCAAGAAGCGAGGAATTTTTTTATTTCTTGATCAGGTAAGTTTGACCAGCGTAAAAAAGTTTTGTAAATAACCAAAGTAATTAATAAATCTACCAGAAATGTTTTAAGAATTATAGTTTTTTTACAATGGGGCTTAAAAGTGAAAAATTAGCATGTCAGTGTCCAGAATAAACACTTATTTTTAATTATCAGGCTGGACGAAATAGTATTCTGAAAGAATAGTTTTATAGAGCATACAATTCTCTATAACTTTTAAATTTAAAGTTGGTTTCTATATATATTATAGTTCTTGTTTAATTGCTGGTTTTGTATTTTTAAAAAGTAATTAATTTTGTGAAATAATTTAATAATTAAGTCATGAAACATGGTGGTCGTCAGTGTTATCCATACAAATATAAAAAGGATGTCAAAATTCTCTGAGGTACTGAACTGAGTGCCCCAGTGTATATTGCAAGATTAACACCTTCAACGCTAACTGAAATGGAGACACAGTTGAAGAATCTGTTTGAATGTTTGGGCTAGAGATGGGTAACTCCGGAGTGAACGACAACAAAGGAACTACTCCGGTTAAGGAGTTACAGCTCCAACTCCGAGTGCTAGTGCGGAACTAGTTCATTTCGGAACTAGAATAAATGAGTATTATATGTCATAAATATACGCATATAAAATATACAATACTTTACTTTCTGCTGGAAAATTAATAAGACATCCATACTTTTTCTTTGTAAAATAATTAAATAAAATACATAGTTCAAATTGTTAGCTGGATATAACCTAAAAATCATATGTTAGTTTCTATCTTTTTGGAACTATCAACAGAAAGGAGTGAGAACGAGATGCGCGCGCAACCACTGTCAGAGCGGCTGCAGTGTCGACGTAGTTCCCCACTCCATGGAACTAACATAGTTCCGGAGTTGTTGGAACGATCAAAACAAAGGAGTGAAGTACGTGATGCGCGCGCATCCACTCGGAGCGACTCACTTGAGCTTCGCTCCACGTTGAACTGGAACGACGTTCGGAGTTGGAACTACTCCGCGGAACTAGTTCCGAGCCATTATAACTCCGGAGTGAACTAACTCCGTCTGATGAACTACATTTCCCATCCCTAGTTTGGGCTTCGCTCGCTTTATTTCCGTTCCCACGCTACGCAGGTATTTGCCTCCTGGAGACATGAGGGGGGGGGGAATGACATCATCAAATTACGTCACGTCTTATTTCCGAGATTGCCAGTAGAGTCGCATGAATCAGGGGGTATAAAATTGTTTGTAGTGGTTCCTACTAGGTTGCTCTGCCTCCGCTCCGATTTTTACTGTCTTCAATTTTCTGGCTGGGATGGGACTGTCTGGTATAATAGAAGGTCTATGTTAATAGTATATCTAGCTTGTAAGTTGATATGAATAATTGTATTTCTTGATTATGTTTAATCAAGCCGTTGGCATTCCATTCTGATATTCTGAGAAAATTATTCATTTTAATTTAGAAATAACTGTTGTTAACAGGGTAATGAGGGTTCCAACCTGTTGAGTTTGCTGTGTTAGGAGGGTTTCAAATTTTTCAAAAACAGAATTTATAACCTGGATAAGGGTTGGTAATTCATTACCTGTGGAGGAAGTTGGCCCATTTTTTGTTGCTTGAGCATAAGATACTGACTCATTCACGTGATTATTTTCATGTCTAGTGGGAGGTGATGGTGTCTCAGATTTACTGACTATACCATTTGTTGCATGCGAGGTAAGAGATTTTTGTCTCAAAGGTGGAAAATTTCTATTTTTCAAATTTTTGTAGATAGTACAACCTTTGTAGTTTGCAGGGTGGTCACCATTACACAGCACACACGTAGGTGAGACATCTTTAGACTTAGTACAAGCAGTAGTATCATGGTTTGAACCACATTTAACACACCGGAAGGGATACCAGCAATATGACTTAGAATGGCCATATCTTTGGCACTTCTTGCACTGAACAATATCATTTTTTTTATAGGGAGGCTCAAACTTGACTTTAGCATTTAACAAAAATTCGATATCGTAAATATCTTTGTTATTTTTAGCTGGTTCTAAATCTACGAAAAACATACCTAAGGGAGTTTTTGTTTTGGCACTACGAGCATTTGAAACGTTCCTTACGTTGTGTCCGTAATGCTACTTAAATAAATTAACCAACCCTTACTAAAGAACAACACACTATAAACAAAGATACAAACTAAAACCATAGACCTTCAGAAGGTATATGCTAAAACCACACAATTGCTAAAACTACTACCTACATAGAAAAACTTGAATTAATAAAATTACTTAAATATTATAAAATGTATAATGAATAATTTTAATATTTACAACAAATTCTTGTTTACATTAGATTTATGTTAAAACTTTCAATTCGTGCACACGCTTTATAATTGATACAGAATGATAGAAAAACAAAGATTAAGTTTTAATATTTAAGATTCAAGTTTTTAACCAACAGTATTTTAATCCGATTTAGGTTTATTGGCTCCATTCTCCATATTCATTATTTATTTGGTCAATATGTACTTTTTTTCAAGATGCAGACAGCGACTGACAGCAGAGCGAGAGCGTTACCTGTTACCTTTTATCTGTCGTTGTCATGGAGACATCAAAATGTCAAATTTGATTTCCAAAGTTACAAGTGTAGTTATTTTGTTATATAAACTGACTTAAAACCATTATTTGTGTTTTATCCTTTTTAACTGCAGGAAATCGAAATGTTGATATGTTACTAGAGGTAAGTATTTGGCATTAGACATTTGATTGAAATAGTTTAATGTACTAACTAGGCTTGTGACAAACTGACTTGTTATTATTAACTTGTTTGTGATTTTATCGTTTTAACTTATGGAAATCCAAATGTTTAATTTACCTAAATGCTTTCGAATTATTGAAGACGTAAATCTTTACGACATTCCAAATCTTAATTATTAGTAAGATGAGTTTGAATACTGTGGCAAAAGTTATGATATTTGTCCTGTCTTATTATAATCTAGAAATGGTTGAAGTGTCCACCAAGTGAATATCAAATTTAGAAATTTTCTAATAACTTAGTTAATATAGAATACTTTTACTATAAGACTTTCTGTAGTTTATTTATTGGAAGAAATAGTTATATTATCTATTTTACTTATAGTGGTGTTTTTCTTTGGTAATTAACTATTTTAGACGATCCCTAAGTTTTTTTTTCTCTGAGGCACCATACAATTTGTTAGTGTTAGAAGGAGTAAAACACATTTCGGGGATAAAGTACCCTAGTTTTGTATAAGAAAATGGAAAATTAAAAAAACAAAAAAATAAAACGTAAAGTTAAATTTTTCTTTACTAGAATTGTAATGTTAACAGTTTTAATTAACTTAAGACTAACGGCAGTAGTAAGTGAAATAACAAAGTAAATATTCGCGGCCTTTAAAAAGGCTGCTTATAGTGAGCAGGGAGCCGGAAGTTGACCTCCGCAGATGCATCCGATTGTACATAACACAACCTAACCTAATCATGCACTTCCTCCTCACTTCAAAAATATCCGATGATACTGTTTCAAAGTTCTTTAGAATGGTTAGATTATCAGAGGAGATGTTTCCACCTTCAAAAACTCAATTTTTACTAGGAAACCAAATAAAATTTTAAAACCCTTATTTTGAGATTTTTTTGCTTATGTGATTTTAAGCTGAACATGAATAATTGGACTTGTATCGGTAGTATAATTGGAATTGCTTATTTTTATCCAAAGCAAAAAATTGTCTAGAATTCAATTTAACATTGCCTGACCATATTCTACACAAGAATTCAGCATTTTCAAAGTGCTACATTAGGGTACCTGACCTCCAGGGCGGCCAGCTGGCTGTCCTTCTTGCCCAAATATAGAGAAATTCATACTTCATCGTTAGTAGTTGCTTGTATTGTCATCTGCCTGGACTTAAAAAGTCTTGCAGAAATCCAGTAAACATTGCACTTTTAATGAATTTCTCCTATTTAAAAGAAATAATTTGTTTTGAATCATAAGTTTGGTGCCAACAAACTTATTTCCATTATTAAGTAATACTACTTTTTTTCAGAAAAAGCTGTAAAATGGATGGGTTTAAGAAAAAGGGAGTTGATTATACTGATATGGCCTATCGTGAAGCAGTGTCCAAGTTGAGGTATTTGTTGGCTGAGTCATACACACCGTCTACAGGCTTTTCAAAATATTCTTTGGTAAGTTCTGCATAGATTACATTAGCCTACATCAGATTTAGTGCTGTGGTTAAAGTAGTCTGAAGTTATCCATTATAATATCTTTTGGTATGTACATATTATAGGAATAACTCCAACTTACTCAACCACCCACACATGTTTGTCATTAATAACTTATGGTAGCCTACAACC